>JAKTZE010000001.1:807510-1524309 GCA_030578775.1 Sugiyamaella chiloensis
GTCTTGACAAAGATTTGCATACCTCCTCGCAATCGGAGAACCAAATGCAAGGTAGACTCCTTCTGGATGTTGTAGTCAGAAAGAGTTCGGCCATCCTCAAGCTGCTTACCGGCAAAGATAAGTCGCTGCTGGTCTGGTGGGATTCCCTCCTTGTCCTGAATCTTGGACTTGACATTGTCAATGGTGTCAGAAGACTCGACTTCAAGAGTGATAGTCTTACCAGTCAACGTCTTGACAAAGATTTGCATACCTCCTCGCAATCGGAGAACCAAATGCAAGGTAGACTCCTTCTGGATGTTGTAGTCAGAAAGAGTTCGGCCATCCTCAAGCTGCTTACCGGCAAAGATAAGTCGCTGCTGGTCTGGTGGGATTCCCTCCTTGTCCTGAATTTTGGACTTGACATTGTCAATAGTATCGGAGGATTCAACCTCAAGAGTGATGGTCTTCCCAGTGAGGGTCTTAACGAAAATTTGCATCTTTAAGTGTTAATAAATAACTACAATCAATGTATGATTAATAGACAAAGTGGGCGGCGTGGTCTATTTATATTGGTATTGCCCACGATTCTGGGCTGTTCCATAAACCGGCGCAGCCGCCGCGCAACATTACGTAAATACCCGCATGGGTTGCCTTATCGGACGTTATACGACGCACTCTGATGCAAATTGACCAGGCCGACGGATATATTCGAAGGGAGAACCCGGCAATAACGTGACTGTCGTGCAGTAGATTAAAAATATTGTTTATTTCAATCTTAATTAACGTTTGAAACCAGGCTATTTCCTTCGGGTGCTATCGCTATATCCCGGCAGCTTTTTAAAATTTTCTTGGGCCCCCCACTTACTGGAACTAGCTGGGCTGCGACCGCCTGTCAGCCACCTCATTTAGCCTGATACAAACTGAAAGATCTAAAAGCTTTCCAAAACATTATTTGAATAGTCATCGATTGATTCTCCTATATATACAAAGTACGATGTATGAAAACCTAACTAGCGTAGTGTGATGGTTTCACAGACCTTATTACGTGAATCTCCGGTTTCACGTAACGGCAGCTACTTGACTGCACTGGCTGCATTAACCATCAGCACATCCCCCACACTGACTATCGCGGAATCGCGGCTCGGATCCAATGTCATATGCTGGCCAAAATATAGTCGTCCCTGAGTTAGTCTGAAAATCTTCAAAGGGTAATGGAAAAAATAATCCAATAAACAAGTGATCAAAATAACTTACTTTGAACTTGCGAAATTTGTGTAGAGCTTCATATGGAGCTGGATTGACTTTGCCTGTCAGCGAATCGACTGAGATCATGTTGCATCGTCGGCAAGGACCTAAAGTCTGAGTTAGAATAAACTACCGAAATAAACAGTAGTCAATATACACACCTTGTAGGGAGCTCCGCTTATATTGGCATCGTACCAGGTATCTTCATCATAGGCACTAGATCCACTCACAGTAATATTAGCACGAAATATATCACCGTTCACATCACACAGGCCATCCAGTGCCAGCCTGTCAACGCTTGCCGTGGATACAACAAGAATTGGACTAGAATTCACAGAATTAACTCTGTCAAGTAGAGACTCAAAGCTGGTTCCAGGCAATGGTCGAGAGTCCATAAGCTCCGGCTTGTACATTCTGAATTCTTTATCGCTAACTCTTGCAAGCGTACAATCAACGCCTAGACCTTGAGAAAAAAAATGAACAACAGAAGGATCAGTGAATATTTCAGATACAATATCACTTCCACAAATTCTAAGAGTTTTTTGATATGGTGAGGTTTTTTGCTTCGTTAAGGGGACTGACAGCTGTTTGCCATATAAATGAACTATCATGGAATCACCACAAATCTCAGGCCTAACGTGTACCATCTGAGGGTATCTTTTCAGAGACAATATAGAATATGTTGTGCGATTTACCAAACAGAATTCCCTGTCCCATTGGAATCCTTGCGAGTCTACCACCCATGATCTATCAATCACATACTCACCGCATGACTTGATAGGATAAATAGAAAGCTTCGAAATACGAGCAAATTTTGCTTTTTCACTTGTATGAAGATCTGATTTTGTGTATTTTGAAAAAGCCTTGATATAAAACTCATCAAGGCAATCAACAATACATTTGATATCGTTGAGCGATGAATATGGGCCCCAACTGATTCGAATAGCCCCAGTGGGAATACCGTTCATGATATCATTGGTGTCACCACAGACATGTCCATCGTGGTAGTTGGATCGAATATCATCCTCCGTTATGCCAACCCATTTGCTTGTTGCACCGCTATTACATAGAGTTCCAGTGCGTACGCTGATATTTTTAGTCCGAGCAATACTTTCAAAATCAGTGTAGCCAATCCAATTACCATTGGGGTCTTTCAAATTGAATGACATCACTGGTCCTTGCATTGCTGAGCTCTGATAATAACCGTCACTGTATATCACACATAGGGAGTTTCCATTTGCATAGCGAAGTGCCTTTAGCTCATTATAAAGAACACTTCCTAGGTAACCACAATGAGATGATATTGCTGAGAATGAGCCATATATGCGAGTATACTCCTCTATTGCAATCGATAGTGCTAATATAGAGTGGAAAGGAAGAGTCCCATCTTCTAACCGACTATGGAGACCTCCTCGAGATTTTCTTGGTGCAAACCGAGCTCGAACCGTTAGACTATCGACTGTGCCACCACCAAAATATGGTCTATTGGAGAAAAACTTCTCCGCCATGTCATTTCGGACGATGAGAGCACCAAGATCAGGGAATCCAAATATCTTGTAAAAAGATACCACAGTGAAATCGGCTTTAACCACTGAAAGATCAACCGGCAAGCTGGAAGAGTGGCCAGCAGCATCGACAAGACTCAGACAACCTTTCCGGCGTAACACTGATGCCCACTCGAATGACGGATATCGCTTTCCCGAGAAGTTTGATTGAGCTGGCCATGATACCACAGTAACTTCGTCGTCTCGGCTGCATTCAGTTTCGGAAAGTTCATCGTCGCCGACTACTGAATAGCTACCACACAACTCTCTTAGACCTACAATAGATGTATGAGAATCATCCAAGTAGACTAATTTGGAATTGTTTACCACCGAAAGGCCTTCACCTATCAGCTTGATAGCAGCAGTACAATTTGCAGTGAAGATCAGTGAATACTCGGCCGGATCTGCGTTGAAAAGCTGCAATGCCTTGACCCGAGTATTATCGATCATACTATCAGTTGATTCAGATGCCAGAGATCTCGAATGAGGATTTCCAAAAAGGTTTGCTCTCATTTGCTCGCTGAATTTCGAAATCAACGATGCAGGGAACAACGCGGTACCAGCATGGTCGAGATAGGTACTGTTTGCCAAGTTCGGATACTGTTCAGTTCTGATCGCCTCCACATCATAACTGGATCCAACTCCCTGTGCAACAAAGTGGGCCTCTGGAGGAGTCATAATAACATGTGAGGACTTTTAGTTACTGACTAGTCTTAAAACCTGGAAAATAACAGCTTGAGTAAGCGACCCGCGGCAAGCCGTGGGGGTTATGGATGTTAAAGAGTTCCCACCAACCCGTAAGAATGAAGGAATCGTTAACAGAAAGAATCATATTCCATGAGACTTAGCGTTATGAAAAGTCCAAACAACGGACTATATAAACAATGGTTCTGAAATTACACTCATGTTTGAATATTGAATTACAGTTTATCTACCTAATTCCGGATCCAACTTAAGCAGTGTTTTCAATATATATCGTTGTTTTATTCACATTACTTGGTTGGCATATCGGTTTAAAGCACCTGATATTCAATGAAACTAAACAAAGACAAAAGGCACCTATAATTATTGCTTGAATTGAAATAATCGATTAATTATGCTGCTTATCTCGTTATCTGCCACGCCTGCATCTAGATGAGGACCCCTGCATGAAACAGCACGATTACGCAAGGCCTCACGACGGCGACAACACTGTCAAAGAGCACAAGATATCAAACTCGGGGAAATTATTAACTAAATCCAAGCTACGGGGTGCCTCGTCAATAATGCATTGCTGCATTTCTAGGAAACATACTAGAACCAATACTTAAAATCAAAATATATTATTCATCTCATCATCTATATACAAACTGCTCAGCAGTTATCATCAGTCGTAACTCGTCAACTGCAGACATAGACGATGAGTATAAAGAGTCACTTAAAAGTCGTCTTCTTCAAACACATCGTCAGCATCAAATTTGGTCTGCGAATGCAATTCGGGGTGGTTTCCACTAGTGGAATTCGACCGCCTTCTTGTATGATGGAAATTGAACTCTCCGGAAAGAGCGACATCATCAATTACATCATCATCTTTGCCCCAATTACCTCTACCATGGCCATCCTTCTTAACCTTGGTAGGGTCTTGATTATAGATACCATTCTTAGCAAAGTAACGAGGCATTCCAGTTCCAATCTCTTTGTCCTTGGTGGTTCTAGTCATCGTTTGGTTGATAATATATCAAAAAAAAAGTCTTGTGGTTGTTGTGAAATAGTTTCAGTCTATTTGAGTTACAAATTGACACCGAGTGTCCAGGATCTTGTTGAGTATTTATAGTTTTTGGCTCATCGTTGGGCCGAACTTGCTCGAACCGTCTGATGGAGTCGCCTGCATAAGTCACACAAGGGCTCCTTCCTAAAAGGGTGATTGAGCAGCGCCCGCCAGTACATAAGTTGCAGTGCCGTCATCGCCTAGGTCGGCAAGAAAAACAAACTTGCAGTTGAGTCAGGCAATCAACAAACGAAGGGGCCATAAGAATTGCGGCAGACAAACCGCCATCTGTGAACCAATGCACCTTTTGGTGGATGAGGATGAGGTCATATGAGATAACAGAACTACAACATGATATCATCGGCGCCGTGATTACCATTAAAACCTAATCGACAGCAAAACAATCTTGAACCCTCTCCCTGGACCCTCGCCTCCTGTGTTTCGAATTATGATCGAACCACTAGTTTCAGGTTGAGGGTGGGGGATAGCTTCGAAATATTGAAGCCAACCCCCCCTCTGGTCAGCCACCAATAGGATTGTTAGTGCAGGTACCTTTATTAGTTCCCAGTGGCTGATTTAGTTTCCGCAACGTGTTATTTTAGATGTTTATGTCTCATGACTAGTCCTGTTTTGGGTAGTCACTTGCCACCCTGCAGGATCATGCAAGGTCTCGTGCATTACCCCACATTATTGAGGCTGTGATTGTTGGGACTTCAAGTCTGACAATACGGCAGGCCGGAATTGATGACGTAGGTGACATTTACGAACTACATTCTTCGATATATGGATGAATAAATAGCCAAGGCGTATTCTGTAATCGACCAGCCTTTGTCAATGATTCCATGTGATGCCAAGAAGTTTCGTGGTACTCAATTGGACTAAGCAATGTAAATCTGATAACACGATACAGTTTATTATGGTTAATGGCGTTGTCATTATTCTAAATTAGAAGGCATTGTGGATGTACTATTTGTGCCGGCCCGCCGTTACAGAGCTGAAATGTTTCGTGATGAAATGTACGATAATTAGTTTCAAACAAGTTTCTATAAATCCAACAAAGAAGAATTATCGGGTGCTGTGATGAGGTGATTTAGAATCCAAGGATTTATACTTTTTACGGTATGTTCGGTGAATAGCAATACCCCTGCATTCCTATCAATATATTTATTTGCTAGAACATCATTAAAATTATCAGCGACTTGGCAAAGGTGAGAAGAATCTTCTTGAAATTATACATCTATCATCAAAATCGTTGATGATATCCATCCATTCAGTTGCCAGCAAACTTGTCGGCATTTCGAATAAACTCATAGTAGAAGGCTACACCGTCAATGTGACTGGCAAGAGCAGTGTGTTCATCTACGGCATGGATGTTGAAAGAGCTTCCAGCAACATTGGGAGTGAATCGATAGACATTTCTAGTAAGAGACCAGTAATACCTGGTATCAGTATTTCCAGTCATGATACTAGGGGAAACAGTGATCTCTTGGCCAACAGGGCCATTTTCATTGCTGCTGACATCTTCAAACACATGCCTCAATGTACCTCCAACAAGATCCCAAGTGGGGTTGTCAATATGAGGAGTAACTGGTGCAGGCTCCAGATTTCCTCTAGAAGTCAGGTTAAAAAATCCCTTTGCAGCCTGAGTAGATGACCCACTTATATGTTCTCCAAATGCCTCGACGCCGAAGTCAAATGTTTCAGCAACCCCTAGAACAGTCTGGGTAATCTTTTCCTCTACTTCGGCAACAGAAGAATCAACTGACACTCTGTGGTTTACATCGACAATGACTTGTTCGGGCAGAGCATTGATCTTAAGTCCACCATTAATAATATCCACAGCCTGACTTGTACGCATAACATATTTGAGAGATGGAATCTGTTCAAACGTTGAGATAACATTCTTTTTGGCTGCTGGGCAGTGCTCCAAGTTCTGGATGTCAGATCTCAATTTCGCATCGATATCTGTGCTCCCTTTAGCAAGGCATTGCAAGTGATAAAAGAATGGATTCTGTCGAGTGATATCAGGTTCATAGGGATTGGCCTCAATGGCTGACACAAGCTGGGAGATAACCCCAATAGCAGTATGATCAGGAGGAACAGATGAGTGACCTCCGGGCATAGTCAGCTTGACTGAAACATCAACATATCCTTTCTCGCCAACTCCGGGGTATCCAAACCAGCTACCATACGAAGACTGAATACCATTTCCTCCCTCATCAAGGATAACAAACACAGAGTCAGGGCCCAGTTTCTCATCAAGGTGAGCAGCTAGAGTTCCAGCTCCACGATACCCACTAGATTCCTCATCGAAGCCAAAAGATAGAATCAAAGTTCTCTCTGGTACAAACTCCTGCTGGAGCAAAGAAGTGACAGCTTCGAAAATTCCAATCAGTGAATTTTTGCAGTCACTTCCACCACGACCCCACAAATAAGTTCCATCGAAATGACCAGAGAATGGAGGATATGTCCATCGACTCACAGTCTCATCGGGAACAGGAACAACATCTTGGTGAGCCATCAAAATGGTAGGTTTAAGATCCTCGTTAGCACCCTTAAACGTGAACAACAGCCCGTACGTGTTGACATATTCAACCTCGGCCTTTTCAAACACAAGAGGGAAGGTGTCTTGCAAGTATTTGTGCAAATCTCCAAAGATGTCCCATCGTGGGTCAATTCCAACCTCATCCAAATCATCAAAGCTCATCGATGGGATTCGAACGGCACCAGCCCAAGCATCCAATGACTGCCGTTGATACTCTTCACTGTAGAATTGAGCAGAATCAACAAAGTTATCACCGCCTGGGATTAATTTGGGCACGGTGGGACAATCCTCACTAGCTTTCAAAGAATTGAATCCAGAAGAGATAGCATGGGGAGATTTTCCCCGACACATTCCATTCCAACCACCGCTCAAAATGAGAAAACTCAGCCCGAGGAGCGCCCAGTGCTTTCTCTTACTGGAATTTTCAGTTTTGGGTACTTGCCCAATCGGCACCTCAGTTGTTGGCAATTGCAACCCTTCAATCTTAACCGTCTTGTCCATATTCCTACTCTTGCGGTTGTTATGGAAAGCAGCTATTGACTTTATATACTGGATTAGGCGGTAAACTTTATAAGCGCTCGATACGGCTTATCGGCGCTGATAACGCAATTCCGCGTTTCGGAGTCCATCTGGATATGCATAACTTAGTTAAAAGAAGTTATACCTCATTGCATGTATAGCAGACGCCCAAAACCAAGATACAAATTGGAAGCTCGTAGCGAGACATTTAATTCAATTGAATTCCTTATTTGCCAATATACATTAAATAATAAGTGAAATCTAGCCTGTAGTCAGCACAGCCAATTTTGGGTCTCGTACAAAATACTCGACCGAGTCTAGAAGGTCTAAAGGTAGCTGTGTGACATACAGATCAGCGTCAGGAAACTGCTCAAGTGGTTTATTCTCGCTTTGTCCTGTCTCAGATTGTGCTGAAAGTTCCTGAATAATATTAGAAGTTAGTGATAAATCCCATTGATTTGCCGTAACAGAATCACCTGTCACATATGAAGACACGTCTTGCAGTAGAGCTGAATTACTAGCCATACAGGCCCGTTGATAGACAGTACCACCAGACGAATGTTGAAATGTGATATTGTTGGTGCTAAACCCAGAATACTCGGTATCTCCATAAAATATAGAGGTTGAGTCAGAGTCCTGAGAACATGACTCCTGAGTTTCGGTAGAAATCTCTAGATAATTGCGAACTATTTTTGTTGAAGTCGAATTACCCGATTGGCTTTCCACCATGAAGAGGGAATTAGCGACTTCGTGGTATGCAACCGGTGAAGACAGACCATTGATTATCAAATGATTAGTATTGTTAAAAGAAGAAAATAAATGATAATCTGTTTGCGTCTGGTTCTGAACACTGCCGGCATACGCAACCTGTGTCCATACCACCGTAAGAGATTCAGTGCTTCCATCACTGTCCAAGAATTGCAGATCAGAAGATGCTAGTAGAGAGTATTTATCCTGGACAATTTCAAGAAACTGACTACTTGAAGCATTAACATTTTGAGGGGAGGACTGGTTTAAATAACCCTGCGAAAAACTTGGAACTGAAACTGTGCCACTTCCCTGAACCCCAGGCATTTGCCAAATATGGAGGCTGCCAGAAATATACCAGTTTTCGTCTGTTTGATATATCTCACCCTGATTATCCCCATTGGATACTTTAATGGAAATCTGTGCCCCATCCCACAAGTCAGGTAAAAATGGAGTTACATCAACATTATAAGATGGGACGTTAAAGGCTCGAAAGCTAGTTATTGGTGACCATTGCGACGGCGAGATACCCCCTGTATAAATTACCGGATAAGGCATTATCATTCCTGCCAATTTGTTGTTAATGAATACTTCGACAATACGTAGCGGGCCATATCCCCCGGTCGAGAATATATCACCATAAGGATTGAGATAATGGGTATACCAGAATTCTTCTGCAGAGTTTCCTGATGAGAATACTTCAATTGAAGCTCGGGTTGAGTTTTTTGCAAGTGGAGGAAAATCATAACTAACCGCTTGGGCCGGTGTACTCCATACCAGCTGATTTGGAGATCCGATGCCAATAACCTCGTCAGCGGGGCCGAAATCATTTGTCAATCTATCTTGGACAGATGAGAAATAATTATTGGAAGCAGCACCACGGTTATAAAAGTTAATCGTCAGATTCACTGTAAAGGGCCCTGTATAGGTACTATCAACAATATTTCCCAGTATCATGGTCATTGTAATATTGGGCTGTTTGAACAAGGACAAGAAAGGCGTGACATCCTTAGTATACCCAAAGGAAATATTTCTGCCCCCAGGTTCTGCTGTGGATGTTCTCCATATTTCAGTGTTACCAAGGAAAATGTGCCCTAATCTATCGAATTGGTTCCCATATGATGTTGCATTCAGTGTCAAATACACGTCTGTATATGTTGCATTTGGTGGAGAATACGCAACAGAATAAGGATCATTATATGAATTTGCAAAAACATGGTCCACGATGACATAATGAGATTCTATCGGAGTACCAAGTTCGGGAGGTGGTGCCTCGACGTCAAATACATTCAATGGTTCGTTAGGAGAGTCATCTCTCTTCGAGAAGGAAATCTGCTCGGTGCCTAGCACGGATTTTGAATAATAATGAATGGTCCTGACATACACAGCAGCTAGGAGCGCAACTAGTACGATGACTCGAAAAATGAGATAATTCTTACTTTTAAATGAAATAGTGGACATTTTTTGTATTGACCAAAGGCGTATTTTTATTTCGTGCTGGATATTTTGTGATATATATAGACTTAGACATAACTTTTATTAGCATCATTGCACAAATGGCCAAGCCAGGGATTAAAGTTTGGGAACGGCACCACAATGCTGTATCCAACAAAGGTACGGGAGAGTCTGAGAGCAATTATTTCTAGTAGATCGTTAGCAAGGCGTCCTGGCAGATCACTATAGAGGACGCACGAAGGGGGATAAGGAATCTATATACCTATAGACAACGGCCCCACGAACAGGCATTTAAGGAGAATTAAAAGTTTTGACTATGATATCTCAAACAGACCCATTTTCATAAAAGCATCTGCTCTTGCACCTCTGGTCGATATATTGAGATATAATTTTGGATCTGATATACGCAATGATCTCCCGACGAACTAGGATCTCACACAATGACACTTGGATCAACATCCCGATTAGGTAATGACATTTGACCCCTGAGATTAGACCCCTGGTCAGCCCTTGGGAAAGAGGAGCATGGCGTAGCATCTCATGGACGAACAAAGACATATTCAATTACCACTGGCATATTGGGAATAATGTGACTATGTGACAAACACGCCTCGAAAGACGTAGTCTATAACGAATTAATTCGAGCGTAGCAGCACTAGCATCTCCTCCCCCAAACCGGCATGCATGTATGCAACATTATGAGCTTTGAAATGAGCATTAACAGAGCAGGCACTAAAGCGCAATATAAATCATCTATAAAAATATTTGAGGAAAGAATATCTAAGATGAATATGTGGCCATATGTATTTGATACTTGTATACTGTATATTAATTTCAAAGGCGTTATGTTGGAATATGAACATAACCAGGCTAATCCGGACTTCAGGCTCGTAGTAACCCCCACTAGGCGGCATTAGCTGTAAGTTGCGTAGCCGTGTCCGAGTGGGTTAACCGAGATCATATAAATATGGGTGAGACCCCCACAGTGGTCAGATAACATCACCATGTCTACTAGAGAAGCTTTTAAAGTGAGTGATACAAAAAAAAAACAATTGCAAATGGGCTAACGATAAGCGTCTTGTGCGATTTGTAGCTGCAGATGGCAATGTCTACTTTGGAGACGCAATACTTGGGCCCGGAATCACTGATGCTCGATTCGCTAAAGAGGCTAGAGTAATCAGTGGGGATATCTTTGGTGATTACAAAGTTGAAGCTAAAACATTGGTAAGTCACACACACATAAAACAAACAACAAAAAAAGTGAATCAACGTTACAGATGGACAATTGATACGGCATGAGCACAATTAATTATTAGACCATTACCAAACTACTATCTCCACTGGCTCCGCGACAGGTACCCACAGTTAGATGCCTGGGCCTTAATTACAAGAAGTAAGATGATTTTTGAAATATTGTGTTTCATGGCTTACACAGACACGCAGCAGAGGTAAAGCTGCCACTCCCCAAGTACCCGATTTTGTTTTACAAGCCAATCACTTCTCTTGGTGGACCTGAAGACAATATCTATGTTCCCAAGGCAGCTTTGGAAAACAACCAAACTGATTATGAATGTGAATTGGTGGTAGTTATTGGTAAACCATGCTCTGAGGTTTCGGAAGCCGATGCATTGAACTATGTGTTGGGATATGCGGTTGGAAATGATGTTTCTCACAGGGACTTACAGATGAACCGAGGAAGCCAATGGTCATTGGGTAAGATGTTTGACGGATGGGCTCCATTTGGTCCTGCAATTGTATCACCCGAGATCACTGGGCGTCCTGATAAACTTCAGATCTGGACCAAGGTCAATGGCAAATTGGAGCAAAACGAGACAACCGGAGATATGGTATTTGGTGCTGCTGAGGCTATCTCTTTCCTGAGCCAAGGAACAACTCTTCAACCTGGAGATGTCATATTCATGGGCACCCCATCGGGAGTTGGTATGGGACGAGATCCTAAATACTGGCTTCAAGATGGTGATGTTGTCGAGATTGGATTGTCATCTGTAGGAACAATTGAGAATCGGGTTGTCTTCCACAAAGCCCAGACTTCAAAAATCTAAATACAATATATATATTTGGTCAAGAATGGTAATCAATCGCTGCTATTGCTATCGTCACTGCTATCGTCAGAATCCACTTGTATTACTCGTCGACTTGTTCTTATTGTTGGAACTTCTTCTTCTTCTTCTTCTTCTTCTTCCGAACTGTCGGGAATAATAGGGGGTCTTGCATGAGAGTACTGTAATACTTGGTATACATGTTCACGAATATCTCTCCGGATGATGCCTTCACCTTCACTCTCATCACTGTCATCACTGTCATCACCAATCTCTACTGTGCCTAGATTGCGCACAGGCGCAGGAGGGACATTGTTCCCTGGATGGTGAGATAAATCGAAATGGCGATCATTAGTCCGTCTGGGATCCGCAGTATCAAAAATCTCATCATCGCTATCATTTTCAAGCCCATACTCTGAGTCATCAATGAAACTGTCGTGGTGGGTATCATGCCCGTAAACCCGCTCTCCCTGTAGAATATCAGAGGTGTCCCGATCATCAATAAAACCTTCATCCATTTCATCCATCTCATCCAAAACCATCTCTTCATCATCATCTTCGTCATACTCAGCAAGGCTTTCGCCTTCATCAGAGACCCTGTTGGTTCTCGTTCGATGGCGACTTGCATTTGATACTGGCCCTTCTTCGACCTCTTCCTCATAACTTTGATCGTTTTCATCATCAACTATTAACCCGCAATGAGGACACTCCTCATCTTCCATCTGAACCTCCCAGAAGCATCTCGGACATCGTCGCACCGAGTCTTCATTATCTATTAAAGTGCTTCCAAATCGAGATGAATTAGTAAATATGCCTGGGAATGGTACTCCTTCCGCCAGTGTATCCTGCTTGAGCTCTTGTTCTGCATCTGCCATTTCGTCTTCATATTTCTTGGCCGTGGCGCGATCCAACTCTTTGATAATCTTAACTAAGCTTGCCACCACTTGACGTACCTTTAAAGTTAGAATTGCACCAACCGTCAACTTACTGAAACATTTACTGCTGGCCGAGTCTGGATCTTTTTTCGACAATTCGGACATGATCTCTTGCCTGAATCTCGTTGCATCCATTCTTTAAGACACTTGTTAGATGCTCACCACAATAAAAAACCATAAATGGTAAAAGTAAAACTGTAATGAAAACACCTCGGTTGTTAACTTACTTTGTAGCAAAATGTATGCCCGCATTCTGCTCCAAACGGTAGGTACATAACATCATGGCAAATGGCACATATCACACCCTGTTCAATACCTACAAGGCCCTTGATAGCTATATCAGATGTCTAATTAGAATACATGCGACTAAAACAACTCACAATTCCGGCCAGGGATTGTTTGAGACCCATAACATCGTCCGTGATGTCTGGCAACATATTTGGTACTGCCCTGTCTGAAGTTGGGTTGGGAGGGGCCAAGCCACAGATCAGGTTTCACCCCCACTGTGAACCACCACAAATTATCCACGGTACATCTCGAAAAACATTTTAAACATTCAAAAATTTAACTGACACAAAAATAGCGCAAAAAAAAATCAAATGTTTATATAGATATATATTTATATGTGTGAGTGTATGAGACCGTTTCACGGGCAAAATAATGTGCTAGTTTAAATATTTAGCAGCATGCAGAACATGATCTCGTGCAAAACTCGAAACAAAAAAGTATGAATGATCATACCCTTCCTGCTTTCGCAAATCAACATTTCCCTTATAGACAGAGGATTCAGCAGCTTCAACAAAATTCTCTGGTAGCAATTGCTTTTTTCGGTAAAAATCATCTTCAGTTCCAACATCAATAAGAATAGTTGGAGTAGGACCGTTATAGTTCTTAATAAGTTCTGTAGAATCACTTTCAGCCCATCTGGATTTGTTGTCTGCTCCAAAGTACCCCGTGAAAGCTTTGATACCCCATGGAGCCAATGACGGATTGGCAATTGGTGAGAATGCACTCACAGACTTGTATTTTCCCGGATTGGAAAGAAACAAGCTCAGTGCTCCATGACCTCCCATAGAGTGACCAGTAAGAGACATTCTACTGCCATCTAATTGACTGTACTCACCGAACAACGCTTCTGGGAGTTCCTTGACAATGTAATCATACATCTGGTAATTAGAGCTCCAGGGCTCACTTGTAGCATTGACATAAAACCCAGCACCAGATCCAAAATCGTAATCATCGTGCTCTCCTGGCAATTTTGTGGTTCTGGGAGAAGTATCTGGATAGACAATGGCAATTCCTGCTTCTGATGCTGCTGCCTGGAAGAAACCTTTCTCAGAGCAATTCTGTGGGGTACAGGTCAGACCAGATAAGAAGAACAATACAGGGATCTTGGACGATTTTGTAGGTGGCAGATAAAGATTCACATCCATTGGGCACTTGAGAACCGAGGATTCATGGCTGAGCTTCAAAAGCTTTCCCCCGAACGAAGAAATCGTGCTATTAACCTTGAATGTCATTGTGAACTGTAAGTGTTACGAATTGCGGCTTGGAGCGATGAATGATAGCCGAACATCTCGGCCGGCAACTGTCTGGCATTGCTATAGTGCCAATTAGACAATCCTATTAGCAAGTGGTTACAAGCACATTTGCCTCCGATAGAATCAATTGAGCATGAAAATTTGAGAACTATTAAGTTCTCACAGAAACCACAGTGATATTGCTCCTTACCCCCATGACACCAACTGCATGAACTACTGATGCTCATAAAGGAAAAGGTACAACTTCGCAATATCATTAATAGTAGAATCATTATACATTATTTACAATAATCACAAATGCAACAGAGTCACTTGAGGTTTGATCCCCATCTAACAAATATGTCGGAAACTTCATCGACAGTGCTCGCGCAACTGTCATGCAATTTCGCGCTATGCTCCTTACACATTTCCAGGAGTTTATGCAATTCGGTTGCGATTTCATTTCCATCAACATGAGCTGTCTCATGACAACTTCTTAATTCATAAAAGAATTGCGTTTGTAATGCAATCTCAGGACTATCAGCTAAGAGCTGCTGAACCAGCTGTGCAGCTCCTTGATAATCTTTGATCTCTCGATATGCTCTCAACATGCAAGATAAGCTGGCACTGTCGTGGTTCTCTACAGAGATCTTCCCATCTTGTCGTAATGAATCAGCAAGCCCAAGTGCTCGAGTGTGATCTTTCCAGCGAATTAGCTCATAGGCCAATATTGTGCGTTCTTTCAAACACAACTTTTCGTGTCTTTCATTGTAAAACCTTCTGATGAGCAACAGAATCTTTGACCTTCGAGAATCCCATTTCAGAGACTTTTCGGATCGGACAAATCCAATATCTAATTCGAGTAAGAAAAATTCGATATCAGAACCCATTTTATGACCGTTATTGTGCATCATCTCCAGGACAGTTTGAATTGATTTCATATCACGATGACATCTCGCCAAACCTCGGGCAACCGTCAAAAAAAGAGTTCTTGGAGGGGAAATACCCCGACGAAGCAAATCTTCAAGTATTTTGAACCCTAGTTCAGGCTTCCTCTCACTGTTGTGAACCTGAATCTGTCGCAGCGAGGAAATAGTTGAGTTAGAAGACACTTCAGGAGCACCCGACCGATATACGACTTTTCGTTTAGGAAATGGCTGATTTTCGGTAGGCAAAGTGCTTGAAATTGCATTGGACTCAAAAGCCAAAACAGCGCGCTCAGGGATTTTACTTGACTTCAAATTTGACATCAACTGGCTTCGAATGAAAGATCCCATATTCGGATATCTTTTCAAAAGAACCGAATACACGGTCGTGATTGTGTGCGTGTCGCCCATAATGCCGCCTGTCTCTAATTTTGACAAGTAGTCCTTAATGGAAAATGTTCCCACATTATTGCTCAAGCACATCAAAATGCTATTAGTAATATCCGGTCCGATTTTATGGCCAGAATCAACCATTTCTTTATAGACGAGTTCGACCAAATCATATCGATTTCTCCTGGCTAGCATGTCAATGGACGAGGAAAAAGCCCGTCTAGTCGGCCTGGCAGATAGTTTGCTGACAATGGTTCTGTACTGCTCAAAATCATCATTTATAAATGCTTTGATGATCATAGCTTGTTGGACTTTGGGGTCATCCCGTAAACCATCCTTCATTGCAAGATCATATACTGATTGAAATTGCGAAGCAGTACCAATCTTAAGCAGCCCTTCAAGCACTATAGCATATATACTAGAATCAACTGCTTCTTTATTATCCAAACATCTTCTTCTCCACTTTTGGAATACGTCTTCGAGACTGAATGCATTGTTGGCCACTTCTATGGCACCAATCATATATATCTTTATGGTTCGATTTCGAGCCAAATGCCAAATTTGATCCAAAAATGCTCGTGCTACTGTCATATTATAATCAGCCACAAAGTTGGAAAGCATCGTCTCTAATGTGGGAACGTCTGACTGCACAAGATCAAAGTGTTTTTCAAATATCTCCTCACACAGACTATAATTCTGAGATCGTCGGGCTGCCTTGATTGCAGCAATAATACACCGACGGTCCGTTATGCAAGTTTGTTCGTAATGTAGGTATAGCTGTAATACCATATCATAGATCTGGTGATATAATAGTTTTGTTAAGCTCTTTTCCAATTGTCTTGAAGTCATTTGATGACGGTTGTCTATGCCATGGCTTATATGAGACCTGAGATCACTCCATTCATGATTCTTTAGAAGCTGAAACAGCTCCTCCTGCCACACATTCTCTTCTTCATTTGCTCGCATCTGACTATGCAAAGAGCTACGTGAGTGTTCCAAAAGGTCCGGTTGGTGGTGATCTATAGGAGGTGACCAGTGTGCTTTTGAAGGTGCCAGATCTCTAATTTCGTTGATGCTGTTGTCACCCGTCAGGAATGCTAGACTATCAGATCTTTGACTAGAGCTGGCCAAGTTGCTAGATCCTGGATCTGTGGTCGTACTATCCAATGGACTCATCGTAGACAGTGGAGGACCTCTGACTCGCCTGGCTTCTCGGATGAATTGCCGGCGCAGACAGAGCGAGGACCCTCCAGAATCCACGCTGAGCGTCCGGCGCAGGTATAGTAGAAGCCCGCTCGATGGGGCTATAAATCTACTCCTGCTCATATCTACGAGATCCAAACTGCTATAATCGTTTGCGTCGCATATGATGGATAATTGGCGATATTGTGCTGTTGTCCAATGGACATATAAATATTATAATGCAATTTGATATTGGATGTTGGCTGATTCAATGTCAATTTTCAGCCCATACCCTGGGAACTGACGTGAGTAGTGGCCCCATGTCTCTGTGACGATAAAGCATATCTATGACCAAACCACCACCAGATGACCCAGAGACTGCTTATATCATAGAGCTACTCAAAAAGGATGCTCGAGAGATAAATTCAAGATTCAAACCTGGTGGCCATACTTCTAGGCATGCAGCTTCAAACCCCTCAACTTCAAGCACCTTGAACGCTCAGCAGATCAAACCAAATACCCAGTTCTTGAGACGTCTTCTTCTAAACAATGAAAGGGAAACAACGGGAAGGACTAATAAACCCTTGGCAGAAGATGAAAGAGGGATTTCGCGCCACATACCGGAGCAGGATGAAAAACGAAATACTAAAGGTCGTCAAGATGATACAAGGGAGAGTAGAAGTTCAGGTCCGTCAAGGACATCTAGAGAGAAAAGTCCTGCAAGAGTTGAGCGACGTTGGAATCACACGGATGAGCAACAGCCAAGAGCTCGAGAAGATCGTGGTCGACGACAAGAGAAAGATCACCAATTGGAGAATAGACGGAAAAACATCGTAGTGCCAGAACGTGAAACCAGGGACTCTCGTAAAGAGATGAGCGTAAAGATTCGAGTCGATCGAGTAGACATAGGCAACAACGCCAATTAGGCTGATATCATGGTTCGGTGATGTGAATTGAACGTGTAAACTGGTTGTTTGTAAAAAAAACTGGGGCCTGATAAGTACGGTACGCAAGCGCACCGTTTCTTTTTTTTGAAACATTCGCATCCCGCACCCCGCATCCAGGGTTTGGCGCTTATCTTCGGATTTGTCCGCAGTGAAAAAAGATAACATTATCATTAATACTGGTTGAGTTTGGCTAATTGTTTGAGTAAATGTCTTCAAACAAAAGGACCGCAACTTCGGATGAAGGGGAAGGCGAAGATCTGGCTTTAAAAGTATCCAAAACCGCCAGAGCTTCTCACAGAGCGTCTCGGGCGTGTACGAACTGCCGTAAAAGAAAGACGAGATGCTTTCCAATTCCTGGTTCATCATCGTGCTTGCGATGTAGAACTCTGTTACTAGAGTGCAGTTTTGCAGAGGATGGTCATACCGACTTTATGACAAATGAAGCGCAAGAGATTTATGACAGCATGGATCTTAGTGGTGGCAGGGACAATAGACTTGATAAACTGGAATCTAATGTATCACAAATTTTAGATATCCTTCGAGGTGACAAGAGTGGTAGTCTGTCATTGCAGTCTACTAGTCAACGATCGAGATTGTCTGCCAATTTACAAAGGCGCAAGAGAATATTCACAATGGAGGAAAGGTTAAAGGATACACCATTTGGTAGACCATCATTTTCTTTCAATGCCAGTCCATTCAACATTTTTGGTTCGCTGACATCACCAATTAACCATCCGCTACCTGTATCCCGATTATATGAGCCACAAATGGTGGTTCATGAGCAGAACATTATAACACTGGGACTTGTAACTGAGGATGAGGCTCTACAACTACTGGAACATTTTCGTGACAACTACAACCGGTGGGTTTCATTCCCTGAATCTATTCCTATTGATGAATTACTTAATAGAATTGTACGTCGGTGTTCTCTGCTTTTAACAGTGTGTTGCGGTGTATCAATGCGTTACTACGATGAGTCTCTACGACTGAGGTCGTCTAGACTAGTGCTGCAGAGATTGGAAACGGAGCTCAACCAGTCGCTGGCAGTTGTACCACAAACAATTGAATTTATGCAGGCACTGGCAGTTTTGTCAATTTATGCATCGTCACTAAGTGATGGTGATCTCATTTTTGACGGATGGTTCTACAGTGGGATTGCGCTTCAACACTTCATTACGAAAGATGTCCTGGGACTAGTCATGTCATTTGACGGTGTTGGCCCAGTGACCGATCTCGACGAGATCACTGCTTATCGAATATGGAACCATCTATGCCTAGTGCATTTGGTGAATTGTGTATTGTCTGGACGAATGTGTATTTTGGACGACATCCGACTCAGCTTGTGCCGAAGAACATTGGATTTGACCTCTGCTACTAACTTTGATGGAAGAATGATAGCGGAGATCACTCTACACTCAATAGTGTATAATTTCACTGCTAGTGCCCAGTCACTAGAATCAGCTGAGGAGGAGCTGAGAATTTGGATGGAAGAGTGGAAGTATTTATTTGAACAACCCATTATCCAGTTCGTTGAAGCTGGATATCATTTAGGGTATTTCATTGTATTGTATTATTGGAATTATTTACAGTATATGGATGACGACGGCAATGAGTTGGGACTTGCCCGAAACAATGTCAATTCACCTGTATCTATGACTGCGTCAGCGTCGAGTGCGACGGCAGCTTCGCTAATGAATCTCACTGTCAATGAAAGGCCATTTTTAATGTGCAATGACGAGGTTCTTCAAGAAATGGTGGGCCATCTACTAAAAGTGATCGACAGCTTATTATCATTTGAAGATGACCCATATTTCTCATACCTGAGTGATCAGGTGCATTTTCATGGTGCATTTTCTGGCCTGGTGCTGGTAAAAATCGTCACGACATTGCAGATGAATGGGCGCCCAAATGTGCTCACAAAACCGCTTGTCAAATCGAGTATAGAAAAAGTCAATCAACTTGCGGATAGGTTTGAACGGATTGCACCTCATCCAGATGACCTGGCTGCAAAATATGCCACTGCTTTACATCAGTGTTTGACAATTTTGTAATATACACACAACCCTCAACATTGTAATACAGACGGAACTAGATGCAAATCTGTTTACGCTTGCTTTTGGTTTTTCTTTCTTTCTTTTCCCCCACTTCCCGCAAGTCAACTCACCTGTACGTAAACTTTATGACTAAACACATCATCATTGTCATCAATTAAAAAGATATGGTCTTCTTTATCAGTTGGAGGAATCCTTGTTGTAATCTCAGAGAAAAGGGCTTCGTCATCGGCTGCCAGATACTGCGACAGAGACAATTCGGAAGGAGGCTGATAGTTTTGATTCAGAAAATACAAATCTCCACGTTTAATGATACGCCCTCTCCTTCTAGCTCGCTGAAGCGCTCGATTAGCAGATTGGACAAAAGATGGATTGACTGTATCTGCTGATCCGGTATCTGCAGCAATCCATGACAATATCTGGTTGAATTCAACCCCGAGGCCAGCAGCCTTGGCCGATAATGCATCGACTAGTAATTCCTCCATGTCTACCTGACCATTCTTTGCTGAGCTGGGGAAAGGCCTCTTACTATTTTCTAGTTGCATCTTGAGAACAATAGAGTGGATGTTCGGTGAATATAGCGGGAGTTTTCCATCCATAGTCTCAGCATATCTTATCAGTTCAATAAGCTGGGCCTTGGATAACGATGATAGATAAGCCTGTTTGACTTCCAATGATAGGCCTTCACCAGTCATGCCGGTTTCTAGAGGTATTTCACGTCGTTTGGGTTGACAGTCTCGGCAGAACCACTGGGCATCTGCTACTTCTACAACGATCCGGTCGATATTTGGTTGATGGCACAGCTGGTGATAAGGGCTATTACAGTCGTCACAAAAGACAATTTGGTTATTGTCTAAACTATTCCCCCTTTGGCATATTTTACAAACATATCCGTCTCGTCTTTGTCCATTTGCGTCTGTTAAGTTCATCCTTTTGACCTTTTGGTGTCGTTACTTACTCTCGAACATAGCCGTACGAAGAGATCTGCGATGGAAGAGAAGAATATTAAATATGGCTTCGAGGGGTGCATGTGTGTGCTGAACGGCCAACTACTGTGGGGGTAACTACATTAGAAAGCTAACTGTAATAATTTGAAATTATATAAATAATATTTCAATCCTTTTAATCCCCATGAGAAGTGTACGAAGAAGTATAATTCCTTTTTTTTTGTGGGCTTACGGATTGATGCCCTCAGCCAATTCGTCTTGAGTGTCAAGTTCCTTGGGGTCCTTGATAAATACACTAAAGTAAGCAGCAACAATGGCAAAAACACCTCCGAATCGGAATACCCAACCAATGCTATCGGTCTCGCCAGCGACTTTAAATAGAATACTGGCCATTAAAGAGCTTATAACCTGAGGGGATGCTACGAAAACGTTATGAACTCCTAAGACGATGCCTGCCTCATGTTCATAAGCCAAAAAGCGCTGGTTACCAGCACGCTCATTTAAAGCCAAAGAACGAGCCTTTTTCTCTTTGATTCTAGAAATTTCCTCGGAAATTATTGTGAATGGGGCCCATTGTGCAACGGCCCAGCAGATGCCGAGAACCCCCACAAGTACAGTAGCAGTATCAACAGAAGACACCCAAAATGTAGATAGCATGCACAAAACAAATAGTACATGGGACCAAGTCCATATTCTACCCACTGTTGTCTGCCTCGACTGAACCCATCGTATTACAGTCGCAACTGCAGGAGTGCTGAGAGTATTTTTTATCAATCCCATTATGCCAGTATCATCACTGTCAACGTCAACGTCGTCATGGTCGCTATCCACCACTTTATGAGTCTTATAATAGACATCGCTGGTCATATAGGGTAATATGAAATTAGCCACTAGAGACGTTATTGAATAGACAACCAAAGCATACGATCCCTTACGGGTAGCCTTCTCTGCTAAATCGTCAATCTCAGGCTGGGTCAACGGAGGCGCATCACTCGGCCTTGATGCCATGAAATCACGCTTATAAATATCTCCTACATAGGTGGTAGTGTAGAATAGCATTGGAAAATAACCAATCCATGCAAAGAATTGCACATTACAGGCAAGTCGAGTTTGAGGAGAGAGGTGGGTAATAGCTTTGACAGTGTCAGTATAAATCTGCCGCAATTTGCCTTTTCCTGCACTTCTTTTTGAAGGAGATGCAATTGTCTGGTCATTGTTAGGATCCCTCTCGGAAACATAAATGACAGCGGCACCAACGGTAACTAGTAGCATAAACGAAGCCCATGCACTAAGTACCTTGAATTGAGTATTGCCTAGCCATGGAAATATCTTTGGCAAATTCACAGCAGCCAATACATATCCTATTATATTGCCTATACCAGTCATTTTTGCTGCCCATGCATTGACTTCTTGCTGCTGATGAGTGGGTACATTGTCGACCATATAGGCCCTAGATGCAGCCTGGATAACTGAGATAGAAAAGTCCAGCACATATACAAAGATCGCAGCCAGTGGAATAGTTCGTGATCTAAGTTTATGCTCACTGATACTTGATGAAGAAAATAACGCCACAATATCCTTCGACCACGACAGTACCAATAGCGATACTACCGTAGCCACCGCTCCGCCAATAATCAGGGGTCGTCGACGGCCAAATTTCCAGCGGGCCTCATCACTGATAACTCCCACAATGGGCTGTCCAATTGTACCAGATAAAGGACCAGCAATCCACACCAAACTCAGCATTGTTTTTGACATGCCCAAATATTCTAAATATGGAGTTCCATTGGAGAACTCGGCTGTCCACGACAATTGTAAGCCTCCTATAATTACCGTAAGAAAGAGAATATAAATAAAAGATCTGGTAGGATTTACAACATCCTTAAAAGATGCCAGGTGAGAACCAAGCAAACCTTCAGACGGTAAACTGGCCTCAATGTCAATATCTGGTTCGCTCTCCGACATGGTGAGAAGGAAGCTTTATAACCTCGTTCCCCCGCCGTTTCAGTGACATCATGCAGGTCTTAATGCTACCGGATACGACTATAGTTTGATTATGCCTCATCAGTTGCTATATCAAGTCAAATATAAACTTGGGGGATTTTTTTTGATTAATATGCAATTAAATATTTACTTTCTATACATCTTTTTGCCTTCCACGACGTAATTATCAAGGAAATCATCCATAATGGCTTCTAGATCATCTCGCTCCTTTGACATGTCAAAGGGCTGGTAAGACTCTTCTTCCTCTATAAGCTGATCATCGTTATCATACTCATTCTCTACCTTATCGAATCTATCATCCAAAAGCGAAAGACCATCGTTTCTAAACAGCGCAGAGCTGGACATGGAAAATCCTGTCAAATCTGTCTTGGCACCAATCTTCTTCTTTCTCCTACTGGCAGCAGCACCAGATGCAGATTTGCCGACATTCGTGCTGGGGAGAGCACTCACTTGGTCTCGCTCTTCCTCTTCATCAAATTCATCATCACTATCATCATATGCAGGTCCAGAGGTGTTCTGATCAATCTTGAATTGCCTGAAGGCTGTTTCCCACTCTTCTTCGCCTACCTTAGGTGCAACCGCTGTCTTTGACGGTGGTAGAGCCTTCACAGCTTTACCATTGAAACCTCCATCACTGACCTCATCATCTGATAGTTCGATAAATCTATCATTATCCATATCATTTGCATCAAAGTCGACCCATTCATCTCCTGAATCATCACCATGTTGACCCTCATTGGGATCCTGCTTGCCACCAGTCAGTAGCTGGTCAAACACATCCTCATCATCATCCACGTACTCTTCATCATCTAGAGCTTCGAGAACCTCTCGTAAACCAGGATCCATATCAGGCTGCAGACCAGCGATTTCATCAGGAATATTCTGTTGGTCTTGGTATGTCCTCTCGACAATTTCTTTGGAAGGAAGCACTTCACTAGGCAAGAAACTGACATTATTCTCCAGGGCATAGTCGCTCTTAAGGATAAGCTCGGATCCCTTTGTACCCTTCTTTTTATCCTGCCCCTTTCGAGCAATAAATACTGCCGATGGATCTTCTCCTATTGGTCTCAAATGCTGCATATAATCATATTTACTGTCATCGTAATTGATACCATACAATGCAGCTTCTCCCTCATTATCTCTCCGTCCTTGCTTTCGAAACTCTTCATCCTGTTCTATCAGTGTTGATCCAGTAAGAGCCTTCATAGGAGCAGGACCAGTCAGCCATCTACTTTTCCTCTCTTCCTTCATCGCCTGACTGTTCAGGTTTTCAACCTTGACGAGCACTCGCTGGGGAGCATCTGGGTCATTAATCAAAGGATCTTCATATGATCTATGAACTAGACTATAAGTCTGGGCAGTTCTTTTATCTATCCACTTTCTTGGAGGCATTGTTTTCTTCTTTACCACTAGATAAATAGGTTCTTGCAATAATAGTTATCAAGTTTAGTTGGGCTATTGAAATTTCAGAAATTTTCTGCCGCACGACGTAGCCGAAAGTGGAGATCAGGGGGAGAGCATTGATTAGTACTAGGCTGATGAGGTAATGAATCCACAATGACGAACTCTTCGAACTTGTTAAATAAAAAATAAAGTTGAAATCAAGATCAATGTCTAAACTGCTTTCGAAAAACATCAAAAAAAACTGGCTTTTTATTTCCTGGTTTGCACTGCACTCGGTCTTCTTCTCCCAAAGAACTAACTACTGAATACACTAATACCCCCGAACAGTTGCTTTACATTATTAAAGAAACAGCATTATCGAGCCAATATAAAAACACCCCAACAGGGGGATACTACCAATATGGTCCATCTGGTCATTTCTGTCTTTTATGATGGTAAGCGATGCTTACATGTACGACTGTGCAGCCTGACGTAACCGACGCAAGAAATCAAACATGTAGCAGCGCCTTCATTTAGCAGCCGTCTATAAGCCTCTTTAGCCAAAGCTATTTATATGCATTATGAGGGGATCCTTACTGGCGAAAAAAAGAGACATCAGTGCTGGATCAATCGCTGTCATAGCAGCTGTTTTCTTGTTCGGCGTCCCAATTTTACTTGTGTGATACTTTAATTGCAAAACTTTAAATTGAATAGATCACTCACAGCACAAACATACAGGAGGCAAAGTAGCAGCTGCAGGTGTTGTCCTGCCGCACGTAAAGGGCAACCAGCCAGCCAGCCCGGAACCTTCACTCTGATATCCGTCATTCACAGTGGATCACCATTGGATAGGAGCCAATGTCGAGCTCTTTTCAAAAGATTGTTCGGGTATGTAATAGACCATCAGGTAACCATCTAACTTTAGGGGGCCACCAAGATTAAAGTAAGTTGCCAATTGACATGAGACGGGCCGTGAATGCCGCCAGCATGGAACAATATCACAAGCCGGAAACCACAGCATAACATAACTTTTGGACGTTATAAATGTGGTTCAGAAGATGTTTGCAAATTTGAATTGAATGCTAAATGTATTGTGATTATATGGCATGAAATTTAGAGACTTCTTGGAGTTGATTTAGAGTGCTTGGTTGCATTATTTTGCCAGGAATCTCAATTTGGAATATGAACAGAAAGCTAACAGTTAGGCGGCGGCCCCCAAGCCGAAATATATTGAGCCCATTTTGCAATCGACATATCGAGAGTCGGGCGAGGAGTTTGATACAGTGATGACTACACTAGGGATCCGATTGAGTGACACTGCATGGTCCATTGTATACAAAGCATTGATAGTTGTGCACATAATGATTCGAGAGGGTGCCCGGGATGTGACTTTGAACTACCTGGCAGATCACCACCGAATCCTTGAAGTCAAATTAGGAGCAGGAAATAACCCACAAGCTATTGGATTGACTCGTTATGCTAAATATCTTCATAGCAGAGCGGTACAATATCGCAAAACCAATATCGACTATGTGCGATTCAAAACTAAGAATGGGAGTCGATTACGAGACTTGACGGTTGAGAAAGGTCTATTGCGAGAATGTGAAAGTGTTTTAATCCAGATTGATGCTTTACTCAAATGCAGATTTCATGAAGAAGAGGTTACAAATGATATTACATTGACAGTATTCCGGCTGCTTGTTCATGACCTGCTGACGCTTTTCCAAGTCTTAAACGAGGGAGTTATCAATGTTCTTGAGCATTACTTTGAAATGTCTAAAGTTGATGCTGAACATGCGTTAGAAGTATATACAGGATTCACTGAACAGACTGGAAAAGTGGTCAACTATTTGAAAATTGCAAAGAACCTTGAATACTCGACCAAATTGCATGTCCCTAATATTAAGCATGCCCCTACCTCGTTGACCCAGTCGTTAAAGGATTATTTGAACGATCCCGATTTTGAAATCAATCACAGACAGTACCTTGCCGAGAAAGAGGCTAAAGGATCGAATGCAAGTTCACCGAGAGTCAATCCTGCTTTGCAAGAAAGCTCAGGTATCCGTGCAGTTCAGACTGGGAATACAACTTTGATAGATACCAACCCTTTTGAAGCTCAGGCCCGAGCCCAGGCACAAGCCCAAGCACAGGTTCAGGCACAAGCACAAGCACAAGCACAAGCTTTGGCACAGCAGCAACTTCTACAACAGGGTACTGGATTTGTTTCCACAAACCCGTGGGGACAAGTTCAAGTTCAATTCACTCCTGGTCAACAACCTCAAATTGGTCAACAAGTTCAGTTGTCGGCTCAGCAGCTACAGCAGTTGGCGTTACAGAATCAGCAAGTCCAAGTCAGCCCACAGCAATTACAGCAGATTCAAGCTCAGCAGCAGCAGCAGCAACAACAACAACAACAATCTCAGCAGCCACAGCAAGTTCAAATTCAAGCTCAGAATCAGGCCCAATTGCAGTTGCAACAACAACAGATTCAACAACAGCAACAGTTTCAACAACAGCAGCAGGAACAACAGCAGCGACAGCAGCGACAGCAACAGCAGCAACAACAACAACAACAACAACAACAACAACAACAACAACAACAACAACAACAACAACAACAACAACAACAACAACAACAGCAGCAGCAGCAGCAGCAGCAACAACAACAGCAACAGCAACTGCAACTGCAACTGCAACAGCAACAGCAGCTTATTCAACAGCAGCTAACTGGAGGCTTGCAGAGGTCAAATACTGGAAGTAACCCTTTTAGAAAGTCATTGATAGCCGATACTACTGGAGACAGCAATCCATTTGCTCGACGTACACCTACCCTTAGTGTAGTACCAGAACTTGGCGCAGGATCTGTACAACCGTCAGGAGCTTCCTTACAGAGAGCTAACACGAATCCTTTTGGATTAAACCAGCCAATTTCTCAACAAGCTACGGCTTCAAGTGTGCAGATGTTAAGTTCTCAGACAACTGGAAGCAACCCCTTTCGTAGGAGCATGATTTTATCGTCTCCAACTGGAAGCAACTCGCCACAGCCTTTAGTTTATCAACCTACATTTGGTGGTCTGGAGAGACTTCCTACGGTGTCTGTGTTCCCACAAACTCAGGGTCAAGTTCCCACCAATGGTCAGTTCATGCCCAGTACAAATGGTAACGCTACTCAATCGCAGTCGTTTTTCTAGTCTGCGACTTGTTCTTATTATATTAGATGATATGCATATGTAGTTGTAATTTATATGGCTGTTTGAAATAAAACCAAAAAAGGTGCGATAATGTTTTAACATTATCTAATGCATTCTAGACATTCGACCATATTATTGGTGAAAACTCGCTGTACTGAGCAATATTGACAAACGATCTTGTTGCAATGAATACACGTTATGTCAGATTCACTGTCAGCAATGTGCCTGTTGCAGTCTTCACAGTTCAATATCTGGGACGAAGATAGCTTTGGAGGCACGATCTTGCCGCGTGCCAGATCCAGCTGAGCTTGCTTTATAAGACTAAGTGTATTGGCTCTTGTTAACAATAAATATTTAAAAATTTTAATATTGGCTCTTCGCTTTACTTACCTTGTCTGACACTCAACAATGGTTGGGACTGATGCTTCTTATCGGCTGTGGCCCATGAATGCTCCAGAGATCTCTTCATGTGCGGCAGGCAACTTCTGCCTAGTTAGTCTGATAGATACCGATCAATTAATTTAACGGGCTTCTGCATAACCTTTTGGTGAATCACACATAATCCTAATGCTACATGAAGATATCGGAATATGCAAATCCATGGAACAAATCTTGGTCTGGATTTTTTAGATTTGACTGAAAATTAGCATGCAGCGGTTTTGTTGTTTTCATTGTTCGAGGCCCAGTTGTAGCGGAGCGGAGTTTGATGTATCAAGTAAAAAAACAAAAAAAAAACCTATAAAGTACACCATGAAATATAAATTATATACAAGTATATCGATAGTGATACTAGAGGGTATATCCCAGGTTAATCTCCTATTTCAGTATTACATTATTATAAATCTGGAAGTCAGCAGCTTGAGGCCATGCGGAATTCTCCTGCATATGACTGCAGGATCTTCGCAGGCTAAGTCCGCACCACTTCGGACTCGAAGTTTAAGTGCGCGGTAACTGAGAAGCCCCAGGCAAGGGATGGCTACAACAAGTAAGCAATTATGTAAATACAAACCTCGTAACGGGAAAGCACACATAAGCGAAATCATCCATTTGTCATAGCACACATGGGGACTTGCATATACGAGATGGACTTCAAGTCAGGGCCCTTGAACAACGGCACCGACGTTATTTGCATGCCAGGTTACACCGACTTCAAGGCTAAAAACCTTTGCAAGAACGAACACATAATGCCCACTAAGTGGTGACAACTCGTATGCACGATGAATTCCGAAACAGTATAAGTTAGCGAGCGGCATGCAGGCGCTATTATCAGTTCCGGGCTCGACCCGAATTAAATGTTCAGCTATTTGTTAATTAAGATAATGCGAAATATACAAATTTCAGAATACCAGAATCTAGCACCATACAATTACTAAAGAATTTAGAAATGTTGGACGAAAATAGCACAGAATACATGCCCAAGCGGCAAGTCCGAGCTCAGAGCGATCCCCACAATTACCATACCTTAAGCCGCGTTGATATATGGCAACATACGGTCCCGAGCTTTACGTAATGTACTTATAAGCGTGAAAGCCCATCGGATTTCTTGCAAATACACGCGCGCCTGCCCTCGAGAATTCAGTTGCCAAGATCCCGCGGTTTTGCCCAAAACTGTCGATTGGCACGTACTCCGCGGACTACTGATTCCCTAGAGCGTCCCCCCTTGCCCTGTTGTCAGAGATTATTAATTAAGAGTGGTTCCCGCCGTTGCTTCTTTGCTTACACTTGTATTCGTAAAGTATTACACTAATATTGGACTTTATTTACGATTTCGGTTGGATTGGATTTGTGATATATTAGGTGTTTTTGTGTTGACACGCTTCTAACCTGCGACCTTACAGTGCGGTAACTGTTGATTTACTGTCTTAGTCATAATAGGACTGTAGTTTGTCAGCTCGATTCTCGCGGTCGGCTGCCGGGATACAATGGAGCCACATAATCAAATTGATCCGTCCTTTGATCCAAATAACCCTCCTAAATTAAAGACTGGTGGTATTGGCAGTATTTCTTCGAATGGTGGATTTGCTGCTGTAAATCAGGGAGTGCCTCCTCCTGTCACGAGTGCTAATGGTGGTGGGCCACCAAGTTTGTCATCCGCGGACCATAATATGAGGCTGCCGTCTCTAAGTGAAGCCACTGGATTATCACCGCCACATGGGCATGTGCCTTCGAGCCTACACCATTCAGAGGCGAACATTAATAATTCTGAAGATGATATGTTGAATGCTCAAGGTAGGATGCTATCGCAGTCCAAGAGAGCTATTCAGAATAGAGCTGCCCAACGTGCATTTAGGCAGCGTAAGGAATTGTACATTAAGGATCTGGAGACCAAAGTGGCTGAGTTGAAAGAGGCAAAGAACACAATTGAAACACTAAAACAAGAAAATATCGAGCTTCGAGATTATATTTTAGCTTTGCAGTCTCGCTTCATCAACCAACCGTCATCTGGTATTGGGGGAGGGATCCCCGCTCCACCTGCTGTGTATAATAGAGCAGGAGAAATGCGTTATGAGAACAAGTTGCCGCCCCCACCGGAGCGTCGATAATGATAATATATATATATTTATATATATGAACATGGATATATATTTTTTGTACTTTTATTTGATAATATAATTGCAGGCTGTGGGATCAGGCATGAGTCCGCTCTTCTTTTATAATAGTATTGCCGCAGGTACATGCACTGCTGTCAGTGATGCATGAGGCTAAATGAGTTTAATTGTCTCTTGTAAATGTGTACAAAAAATTCGCGCAACACTGTGACTGTATTTCGATTATAGTAAGTTCTAGGGTTTTATTTGCTCGCTGGACATGTGGATATGTTCTTTATTTGGGGTATTATCCTCGCTATATTCCACCTGGGTCACACTGTCATTCATAATTTCGTTCTTTATATACACGGACAATCTATATGTGACACACAAAGAAAAGTGTTACCTATTCGTGATACATGTATTATATAACTGTGAAGACATTAACCGGATTTGTAGTTGCCTACCAGGTTTGGTAGATGCATGTGATGAGATCGTCATGCACCATTAATTCTTGGCTTCATGCGGCCATATACGCCTCGGATCTCAGGCGTAAATTTATCCTTGTCAACATGACATCTCAAGTAGCTTCACATTTTCTCGGCAACTATGTCACAAAGGAGATCCAGCACGCCTTTGGTGTTGAGGATTTGTATTACGAAGAAGCTGTCCACGATCAGAATGGACAGTCTACTACTACTCGGATAAAAAAACTGCCCCCAAAAGGCATATCGGAGCACGACGCAAACATTCTGAAGAGCGTTAAACGTCGCGCCTATTACCTAGAACTTGTTTTTGGACTTTGTGGTTTCAATTGTGGGTTCACTATTTTGATCGGCTTGATTCCCTTGTAAGTTTGTTTTTTCTTTAATATTTGTGCTTGGTTTATAGTTTTCCAAGATTCGTGACTGGATGATTGCTAACCTTTTAGCTTGGGATGGGCTATTAATGTGTATCTAGGGATGGCCACCATAAACAAGGCAGAAAAGATCGAAGGAGGCCTGACTGCTTGGGAAAGATCTCATATGATGGCTAACCTTATTGCCGATTCGGGCCTAGGTTTTGTACCAGTTGTCGGAGATGTCGCTTCTGCTGTTTACAAGTCGAATACAAGGAACGCGATTGTGTTAGAGAAACTCTTGAAGGGTCGAGGAGAAAAGGCACTCAAAGCGCAACAGAAACATGGAGGAATTCTACCCATGCAGATCGATGATACACATGTTACCCCTGCTCAAGTTCATACTCCTCCTCCTCATGCTGCTCACCCTGGTACTGTCAACTCGGAGACTGTTTCTCCACCTGTACCCGCACCAGCTCATACTCATACTAGTTTTTTTGGTGGAAAGAAGTAAATAAGATCTTCTGGTCTTCTACATTTCCAAGTAGATTCTTCTTGGTGTGTATTCTAGAATTTACTATAAGGATAGTAATAATATATAATAATAATAATAATAATAATAATGGCAATCGATAATTAGAAATGGTAACAAGCTTTCTTGATTCTTAAGCTTCCTTCACGTACGGCTAAGAGACATGCAACGCCGCATCTGAACTTAGCATCTCACAAACCACTTTACACCGGCCACCAGAGAGCGGAAACACTATCCAGTTATCAGCTGGTCAACTCATCAAGAAAGGACAAGATAGGCTGGGGTTGAAAAATGGATGCTGCTTCAGTTTTGGAACAGTACGTATCGGATCTTACGAACCTTCCAGCAGAACTTGCTTATGTCCTTGAGGAAATAGGAGATAAGGATTTGAAATTCTTTGATGCCCGAAGACGTATATTGCAAAGGGATAACCAGATCCATAAATTCATCCGGATGAACGGATCGTTGGCACATAATCCAAGAGAAGAGAGTTCGTATCCAAAAATAAGGACTGATTTTGAGAAGGCGATGATGTTACAACAAGCAAAATGTGATCTAGCGAATACTGGGCTGTATATAATTTCGAGGCAAGTTAAGAAGTTGAATGATGAAATTCATAAGCTTGAAGAGGAAGGAATGATACCACCATTGGCACCAGGTTCTGCAATACATGCAACTATCTCTTCATTGACCTCTGAATCACAGACTCCTTCATCTCGACGAGGTTCGGTGTCTTTGGGGCCAGTGTCCCGCGTCACAAGCAGACCCAGCTCGGCGCTTGGGAATAGTCTTCTTCAGCCACCAGTTCCCAGCGTGGAGAAGAAGCGTCCATCGCCTGTACCCTCCGGTCCAAGAGGAACCACTCCTTCAGCGATGAACAGGCCGCAGAAACGCCAAAAGCTCTCCATGCTCTCGGACAGCGATTTCGCTCTTAATGCTCCAAGAAGACCACATTCTGGAAATTCAAATGGTGAAGAAGAAGAGGTCTTGTATTGTACATGTCAACAAGTATCATTTGGAAATATGGTAGCTTGTGATAACCCCGATTGCCAGTATGAATGGTTTCACTATGATTGTGTGGGACTCAAGGAACCTCCGTCTGGCACCTGGTATTGCCCCGCATGTACTAAAGACCGTAAAGAGGCGAGAGAAGCGGGTGCGGACTTCAAGGAGAAGCGGAGAAAGTAGCGGAGAAAGTAACGCCATCTCTCTTAATTATTTATTTATTCTTTTTAACCATGTATTAATTGTCAGTAATGATTACACGATTATTATCATCGAAATGAAGTTGCTGTTCGCATTTATGCTTCTTTCCACAAAATCCATCTTATGAAGAGATCTCTAAAATTAATTATAAAGTTGTGAATTAAATATTATAATGGTCTTAGTTGGCATACTTGGATCGACCTCGAAGGTATTCAGCATATCGATAAATAACGAAAGGAATAACCCACATAGCCAAAGTAACGAAGGCCACAAGTGATGCACCCCATGCTACTGGGAATTTGTTGGTGGCTAGATTTGTATACATTGCTCTTCCAAATAGTGGGAAAGCAGAAGCAAATGCAGATCGCATAAATGCGTTTCCTGCAAATACAGAAGCAAGATATCGTGGATAATTCATTCCAAGGAAAGCAAAAGAGCCCTGGAAAATATTAAACAATCCCATAACAAATGGTATTTCCCAAATAATTGGTAGAATCCAATGTACCTGTGCCGTCCACCCGAACAGGAACATTCCTGCAGGAATCATCCATCCTGTCCACATTGCAAGTAGAAGAAAGTCTTCTGATTTGAAAGTACCCTGCTCAAATCTGGGTTTGACAACTTTGAAGAGGTAATACATCATGATAAGGTAACCAGCAAAGCATCCCACAAAAAATCCCATATAAGAGAGACCAAGTTCGATTAGCGTGAAGTTATAAATTCCAACAAAAACGATGGGGTAAGCCTCAAAAAACAGATAGAAGCACCCATAGCACAAAGAAATATACAAGTCAAATGCTAAAATGCCTGGCTCTGCCAAAATCATAGCAAAAGGTCGGTACAAGACCTCCTTCATGAATGGTCCAAATTCAAGACTATCTTCTAGTTCAGCCTTGGTGTAGTATTTATTGTCGCCGGTTGCCTTTCTGATTCGGTTGGCCCGTCGGTGCAAGATATTATTATGATGGGTTTCAGGGAAGAAGAATACAAATACCACAAAAGCAGTTCCACAGGTCATCATCAAAAACCAGAAAATCCATTTATAGTTCTCTGCAACTTCAAAAGCACCACCAAGTAGCGGACCAAGCACTGGTCCACAGATACCGCCCATAGCCCAGAAGGCAGTCAGAACAGGCAGGACTTCAGGTGACACCATGTCACCCATGGTCGCACCTCCAGTGGACAAAGATGGAGAGGAAAACACCCCAGCAAAAAATCGACTGACGATAAGGCCACCGATTGTTGGTGATAATGCACAGGGAATTTGTAAAATAACAAACATAAACAAAGTGGATAAATAGAGATATGTTCGACCAAATGCCTGTGCCTCAGATAGTGGTGAAAATATCATCGGTCCTAGACCATAACCAAACACGAACATTGACAAATTCAATGTCGCTACAACCTCTCCAACACCAAATTTTTCTTGAATTTCAATTTCGCCCGCCGTATAGATTGATGAACCCATATAAGTAACCGCTGTCAAAAACATCACCTGTGCAATCACTGTGGCCTTTTTGCCTGTAGTCCAATTGTGGGGGTTATCGGGATCATCTTCTCCAATCCAATCAACAAGATACGGATCGATAACAACTGAAGCTCCATCCTCTACTGGACTGGCATCATCTAGTGATTTTTCTTCTCCATCTTTAGACGCGCTCTCGTCACTAGGAGCAATCGTCGGAGGAGACTGATGTGACTGATACTCGGTATCAAGGGTGACAATATTCAGTCTCTCCAAAATATCAACACAGAGCGTATTCTTAAAAAAGTTTGGGTACCCCATGGCGAGCTTTACGTTGTGTGAGAACTTTTTCCTCCTGTATATATATATATAAAAAGGAGTTTGGTGCGGACTACCATTTTTGTGCTTCTCGTGCGGACATGATCGACAAATGAGTTCGATGATGTTTCTCATCATTTCGTCACACATGCATAACACCTATCGACTTTCGCAATGGTGATTATCGGGCAGCGTTGGCAAACCGCGTGGTTTAGACTTCATCACATTGCTGTTCTCTCGCACAGTAGTGGATGAAGGGATACACATTCTTTTCGTGGACAACTACATTCCGCATCGTTGTTATACCCGTTAGCAGGTGCGGATAGATTTACGAGCGTAAAGTCCGACGAAGGCGGAATTAATATTAGTTCGCCGATATGGCCGTGGAGTTTATGCCGGGCTTAAGATGCTCTCTGCCAATGCTATTTCCTATTTTGGAAATAGTTGCAGCTCTCCGCTCGGTGCGGATTTAATGGTAACCTGCACACAAACTAGGGGCTAAAAAAGCAATATATAAAAAAGCAACTATTAATATATTTAAACTTGTGGATATTTCTAAAACTAAATGAATCAGAGAATATGCTGAAAGCTGTGACCAAGGTAGCGATCGGTATGATTCAGCATCTTTTTATTTTCTCGTATCAAGCAGTATCGCATCAACAAAGCCATAGCTATACAGAATAAAGCCATCACTGCGATAACAATGCCTCCTGTCAAGTATCTCGGAGCCTCGTTACTGATATATAGGTACGATCCGTAGATGTTGGCTGCGTTGCTAAAGGTATTGCAGATTCCTAGAGCAGCAGTTCGTTTAGTAGTAGGTCTTGGCATGGAATTCGCAACCCATGCCAAGATGATTTGTACTCCCGGAAAAGCTCCTATCGGCATTAAAAACATCGCTAAGAACCTTACCCCTTTGTTTGTAGTCGCAACTACCAAAATATTTCCAAGGCAAGAAATAGCCATGCAAAATGAAACATGATAAGCTCTTTCGTTTGTTCGTGAAGAGTGCCAAGCAATTGCAACACTGAAAACAAATGCAGCAAACCACACAGGAACAGTTAGCAGCAATGTCACAGTATTGTTATATCCAAGAGTTTTGACAATACTAGGGAAAAAGTATGAAAATGTCTGGTTCAATGTGTTTGCGTTCAACATAAGGCCAAAAATATACACCTTGTAGTCCTTCAATGCCATGAGGAAACCATCTTTGGAATTGACATCAGTGAAATCGTCCTCGGTTCCAATATCTTGGGCCAATCTCCATTTACTGTAGTCCTTTTCTTCGTCAGAGAGCCAAGTTGTCGTATCTGGATAATTGGGCAAGATGACCATGGATAGAAGTGCAAAAAACATCGTTAAGGATCCCTCGATAATAAACAACCATCTCCAGGCACGTATTCCCCTCGCATCTTCCATGTTTGCAAGCACTCCCGCAGCGATCAGTCCACCAAACATATTGCCAAGTTGGCTGCCACCATAAAATAGAGAAAATCGGTGTGCAAGTTCATCTCGCGTATACCAAGATGACAAAAGCATAAGCACACCAGGGAAAAAAGGAGCCTCTACAACGCCCAGAAAGAAACGACAGGCAATCAGTCCACCATAGCTTTTAACCGCTCCGCCCTGTAATGCGGAAACCAATCCCCATACTGTCATACAAGCTCCTAAATATGGAGCTGGTTTGACTTTCACAAGTAGAATATTAGATGGTACCTGCATTAACAGATATCCAATAAACAAAATAGAGGTTGCAACATTGAAGTCAGTTCCGTGCATATTAAGGTCTGCTTCAAGTCCTCCTAGACGAGCCTGACTGAGATTGCTTCTATCAAGAAAGTTCAATAGATACATGATAATAATAATTGGAAGAATATGTAGATCTAGCTTCCTAAGCAATCTCTTCTTCATAGAAGAGTGCCATTCGGGTGATCTCTTTTCAAAATCTGCACTACCTGTGACAGTCTGAGCTCTTTCTAGCTCATCTCCAATGTTCTCTTCATGGACCTCCTCTATCTTCGATGTCATGTTTGCAATATTGCCGTATTGCGTGCTGTAAAGTCGATAACTGTCTCGATCTTTATAAGGGTGTTGATTAGATATTACCCCTCATTGCTGTCCACCCCCACGGATGTCAGCGACGGAGAAACAAAAGGTGTGGGGCACGATTCTTATCCGATCATGGTGGGGTATTTGGCTGTTCTCAATCCTCTGACGTAATGCTTATAAGCTTGCTTCTCTCCATTTTTTCTGTCATTCAATCTCTCGTCCGAGAGCTCTCTCGGTCGAGTAATACTGCTACTCCCTTGTGGATAATAGTTTAGATACATAGCATAGGATCAATTAAAGTAGCATGACAATGCATGTGGCTACAGTATCTATTTCCCTCCTCCCCCCACGTTTGGGTATAGCTCCAGATGCAGGTTACCCCGCATTTAAGGGCAGATTCCGAGACGGACGACTATTTCCGCAAGCAGCGGGGCGGCCGAGGCGTGCGGGGTATAAGGCTTACTGCTGTGAGAAATTACGCGTAAGTGGTCTAGGATTCTACACGGCTTCCTATATCTCCATTAGATCGCCCGTAACATTAGTCAAGACCGGGGCGTGACATCGGTGCCGCTGCCGGGCCCGTTTTCGCAGTGCGACTGAGTGCCAATGGTAGAACAAGAAGTTCCCTTGTAGTTGAACAATTGGCATCGGGTAACGTTAATAACCTAGTACATATTTGATTGAGATTCTTTTTCGTTTTGAATCTTTTATTCCAGTCATCTTTTGAGACGGAATATACTGGCGTGGTTACGATAACTGTTTAGATAACATACTTACTTGGGTTTAGGAATGTTAGACATGGAAGTTAAAACAATGAAAATAATGAAAATAACGAAACTTTGAAAATAAAGAACTCAAGCGAAGACACATTAGAAAGGTCAATATGCTTTAACTCAAATGGGAAAAAGTATTTAAGCAGTTGATCCAAGCGTCGAATGTATCTTGGCGTGCCTTGGCAACGAGAGCTTGGCGATCTTGGCTCCCATATCAATTGATGAGTGCATATTGACAGGGCTTCACCAGTCATCAAATGGGTATATGTTGAATATCTCTTCGAATATTTCAGCTTTGAAGCTACCTGTCAATTGATCATGTCGGTGAGCTCAAGTATTGGAATGTCTACACAACTACCCGGACGAGATATGCGATCTGCAATCGCGTCTCAGGGGTACGAACGAAGGGCGAGGGAGCAGGGCTGTGTTGGAGATCCTACAAGAAAGAAGCAGACGCAACTTCCTGCCGACTTCCTAACATTCTTTCCTAAACTCGGTTACAGGAAAACCCCTACTATCACAAATTCAACCGGATTGACCTCAGCTTGGAGACCACAGGCGACGCATTTCCCCACATACTTAAACTATTCAAGAGAGTTGGATCTGTCTATGATCTCAATCGGGCCTAGGACTAATTTGTAACGGGTATTAATAACGCGTGGTGTTGTATTGCTGGCGATTGACCAACAAAACCTCGGTGGCCAAACGAGAGTGCAAGGCAATTGAAACTAAAAATGATGGCTAATACCGGTTTATTGCTCGGCCTGGCTACAATATGGTCAGGACTTGTCTCGGCAGTTGAACTTGATATTCAGGATCCTGAGTCTATTTATAGCGCACAGGCTCTTGTTGCTCAGGGACTACTGGACTACTACAATGGAAACGACACTGGTATGACCCCAGGAACGTTTGTACAACCTTACTACTGGTGGGAAGGTGGGGTCGCTTGGGGAACCCTACTGGACTATACATACTACACCCAGAATAATACCTACGAGGCTTTGATCAAATCTAGTCTGCTATTCCAGACCGGTACGGATAATGATTACATGCCTGCCAATCAAACACTCGACGAAGGTAATGATGATCAAGGGTTCTGGGGTGTTACGGTGATGGCAGCTGCTGAAAAGAACTTTTCAAACCCAGGACCTGGTCAGCCAAGCTGGCTATATTTAGCGCAGGCTGTTTTCAACACCATGTCATCAAGATGGGACAACCAGACTTGCAATGGTGGGATCAGATGGCAAATATATGCCTGGAATAGTGGTTACGATTACAAAAATTCTGTTGCTAATGGATGCCTCTTCCACATCGGAGCACGACTAGCTCGATACACGAATAACACGATGTACGTGGACTGGTCGGAGAAAATATGGGACTGGCTGTTTGGAACTGGATTTATTGCTCCTACTGTTGGACAGGATGGTGCTTATTCAGTATATGATGGTGCTTATGTTGAAGAAAATTGTACCCAAATTCACGAATACGAGTGGACTTATAACTATGGCCTATATATTTCGGGCTGTGCATACCTCTACAACCATACTGGCGATCAGAAGTGGATGGATCGATTGACTCAGCTATGGAATCGGGCGACTGTATTTTTTGAGAATGATATCATGTACGAGGCAGCCTGCGAGACAACCGACCATTGTGATACTGATCAGGAATGCTTTAAAGGTATTTTCTCAAGACTTCTCGGAGTTGCAATGTTAATGGCTCCCAGCACTTACGATACAATTATGCCTTATATCCAGGCTACTGCTGAAGCAGCCGCCAAGTCATGTTCTGGTGGAACGGATGGTCATACATGTGGATTCAGCTGGCTCTCAAGCTCATATGACTCAAACTATGGATTAGGCCAACAAATTTCTGCCCTTGATACATTCAACACTTTGCTAATTCTCGACAGACCTGGCCCATTATCGCAATCCACTGGAGCCTCATCCACTGGAGATGTAGATGCTGGTACGGACACTGTCATCAAAAGTCTGACAGTGGACAATCTTACCGTCACTGGCAAAGACAAAGCTGGTGCGGGAATTATCACTGCAATTCTAGTGGTAGCACTTCTAGCCACGTCTTGGTGGATGCTTATGGCATAGTATTAATGTGAATATACTGATGCTGCTCTTTTTGATCTTTGTTTATAAATAAATATATTGGCACTTAGCAATAGTAACGCTAAAAGAGAACGGACTGCCTAATCAGGTCAACATCCACCATCCAACTGCCAAGATTGACAATGTAATAACAACAGTAAGAACAATGGCACCCGCACGATCTTTTGCACTTATAGTTAATGTGTTTTTAAGGAAGTCTTGGCCTCTGGTAGTTCCAGCTGCAGCATCTCCAACTGATGTTCCACCAGTGGTGTTTGTTAGTGGCTTTGGTTTGTCGAGTGCCATAGTATTCTGGATTACTTCTAAAGCTGACATCTGTTCTCCAAGTCCATATACTTCATCGTAACCACCGACAAACCAATTGAGCCCACAAGTGTGACCATCTGTTCCACCCGAGCAAGATTGTGCAGCAGCTTGAGCTGAAGTCTTAAGATACTGCAATATATCATCTGCCATGGACGGTACAAGCTGTACTGCCAAGCCCAGAAACCTAGAAAAGATGGCTTTGAATGATCTCTGATCGTTGTCACATCTTCCGCTGGGCTGGCAAGCGGCCTCATACATTACACCTTGATTGAAAAAGACCTTTCCACCTTGAAACAGCATCTCGGCTCTGGTCAGCCATTTGGTATCGTTAGTATGGTCATAAAGATATGCACATCCTGCCAGATATAATCCATAATTATAAGACCATAGAAGTTTAGTATGCGTGGTACAGTTATCATATACAGTTCCTCCATCATAAAGCACACTATTGGATTCATTCAAATAACCGACATCGACCATCCAATCCCACACACGGTCGGCCCATTCCACATATGTTTGGTTCCCAGTGTACCTAGCTAGTCTTGCACCGATGTGAAACAAACAACCGTTCGATACTGTATTTTTATAGTCATAACCGGAATTCCAAGTATAGATCTGCCATCGCAACCCACCTCCACAATACTGAGTATCCCATCTAGAGGCCATGGTATTGAATACCGCTTGAGCAAGATATAGCCATCCTGGTTGCTTGTCATCATCAGGATTGCTAAAATTCTTTTCTGCTGCTGAAATCACTGTAACGCCCCAAAACCCCTGATCATCATTTCCCTCAGTGGTGGTTTGATTTGCTGGCATATAATCATTATTGGTTCCCACCTGATACAAAAGTGCTTCCTTCAATTTGTCATTATATGTGTCATCGCCAGTGTAGTACCAATAATCAAGCATACTTCCCCATGCTGCTCCTGCTTCCCACCAATAGTAAGGTTGAGTAAACATACCAGGAGTTTGACCATATTGGTCTCCATTATAGTAGTCCATTAGACCTTTAGCGATCAATGCTAGAGCATTATTAACAGACGACTCGCTTGTCAGATCCAAGTCCAGTGCAAATGCATTTCCAATAGTCAGCAACCCCACCAAGAAAAAAGAGCTCCAGAAAGTTATCCTCATTGTCAAACAAGTACTTTTTGCACAAAGAAGTAACAGTCAGAAGACAAACTATAAAGACTTCCGTAACGTAATTTGATTCACTTGTCACTCGCCTGGGCCTAAGAATAACTAACTTTATCCCAATGCGGAGGGTCCCCTGCATGTGGCTACATGGAGCAAGCTCATTCCGATGCAACTTGCACAGATACAGCTGCATTACAGTATGACATGTAGATGGCGCTATACTCAAATAGGATTGACTTATAGCTAACCGTGTATGTACTCAAGAAACTGAAACAAACGGAAAAAAAAAGTGCAAAAGAAGTAGTTTCAGATCCACGTGAACGCTTTATTTAACACAAATGAGTCCATTTTGCTTCCAAGCCAAGCGCCAAGCCTGGGCGAATTTGTGTTGGGGCTGAGCCACTAGAATTAATGGCCAAGACATTTTTCGCGTAAGTCAGTACACGCAATATCGATGGGCCACTTTTGAACAGACCTGTTCGCATTTTTACATGCTGATACAGATTGCTGATACACATCGCTGAATATGGGTTTCTCAAAGCTCAAAGCCGGCCTTCAGTTCTTCGAGTTCAAAACCTGAAAAATGGCCATCACGACTTCGAGAGTTGTGTTTTCTAGCTATCCATGAATGATTGATAAAAATGAGGCAAACTAAGGATGTAGATTTCTAGTTTGCATCATGATATTTGACAATCTTGGAGAATACTTGAAAGGATCACCAAGTAGAAATGTGACAATCTTGATGCTAACTGAGCCGCTGTTGTGCACATTCAATACGAATCTCGAGTCCCTCGACTAAGTCCGCGACGCTGCTAACACCGCTCCGTTAACTCCACAAAAAGCGATGCGGCAAACATTATATCCTAACTCCGATACGTCACTAGATATGGACTAATATTAAGAATATAAAATATAACGATTAGAGACTTTTTATTTGCAAATAGATTTTTGACAGAATAACAGCGGAATGAGTGGAAAAGTGTGGTTTATTACTGGGGCCTCCAAAGGTCTAGGCTATTCTCTCGCTAAAGAGCTTCTTGAGGCAGGACAGAAAGTAGCAGCTACAGCTCGTGATACAGCAAATGTTGCACCTCTTTCCAAATATGCATTGTCTGAAGGACATTTCATTGGGTTGAAGCTGGATATCACTGATGACCATGCCGTGGAGGAATCGTTGATTGAAGCTCAGAAGAAGTTTGGGGTTATCGACGTAATTGTTAACAATGCGTGAGTAACATCAATAATTAACTAAAAATAAGCTAACAAAAGAGGAGCTGCAGTATTTGGTGAATTCGAGTCGAATTCATTGGATGAAATGAGACAACAAATTGATATCGGCCTTATTGCGCCGATGAATATTACTCGTCGAGCTCTTGCGTTATTCAGGTCCCAATATGACAATAAGCTATCGACATCTAGTTTAATTATTCAGGTTACTAGTGTTGGTGCATTTATTTCCTCCCCAGGATTATCTCTTTATCAAACGGCAAAGGCTGGCCTGGATCATTTTGCAGATGTAATTGCGAAAGAACTTGATCCTAAATGGGGAATAAACATTTTGACTATCCGACCAGGAGGGTTTGAAACATCATGGGGAGGGGATTCCATGGTAGTAAATGAGGGTCTTCCAGCCTATGCTGAATCAATGAAAGCTAGCCGACAGATGCGAGCGCTTATGAAGAGTGGAGCAAGATTCATGCTGAATGATCCAGAGAAATTTGGCAAAGTTCTTACTCGGCTCAACAAGATGGCAATAACTTACGAGCAGGAAAAGAAAATTTCCAATGGATGGGGAGAAGTTATTTCGGAGGTTTGTCCTAACGGTATTGGTACTGGAACTGGAGGACTATTTTTCGGACCAGAAACCTATGGCTTTATGAAGACTAGGTATCATGATATCTACACCAAAATTAACCATCAAAGAGATATTGCTTTTGAAACTAAATTTGACAGCGTCTCCATTGAGGATGTGAAGGCCAAGTTGGAAAAGAATTATGGGCCTCTTGACTTTAGCTAAACTTGACATGTACTGTATTTGTTCCATACGCCGATCTGCAGCAGTCACTTGCCGTTTACGGATTGACATTGAGATGCTCCGGGGTAAGGTCCTTTTGTAACTGAATCAAGTATAAGTAGAGCCCGGCGCAATACAAGATCAGTCATTTTCACTTTGTAACTATCAGTGAAATATGCTTCCCATAGGTTATCTCGACCATGAGGCAGTTAGTGGTATCACTGGGTACGATATAATTATACATTCACCATTATTCTAACAGTTAGATCTATCTCTATTGCATGTTGGATCATAGTCTTCACTCCGCAGTTATACGAAAATGTAAGAACTGGACATTTATGAAATATCCAACCTGTGACTAATAATAGTTTAAAAGACAAAGTGCGGATGGATTATCCCTGACATTTATAGTTTTATGGCTGGTGGGCGATATTTTTAATGTAATTGGTGCAATTCTCCAAGGTGTACTTCCTACAATGGTAAGTGGAAATTGAATTCTCCGTCCAACAAACGCCGGGCTAACAAAGACTATATTGGCTATTTATTATACACTAGCTGATATAGTATTGCTTTTGCAATGTTTGGTTTATAATAGAAGGAAGATGCCAGTAGATGCCAGTCATTTGTCGCCAGCCACTCCGCTAATTACTGGCGAACAGTCGTCTGACGAGGAAGAGTCGCTGGTATCAAGTCCTGAGGCAAGCTACGGAACCAACAGCTCTCCATCACCACGAGAAGTCAGACAACCTTGGCCGTTTTGGAAGACTGCTTTGTACAATGCCATAATTGTATTAATGGTGCTCACTTCTGGTATTGTTGGTTGGGTTCTTTCCAACAAGAAACCAGATGAGCCACATATCCCAGAGGGCGATAAACCACTAGAGTTTAACATCATTGGACAAATATTCGGATGGCTATGTGCGGTTCTCTATTTAGGATCCCGAGTTCCACAGTTACTATTGAACTTCCAGCGTAAGTCATGCGAAGGCATTAGCTTTCTATTCTTTTTATTTGCTTGTCTCGGTAACTTGTCGTACGTCATTTCAATCCTTGCGAATGATATTTCACACGACTATTTGGTAATTAACGCATCATGGCTTGTCGGAAGTGTTGGTACACTATTTTTGGACGGCATTATTTTTATACAATTCTGGGCCTACGGAGAAGACTCTGACTTGGATACCTCTTCTGATGAAGAGTAGAGAAGAAAATGATAAACGACACAGTGGTTCGGACATCTGGATTGATCCACATATTGTACATGTATAGTTATAGTTGTTAGTCTCTCATGTTGAGAGAGCTAGCCTTTCCACGATTTGGGATACAAACGCGCTGATAAATTCTTTGTCACGGTACTTCTCGTTGTAGCAAACATTCAGGTGTAACCTACTTTTTAGTGAAAAAGCAGTGACAATAACACATTTGTTGCTTAAGGTGAGTTCAAATCTTAAATCCGTGAGCTCAACAATGTTGCCGTAATTTCCTGCCAAAAGTTGATCAAAGTTTCCTAAACTTGATAAGGTTGTACTGTTATTGAAATTATCAGATGCCAGACTAGCTGATCTGCGCATCAATGTCACAATAGGATAAATAGTAGCCAGAGGATTAGGAATATCCGTGGCAATATTATGCTTGTACACTTCATTCACATAATAATAGAACTGGGTGGCCTCGGCCAGTGTTCCATTAGGGCCACGGAATGCCCGATGGAACACAGGTAACATGGTAGTATAAACCACGAAAGGATAAGCAGATAAATGCGTATCCTCTATCCAACCTCTCATATTTGCAAATATAAACGAAGCATAGTTCTTTCTGTTGGGCAACTGTTCATACTGCTCGAGCGCTCCAACCATCGCTGTGTGTAGCAACGCTGTTAATGTACAATTAGCAAGCTTGGCTTGTGAAAGCAATTGCTCAGTTTCTTGTTTGGAAAAAACATGAGCATGAATTCCAGGCGTATCTGGCTTCATAGTTGGGTTGACTGGCAATTGTATAGAGGGGTAGCTAGACAAATGTGCGTCCACGAGCTCCTTTGCATATATCTCATGTTCAGTAGTGGCTTCTTGAAATAGAGCATTCTGTAGTGTGGGAGGAAGAGAGCCACCGATATCTGCATTAAGGGGATCAACGTTAGCTGGTTCAACAATAAATCGAAGCAGTTTGTCAAAGAAAATACCACCTCCAATAGAGTCTAGAATAGCATGAGGGCAACGAAGTATTATTTGATTATGCCCAGGGATGATATGAAGTTGTGCTTGCACTAGAGGTGCGTCCCATTTAGTGACATTTTCCAAACTGGTTACATTCTCGTGCACAAAAAACGATCTCTGAAGCCAGCAATCCAAATCTTTAGCCACTCTTATTGGTTTCAAATAAAAAAAGAAATCCCGTTGCACAGATAAAACATGAGGATACATCGAATATATAGAAATCCAAGCTCGTCTAACCTTATCCACTAGCTCGGAATCAGTCATTGTCGTTTTGATAGTTGCTCGCACAATGAGATCATTATGATTTGATCCATATCTTGCCGAGCTTTCTTGAAATGCCCTCTCACAATGATCAAGTCTTCGAGAATACACCCCATTGGGCAATAAAGTCCACTGGTAATCTGCCATATTATCCATCTTATGGTGATCAATCAGCCAACATGCTTTCTGGGTCTCTCTTTAAGATCTCCAGCGCGGTCCGAGGTCAAAAACAACGAAAATAAAGGTAATAAACTTGAAAAAAGTAACCAACTGAAAATATACAGTTATCAGTAGCTCAGAAAACCCAATGTTCCTAAAATGAAAAATTTACTGGCCGTTATTTGGGACCATTTCTGACCAAAGTGGGGTATGGTCAAATGTCAAACCGGAGGTTAAGGTAAAAATGCAGATGGGAGATGCATGGAGTCTATAATCATGTCTCTGAGACGAGTTGTGGTTACCGGAGTTGGAGCTGTGTCTCCATTAGGAGTAGGTATGTGATGTGGTTCCCTTACACGAATCATATGTTTAGATGTATATTATCATATTCAGTAGGATCAGATTATGTTTAGTGAGACGATAGAGTGGTTGTGTAGTTTTGCCTATAATTCAAGCTAACTGTTTAGGTGCTGACAGATCATGGCAGAACGCCATTAACGGGATGACAGGAATAGTTGGGTTAACAGAACCAGAGTTTGAGACATTGCCAAGCAGAGTGGCTGGAAGGATTCCTAAGGATCAATGGAGTGCAGCGGATTGGATGGATCAAGCAGCTGCCAAACGACTACCTCCATTTGTGCAGTATGCAATGTCAGCTGCGAAACAGGCATTGGATGACTCGAAGTGGAATCCCACTAACGAGGAAGAACGTGGTAGAACTGGAGTAGCTGTTGGCTCCAGTATAGGAGGGCTGCAATCGTTTTATGAGAATGCGGTAGCCTACAGCCAGTCAGGATATCGAAAAGTGTCACCCATGTTCATACCAAACTTACTTAACAACATGGCAAGCGGCCATATATCCATCGCTCACAAGTTCCAGGGGCCAAATCATAGCTCATCGACTGCATGTACTACTGGTGCACACTCTATTGGAGATGCCTCTAACTTTATAAGACTCGGCATGGCAGATGTGATGGTAGCGGGATCAAGTGAGGCAGTGGTACACCCTTTATCAATAGCAGGATTTGCTAGGGCTAGAAGTTTGGTAACTAAATACAATGATGAACCTCACAAGGCGTCTCGGCCGTTTGATCGTGACCGTGCAGGTTTTGTAATTGGTGAAGGTGCTGCGGTACTGATTTTGGAAGAACTGGAGCATGCACTGGCTCGAAATGCGCCAATATATTCCGAACTCGTGGGCTATGGTATGTCGGGAGATGCCCATCATATAACCGCTCCAACGGCAGGAGGAGATGGTGCCTATAGAGCAATGAGTATGGCTTTACAACAGGCTAGTGTAAAACCTCAAGAAGTTGACTATGTCAATGCACATGCCACATCAACCAAAATTGGTGATGCAGCAGAAAACCAGGCCATACAACGCTTGTTCGAGAAAGATGGATCTCATAAACATATCACCGTATCGTCAACTAAAAGTGCAACAGGTCATTTGCTTGGTGCATCTGGATCTTTAGAAGCGTTCTTTACGGTAATGGCGGTAAAATCAGACCTTGTACCACCAACCCTCAATCTGGAAAATCTTGATGATGGATTTCTATGCAATTATGTTGCTCACAAAAGTTTGGCCAAGAAGGTCGATATTGCCATTACGAATAGCTTTGGTTTTGGCGGCACCAACGCTACATTAGCTTTCAGGAAGTTTGATAAGCGATAAGGGTTAGGCAACCCCCTGAATGTGTATCACCCGAAATTCTTTATTGATACAATATAAAGACAAAGATATGCCATATATTGTATGGGATTCTTTTTGAGTTATTATAATATTTGGAAATGAGAACCACTGATAGTTCTGATAGTCTGATGGCCAAAATTATCAGGATCTGAGCCCATTGGGACGTATAGCTCAGTGATATTCTCTCAATGATGGCACGCTCTCTGCAGCCAAGAATATCATAAAGGGACACCTTATCATTCCATTATACCACTCATGGCCTCATATAAATGTAAATATACTCGAATATTACCTTGAAAGGTGTGAATAATCGTATTGGTGTTTTATGGGTCTGGCTCAATCGTCATGCTCTAGACCATCTCGCCTACCGAGGCGAAGCAGCCCTAGCCTCTTTTATAGCCTCGTGAACTTGACATTTCTTGACAGCTTGCTGCATACCATTTCTATTTTGATACCTTAATAGAAGGCAGAGAATCGGATTTTCAACTGTCATTGGCATCCCTTATAGAGTGCGACTTGGATTGATTTTTTTCTTTAATATTGTATTTACGTTGCTGCTCTCGTCTAGGATTCTTTACGCCAGCTTTGAGAGATATAGCAGAATATTAGTAACGTGACGATGGACGACGAGTCAGCGGAACTTTCGACCCTGGCCAATGCCAGGGGGACGATCTCAGGAGCCGAGTCAACGAATGTCAACGCATCAGGAACATTTTCTGGTACCCAGGAGCAACTACCACCACCTGGTCCTGAACCTACACCGCTGATACAGGCTGCACAAATGGGCGATTTGGAAGCTATTACTAAAATGTTTGAAGATGGAACTGCGTCATCTGTAGATATTGGGGAAGATGGCACTACAGCTTTACACTGGGCTGCTATAAATAATCGGTTGACAGTATGCAAATATCTTCTGGAGAATGGAGCTGTGGTAGATGCGAAGGGTGGAGATTTACAGGCTACACCTCTTCACTGGGCATGTCGTAATGGCCTCGTGTATATTGTACACTTGCTTATTGAACATGGCGCTGATCCGTTGAGAACAGATTCCCAGGGATTTAATGGCCTTCACCTTGCTACGCACTCGTCAAATATCATGTTGGTGATTTATCTACTTCATCACGGATTGCCTGTTGATTCTGCTGATCCTAACGGCAGAACTGCTCTTCATTGGGCCGCGTATCAAGGAGATACTTTATCTGTAGATTCATTTCTGAAATGGGGGTCTGATGTAAAAGCTCTGGATTCTATGGGTTTTACTCCACTACATTGGGGCATTGTAAAGGGCAGTAAGCAGTGCATTGCTCGCCTTATCGAAGAGGGCTCTGATGTATTTGCTAAATCGAACGACGGAAAGACAATAAGAGTTATGGCTGAGGATATGCATACTGTCAAGGCCCTCGATGATGCATTAGTGGACACGGGACGATTGAGTGATGGAAGCGCAAGACGAAGATATCTGTCAGAGAAGCAGACTAACTTTATCGTATTCTTTAGTCCGAGTTTGGTATTTCCTATTTTGTGGTATGTTTTTGGGACCGTTAGATGGTATTTTGCATTTTTCTTGGTATCCCTGATATACTATGGGTATCTCAAGTTGCTGAATGACTATGTATTCCCAAACGCATACTTCGGGCATGGTGCCATGATGAAGAGCCCTTTTTTCTCTGGAATTTTTTTCGCAAGTGGCTTATGGGTGTTCATCCTTTATATGGTAACAATATTGCCTGCTACATTTGGAGAAGTTCCACTACTCAATCTGGTTTTTTTTGTTACTTTCATAACTTCTATGGGAGCTTTCTTTACCACTATGAACATGGATCCTGGGTTTGTTCCAAAATTATCTGGCATCAGCGAACAAAAGCAAGTGATTGACGAGCTGATAGAAGCAGGGGATTTTGACACACGTCATTTTTGTATTTCAACCTTCGTCCGAAAGCCATTAAGGTCAAAGTACGATAACCGATCTAAGAGGGTCATTGCCAGATTTGACCATTATTGCCCTTGGGTTAACAACGTTATAGGTGTCCGGAACCACAGAATGTTTATCATATACATTTCAGCACTATTTGCTGGAATTATCCTGCTTTTGTTTATATACTTCGATGAGTACGTGGACACCTTGCCAGAAACCGAGGAATGTGAATTCATGACTGCGACTCTTTGTGCCGCTATAACATATGCAGGATTCACAACTGTTGTTATGATTTGGGCTTCACTTCAGTTGGTTTGGATTACTTTCTTGTTGTTTGTCCAATTCATTCAAATTGCAAGATCGATGACAACTAATGAGGCCTCCAATTTGCATAGATTTGGTTTCATGGGTGCAGACGATTTTTCAAGCGTACCTCAAGACCATCACAGCAACGTTTCCACCCTTAATAATATTGCTGCAAGGCAAAGGGCGAGTTCAAACAAGTGCTGGGGAACCGCGTTCAGACTTCTAGGAATTGACCAATTTCTCAACACCGCTCAAGATACATTTGGCAAACGTGACAATCGAGTCATAAAGGAAAGGAACCCCACAGATTATGGCGTGTTACATAACTGCTATGATTTCTGGTTTCCTAATGATAACTATAACGTTTTCCACTCACCTAATAAGGGAGAAGGTGCATTGGGTGGTATTTCTGTGAACTATTACCAACTTTGGGACTTTCCTAAAAAGCAAAGTGGAGGCTTTGAGCAAGTATAATGAGCTGAAAATGACCATTTACAATAATAAAAAATAAATGCATGAAATTTAGACATTGCCCCCCTTTTTTTTCTCTTTCTTGTTCTAGCTGACTATTATACACATAAAATAAATATGTTGCTCATTTCACATAGATTCGAGCAACCGTCGAGAGGGGATTCGTTTTCGAGCGCTGTTTTGAGGACGTATGTTATGCGTCATTTTAGTTTGCCGTCTATCTGATATTCTATCAGGAAGTGATTCCCTTCTAGATGGTTCATTTTGTGACCTGACTGCCAAAGGCAAGATGTCACTCTTACGAGGCCTACCACGCCCACGCTTTACAGGAGTTGAAGGTAACGATCCTCCTGACAAAACTTTCTCTTTGTTGTGTTTGTCGTAGTCAGATTCCCGTTTATTTGGCGAGCGACCAAGCGCTTCAGACCGCCGTCTAGCTAGCCACAAGCTCTCTCGGCGCACCCTTTTCTTCGAGGCAGGCTCATCCTCGACAGCAGGTGCTAGCACCCGTTTTGTTTTCTTATGACGCGTACCCCCCTCTCTTTCTTCTATTGGTGACGGTGGTGCCTCGTATTGCCGATATAATTCAATCTCACGTTCTTCCTGCCTGATGGACGGCCAGAATGCACTATACATAAGAATATGGCGGTGACATCGTGGACAATAGTTTCGAGTAAAGCTTCTTAGAACCAATTTTTCTTCTTGCCGTTTTATGAACGGTGAATAGCAGTTGATGCACTTTAATATTGTTCCAGGGTGATCGAGGTCATAAGGCTCTGCGTAAAAGGACCTTTGAAATTGTTGGCATTGTAAAAACATGTCTTTCTTTGTCTCCTTTACCTGGGGTTTGACTTTGAAAAAATGATCATAAGTTCCCATACGAGGTCTGAGGGAACGTCTTGACATATGACGATCGGGGAAGTCCGGCTCCATACTGGTCTGAGGAGACAATGGTGTAGTGCCACGAGAAAAAATATCAGATGACCTCGATGAAGACGAAACTCTAGAGCTTGATTCTGATGAACGCAACAACGAACGGCCCCTTTTAGGACTCGTTTCTCTGGGAGTGCCTGGCCGAGGAGTGGATTCAGATTCAGAGTCACTCTCTGGACTATCTAGATCTGAATAGTTAAACGAGGTTTCTAGATCTAGAATTTTAACACCAATAAGGATAACACTATCATCACTGTCGTCATCCGATTCATCGGGTGGTGGTGATTGAGGGCGAGCCAGTTTTTTTTTGTCTGATCTCAGCTTGTTTTCTGCAAATCCATTACGACCCAGACGTTCACAGGTTGCACAGAGACACTCACAATTACGTCTGCCGAAATAATTTTTAGAATATTCCACTGTTATCTCCTCTCCAATCCGGATGGGTCTTTTGGCATGGATTGCCATATTCATGCCAGATGACACAAACCTTGCATTGGCATCGCAGTCATGGTTGACAAACCGAGCCGGCCCGAGCATTAGACAATTTCGCGACAATCGACTCGAATTAATAATTGAGAAATCTTTGTTATCACCCATGTTGAGCTCCTCTTCTTCTTCGTCTGTCAGCTCGACGAGAAGGCCCGTCAAATACTTTATATGGGCACCCTCTTCAAGCGCTGACCTTGCAATTACACACGCTTCCAACATAGACGATCTCGCCTCGTAGCGATCAGTAACTTCGATTCCAAAACAACAGTCTCTAGACCACATTTGCATATACCGTTTGGCATGTCGTTCAAATTCAGTACGAACGTAGTTGTCTTGGAATCTACGTAAAAACATTTCAATGGATCTAATGTCCACAAATGTTTCAACCGCTCGCGAAAAATTGGGCTTCTCATCTGTAATAACATACTTCTTGAGAATATCCACTATTGCCTCCGGGGGTATACCTCGTACAGGTTTATATTCACGGACTTTTCTTATGGAAGACCAATAAAATAGCCTGTCCACAAAACAGTCGACCAACAGGTCGTCAAAGTATGCTAAATCCGTGTATGTGATTGGCATATCGCATTTATAATTCGGCCCATGTCCTCCCGGGGAGTATTTATAAATATTTCTTCCTTTTTTTTTGGCCTTTTAAATAAAATATATAAGTTATAGCTCCTTTGTTAACCAATAACTTGTCGTTTTTATTCAATAGTGAATGTGGTCAAGAGACGCCCTCGTTGGGGTATGGACTTGGCATTGTAAACTTGAACAGATATATCTCACATAATTCATTCAGCTGCTTTGGTAGTGATAAACTCTATTTTGGTGGAATGAAGTCATGAGGATATGTCGAGACAGCGAAGAGTTCTTGGGAAGCCAATAGCCAAAGAAACCAATGGTGTTAATTTGGATTCTGGGCCCGCGCCCGCTGCCGTGGATGTGAGGGGCCATACGAGCCCAGTTGGTCGTTCAGACGGCCTGGCGAATTTGGAAAGCATTCAAGACCCGATAAAAGCAGAAGTACTTGTGACACCTGAAACATCAACATCTACAGTAACTGACAATCCCTCTGTTACTGGATCATCTGACAATGCCACAATTTCTACCAACGAGGCTATCATCCCTATATCGCCAGGCATCTCTGCAGCTCCTGTCAATATTCCTATTCCAGTGTTGACAAGACCCGCGTCCCCGTCAGCTGGTAGCAGCCAGACTTCTGGAGATGCATTCTCACCACCTGATATTTCTCATAATGGGACTGTTGGCGACGTCGCATCTGAAAACAATCTGACTATAGCCTCTGGATCGGCACTGCTTAGTTCGGCAATGACTAGCCCACGAGTTTCCGAGCCTGGTGATGGTGGTAGTGGTGGCCATTCTACAATCCCTCGAATCGAATCTCCTAATAGTGAGCTATCGTTGGAGTCATTTTCGTCGAGTACTTCTGACGATTCATCATTGAACTGCCCAATATGTAATGAAACGATGGTCAGTTTACTTCAGCTCAATAGACACTTGGATGATTCTCACAGTGCAGTGGAAAAAGAGGACGAGCTCAAGTCGTGGTTTAAAAGAAAGGTTGATAAATCTAAATTGCAGACAGTAACTTCAGTTCTCAGCTCTGGTATGAATATGCTGGACCCCGATTTGTATAGCCACAGCCGGACCCCTAGTGGAGACTCAACTCCCAGAAGGGATTCAAATAATGCTAGTACTTCAGCGAAACCGAAATTGGATGAGCAAGTTACTAGACGACACTGGCAGCATTCTACAGGCCGTGATAGGTGTAGCGCTGAGGGATGTAGCAAAATATTAAACTCTCGAACAGGATCTATACATTGTCGAAAATGTGGTAAGCTTTATTGCCACAGTCATACTCTATTCCAGATGAAATTGTCAAAGGATGCCCATCATGACTCCTATCATGGTATCTGGTGCAGGGTGTGCGAGGACTGTTACACCTCTAGAGATGGATACAAAGACAGGGAGGGTCATAGTCGAAACATAACTGATCTGTTTGCAAGTATACGACAGCCACGTATTGATATACGTGAACTTGAAGTAAACAAGTTGGAAAAGAGACTTATTCGTTTGATTGAAGTTTTGGCTGAACTTGATAAATCCGACGGAGGAATATTTAACTATGCGACTGCTACAAAACGAAGGTTGGCTGAACACAAGGTGTCTGTTTGGCAAGAAGACAAGGACGTAATAGACTGTCCCATATGCAAACAGATTTTTGGCTATTCACTTCGGAAGCACCATTGTCGAGTATGTGGAAAAGTTGTGTGCGCTGATCTTGGAACAGATTGTTCTCGGGATATCCGACTGGATATCTTGTCAAATAAATTGGACAACGGGACCAACAAACTTCCTCGCAAGTCGGATATAAGTATTAGAATTTGCCGAGATTGCAGGGATACCATTTTTGCTAAACGAAATTTTGACCACGAACTCCATGGAGAACGTCCTAGGATATTGAAGTTATACGACAGTCTATGCCGTGTGAAGCATTCAATTGATCTAGCATTACCAAAATTCCAGGATATCCTGGAAGAGATTAACGATCCTGATAACCCACCGTCGCATGAGATACTTAATGATGCTGCAAGGGTCCGAAAAAGGTTATTAGAATCATTTGCCCAATTAGACGGTATCGCTCGTAAGATTCTTGCTTGTGAAACTAGTTGCGAGTCAGAGAAAAGATTACAGCGTCAAATCTACCAACTGTCGGCTCAATTCTTGCAGGAGAATATGCTCCCACTCAGAGCATTACCTAGGGTGCTCAAACACAATGCTCGAGCGGAGGAGGCTCAGTCAGAATCCATACCGGATACTTCGTCATCTATAGTAGGTCTGACAGATTCAGAAATTCAGGACTATCGAGAACAACTTATTGTGATGGAAGAGCAAAAGTTCATGGTTACTACTATGATTTCGGATGCCAAGTCCCGCCGGAAACTCGACGAGGTTGTTCCTCTGGACCAAAGTCTCAATGATCTGAACTACGAAATATCTCGCATCAATGACATTCTAGGCGAATATGCCATTATGTAGCTTATTTATGTGCATCAATATATATTATATATATATATTTCTATATTTACTGTATATGAGTCTACATTATGATTTTTAGGATTTTGCTGCTCTCCTACTCACAGTGGGGGAACCATCAGTGCAGTGCGTCATTCTGCCCACCATATTGCTGAAGTACCCTTATCTCGTTGATATTCATTCGTAAACGAACTATGGCAGATGTGAGTATTGAGCAGGCGGCCAAATTAACAACCAGGAATCATTGACGGTAGATCCGAAGATAGTGCGATTCAGACGTCGCGCAGAGCTTCGAGAGCTCAATTCATCTGTCTGGGATGGCATCACAGGTAAGGCAAAATCAGATCAAAACCAAACGAAAAATGTCGCTAACGGCAAGATGTGTTTCCAGTCGCAAAATCGCTGGATACCAGTTTGAAAAAGAATACAACTTTCATCAAGAGATGCCGAGTTAATTTGGGGGAAGATTCTCGAAAAGTGCTTCTTTCGGAGGTGTCTACATTGTCTCTGGAGAAGTATATGTCTGAGATTCTGTCTGCGCTCTGTGAAGGCTTCACTAAGTGCAAATCATCGGTCGACATCTTTGCCGGGGTAGAGGTGACTTCAGCTTTGCATCAGAGATTTGGTGGATCATTTTCATCCAAATTGCTAGCATACTTTCTCCAAGGAATTGTCAACCCACCAAAGGCCCACCTAGACGCATTAGCACCTGAAGCGAGGGTTCGTGAAGACCAAGCAAGGACGGACCGACACAAGATAGTTCTTAGAGTGTTAATAGAGCTATGGATAGTTAATGTTTTTCGTTTTATTTCGGATACTGCTGATAGTGAAGTGGAGATTCCTCGATATGCGTTGCGAAAGTCTGAAAGTGGAACTTCACTACCACCTCCTTTGGTTGCTCTCTACGAAGTGCTCAATTATGATGTCAATACGTTTGTATCGTCCTCAATTCCGATAATGTTGCTCAAGAACTATGGTGGAGTTATAGCTGGGACTTCTTCAAAGTTTGACGAATTTAACCTTGTTCTTCCTGATGTCCAAGAGCAGTTCTACAAGCTTTTTAAGAGCTATGCACTGGCTCTACACGCTGAACTGTTGAATCTATCTAAAAATATTAAGTCTATGGCTAAGCGTAACGATGAAGCATTTATCCGGGTGGGGAAAGTCCTTGACGACCGTAAACTGGAGTACGACGCTTTGGTAGAAAGATTCAAGGATCTCGAAACATATGGAAAAACTCTGAGCGGACTATTAAATATGGATATACCTGTCTACAAAATTGAACTAGAAGAAGATAATTCCGTGTTGATTAGCTTGGGAATTGGCACTAACCAGGAAGATGTTGGTATCTGGGAAGATGATGAGCAGCGAAAATTTTATGAAGATATTGTTGATCTGTCTTACGCCTCCGTGGCAGCCAGCAAAGATGGTGATAACGATGAGAAAGATAATGACGAGCATACGGGCGAATCGGATACTACTGAAGCCGCTTCTCAAGAAGATACTGCCAAAATGTTGGAAGAGCTTGAGGCACTTATTATTGATTCTACCGATGGGATTGAGGATGACAGCAAGGACAAACCTTCTAAACAACAGTCTGAGGAACTTCAAGATGAAGAAGAAGAAGAAGAAGCAGAAGAAGAAGAGCAGCACGATCAACATCTATCGGGCTCTGAGCTTGATACCAAAACTGAAGATGAAGGCACTGGCCAAAATACCACAACAACTATCAATACTAGTCGAATAACCGAGCTACTGGACTCATTAGCGTTGCAAGCATCCCGAGATCTTGTGGATAGAGTATCAGTGGAATTCGTATCCATTGATAGTAAATTCGCTCGATCACGAGTTGCCAAGTTCCTGACAACTGTCCCAATACCTGATCAGTTTAGGCTGCCATTTTATGCGCGGTTCCTTGCAACGCTGGATCCATTCTGTAAAGATATAACTGAGAAGGTGTTGGACTATTTAAGAGATTCGTTCAGATATCTGCAGAAAAAGCGAAAGCGGAAGGCGCTGTCATCTCGTTTGTTGTTTATTGCCAGATACATATCAGAATTGACCAAGTTTGGGTTGGTTCCTATACACCTAGTATTTTACTGTCTAACAAACCTTGTTTCATCGGTCGATGAGATGAATGCAGAATGCTTGATGGCAATGTTTGAAGGCTGTGGTCGTTACCTGTTTCGCAAGGAAAATTCCAAGGTACTAATGGTGAAAATACTGCAAGCCCTTGAAGTGCAAAAGAAAAAGCGGTACCTTCCACCGGCAGTCAGAGAACTCCTGGATGGTGCTATTTCATACATCAACCCTCCTCCAAAGCAGAATAACGTCAAGGTCCGACCTATCATTGAGCAGTATATTCGGAAGTTGGTGTATTCGGACCTCTGCAAGGAGACCAGCTCGGCTGTGTTGGAACAATTTCGCAAGATGCAATGGGACGACGTGGAAACATTTCAGGCTATTATGAAGGTGTTTACAAAGATTCATAAAGTTAAATATGATAATCTGGGATACATGGCATGGTTTGTAGGAGCATTGTCTACAACATACCGATCGTTTGGTGTCCTTGTGATTGACTCGCTTTTGGAGAATATTCGACGGGGCGTTGAAACAAATGTTTTCCACGATAACCAAAGACGGATAGCTGAAATCGAGTTTCTAGCACAATTGTCGAGGTACCAATTAATAGGAGTCGATGTGTTATTTGATACTTTATTTATGATGGTCTCTTTTGGTCATCCCGGCGGTCGACCGCAGCCGGGCCAATACTGTGAGCTCGACCAACCCAACGATTTGTTCCGTATCCGCCTAATATGTGTTCTATTGGAGAGTCCGGGAGTACTTAACACTATTCAATCAAAGAAAAATATGCTGAACTTGTTTATTGCATTCTTTCAGTTTTATATTAACACAAAGTCGGAGCTCTCCATGGATATGGAATTCCAGCTACATGATGCCTTTGAGATTTTAGGATGTCGAATGGTTACAGATATTAAGGAGTCGTCAAGGAACTTGGATAATGCTGTCAAAGTATTTAATGGGATACCAGTTGTCGACGACCAAGCTCAAACCCAACAGGTGGAGCAGGGTGCTACAGAGAGAGGCGAATATGATAATGACAAGAAGGAGGAAGAGCAGAAGGAGAAGGAAAACCCAGAAGATGAAGAAGAAAGGTTAATTCGTGAAGAACAGGATAGAATTAGGCGACTGGAGTCTAAGCGAGTTCACGCAGCAAAAGCGGACCTACGTGCACAAGCCGAGTTTGAGAAGGAGTTTCAGAAATTAATGATTGATAGAATCGGGAACTCTTCTGAAGCAAAATCGGGTGTTTTTGACGAGCCAGTACCAACAAAACGGGTGTTATTATCTAAAGGTAGTGATGCTCCTACAGTCTCATCGAATAATGCTATTAATGGCACTAAACCAAATATGGTACGGTATTCACTCATGACCAAAAGAGGTTCCAAGCCCCAAATAGTGGATGTAAATGTACCATCCCAGTCAAAGTTTGTGGCATCAGTGGCAGAGGAACGAAATAGACGAGACGAGGAAGACAATAAAATTAAGAATTATGTTCTTCGTTATGATTATACGAGAAGTGGAGCCGATGGTGACGATGATGAAGTCAGCACTATTACGCAACCGGATGTAAAATCAAGTCATTATACAACGAGGAGAAGACAGAAAGCGCCTACTATCGATGATGTTGAAATATAATGACCAGGAAGATCAAGATCAGGATAAGCATAAAGGTCAACTAATTGTTATAGTAAAAAATAAATAAAAATTAATGACGATGTTATTTTAGATTAGAATACATTTTCGACACTGCAATAATAGCAAAATGCAGCATCATGCAATAAATAATGCAACTTAACAAGGTAAAGCTTGGCTGACTTGCATGACCAAAACCGTGATATCATCAGGCTTCCCTCCAGGTGATACAAATCCCACCTCTTGATGAAGACCCTGTGAAAACGGAGTATTAGCATGCTGATCAACAGATGCTATGGCAGCTGCCTGTACAAGACTTTGTGCTAGTTCGTTCGCTCCAGATATCTCTGCACCACATTCTATGGCATCACTATCGTCATAATACCAGCTGTAGTTATTTATCATGCTTTCAGTGACGATACCAAGCATATGCTGGGTGAAAATATTATCGATTAGTCCGTCTGTTGCAAACAAAACCACATCACCATGCTGTAGTTGGAATTGATACAAATCAGCATCATTGGGTTTATCTGAAATCCATCTTCTACCAGTTTTAAGAAGCTCCTGAGGAACTACTGCCAGCTGGAACGGGGCATTAAATTGGTGAGACTGTACCATTGATCTACGACAAACTCTGCCCTTTCGGAATACAAAAAACCCTGAATCTCCAACGTTGGCCACACTCAGCATCCCAGTGTAAGATGATGCTACACCCACACATGCTGTTGAGCTGCCTGCATATTTGTCGCCAGCATCCACCATCGACTTGTAGGCATAATGCAAAAGATCTGACGGACCAGTAACCGTAGTGCTTCTATCAAAGTAGTCAACACTGGCAGGGTCTATATTCTGGGTTTCGCTATCCAACCGAGAGAATTCGTCGGCCATTAAAGTGCAAAGTCCATTGCTAAACTGAGCAGTGTCGATACCAGAGCTCGCCCATCCCCCAACACCATCGGCTACCGCCATTCCAAGACTACCAGTGAGTGGGCTCGGAGTATGCCAAAATTGCGCAAAGTAGCTATCTTCACCAGATGACCCCGACGTACCTCTCTCAACTTGGGGGGCATCGCTAGTCAACGGACTCACTCCATTCCAGTCTAGTGCAAACCTTCGTTTGGCACAATAAGCTTCGGCCACTGAGAATCGAAATCTAGGCTCTAGCTTGGAATGGGTAGAAACTAACCGCCTTACTGCACTCACACTAGTTCGCACTGGACAAACGGCCCGCCATGTTGCCCGTCTACCTGCTATCAACATTCATAAAGCTCGTCAAAATGTTGGAATATATTTCAGGTTGGGGAAGTTCTTCTACCTGCAGCTGCACGCAACTTGACATGCGACAGCCGTTGGCGGACATCAATGACCGTTAAGCTTACCAGACTTCAGCAGATATAATCAATCGACAAATAATTTAAGAGCATAAAAGATAGCAAAAAATAAAAGAACTATTCAGCTCGGTCGTAAAAGAACCAAAATCTTAATACAATTATATGCGATCAGCATATGTCATAAATATGTGATGCTGTCGTCGATAAATCCACAGCAACACAACAGTACCAACCATAGAAGGATCAATAAATCACCATACTTAATTATAATACTCTACAGTAATAAATAATAAACACACGAACCCGTCTACTTGCGTTTGCGTCGTGTACCATCTTCATCGTCGCCATTAGGCTCTTCGCCAGCCGGATCGGGATATTTCTCCATAACTTCTTGCAAAAAATCAAAATGCTCGATTGTCATCACTGCCTGCTTTAGATGAGCAGGAGATACCCGTTTAGAGTTTCGAGATCTTGCCTGGGCACAAGACTCTTCGACCATTGAAATCATGAACAGCTCTAGAGCCTTTGCAACCACAACTGGAGTAGCCTGAGCTACTTTTCCAATGTCCTCATCTGATTGCATCAAACGCTTTATACGGGCCTATTATTAGATATTTTGTTCTTCAAATTTCTTATCATACCACTGGGAACCGCGTTTTTATTTCGCGTTTATCAGACATCTGCTGCGACAATTATACAACTGCGACAGAGAGGTGGTGTCTTATATATTTAATTTGTGGGATGTTAGGGTGCATCTACCACATCAGCCTCCTCAGGTACCTGCCGATGACCACTCTCTCAACTAATTCATTTGGATAACCTTACTATTTAATAATTGTCCAGTCTAATGATAAATAGTTTGTTTGATTTGAAAATATGTATCATAAAACATCAATCGTATCAGTAGGCTTTTGCTCATACCATAACCACACATACCGTGTGCCAGAGTTTGCTGGAACAGTAAAATCAAAAATAGCAGAAACCAATGGTAGAATTTGAATACTTCACAATGGTTCAATAATATAAATTACGACAAATAATGAACTGATGGCTTGTTTTGTCAATATTTATGCATCTGACTAGATATTTTATCGGAAAAGGGATCGACATGCAGTAGCGTTTACATGTGTGGCAGTTGGCAGTTAATGGCGATAACGTTACATAATAAACGGGCAAAAGGTTGACCACTATTACTCAACACAAACCAATGGCTCGCAAAAGCATAAATCCAAAAAGTGCGATTATTGTAGGAGCTGGAGTGATTGGATTGACGACCGCATTCTATTTGAAAAGTGCTCGTGATGCTCCTCATGTCACGGTGATTGCCAGAGATATGCCCCGGCGGGCTGATGATATTGGAGATGACTGGGTAACAGGAGATTGGGCAAGTCCTTGGGCAGGTGCAATATTTTGTGGTGATTTGGAAGAGGAGGACCCTGAGAAACAAGCCATTGAGATGGAGTCTTATCGGTTACTATGGAGGTTTGCCAAAGAGGATCCTTCTTCGGGTATCGAGCTCCGCAGGGTCCGTCATTACTTTGATGAAACTGTCATTCCAGATCCTTCGAAAATATGGATCCACAAATTTGTCCACAAATATCGTCATCTGAAGGAAGATGAATTGCCTACCAAACGCAGAGGAATTACTGGTGGGGTTGAGTACATGTCCATGTGTGTGAACCCATGGATATATCTTCCCTGGTTAAGAAGTCGATTGGAATCAATGGGTGTGAAATTTATCCAGAGGGAAATACATCAATTGCACAAGGCTGTGAGAATTGCTGGAACGGTTAATGGTACAGCTGCTGTGGTAGCAGTTATCAATGCTACAGGAATAGGTGCCAAAAATCTAAAGGACAGACCAGACTCCCAAGTAGTAGGTGTACGAGGTCAAACAATGTGGGTACACAGTGACTACTCTGGCCCCATGGCTATCCGAGAAGGAAAGGAATATACATACGCTATCCCTCGACCTTTCAGCCAAGGAATAATCTTTGGTGGGATATCCGATCCTGACAATGTGTCATTGGAAGTTGACACCAAACTGAAATATGACATCTTGGAGCGAATCAAAGATCTAGTGCCGGATGCAGTTACAGCAGCATTGGCAATGCCCACAGCAAATCCATCATCAGTTTCAATTTCAAACTCATTCGAGGGAATGCAGTTAATTAAGGACATAGTAGCTTTACGCCCAGGAAGGAACGGGGGTTACCGAATCGAATTGGATAAGAAAGGTCCAGTTCCCGTGATACATGCTTATGGATTTGAAGGAGCCGGTTATATTCGCAGCGGAGGAGCTGGTCAAAAAGTTGCGAATATCTATGAAGCACTTTTTACTCGCAAGAGACGTCAAGCTCGTCTGTAATGCATCGATATGTAAACCAATGAATAATTTAAAAATATCATTATATAAAAATTCAAAACAGCGTTGAAACTGAAAAAAAAAAGCAATATTGTAAATATTCTTCAATAAGAAAAAATAAATGCGTCAGCCCGGAGTCGAACCGGGGGCTCGTCGATGGCAACGACGAATTTTACCGCTAAACCACTAACGCTTGTTATATCATAGTGAACAAACAGAATATATATAAAACAAAAACTAACGAAAAAAGCGCGGTTAGGGTTAAGATTCAGGATAAGGGTAAATATCCGTATCGGGGCTATGTCCTTAACCTTGATTTGATTGTCGAAGCCAACATCAACACCACAATGGTTCAGACAGTGGACCAATGGCTGGTGAATTCGTGAGTGGCGGTTGAATGGGGCATCCGCAAAGGAATAAAACTAACCCAAGTGTCAAAGGGGATGTGGTTGGGTCTATTTTGATCGATTTACACACCGGCTTAAGTCTTGGTAGCCATGGAGCTGCTTTGAACGATCATGCCCCTTATTTAAAGTGGTTCTATTCGGCCCATATCCAAAGTGGGCCAGGAATCACTGAATATGGCGACTAGTAAGTTAAATGAATGGGCGTTGTTTCTCACAATTAGTATTGTTTATATACAGCCCACTGAAAAAGCCCTGGTTGGCGCCTACAAAATGCGAGATGCAGTGGATGCTTCTACAGTATAAAACCCAAGATATATTTATTATGTGACAATAGAGATCTAGCAGTACCTTTTCTTAAGTTTATTATTTTATATCTTACGAGTTCGTGTTTCTATTATTGACATTTTATTATACAATTAATTTTACCTTCACTAGACACCATTCATAAACGCTCGAGACATCTCTTTTGCGAGACTGATTCGTCCCAACTGTAGAATATCCTTCGAAGACAATTTGCTCAGATGATCATCTTTTACTTTGGACAAGTATTGTTGAAGCAAATTAGAACCATCATCGAAAACTGATTCCCATTTATCTAGAGCACTAGCCAGAGCAACTAAATCTGAAGTTTCGAATACTATAGGGCTATCACGAGACAGGAGGGGTAGCGCATGTACAAGCAATACTCCAAAGAACTTTCCTGGAAGATGAGGAAAATTGAAAAGTGCACTTATACGAGTTGCAGCCTCTTGTCTCAAGCCATTGTCTCGGAGTTGAAAGAATTCCGTCAATACTGCGAATGGTGCGATACATTCTTGGACTTCAGGACTTAGCTCAACAGGGGACTGCCTAGGATTAGCTACCACAGCCTCCATCAAGATCAGATCATTCACAGGCGAACAATCCAATAATGCATCCTCGAAGAGCTTCCAGCTGTAAAATTGCAAATTCTTGATATCGCTCGCAAAGCTGAATTCGCTTAGAGCTTCTACATATTGATTTTGGCCAAGTCTTTGATGGGCTGAAATCTTGTGCAGTCGATCAACAACATTCTCTAGGCCCAAGCTCTCAGAAACAGCCAATGCCCAGTCCAGTTCTTCGGTAGAAGATATGTCGTGATGAGGTATATACTCGGCAATCGCAAGAAGGGATTCATCACTATCGATGCTGAGAAGCAACTCAACACCAACATGAGCCGTGACTGTAGAGCTAAGGCATTCTAAGGAATGACAATATACCAACCATTCTTTGATAGATTGTCCAGACACTTGCACATATCGGTTTAGCAAACCACGGATATCGCAAAGCTGTGCCATGGCGGCAGCTGTACATAGGTCCAGAGCCTCCAGTTTCTGGATTGCCATAAGTGTCTCATCTGCAAATACAGACGCACAGCCCGCTTCCCATAATAGCGAAACATCCACAGGTAGAGCTTCAGTGACCTGGTTATAGTATTCCAACAATCGGGATGGGGAAGGATCATGAAACTTAACCATTGCACAGAGTGCTACAATCCAAGTCTTGGCAACCTGCTGAATTGTATAGCTGTCGCCAATCATTATTCTTATCAGTGTTGAAAGATTCATTGACAACATGGTATCAGATAATGAATTAACAATTGTCTGGAAATTAAGACATGACTCCCTCCACTGAGGAAACTTGTACTCTCCTTCCTCTGGATAAGAAAGAAGGAGAGTGATGCATTGATCGAGACAATTGACTGCCGTTGGTGACAGGCCAACTCTGCTGACTTGATCAAGCGCAGCAGCACAGGGTTCAAACAGTCCTCTACATGCACGATCATATACAAGGTCCCAAAACAATGGATGATCGTCTGTTGGACTCTTTTGCATAATTTCAGCGATGTCTTCGACTGAATATCCAATGTCAACGTAATTGGTCCAATCAGAGAGCTGTGCATGGAATGGCTTATAGTTAGGGGAAGAATTTGGTGGCCTGAAATGAACTATCTGAAAGCATAATACAATATTCAATGCATCAGCTAATAACCGCTCATTTTCAGGATGATCAACTTGAACGCGTAATTCACGCTGTAAGCTGTCAGTAGCAATGGAAGTGGCAAGACTGACAGATTCGTTTCTTGTGCCTATTGAATCATTGCATTTTGTAATAATTTCATGTGCGCCAACCACAAATGTGTTGTAGTTAGATGTAAAACTGACATCTGTAGGTACACCTGACGGATATAATTTCAGCTCTGGGTCGTGGACGGGCTCATTCGTGGAAAAGCCAGTATTTTTTTTCCGATCCACCCATGCAATTCCTTCGCCACCAGCAGTACTAAACTGAAATTTCAGAGTCTTATTAGCCTTGGCCCACAACTCAACACCTCCCTCTGGGATTGGAGCCCCCTCTAATTCGAAGTCTGGTGCACTATTATCGCTGAATAGACCACCATTGGCTTCGTATTTACCACCTGTATTATCGCCCACAGGTCCCTTCCCGCCAAACAATGAATTGACCGGTGGATCAACAGGCACATGTAAGTGTGAATCCAGCGAAAATAATCTACTATCGGGTTCTTTTGAAGCAAATTCGGATGAGCCACTAACATCAGTAGAGAATCCGAAAGAGGATAACGGAGGTTTCTTCGAATCTAGACTTGATATGGATGGACCAGACGCATCTGTACTCGCACTACTAGATGTTCCCGCTCCAAATGATAACGAAGGCATAGTACTTTGCTTGGAATTGTCAGCAAAACCGAAGAGTCCAGTAGTAGCCACAGGTTCAATAGATGGGAGTTCATCCCTATTTTTCAGTGAACCAAATGAGAATAGTCCAGATTCGCTACCTTGGCCAATTGCCGGTGCCTTCGATATTTCTGGCCCTTTTGCATTTGAAAACAGGTTATTTGCTTTATCAGATTTCGTTCCAAACAAGTTAGACCCCTGGTTACTTGATTTATTAGAGAACAATCCCGTTGAATCGCTCTTGGGCTGGGAAAATAAACCACTAGAAGTATCAATGTTAGTTTGTGAGAACAAATTGCCAGTGCTTTCCTGAGGATTTGAGAATAAACCCCCAGAACTCTCTTTCGGCTTTGAGAACAGACCAGCAGAACTCTTCTGAGGTTCGGAAAGCAACCCGCCACTATCACTGCCAGGTTTTGAAAAGTGGTTGCTTGATCCGCTTTCAGCGTTAGAGGCCAACTCATTTGAATCTATAAGGTTTGAAAATAAACCTCCTGCATTGCTACTTTTAATCTGAGAAAACATATTTTCAGTTTCTCCTTTGTTTGGAAGAGAAAATACGCCGCCAGAGTTTTTACTGTTAGAAGGCTGCGAAAATTGATCATTAGTCGTGCTAGAGGTTTGGCCAAACAGCGAGGGCTGGCCTGACGTTGTCGCGGTAATTCCAGAAAATAAACTGGAACCAGATGTGCCTTTATCGCTAGTTTCACTACTAAATCCAAAATTAAATAACTTTGGAGCAGCAGTGGATGATGCTGGCACCTCCTGATTGGAACTTGAAGATGCTGCTGGAAATAGAGACGATCCCTGAGTTCCAAAGGTTGACGGAAACACGCTGGCAGATCCTCCCACCTGCCCGAACGAGAAAGTGGGATTGTTGGAATCTGTGGAGCCCTCGTCCTTGTCGTCGTTATGACTGACAATTGAATTGATATCCATATAGACTTGTCGCGCGTATGAAGACCTCACATCTGAAATTCATCAACATTAAAAATAGCCGCACCAGTGTTTGGGTCCATCAAGTCGTGTGTGAACCTTTTAGACTGTCCTTTGATTTATATTATTAAAAAGTATGTCTAGATTACCTATAAATAGTCGGATCAAAGCGTCTCTCAGGCAGCCCCAAGAGTTTGGTTCTTACTCTATTGATATCGACAACCGGGTTCATCTTGATAATAGCTCATTAAGTTATTACTACCTGCCTCAAACACTGATTGATCGAGGTCTGGATCTTAATGGTGGATTCAAGGATTTCATAAGGAAGGATGAATCAAAACCACAGCACTTGGATACATACCTCACTGCATTGATGCAGCACGAGAAATTAACAGGAAGTAGAATCAAAGCAGATATTATAACATGGCGAGGAATGATGACCAAATTGCTATGCCTGTCATTTGAACATGGAGATGATTTGGACTTAAATTTGATATTTTTTGATGGACAAATATTTATTGAAGAAGATCACGAACTCAGTACGATGAAGAAACGAAATATGAGTGCCAGGGACGAAATGATGGCATATTGGGGATTCAAATTTGAAGCATTGGCAACGTTAAGCAAATCTTGGACAGAATCTAGTCGAGACGAGATTGAACAGAGATCTGAAAAGGTAGTCAACAATATTGAACAATATGTTGCAATGATTCGAACGGGGGTGGGAAGTGTAAAGATTGCATTGGCTGGAGAGGTCGACTGTGTAAAAGACTACAAACCTGAGAAATCACCTCTTTCTCATTATGTTGAACTAAAAACAACTCGAGAAATAAACAATGAACGGGATGCTGTCAATTTTGAGAGAAAGATATTTCGATCTTGGGCGCAATCATTTTTGATGGGTGTGCCAAAAATAATCTATGGATTTAGGACTGAGGATGGAATTTTGAAGGCGATCGAGGAGTATCAAACAGAGAATATGCCTACCCTTGTGTCACATTCAAAGTTTACTCCCGATCATAAAAAATGGAATGGGATGGAGGCTATAGCATTTTATGGCTCGGTGACAGCTTGGATAAAACAGGTTGTGAGTGCCAGTGATCATGGAAAGATTTGGACACTGAGCTACAAGGCGGGAGCACAAGAATTACAGTTACAAGTTACTGATAGATCAGAAAGCTTCTTGCTTCCAGAATTCATCGAATGGCGCAACCAACTGGCTCAATAATAATACAGAAAAGATATAAATACAAAGCAAAAATTACGATAAGTCATCATCTTCGCTTGAATGGCGTCCTTCGTCTAGGCGAAGTACGACGAGGAGTGCCAGAGTAGTAGAAGCCACGAGGAGTTTGTGGAGGTATACCACTGGGATCGTAGATGAAATACGGCTGGCCTGATAGAGAGGGGTGTGGAGCTTGTTGATGTTGTTGCTGTTGCTGTTGCTGTTGTTGCTGGTCGGTTTGTTGGTCCTCTCTTCGAAACCTATAAGCGTGAGGGCCGTATGAGAATGCATAATTGACGATAATAAAAACACTTGCAAACGCGGTCACCATAAACATCATAGACTTGAGTCCAATTGGATTCAAGAAACTGTTGATAATCTCACCGAATGTTTCAGCACTGACTCTTGCTCGTCCCACTACTGCTGGGTCACGATTCATACACTGTTCCCAAGCATTACAGGTCTTTTCAAGAGCTGGCACTCGTTTTCCCGGCATGCAATTATTGCGAACATATTCTTTGGAACACATAGCCATCTCCCCTAGGATCTGTGAAGAGTACTCCTCCACTTTTTGATCAACATCGTGTCGCACCGTTGAAACAAATATGTAGACGGCGTAGACCAATAGGAACATCATAACAAAATTAAATACCAATTGCAAATAAGACGTCAAGATAACTGGGAACTGAGGATCCACAAATATGGACCGCAGAGTCGGAGGGGCTTGATTTGATGTGTTTCGTTCTTGTTTGTCGTCGTTGTCTTCTGCTATATATGACCCGATGGACGAGTTCGCATAGTGTGATGAGCTGAAATGACGACGAAGTGGACTGTCTTCTTCTGGATCTTCTTGTTCTTCTTCGACGTCCATCCAATCATGTTCTCTAATCGAACGATTCTTAGTCTTTGGACGACTCAGCTGCCTCGAAGCATTGCGCTTCGACGGCGACGTGCTCCTGGCGCTTGAAGCGTCTCCATGCGACCCGCCGGAGTGGGAACTTCCATATCGATGCCTGCTCTTCATTAACAATGATGAATAATTTGGCTGCATTCGTGACACATCAGATATTTCATTTATGTCTGACCTATTTTTCTTTACCAATGGCACCAACTGTCGAGAAGACGATGAGCTTGACGAGGACGAAGACGACAATGTACGAGAAGCAGGCTGTTGATTAGACTCATCAAAACGAACATTTCTCATATTGAGTGGAGACGAAAGTTTAGATGACTTATCAATCGGTAAAGACAACAAATCAAAACCGTCCTTGTACATCCTGGATGGGTCGTTCTGGGATTTGATAAGAGATTGAGTTGATCCTGTTACTAACAAGTTGGGCCGGCGCCTATTCGAAGGAGACTCATCCAAGGTATTTGTCTCTATATTTCGTAGCACTGCCCGCTTCAGAAGGCTTTCTGGATGTGGAGAATATGCCTTTTTCTTTCGAGTTTGCACAGATGGCGGAAGTGGAAAGACACCTTCAGGAGAGCTGGAATCCAAGTCTGAAATGATGGACGATTCATCACCATAGACATCAGTACCTCCACGTGTGTCATCAGAACTCTCTTGATATCTGCTAACACTCTCGGGAGTCGATGAAGCGAATCCACTTAGAAAGCTCCCATTAGGGCTTCCAGACACGTCTGTCATCGAAATCGTGTAGAATGTAAACAGTCAAGCGGCTTACATGTTCGAGTAAGGTACTTACCAATAATGGGGCTACTGTCAGTTATAGAGCTTGAGCCTAATTTTAGTTTCTTAGGAGTGTTTTATTTTTCTGGTCATAATATGTATTCTTTTTAATCCAGAAACTATAATAGCGATTTCTCCTCTGATTTTTTAATTTTGATTAATTTTGTCAATCCATGTCACTTAAGTCGTCAATGATCCTGAGATGTGACGTCACCAGAACAGATGCCTAATTGGGTTGACTGCGCTTAGTCGAACTTTGTTCTTTGCAGAACCGCTGCCGATATCCGATCCGATGAGGCATTTAGAAGGCAAGATAAAAAAAAGAAGTATCTTCACCACTTGATATAGTATGACTCAACCAGTTATTGGCGAAAGCACTAGACGGATAAGTGACGATCACAGTCCAGAATATAGAGGAAGTGATAGTAGGGTCGGAGACGTGGAACAGGGGTTAATGGGCGACACTGTTGCTCGCTCTGCATATGCCTCATCTCAGCTGCAACTGGACGATAAGAATGACCAAGGTATAGAATCTAGATCCGATAGTATGAAACCAGATCAGGGAAATGATCCTGAAGAATCGACACTAAAAGGCCAAGTCTCTCCAACCTCGTATTGGCATCAAAAATTAGAAAGCATGTTGTATATGGAAGTGGAGCTTACCGCACTGGCATTTGGTACTGGGATGGTTGATGCAACACTATTTCCAACTTTTGGAGTATTCGCATCTAACCAGACAGGAAACACAGCACTTATGGCAGTTAGCGCATTAGGTGATAGTCCTATTGTTCCGCTAACTAATACGGCAGTGAGCTTGGGGCTATTCTTAGCGGGGGGACTATTGTTTGGCCAAGTGGGAAACGCACTGGGATGCACAACTAGAGGTTGGCTGCTTGCATCGAATTTGATCCAGAGCTTTCTGGTACTAATAGCAGCAGCTATTGAGCAGTTTGCGCCATTTGAAAGAGTTGGGGTCAATTCATATTTAATAATTGCGTGTATTGCATTTGCATCGGGAGGGCAAGTTGCATTTGCTCGCACATCAAAGGTACCAGAAATCACTACTGCAGTCATCACTTCAGCATATATCGACCTACTTGTGGACACCAACTTGTTTAAATTGATGAATCGTCGAAGAAATCGAAGAGGAACATTTATTCTGAGCTTGCTTGCCGGTAGCTTTGTAGGAGCTGTGATAGAGAAGTTTTCCAGAGTGTCGGTATCATTTCTAGTGGCAGGATTAATTAAATTAGCAGGAACTATTCTGCTTCTTCTCATTCCTGGCGCTCCATAGTTGATTACATAGATTTACATCATGATGACAGATATCAATAGTTATTGATAATGGCAATTTACAGGCTGATATTATTATGATATAGTAACTTTAAATTAATTAATATTTGTTAATGTGCGAGCTTGTAATCTCAGGGGTAACTACTTCTACACTTCAGGCAATATATGCAGTTAGGTTCCTAACATCCACATATACAGTTTACTGGTACAGGTGCGTGAGTGGCCAAGCAGCAGTGCCACTGTGGAAAAATAATCAAAAATGGTGAGTTCAAATATGAAATTTGTTCTAACAAGCTGCTACTTGTAGTGCTCGCATTTGTTGCTGCGGGTTTCGTGGCATTGGCTGCTATAGGTCGGTTCTGTCGGCTGAGTGATATGGCAGCCTATGTGCTCGTGCCAATATTTATAGCTATTTATATCCCGTTTTCTATAGTTGTGCTAGTCCCTATAGACCTAATGTCGTCATCACAACAATCACATCCTTTATTCTATATCTCGGAGCAAGTTAGGTTGGTGATATGGCGTATCATGTACTGGCTGGCGTTTGTGCTAACGTGGGCCATTCTTCCTATCCTCCAAAGTTTTGTGGAATCTGGTTACCATGATCCTAATAAGAAGCTGTGGGATTCGTTGAGGAGCAATGCACGTTATCAGGCTATACTTCTTGGATCTGGTTTGGTTGGACTGTTATATGTGATTCTTACATCTGGACTGTCTCTTACCTCCATCAAGTCACTTGTAATCGCACTGTCACATTGCTACGCCCTCATGTTAGCCATTTGGTTTATGGGTCACGGACTGGTAAACATTCCGCGAGAAATGTGGATGAATGCTATTCCGAGTGCTAAACTCAGGCATCAGTATAGGATAGCCACCGGAATGTGTGATCAATATGCAGATGCTCAAGCTTCTTATTTGGACATTGCTTCTGAGATTTTATCATTAGCTCAATACAAGGATGGCACCCGTTATGTTGAATGGATTGACGAGTTGCTGGATCAGGTGGAACAGGGCCCTGCAGTCGACGCAGGGTCTAGAAGACCGAGGTCGTCTGTCGATAGGGCCACAATAAATGAGCAATATTTGTCAATTTTGGCATACAGATTCTACCGAGCTCGAAACAGAATGACCCGCCACAGGGCTGATTGGCAAAAGTTGCTGAAGGATTGCTCAATTGCTGAAGATATAGTAGCAGCAGGTACTAGTGGTGATCCTCTAGTGTTCAGGTATTCCAAAACTAGATTACCCCCTCGAATTGCGTCTCCATACTTCTACAGGATCCGGCCGATTTACATTCGAACAAAGGCTATTATACTTGTCTGCCTTGGAGCCATGATTGTGTGGTCAGAGCTAACGCATGACACCAAGCTGTCTGTTGTGAATGTTATTGTGTCATCAACTTATGGACTATCGCAACAGTTTATATCGACTATTTTCTTGGGAGTTATGTGCGGAACTGCATTCTTAAGCTTAACAAGAATTCGTATATTCAACATATATGGACTTGTGCATAAAGGTTCAGACTTGTCGTCAATGATATTTTATGCTACCTATGCGTGTCGTCTGACCATTCCAATCAGCTATAATTATCTAACATTGATATCATCTCGGGAATCGGTATTTCAGGAGTTTTTGGGCAAATCGATTAACTTGACGCCTCTTGGTAAGATCTTCAATGATTGGCAACCGCGGCTGATATTAATACCCATAATTCTTACTGGGTTTCATTTCTATGATAAAATACGAGACTATCTTAGTCTGGATCTAAGTTTTTATGATGATGAAGACGAAGGCAGCCCAGATAGTGGTCTCCGTGGGTCTGTAATCGAAGGTAAAGAGCTTGTGAAGAGAGCACTTACTGATAGTAGGTTCCGGTTTGCTATCGATGTCAATGGTGAAGCTGGGCCAATAGACCCTCTTGGGAATACTCATTCATCTGGCTACTACCCAGCCAGATCAATACCGAGCTCCAATCCGACTTCCAATCGGATAGATGACATTGGACAAGAAGATGAGGGTGAGCAAGATGGACCGTTAGATAATGTGCGGTCGTTTTTTGGAAGTCTTGGACAGCGTGTTCAGAATGGCATTGATAGTTTACGTCGACAGGAGCTGCCTCAATGGGAAGAAGAGAGACTGGTATTGTAATACAAAAAATAGCATGATATATATTTAATCAAATAATAACCTTGAAAAAAACAAACTGGAAATGAAGCTCAATAGCTAATGAAGTAATTAGAAACCAAATAATACAGCCAATTAATAAGAACGAATAAATAAGTAAATAAATAAATAAAAATTAAAATCTCAAGACAAGAAAGAATCACCGCTTTTGGTTCATTTTGGCTGCCATTCTTGATGCAGCTGGAGAAAGCATCTTTGAGGGACCTTTGCCGGGAGTTTTTGTTATCCTCCCTGTTCGCTGATTCAATATTAGTCCTGGTGAAGAAGTCCTTTTATCTTCAGTTCTTTGCCTCAATAAAGCATCATGCAAGCTGTCATTCTTTGACCCATCGAGTATTTTATAAGTGTTTTGCGTGACAAAACCATATTCGCCTACTTTTGGGGCACTCGACGTTTTACTCATTTGTCCGAGGGTCTTTGAAGTTTTAGATGCTTCGAGTTTCCTAAAGTGATGACTTGCAAGCCGTGTATTGGAGGGTACAACCTCTTTATCTGTAGCGAGATTTTGGCTAGTGCCAGTGATACTCTGGGGATGGAACATTAGAGCATTTTTTGGGTGCTCCTTCGCTGAATTAAGACTTACAGGACGCAAGTCTTGCGACACTGATAATTTCACTTCACCAGTTGATCCCGACGTCAACAGTTTACGATCGCTTTTCTCTTGCAGGAGACGTAATGCCTTGGAACGACGGCCTTCTGAAGGTGCCCAAAGCCATTTGTGTTGCTGTCGCTTGTCGTTGATTTGGGTTTCCAAAATCTCGTTAAAAGATGCATTATCCTCTGATGTATAATTTGCCTGGAACTGATCCAAGGTCATTGGAGATGCATGACTGCCATTTTCTGTAGGGAAATAGTCTCGCGATATTATAGATTCAAGAGACGAAGTGTACAGATCTTCTTCTATCGTGATGGCAGGTCGCTTCACCGACACCAACGCTGTAGGCTGATGTTCCAACTCGGTACTGCCTGACTTTTGATCAATCCTGAGGAGCATCCCACCTCCCTCACTGCTCTGAATATATCGAGCGGGTACAGTAACCTGTGGCGGGGTTTCGACTGACAACTCCTTGCGCTTAATCAGCGACATTGCTGTCTGGTCTTAAGTTTGAAAGCTGCAGTGATCTTGCGATATCCAATTTTGGAATAGGGTTAAAGTTGGCTCCTTAATGGCACAAATCGACTCTGAAATATAGCTAGTTGAAGCTTTGCCATTAGTTAGAGGAAGCCAATATGGAACTGTAGTGTATAATAAAGGTTGTAGTACTATGAGCGACAGTTGAAATGTTCAAATGGGACTCAGGTTCACTTCATTTCTCTTCATCTACCTTATCGTCCATAGTCATAGTGCGCATATTCAGCGCATGCTTCAGCTAGATCACTGAAGTAGTCTCCAGAATTCTCTTTACCTTGGTACATTGCAACTTGCTATACTTCATCATTTCCACATCTTGATATCACGGTGATGGTGTTGCCATTAATCACAACCTCGTCAGTAGTGTTGGGATCGGCATTGTCGTAATATTTCCTAAACCGTGCGACGTCGCTGTAGACTGTATAGTCGCGGAAGTTTACTGCGTTGACACGAGACATGATTGCCATTACTGGAAACAGTAGTGAGCAGAAGTGCATCATAGGTTGACAATCTTTGGCGTATACATGAATTAGTACTGTTAAGATCTTAAGTTGTCGGAATTAAGCGTTAAGGATTGGACGATCGACAGACATATGATATTGAAAACGATAATTCTGTCTAGCACAATTAACAGTTTATCCCTTATTCTTTGAGTAGCACAGTTTCATATATACACTGTTTGCGAATGGCTGGATTGAAAAATACGACTGATGAGCTACAATCAAGATCAACTAGGTTACCATAATTAAGGTTCATATATGCTCATCACCCAAAATCAGGCCTAACCCGTGATCTGATAAGTCTGCAAGTACATCCAACTCGAACAAAGTCAAACTTTATAGAAAGAGCCAGTTCATTGTAAAAAAAACATCTCCTTAACGTTGGTAAAGTACATGAGCCTTTTCTGAATGAACAAAATATACTCTCACAAGGTGAACCTACAAATATCGCTACAAGTGTGTCCAATAAGTTACCTTTTACATTAGAATCTTATAGGCATCTATGGCACCCATAAATAATATACATTAGATGAGCAGACGCTCAATAGTGTCCTTGATCTGGTAGATCTGGTCTCGAAGCTGAGAAGCCTCGTTAGAGGTGACAGAAGCAGCAATAACGGGTCGAGAAACACCACAGGCTCGGCCAAGAGCGATCTTGGAAGCAACGAACACATAGGGAACGTTCTTGTCCTCGCAAAGAAGGGGCAAATGCAAAACAATCTCAATAGGAGAAGCATCGGCAGCCATCACAATGAACTCAGAGATACCTCTGTTGAGGGTTTTGGTGGCCTCGTTAGCTCCTTTCTTGAGCTGTCGAAGATGGGTAGCCTGCTGAACAATGTCCAGAATCTGCTGGGTCACAGCGGCATCAGCGAGGGGAAATGCTCGGGGGTCAGACATATTTTTGTTTGGTTTCCTTTTTGTTTGGTAAGTTAAAGGTTTGGTTGTTGTTTTGTACAAAGGTTCCTTGCTACTGCTCGCCTCTGTTAAGAAATCAACTTTTAGATATGAGATTTTTTTTTTCAAGTGAAATTTCCCTGCAGACACTCAGGGCAGGGGCATAATTGAAGGAGCGGGTAACTCAAACGTGGCCCCAAATATACTGTAGGGCCTAACCCACCCGCCATTTGGCGTTTGGCAGCACCCCAACTGCCTTGTCCTTAAAACATGACTGACCTTTGGTAAGTGCACTACAAATGAACAGGAAATAGAACAGTGAATGCGAAAATGAACAATAGAAGCAAGTAGTATCGATATAGATGAAGAATTTCTTCGATTGGGGTTCAGTGTATACAACCGGAGCCGATGTAATTGAGGTTCAGAGTAGTTAAGCACTGCCAGCTTGAAGCAGGAGGTTGTTGTTTACCAACAGGAGTCCTCGTTATGATTGCAGTTGACAAAAACACATTGGTGGAATTCTTCTGATTTGCGGTTCGATTCCTGTTTGATATCAATTGAAGCGTTCAGAATACCCCATGGTATGTTTGTGTGTTGACAATCTTGCAACGCTCGGCACCCCTATCATTGTATCGAGGATGGCTCGGTATCAAATCTGGAACAAGCCCGAGTCTACTAAAGTTCAGCTTTCTCAACTGCTGGTACCTTATGCGTTTTCATCGATCATTCCACTTATAATTCTACGAGTAGCCTCTTGAACTGGCTCTACGATAATCGCCGAGCTCATACGTACGATAGTGGCACAAATGATAACAACACCGCACCTGGAAAAATTGATGATGTTGACGTTCAGTTAATGTCGAACCAATTATTTGTCGTGCTATTTCGAGTTTATGTTCACGGTTCACATTCACTATGGCTATTGTTCTTTTTTATTTATTTTATGTTTCTAGTTGCTAACTCAGTCCCGTCTATGCTGTATGTTTATATCAGTTACCTGATGTTATCAAGATTTGTGTCTAACTCAGCCTTTCTTTGGCGCTCTTGGCTGCACCGCTGCCATTGTGTTCACTTGCTTCGGAGCTTCGTATGGTACTGCCAAATCTGGTGTCGGTATCTGTGCAACTACCGTGCTCAGACCCGACTTGTTAGTGCGAAGTATGTATCAATTTGTTGTTGAGTTGCACGAGAACCATCTCTAACATTTTTAGACACCGTTCCTGTCATTATGGCTGGTATTATTGCTATTTACGGACTTGTGGTTTCAGTGTTGGTGTCGTCAAGTCTTAAGCAGCAGCAGGCTCTCTACACTGGTTTCATCCAGTTGGGTGCTGGTTTGTCTGTTGGTCTAGCAGGTTTGGCTGCTGGATTTGCCATTGGTATCGTTGGAGATGCTGGTGTTCGAGGTTCTGCCCAGCAGCCTCGTCTCTTCGTGGGAATGATTCTTATTCTCATTTTTGCCGAAGTGTTGGGTCTTTACGGACTTATTGTAGCTCTTTTGCTCAACTCTCGGGCCACCCAGGATGTGGTGTGCTAATAGACAAACCTCCGACCCGACTGTAGTATTTGACACAGTGCGCATTGACCTTGTTTGTCACATTATATGCCAGTAACTCTGTCAATGCTACTCAATAAACTACAACAGTAATAACATGAGTGACAAGCTAAGAATGCTTAAACTTAATTCTCAACGTCAACATCAACCTTAAATGCCTCCCCGGTTTATATATATTCCTTTGACATTCTCACTCTCACTCTCACTCTCAATTCGCTTATTTCATTTCTTAGCATTAAAATGATCCATTTCGATTAGCCTGGTAATCCAATTACTAAGGTTAAGTACTTATCTTGAGTGATAACGCACTCTGCATCTTGTCATGAAGCCCTACATCGCTCCGCTGATAAAGCCGGGTTCAGCTATAAAAGCAGTGGTGGCTGATCTATATGGCAATGGATCAAAGGTTCTTGTAGTGGCAAAGACCGCTGGACAACTTGAATTATATGATATATTTAATGATGGACTGAGGTTACGACATGCTGTACAACTGCCTGGGTCCATTGACGACATGCTAGCGTTTATACCCCGTCGGAATATGGTTGATGAATCCAGTCCTCCTCCTCAATGCATCTTTTACATCCTTAGCGATGGAACCGCTCACGTCTTGGGCTATTCTAATGGCCAATTAGCACATTATCATGAAAGAATGCCCGCTCAACCGCTCAGCCGGAATGGATGGAAAGTAACGACAGATAGGGAGTGCAGGGCAATTGCTGCCGTACATTGTACTGGAAGGGCCAAAGTCTACTTTACTTCAGGAACCCAGGTATCTACAAAGAGAAGATTACGAAGCTTTAAGGCGTTGTCCAATTCTAGTGATGCTACTTCTGGTGCAGCAGCGGAATTATCTCCATCCACATCATCAGTATCATCAGCACCATCATCAGTCGACAATGACCAAACCTTGGATGCTGTATTCAGCGATATTGTCTACCACCATCTTGGAGTCTATGAAATAAAACAGGTGGTATTTGGAAACGAAAGAGGTGAGAGTGATGATGGTAATATGAGGATATATGCTGTTCACCCAGAGTCTGATCACGAAATGGCAGTCTCATGTATCACCATCCGTCGATCTGCAATGTCACAGGTGTTGTCTGATCCATTAACGATGAAAGTGCCGTCTACCACTGGATATGTTATAAGTGTGCCTGGTACAATTGGGGGATTGCTAGCATTTTCGAGTGGGTTGGTAACATATACCCACCGCCATTATCATGGTTCAGTGTCTACAAAGTTCGACAAAGATCTTATTGTCAGTTGTTCAACAACTATTGATGACAACCGATTTTTACTATCAACCATCTCTGGAAAGTTTATGGTTCTGACTATAGTGGTGAGTGCCGACTTAAAGCCCCAAATCCCTATTAGCAACATTGAAATCCAGCATGTAGGGCCAATTCTTGTGCCCACAAGTTTAGTCCATTTGGGAGGACCGCTGTTTTTTGCTTCCAGTCATGCAGAATCGTCTCTAATGTTCCGTATCCACACTTCAAATAGGGGCGAATTGGGGGTTTCTCCTGTATTTGAGCTTGATAATATTGGACCCATTATAGATATGTATCTCGACTCGGCGGATGGTATCCAGCAGCGATTGATCACAGCGTCGGGACCTACCAACGGATCTATTAAATGCATTTCGGGCGGAGTCACTCCCTCTGAAGTGGTTGATATTGCAGATAACTTCCAAGAAGTGATGAATGTTTGCTCCTGTAAGACTGTGGATGGACTTACTATTATGGTTGCATCGTCGCTATCAAAGTCTCGTGTATTTAATTTAACCGAAGTTTCTACTTTGACTGAGCTTGAAAAGTGGAGATTCATTGACTTTACCAAGCCTACTGTATTCCTGGGCAATATGGGGTCTGCAATTATCTATGCCGTTGCTGACTCTCTGTTATTTGTCGATTCATCAAACGAACTATCTTGGCCTTCCTCTGAACGCCAAATAACATCAGTGTTATTGTGTGATACGGGCATTATTGTTAAAAGTGGATCAAATGTTATCAATATATTGGACTGTACAGTTCTACGACCATTATGTCCTGAAATCGAGTTTGATAGTGAAATATCTGCAATAGCATCCTGTGGGGATATAGTCATGGTTAGCTTTTGGGATTCCCCAAGAGTGGAAACCATTCAGATTGTTGGCAGCGAAATCAAGAGGCTCGGAAGCAGTCTAATAACCATTCCATTGTCTAATAGCAACATCTCAAGTTCCATAAGATCAATAGGATTGTGTAAAGATACTTTGACAGACTCAATATCGGTGTTTTTCGGACTTCCAGATGGAAAGATTTTAAGTTATGACTACTTGAACGAACAATTTTTAAACCAGCGTGAAATTGAGATTGGTTCTCGACCTGTAACAATTACTACACTGAACAATTTATTGTTCGTCGGGTCCGATAGACTTGCAATTGCTGTTGACCTTAATATGGATTTCCAGCTTCTGGATAAGTCATGTCCGAGATCCATATGCGCGCTTGGAGAAAATACTTTTGGTATGGTATTTCCAGACTCTATTACCATTATATCACTTGGAAGTTTATCTCCTTTGAAAATATCGGAACATCGGATGTCTGACAGGTGTCCCACAAATGTGGTTCGTGTTGCAGATGATGTGGCTGCATTCATATCAATCGGATCTCGGCCTGAAATATCGACAGATCCTGTCCTCCAGACCCTCAACATAGGTGATATGTCAATCCGTAATGAGATGCCGGTAACTGCTCAATTTCAGCCGACCTGCTTAATGGCCAAGACTTTCTCCATTGACACTGTGGCTAAAAATACATTTCTAATTGCTGGTGGAGAGATGGTAGGAGATGGCAAAAGTAAGTCGAATTCACAATGGGGAGCTCAAAAGATCTCCGAAGTTAAAACAGGATCTTTGATGGTTTGGAGTGTGGACTCCAGCGGGGTAATGAAAGAATATCCTGAATTAAGAAAAGCTCTTCCTGGTGCAGTATATGCCGTTTGTGATTATCTTGATTATCCGGCCGAATACCTGGTTTCATGCCAGTCAGAAGTTCATTTAATGGAATTGGAAATATCAAGCAAAGCAGGGTATGAACCCGTGAAACATGGGTCATCTCCGTCCAAGCTATTCAGTCGAATGAAGATGCCGTCGGCGTGTGTCGCATTATCGTCGAACTATGCTTCAAATACGAATGGCGAGGCTCCCATGGTCGCAATGGGAGATCTGTTTACATCAGTCCGAGTCGCTCAAGTCGAATTCAATGAGATGCTGGTAACAAGAGACAATCACACTGCAACTGCTGTGACAGATTTACTGATTATTGATCAATACGATTCAGTCATAGTGGGGGATCATTACGGGAAATTACATGTCATGAAATACACGGATGAGAAGGTTACTACTGTTGCTGAAATCAAGTTGAGCTCGGGCCCCATCACCAAAATGTGCAGAATAACAGATAAACACATGTCTGGCACCTTATGGAATCCAATCCGTGGTGTTAATGCAGATCAAGTGGTTGACCTTCAAGCATATGTCGGTACTTCTCTCGGAGGAGTGTATGCATTTGGATATGTTGACAACAAAAAGAATGAGGTTTTACTCAGTAAATTGCAGCAACAGATGAAGGGTGCCTATGGATCAAATGTAGGTATGGGCGAGAACGATAGCACCCTGAGATATTCCGTAGTGAATGACAAGGATGGTATTCTGGACGGCCAAATCCTCATGGAGTACTTGAGTCTCAATGAGTTTGCAAAACATCTTATAGCCGAAAGGCTTGAAACGGACGTTGGAACTCTTAGTCAACTGCTATTGAATCTTCAATGCATTACATAAGCCTTCAATGTAGTATTTATTAATCATATCAAAAAAAGATAGAACTGATAACAAAAAGATTGAAGAAAAGAATATGATGAATTGATAATATTAAAATTGGCAATCACAATAATTATACCTTTTTGTATTATCCACAAGTTATGGCGAGTTATGTAGTCGTACTTAACCTGGCGGTGATTTTCAAGGCGCCAAAGTGTGGTCTCTCCAATTATATGCACTAGCTCTTGCCCAGGCACATACTTGGACCTTTCCCCAGTTATTAGATGATCTGGTGTCGGTGCAAGAGCGCTGTACCTCGACAGTCATGGACACTAGGAGGCACCAGGTCAGTATCATCATACTACACAGTTACCACACCATCTGGTACAAGGGCTCGGGTGCCCATGCTTAAGGTCCCCAACTACTTAGGTCATTTTACGTCTAGAGTCAATAGGCCTGGTAACGAGGATAGGTATTTCGCAGGGGTTTTGACACTACCAATGGGATCAAGTTTAACACCAAAGTCAATGCGAAAAAGCTTTTCCAATCCGCAACGACAAGTCTTTAATATAGCAGTTTTTGATGGCCATGGAGGTTCTGAATGCAGCCAATATCTAGAAGACAGCCTAGCACAGTATGTCGAGGAATGTGATGTGTCAAGCGGCCAGGAAATCCGCGAATTGTATCGCAAGAATGTTGGAGGTTATTGGAGAGCGTGGGGGCCTGAGTTAAACAAATATATATCGCGACTGACTCCCGAGGACGATTTGCAGGTCCGTTTACCATTAGCATTTCTGAAAGCGGACTTTGACTTTAGTACAAAGTTTGAACGAGCTGGATCGACTTGTACTTCAGTTTACTTGTATTCGCAGAATGAAAACAAGGCATTTTGGGACAAGGATCAGGTTACAAACCTTGTGGTTGCCCATGTGGGTGATACTAGATGTATAATAGCAGACAAATTTGGTACAGCTCATCAGCTTACTACAAACCACCATCCGTCTTCGGCGGTAGAAAATACCCGATTGAAACGATATGCTGCCAGTTTCTTTACTGATTCGTTTGGTGAAGAAAGATTTGGACGATATGCCAATACTCGAGCGTTTGGAGATTTTGTTGCAAAATCAAAAGGAATCACTGCCGAGCCTGAGATAGTAGAATGCCGAATAGGTAATCAGAAGGCCATTGAGACATCTCTAATAGACAATCCTCTTCCGAGACATGTCTTAAGGTTTACGGGTGATGAATCATTCCTCGTTCTAATGTCTGACGGTGTTACCGGTATGATTTCAGATCAGGAGGTGGTAGATCTTGTGATCCATACTGCTAACCAGGCTGGTTCTGGAAGAGGCACACCACAGGAGGCTGCTAAAGAGATTGTTCATTACGCCGAGGCCATTGGAGGTGATGACAATGCTACAGTATTAGTAGTGCGATTAAGTGGGTGGGGCAAATGGGAACGATGGACTGATCGCACTGGTCCTAATCGTGAAGAAAAATTGAAGGACGCTTTTGATTCACGATCCCATAAGCGTTAATGCATGTAATATATATATATATCTTATTTACAAAAGTTCATGATATGAATACAAAACAAAGTTTCGTGAAATAGAGCCCATTTCTCATTTGCCAAACCGCTGTCCAAAGAGCTAGCGAAGCCACCAAATCCTAAAAAGAAAACAATAAGCAACCTATTTGCCCTTCTTGTACACATGTCGTTGCCTAGTGGGCGCAAAATCTCCCAATTTACTTCCAACCATATCTTCTACAACATCAAATGCCACATAAGCTCTTCCATTATGGACCTGAAATTTCAGACCAACAAAGCTCGGTAAAATCGTACATGCTCGAGCATTCGTCCTTATGGGAGTGCCTTTTGTCCGGGCTTCCTTGAGAGGCAATGCCACCACATAAGGTGCTAAGTTAGCTCTGACTTATGCTTCTTATTTGTACAAACCCTTCCATGCTGACCGCTTTAGCAACTGCAGAGCTGGTCTCATAACGTTGTGAAAAATCAAAGGATCAATAATCGAACATCTAATTTCATGCGGCTAATTTTTTTCTGGTATCTTGACCATATGTTTCTGGCGGCCAAACGATTCGATCCTACGGCAGGATCAGGCTCGGAATCGGAGTCAGATCAAGAAAAAATAGGAAATAAGAGTGATGAATCTCATGGTTTAACATATTCTGAAACCTATGAAGAAAAGGCGGGTTCTTCTAACAGTGCTAAGAGGATTGCCGTCGATCCTAAGCATGCAGCAGTGCTGAAACGGTTCAGATCTTTGGCCACAGCAGTAGGTGAAAGCCATGTGAACCTAAAAGTTGCTCAAGGAATTTTCAAGTCAAAACATGAATCCCAAAAACTAAAGATTCGATCCATTGAGACAAGAAAAGTGACTGGGCTGGAGAAACGCGAAGCAGCAGCTGCTAGGGAGCAAGAAGAACAGCAGCAGCATGGTTTGGTACCTTTGCCTCAAATAGAGATCCGCAGAGGAGAAAAGGTTCAGTCACGGGTCCTAGATTGGATGAATGAACCTATTGTTATACTACCAGACGAAACAATGCCATTTGAAAAGATAAGGGGACTATCAGATAGAATGCTCCAAAACCTTGCATCAAAAGATTTCAAATCTGCATTTGCAGTCCAGACAAGAGTAATCCCTCAGCTAATGGAGGATGCAAAGTCGATTTCACCTGATCCTTTGCAGGATATTCTGGTTAATGCATATACTGGTAGTGGAAAGACTTTGGCATACAGTATTCCCATTATTGAGAGTCTTGCTTGTCGAGTTGTTCCTAGGTTGAGAGCTTTGATTCTACTACCTACAAGACCACTTATCCAACAGGTACGAGATGTACTTGAATCATTGGCCCAAGGAACAAAATTACGAGTCCTCATGTGCCGAGCAGATAGGAAGTTTAAAGATGAGCAAGATCTTTTGATGAATGAGGTACCTGATATCCTAATTGCCACACCAGGCCGACTGGTAGACCACATTCGAAATACTGACGGATTCACTCTGGAGTACCTGAGATACCTGGTTGTAGACGAAGCTGACAGATTGTTGAATCAGAGCTTTCAAGAATGGCTTCCAGTCTTGACGGAGCATTTAGAATCGATTAGATGCAAAGAGCCATCTTACAAGAAATGGTCTAGACCACCTCAAAAGCTAGTTTTCTCTGCCACTCTGACCAGAGACCCAGAGAAATTAGCAGCTTTGAATATCAGTCCTTCTCCTAATATATTTGTCATCAATGGAGAGGGCCAAGACGCTGAACTCAAAGAATTCACACTGCCCGAGAAATTGCAGGAGCATATGGTTTATATAAAATCAGCAGCCAACAAACCACTTGTTTTATCTCTTCTCATGAAGAAATATGAAATGACTCATGACACGATCATTTTCACAAAATCGAATGAGGCAGCTGCGCGTCTTGCTCGTCTCATGAATATAATACATGATGATCTATTTCAAACGGGCATTTCAATTCAAAGATGTACCGGTGAATTAACGACTGGGGAGAGGAAAAAGGTACTACGTGAATTTGCAGAGGGCAAAGTTGGCATTATTGTATGTACTGATTTGATTGCCCGAGGTATTGACATATCTTCGGTTAAGCATGTTATCAATTATGACTTGCCGGCTGGACGAAGAGAATATATTCATCGAGTAGGTCGTACTGCTCGCGCTGGCAACAGAGGATCAGCCTGGAACTTAATTGTAGGATCTGGAGAGAAGAAGTTCTTCAATAGTATGGGTAAATATATTTCCAGGTCCCAAGAAATCCAAGATGAAGAAATTGAGCTTGATGTTAACCTTAATGATGGTTATCAGGCTGCTCTTAATAAGTTGGAGCGAGAAGTATTTGAGAAGTAAAACAAAAAAATCCGTAACAAGATGCTCCACCATCGTCTTTATTTACTTAATTATATTTATTTTTATTTCAGCTATTATTCTTATGTCCCTTTGAAATGTATTTATTTTCTTTTTATACTTAAAGCTTTGATTCAGCTGAAAAGCCGATAACAGTATCACCTTTACGATCCTTGAGATATCTTCTTAGAATCTTTCCAGAAGGACTCTTTGGAATAGCTGGTAGCACAACAATACCACCCCAAAGTCGTTTATGTCTAGCTACTCGGTCATCAAACCATGCCTTAACGGCAGCTGCACTGGTCCCCTTATTAAGTACAACATAAGCTCGAGGATATTCGGTGGCATTAGCCTTAGATTCAACTCCAATAACCGCAGCATCTGCAACATCCGGGTTGGACAACAAAATGGCCTCTAGCTCTGCGGGTGCTACCTGATGACCGTGGGATTTAATCAATTCTTTGATTCGGTCGACTATGAAATATTGTCCCGTCTTGTCAATGATTGCAACATCACCCGTACGCAAGAATCCATCTGGAGTAAGAGTCTCACTAGTGGCAGTTGGATTGTTGAGATAACCCTTCATAATGTTTGGACCTCTGATCCACAATTCCCCAGGTTGTCCAAGTGGTACATCATTGCCATTAGGGTCAACAATTCGGGCCTCACAGCTGGCAACCAACCAGCCAATACCATCTTTATTATACATGTCAGGATCCCAAGTTGATACATGTGTGACTGGGGATGACTCGGTTAGTCCGTAACCTTGGTTTATTCTGCCACCAATAACCGCTTCCGCTTGTGCAATCAAGTCCCGGCTTGCAGGCGCAGCACCACAGAAGACATCTCTCACAATCCCCTTTATCTTGTATTTCTTTACGAGGGGATGCTTGGCAAACAGTACCAAAATTGGAGGTACTGCATGCATTGTAGAGATTCGATGCTTGATGATTGACTTTAGCAAAAGTTCCAAGTCAAACTTCTCGAATACAACAACTGTAGAAGATTTGTACATAGTGGTCCAGATCAGCTTATTTAGTCCAAATATGTGGGACATCGGCAAGAATCCAGCAAACACGTTGTCTGGACTGGCAAAAGCAGGATTTCCACACTTGAACTGTTGTTCCATATTAGAAGTTAAATTGAAATGAGTTATCATCACACCCTTTGGAACACCACTGGTACCTGATGAAAAACAGTAATAGGCATCTTTAGTAAGTGCAGTATCACCTTTGAGTTCGACAGGCTTCTCCAATTTCTTGCCAAGTTTCAGATCATAGACCAGTCTAATGATAGTCACAATACGCTTGACTTTATTTGGTCCAATGGCAATAGCTTCTCTGGCAACATCCAATTGATCTTCTCCAACAATCAACAGCTTTGAGCCCGACTCTTTGAGCTGATGATACAGCTCTTGGGCATTGTAACCTACATTGGCAGGACTAACAATTGCACCTCGGGCCAAAATAGCAAAGTGAATGATGGGAGTAAATACATGATTGTTGGCATAGATACAAGCAACATCATCATAGCCCAAATTGTACTTTTTATTAAGCACAAAAGTTAAATTGGAGCTGTAAACCGCGACGTATCGTGCTCGAAGAGATTGGTTTGTCTTAGCATCAATAAGAACTTTCTTCCAAGGTCTAACTTTGAGGTAAGGACTATCATAGATAAACTGAGTAAGATTTCCCTTATAAAAATCATCAACCTTTCCCCAAGGGGACTGATAGATAACAGGGCCACTCGAACTTGGGATGTTAGCCATTGTTGAAATTGCAAAATTTATGAAAGGATTACATCCGCCTGATATTTATAAATGATGGAGAAGCGGGGGCGCCTTGGCGCATGCATGCATAGATGTAGCGGGGCATGCTGCAACCAACACAATATGTCTCAGGCAAACGAAAGTCATGGGGTCAACTACAGGAAAACTTCGGCAATTGACCTTTTTAAAATATCATTACATGTCCGGATTTAGTATATTGATAATTGATTATCTAGAAGTCGAAAATCCGGCCCTGTCTGCCGTCCTTGCCTGCTCTTTCAGTATCATAGCGACTCGGCATCTCGGTAGCGGTGCTATTATCTGGGGTACTACGGGGAAGGTTTTGTCCGACTGCTTGTGACAATTAGCCGACGTGTGTTACTCCGGTCGAAGTGTCGGATAAATGAGCAATGAATTCACATACAATTAAGAACAGTAATGGAACTTCTCATCTCATTTATACTTGAATTGACGACTTATTTATTCTTTCTTTTATTACACCTGTAGTGTCAGTTATCATTCCCTCGTAGACATTCACATTCCGGCAAGAATAGATCCGACGTAATCAATTATATCCGAGCAATAATGCAATGGTGGCCAGAGAGGTTGTGTATCAAATGAGAGTGGATACACATTCCTTTAATAACAATAACAAAAGAGTCAACCGTCAAATTGTAAATATCGCACCAAACATCTGAATATTGGCTCCCTGCACTGCCCATAGATATCTTGCATATGTGAATGCACTTACAAAAATAACCCTAACGATAACATTCTTAATTATATTAAAATATGACTATCTTCTATAAGACAGTAACAATAAAAGGGGAAGAGGTCTATATTGGATCAATCGTTTGGGCACTATTGTGTGCAATTTCAGGACTTATAGGTTATTTTGTTAAAAATGATTTAGTTTCAGGAATTGCTGTCGAGATCTCGATTGTCTTCTTGTTTATGACAGTGGCAAGCAGCGTATACTTGCGAGAAAAGCGATATCCGTCAATATATCTAGCAGTAGGGATGCGAATTTTCGACGGAGTATCGTTTATTATTATTAGCTCAATTATTGTTGTTGTTTGCAAAAAGTCGTCTCTGATTTATGGGGTGCCAATTGCTCTTGGGGCTGTGTATATGGGGATCTCTGCTTATCGGATATCAAAGTGTCGAGACCCGGAAGAGCCTGGTAGATTGGATATAGAAAGCGATTCTCTCACTCCAACAAGGGAGTTTTCTGACAATTTCATCTTCGTGCAAATAAGCCAAGCACTTACCACTATAGGGATGATGTTATGTCGCTCATCAATTAGTTCGCTAGCTGACGGGCCTAGTGTGGTCGGATCACTTTTCTTGCCATTTGTGAGTTTTGTGTCTACTGTGCGGTGGATTTCAAAAGTCAAGTTTGCACAGTCTGACGATTCTACCAATAGTGATGGCATTGAAGCGCCAGCATTTTATAGGGCTCTTGCAATTAACGCTTTCGTTATTGCTTGCGAGCTTTGGCTATGGTTTTCTATTCATCATAGAATTGAAATGGTCGGAATGCTCATATTCACTGGCATGTCTTTGGGTTGGTTAATATGGTTTCGTATAAACCTACCTGCGTCGCCATTGACGTTCACATATCAACCAGTTTCGATTGCAGAGCTTTCGTAAGTCATATCGGGGCGGTACTGACATTATTTATTACAATACCAACGGGAAGGAACATCAAGGAAAATGGCTAGTGTCTACGGCGAAAGCATTCGTTGCAAATTCTAATAATTACATATGCAGATCAGAAAGCTAAGTTAGAATGTTTGAATATGACAAGTTAGAGAACATACCATCTGCCTGAGCCAAAATGTACGAAACCGCCTGATCAACGGTGTGAATCTCATCGGCCTCATGATCAGGAATCTGGATATTGAATTCCTCTTCAATAAAAAACAGAGCATCAACTACATCCAGACTGTCAAGACCAAGGTCTGATACAAAATTAGCTTGTGCACTTAGCTTTGTAGGATCGATCTTAAGTTAGAATAACTTGTGTGAAAAAAGTTAGCTTCAATAGATTCGGATAAGTGTCAAGAGCAGAAATAAATGAGAGTTGATTCAATTGGCCCACTGATAACAATTCTTCCCCAGGAAACCAATTCTTGAATTCCATTGAGTTGTCATATTCTCTCCCCGCATTGAACCTTGATAGTCGTAAGTCTGTGAGGTAGGTCTCGATACAGATAAATCGCTCCCAATTCAACATTCTCCATGTTGATAGCAAATCTCACAACTATTGAACGCTACATCGTGCTACTCACTTTATCACTAGTTGACAAAACTTCAAGGATTCGCTCCTGTACGGATTCCCGTGTCAAAGGTGGAGGGCCATCAGAGTAAAACCTGACAGAAGCCAAAGCTGCCGGCTTCATATTTACCAATTGGTTGGCAATAGGCACTCGATTAGCCACACCAGCCAGTCTTACCGGCCTGGCAAAGGCCCGTCTGGATGCTAAACGAACTGCCGAAAACATAACTCGAGTGTAATATGAAAATTACTGGAGATGTGGTTGGTTAGTTTCCATGCCCATATGTACGCAGGATCAGCCGTGCCAAATGTAAGATATCCCTGAAATCAAGCAATATATATGATCAATGGCACGTTTTAGTTTAATTTCAATTTGAAAGTTTAATCGTAACAATTTGTTGTATCTAGTAATACATCACGAGTCGGCTGCCAACTCAGTAATCTCAGTAGTAGTAGCATTGAGTCCCATGACGTTCAAGAACAAATTCAGGTTTGCAATCTTAGATACAGAAAGTTCCACAGGTAATGCCTTTGCTTCAGCCATAGTTCCAAAAATTTTGTCCCGAACCTCATCAACAATGACTCGCTGGTGATCCAATTTAGCAGTTAGTGCTAAAGATGCAAGGAATTGCCATACATAAGAATTATCAACATTTCGAGGTGGGAAGATTGAAGCTAAGTGGCCCTGAACCCGGTTGAATAATGTACTAAAGGTGGCCTGCCAGCTATCAGACTCTTTACTATCTTCGTCATCTTCATGGTTAATAAGTTCTGCTCGCGAGATAAGCACAGTTAAGAATGCCAGTCCGATCTTGGTAGATGCAATATGCACCATATCTCCGCCATTTAGCATGATCTCCAGAAGTCCAATTACAACGTCAGAGCTTGATTCTGACACCAAATGGACCAAGGGAGGAAGTACCGTCTGTGAAAACAATTCAATTGCTTCTCTGTCTTTGGATTTAAGAGTCTTGCTGCTTTCAACTTGCAGTCCATTTTTGACAACGTCTAAACTCTCAATGTGAGCAACCACTCGAGTCAAAACAGTTAGGCGCTGTTTGTGACTGAGGTGTCGGAAAATTCGAGGGATAGCTTTCTTGCCTTTATCGTGACAAAGCAAGAGTATAAACGGTTGGTTATTCGCAGAATCAACTGGTTCAAGTACCTGCAAAGTTTCCCAGACCTGATCCACAAGAGACTGCATCCTTTCATGCCAACTTGCATGGGCCTCAGCATCATCAACATGAGGTTGAGATCGCTCCACACTCTCAATCTCCAAAAGAATACTATACACATTTTCAATGTCTCTTAAAAGTCCTCTGGTGCTATACACACCGCCCGATTGATCAGCAGATCTCTGATAAGTGAGCTTCTGGAGGGCTTCTACCTTTGACAAAGAAGCAGAGTCACTTCTCGTATGGGCTGATGGAGTCACGTTCAACGCACGTCTAGGCCTGTTACCACTCCCAACTGAAATCTTTCCTAGCGCACCTTCAGGAGCAATCTGCTCTTTCTTAGGGTGGTCTTTTGCGGATTGTACAGCCTGCTGAACCTGTTGCTGCATTCGCTGCAACGGGTTATCATTATGTCTTCGAAATCGTCCTCCCCTTTGGCCCCGTTGCATCAAGTACGTCTTTGCAAACTCATTTAACGGTTGTTGAGGGTTGTTTCGAACTTGGATGGCTGAATGTACTTGGAAATAGAAATCTTCATTATAAGGATCAGCTGTAACCATCTGCTGGAGTTGGATTCTCATAATGAAGTTTTTATCCCATTGACTCATAAGTCCATTGTACTTTGTGATTTCAGCATTCTTTCGAGATTTTGCAAATAGTCTCTGATGTTCGGCCTGGCTTTCTGCCATATCCTCATTGATGACCTGACCCAGCGACGGAATAGAACTTCCGGAACCAGACAGAGTATAAGGCTTCACTTTGGTATCCTCTGGCGATGAGCCAAATGGCTTCTGATCTGTTTCACCACCAGATGGTACGGCCACAATACCAGCAATCACCTTGCTACTGCCATTGTCAGGAGTTTCGGTGTTTGGTTGAGTAGCTTGGTCTTGATTATGTTGTTGATACTGCTGTTGCTGTTGAAGTTGCTGTTGTGGTGGTTGTGGCTGTTGATGTTGTTGTTGTGGTGGTGGTTGCTGCTGCTGCTGCTGCAGAGGAGCCTGCGAAGGATACCCTTGCATGGGTGCGTATCGCGGATCCATATAGCTTCCTCCTGGAGGAGATGCCATCATAACCGAAGGGTCTTGAGGCATAAGAGGAGGAGGTGCCATACCAAAAGGAGGAGGGGGCATCATACCAGGATATCCTTGAGGCAGGAACCCAGGGAATGATTGTGGGGGCATTCCCTGGGGTGGCATAGGAAATCCTTGAGGAAAACCATGTCCAGGGTGCGGGGCAGAGCCAGGATTGGCACCAGGTAGTCCTGATCTACGTGCCAACATCTGAGCTTCAACCTCTTCCAATGATAGCACTTTGGGAGCAGCTACCGATGGTGCAGGGGCAGCTTCAGCAGCACCCCATAGTGAAGCAATTGGTTGCAACGAGGGAACGGTATCTGGTGGCCCTCCAGCGATTGTTCCATGACCTGAGGGCTGAGAAGCACCTGGAAACCCGCCGCCATTACTACCAATAGGGACAGCCGGTTGATGACGAGCAAACGTGTATTGTTCCTCGTCCAAAGTGCCTGATACTTTGGCGGTCTGCCCCGCAAAATCAAAGTCCTTTCCAACAGACGTATCGCCAAATGTTTCGTCGTTCATGTCGTCATTGGTCTCAACCAATGAGTCTCCGAGACGGTCGTCAAACGTATCATCGAAATCATAAACAGCCACCTCACCCTTGTTGGGTTTAGGCGCCGTTCTGACCCCGAAAAACGACATGTTACTCAATGGCGTTGTCCAGTTGTTGATTCAGACTTCAAATTTCAGTGGCCAGCCGCTCCGTAGGTACCAGCCTTGCGAATAAATGGGCATTAGGTGGTTGTCGTGGGGATAACTGACACTGGCTAAAGAGGCGCGGCTAAACAATTTTAAGCACGGGTCGTCCGTCGTGTTACTTGTGGCTAGTGACAACCGCGTCAGCGCATTTGTGTACCGTGTCTGCACTTAGCAACGAATTTTGGAATATCTGTTCCACAATGATTGCAATTATGTACACCAGTGGGGATGTGCCGATTGAGTGGGGAAAACATTCAAAATCAAATGCCGAGAACTGAAACAATTAGGGGTCAGCGTAAAGGCGATCCTGACACCATCTTTTGCTTGGGTTTCAGGGCTAGCAAAAAAATGTGCTCAGCATTGACGATAATACCAATAATTACAAGGATCCGTGCGCGGTTTATCTGTAATTGGAGATATTTAACGGCCACATTCCACGAACTGCATAGCCCCTCGTTTCAAAACACGCTAGTGGCTGCCCTGAGTTGTGTGCCTGTCTATCACACTGATCTAGCGCGCATGTAGAAAGATGCTGCATGCATCGGGGCAGGTACCTGATCGGCGCACATGAAACAGACCCACACGCTCGATGTCCTCGGCCCTGGTGCGTGCCGCTGTTTATCTTGTCTTTTATTTTTGTTTTTTTTTCTTGTTGTTTGGCCCTTGCGTTAAATGCTTGACCGATGCGTTTTCGCTCTGCGAGGGTACTAGTCAGGAAGAATGTTTAAGCCATGTGCCGAAATCAGGCTTTAACCCGGTATTTACAATAGTCGTGTGCCTGTCAGTTGCGCACGAAAGAGGCACAAGATATGGAGGAGGGGCCGTTTGCGACTCATCCTATTCTGCACCAGTTGGTTGGATCTCAATTTTTCCTAGACGATCAATGCGCCGATCAGGTCCACTCCGCTAATTATTTTCCTCTCACTTCTACAGCTTAGTGTGGACCCTCCCTTGTCAAGACAGCAAAGCTCGCCTCGGCGTACGTCATCGAACAGCCAACTGAACCTTGTCCCACCAATAATGCGATCCGATACTTGAGGGTTGGGCGATCGCCAGGGCGCAGACCATAGTAGGGGGACCAGACTGCATGACATCGAATTTGTCTGTAGTCTAAGCCGGTCCCGCGACGCCTATATAGGGAGCTGAGAATCCTGACACTGGATCACTTCATAACATTAATATTTGCATCTGTATTATTTGAGTATTCTACTCGCCTTTTGTTGTCACTGATACTCAGTTGGGTGTTTATTGAATCCAGTTTGGTTCGCGTTTTGCATGGCATGCTAAAGCCAGCGCGGAAATAACGTCACAAAAGTAAAATAGAAAAAGAATCATGTCTTTGGTTAGGTCATCAAAGCGTTTTGCGATGCTAGCAGGCATCCTAGCTGCTTTGTATTGGCTCTCGTTTGATATATACTCTACTACTAATCATTTCATCGCTCCACGGCAGGTGGATGCCCAGAACTTGGTGGCTGAACAAAAGATTCTCACAAATGACAATGCCAACCATGTCCCCCAGGTTCAACGTGAGAATGCTACTTTAGTCACTTTAGCTAGGAGTAGCGATTTATCTGGACTGATGGATACTATTAGGTCTGTGGAAGATAGATTTAATGGCAAGTTTCACTATGATTGGGTGTTTCTTAACGACGAGCCATTTACCGAGGAGTTTATTGAGATAACCACATCATTGATATCTGGTAACACAAAGTATGGTGTTATTGGGAAAAAGCATTGGAGTTTTCCAGATTGGATTGACCAGTCTATGGCTGCTGATGTTCGGATGAAGATGAAGCAGGCAAAGATTATCTATGGAGACTCGGAGTCTTATAGACATATGTGCCGATATGAAAGTGGATTTTTCTTCGACCATCCATTGATGACCGAATATAAATATTACTGGCGTATAGAGCCAGATGTCATGTTCCACTGTGATGTTGATTATGATGTTTTCAAGTTCATGCGTGAAAATGACAAGAGATATGGTTTCATCATAGCCCTTAGAGAGTTTGTTCAAACCATCCCCAGTTTATGGGATGTAACTAGACAATTCCTGGTTCATTTCCCAGACTATTTACACAAGAACAATCTACTTGATTTTATCAGTGATAATGAGGGAATCTCTTATAATCTCTGCCACTTTTGGACTAATTTTGAGATAGCTGACATGGATTTTTGGCGTGGCCCTGTCTACCAGGATTATTTTAATTACCTTGATCGTGCTGGAGGATTCTTCTATGAGCGATGGGGAGATGCCCCTGTTCATTCGCTAGCAGCATCTTTGTTTATGGATAAGTCTGAAATTCACTTCTTCGAGGATCTTGGCTATACCCATCCTCCATTCACACATTGTCCAGTCGACTGCCGTGAGCGAGGCATAAAATGCTCATGCTTGCCATCTCAAAATTTCGACTGGGCTCCTGGTAGTTGCTTGAAACAATATTATGTCTCCCAGAATATCACTCTACCAGCATCAGCTGAACCTGATGGACTGCATCTTTCGATGTAGGCGTGGTGAGAGTATGAATTGCATGTGTTATGTTCCGACGTTTGACAATAGAAACGTCACAAATAATGACCGCTATGAGTTAATTAATTAATTTTTCTATGACCTTTCTTATATTCTTTAAACCAAGGTTTCATTTCATAACCATAAGTTACTTCTTAAAAAATGACATCAGTGAAGTTTGGGTACCTTTTCCGCTGGACTTCTTGCTAGGAACTTTAGGCAGTGGTCTCTTAGTAGCCTTTGGAGCCGGAGTTGGCACAGAACTTTTCTGTAATTCATCTTCTGGGATATCTTCCCAAACATCTTCGAATGTAGTCTTGAGATACCCATTCTCATCCATCGTATGAACCGCCTTTTGAACCTTACGCCGCTTAGGTCCAGAACCTGATGATGGTACCTCCATTGGTGATGGCTCTGGTGGCTCAGATACTTTTCGATCGATTAATTCAGGTTCAATTTCTGCTGATTCGGTTTCTTCCATCTGTTGATCCAATTCCTGTGCGTCAATGTTATCAGCAGACTCTAATTCCGGCACATCTAACATTGTAACGTCTTCATCATCGGACACAATATCATCTGTGAATATGCTTTCTAGAGCCTTGAGATGACGCTCCTTCAATTCCTTATTTTTTTTCCTATCTGGTTCCTGCAGCTCTTCCTCTGTGACAACATTATCGTCTTTTTTGAAGTTTCCTACAACCACCTTTTCTTGCGGTTCTTTCTTTGGCCGACTGGCCGCTCGAGCGAATGCAGCCTCCAGGCTTCCAGGTTTGGATATTTTGGGGAGTGCAGTCTTTGAAGTACTCCTGCTACTTGTGTCCCTAGGTTTCTCTTCTTTAATAAACGGCTTGGCCTCTGTCACCTTGTTCTTCGGCACTGAAACTGGTGCAGACGGTGTCACCAGTGTACCTCTAATCATACCGGGTTCTTGCAGCATACCATCTGATATCAACGGGTTCAATAGTGTGCCTCTGCTATTGAGATTTGAAATAGTGCTGTTCGCATCAATATCACGAACCTCTTTGTCGATCCCTGATAGTAATGAAATATCCTAACATTAGTTTGTTCTTGTTGAGACAACTGTAATTCTATACGTACATTCGAATTTGATGGCCCGATGCTATATATGTGAATTGTGGAGATCTTAGAGAATGACTTTTTTTCATCTTAGTGAGTTGTGTCTCAATTTACAATGATTCCTACCTTCAAGACGTTCCTTTGGGATCATAACAACCGATCGAACATCCACTGAATCAGATCCTATAGGATCACGGACTCCTGAGATGATATAAGTCGCGTGAAGCTCTTGATTCTTCTCGAGAAATTTCCATAAATGCCTGGTTTGTTAAATGATCCATCGCAAAAAACAACCACTTACTGCTTACAAGTGTCCACATGAATATTGGACAATCGACTCAGGAGTCGATACGAAATCTCAGAGTTAGTATATTGATTCAATTGAGATCTTGACTGTATTTACCGGTAGTTGATCACCAATTATACGATCCCTTAAGATCTCCTGCGGATCAGAAGTCATGTTTCAAGTGTAACGCGAAGTTCGTGTCTGTGGGGCTATCTGCCACTTTATCTCATGCATGCATGCAGCATGATGGGATCCGCAGTAACTGTTTGAAATTAGAAATAAATATAATCATTATTAACTTGTTGTTATTTATTAATCAATAAATATTTACTGGGAAGAAATGCTTTCCAGGATTATTTTCGCTCCAGCAAAGACTTTGTCGGCTTGTAATGTCAACATCTCTTGCTCAGCATTGTCTGCTAAGCCAAGCCATTGTGTGGGTTCAGGCTCTGGCAACCGAGTTATCCATGTATTGAAGCTTTGCACATCACTGGTATCTGGCACCACTGCCCGCGAGTCCCCTTCAACTAGACTGAATCCAACGTTATAAGATGCTTCTGTGAGCACCTTAGAAATTATTCCACGGATTGATTTTTTATCAGATGAATCATCAACCTGGCCACCATATATCGTAGCAAATAACAAGTATTCCAAAGTATCCCAAGGTATAAGGCTCGGTGATATGTTTGTTCTTTGCTTAGACACCCAATTAATAAGCTTGTCAATCACGAAGAGGCCACTGTCAAAATCAGCATCATTGAAGTCATAGTACTTCGACCAGCCAATGGGCACAAAACGCAATCTCTCGATAATAACACTGTGCAGCCATGATAGAAGAAAGTACAATCTGACTCTTTCAATCGGAGCTTTCGACATTCTTGAATCATCGATCTGTGCAAACATTCCTTCCATAGACTCCTTTATACCAGCAGCTCTTTCCAAAGTCACTATCCGTGAAGTACGTAATAACGTGGTAGGAACATACGCATCCACATTGACGGTAAAAAAGAGTCGGAAATTTGGATGCGTATGCAGGTTCTTTATGCTCTGCTCCATCATCTCCATCCAGGAAGGCGCTAGATGGAGGTTTTGAAGTATAATCCATGTCCCCTCTCGTGATGCAACTCTAAGCGCGCTTTCAGCGTTGATAACTCCTTCTCTAGATCCCATAGCAATCGTCGTACATTTAATTCCTCGCTTGTCTCCAAGAGACCCGATGCGAGATGTAGGGTCGCATCCTTCAGAGGTGCAGAATGCAATTGGTGTTAGTGTGTCACTCTGATAATCCACTAAATGAGCCAGATCGTACTCCGTCTCCATTTGGCTTTCGGGAAACAGTTGCTTCCATGATGCTTGTAAACGTTGAACAAACTTCTCTGGCTGGTAAGCTTTAAAAAGGAGTAGCTGGAAGAATGTCTTCTGATTATCTGATGTTAGTAGCTGTCTGGGCATTTTTAAAGAAGAAAAACTTACCATCTATGTTCTCTTTCCAAATAGTCGAGTCCAAAATCACATCATTAACATTTTCACCAGTGATGTCTTGACTCAGAGGCAGAATTGCTTTCAATTTTTCGGTATCTGACACTGCTGACAGGATGTCTGATCCTGTTTGACCAGAGTACAACTGGATCAGTACTAGCAGCAATAAGGCTCTATCGGTCTTGAGTAATGTCGGGCTCACCATGAGATACACCGTTGAGTACAAGTAAGACACAAGTTGTAATACTCGATTATTCCCATTGGGCTCTTGCTTGGGCAATTGTAATACCTGAGCCAGTATTCGCAGATAGAAATCCAAAGAAAACTGATATTTGTCATTCAAAACTGCAAGCTTTTCGAGTACTCCAAAAATAAGACCACCATGCGAAGCCAGTGGTGAATATTCCTTCAAGACGTTCTCCACGGATTCCATAACAGTACTCGTCTCAGCCATCTTTGAACTAACTTCAGTGGCTTCCGTCTTCAATGTCTCCAACCGCTCAATCACAGCGTCATTATCTAAAATGTTTCCTTCAGAGTCATTTAGGGCCTGTAGGAGATTCAGCTCTAGTTGGCGCAGGTGTACCGAATACTCACCCTGAAGCTTTAAGAGATCATTACGTTTCGTCTCTATTTCTGGTCGCTCTGATGTAAGTACCATATTCAGCACTTGGCTCTCCGAGCTGCTTCGTGTGACTGTGAAGTTCACAATAGTGGTCCGACTCGTAATGTGTGGTGGAATGATCACTGATGGGTCCTTTGTTAACAAATATAGTCTGAACTCGGACGAGAAATCGATGTCCTGGTTACCCAGTTCAATTAATGTCCTTCCTCCAGTTCGTTTGTACTCCTTATTCAGTAGTTGGCTTATTATGGGATCCAAATGCTCCGCATCCTCTACAAGAATAGGATTTCCAAACCGGATAGCACTCTCCAAATGCTTGAGGAATGCTGTATCCTTGAAGCTCGTCAAAGTCAGTTGTCTTCCGTGGTGCAGCTTTTGAAGGAACTCTACCATTCTGCCGGTCGGATCAATTATGAGAGGATATCTTTTGTAACGTTCAAGCATCACAGCATTTTCGATGGATAACTCATCGCCTGGAAGAGATATTTCTTTCCATTCAAGTCTCTGTCGCCCTGATACCAAATATCCCGAAAGGGTGGTTCCCTTCTCAAAATGTATTCCGCAATCATGAAGATGAGCATTCCAAATGTTCATCAGGAATTGTCGGAGCTTTTGATCGAAATATCCTCCATAAGCCAGCACTCCAGCAGCCAGTAAACTGTTTCCTATTAAGCAATTACTTTTGGATTCAAATTCTTTAATGCTCGTCGACCAACGCTCTTTTTCACTCGACAATGAGTCAACAAGCTTGACACTGCGATCTACCTTTCGGCGGACAATATCCATCTCATTTTTAATGGACTGAGTCTCAGTAATTAAAATAGCGTACTCGTCCTTATATGACTCGATGCTCTTTTCCAATTCATCTATCATATCAGTTATCGCCTGTACCTGAGCTCTCGTCTGTACAGCCTCTTGCTCCAACATCACAACTTCCTCTCTCAGAGGCCCAACTCTTTCCAATATCGATGAATATGTTACTTGTGCATCTACCCATTGTAATAATGGGCCACATGCTTTGCTGGCCCTATTGACTGTCTCGTAGTTGTAGTTGGGAAGAGAAAGGAACTCATTCTCCATTTTCCTTCGAAGTTGGGGCGTCATCTGAACCTCGCCATCAAAATTCACAATGCTCGCAATGAAGTCATCTCGCCGAATGTACGACTGAACTTCTTTCCATGAGTTTGTCCTCTGACCTAGGAGTACACAAACAGACTCCAGAGTTAATTTAACAGCATCTGGGGGGTTGAGCATTGACCGTAATTCAGTTAAATGCTGTTTCTTAATGTTGCTCACACTCTTTTGCGCTTCGATCACAGCAGGCTCGGCTCTGGCTAGATCAGTGAGCACGACTTCGCGCCGTTTGGCTATTTCTCTTTCCTGTATATCGAGTGCTTGTTGAATCTGGATGGAAGCTTCCCGTCTTCTTTCAGCTTCGTTTTGATCGGAAACCATTTGACGTAACATATCTCTGGCCTCTTGACTTTTGAACTCAAGTTTATTCTGCTTGTCAGCCAGTCCAGCCCGTAGCTCTTTGACTTTAAGTACCGTCCCTCGAATCTTGCTGAGACCAACATTAAAATGCCTCTGCTGATCTTCGAGTTCTTCTCTCTTTTCGTTAACAATTTCGATAAAATGGTTAACAAATTCAATGAAATTTCCTGGTGCAGTTTTCAAGAGCCTCTTAGCAGGAACCAACTCTTTAGTGTATTCCAACGATTTGTGAATAAAGACCATGCAATTTATAATGGCATCCCTGTAAGATGACACAAGTGGGAGACTGATGGAGGCGGATCTGAACGTTTCAGGGATTGTGAATTCTGTCTTGTCAAGATTGCATGTGTCTGTGAGGGAGTTCGCTACATCATAATAAGTTTTCTCTGACCAGTCACCCATCCAATTAAGAACACATCGATTGAACAATGCAGGGGATGTTGAGACTTGGGATGCCAATCCAGTTTCCGGAGGGTTCATTGTGAATATAACATGAAGATTTTTCACTATTTCGCTTGTAAACCATTTGTATAGCTCTTCTGGGGTATCAAGATTGAGACCTTGTCGGGCTGCCCCGTCCTTGCATGCCGTCATCAGTATGACATAGTCATCGCCTTCGAATAATCCTGGAACCTCTCCGTTTGCAAGCAAAGTATTCATTCGTTCTAAGAATGAAGACTCCAGGATATTTGATTCATCGACAATAAGACATGTCTTCTCTCCATCACACCCAGCACGCTGCAATAAGTGGCGTAAATCCCTGCAAAACTCTTTATCTCCATAATTTCTAGATGTTTTCAGCTGGTGTACTTTAACACCATTCATCCAAGCCACGAAGCGAGATAAAGTTGTCTAAAGTTAGAAAATCAAGCAGATAGTTTAGAAGAAATTTTACTCACCTTTCCACTTGAGCTAACACCGATCAATATCAAGTGACCCTGTGGTTGTCGTAGGACTCTATCAATTCTCAGTACATGATCTAATAGATCATCATATAGCACCATGGGCACATCTAATTCTTCTTCGCAGAATGTCATCATTCGGGCCTTAATAAAAGACCTGAGCTCTTCAGGTTCCACCGATTTATAGTTTCTCGAAAGCCAGTTGGAATAGAGAATGGGACCCTTGAGTGCCTTCTTTACATCAACATTTAGGAAGAAATTGGATGCTGAGTTTTTGATGAGATCATCCGTCCACGACTGATCAGATTTTTCAATAAGACGATCGTTGAAGAGACGAAGACCTTCATGAGCCCAAATTCTGATCAAACCGCTGAGTGGTAGATCGTCCAAAGGGCGTATAGCCTCATAGATACCTCTACACCACCTGGTGAGCTCTCTTGGACTATATATATAGTGAGGACTCTTCTTTGACGTGAACTGCTGTTGAGAAGAAGAATATACCTCTATCATGGCGTTTGTTATATCGGTTGAATATCCACGGAGAGCAGGAACACATTTCAGCAAGGCAGCATTGAAAGTATTATAGATTTGAAATAGAGATTTTCCTCCTGGATAATCAACAAAAACAACTGAAGTGTGCCGTAAGAATCGCATGTTAAGTGTGTTTCGCCCAACATCGGTGGGTGGATTACATGCACCCACAAACTGGATGTTTTCCAGCGAAACCCATTTTTTCTCATCCACTTTCCAGAATCCATTTTGTTCTATAATTTGACGTAATAACGAAATCACTCTCTGTGTACCATAAGTATCAACTTCGGGAAGATTTATTTCGTCGCAGAACACAACAAGCCATCGTCCAATCTGCGAAGGGGCTAGAGATATTCCGGAAACAGATCTTCTGTATTGGCAGTGTTGCTCCAGTGATTTGATGAGCAATGAGGGTGTGGTGGCTTTCGAAAAATTCAAACCCACAATATCTAGGTTAGGCAGACGTCTCAAGGCACTAAACAGTGTCATCGTCTTTCCAGACCCAGGTGGACCACATAGAATAATTGGTTTTCGGGCCTGGAGGAGACTATAGATAAGGTGATCATGTCTCAATGTATCTGCTGTGGGTACAACTGTGTCGGTCGAGATAATTGAGTGCGCTTCAAGGTCTAATGATGGGACAATTTTCTGCCAAGGAGACCATTCTCCCTCCGGAGACACATCGTAATCAATAACGTGCTCTGTTGTTGGTAATTCATTGACAAAGGATGGTAGGGATTCCAATATTCTACCAAATGACTCTTTCTCCTCTAAGTTCACATCGCCAGCAAATGACCATAATAAGGAAATCAATAGTGCCTTTCTGACGTATGACTGGATTTGATCCATTACTAGAGGAGGGCCCAGAGTTTGTGAAGCGTATTTTTGGAGTCGTATACAGGCTGCACGTATCAGAGAAATTAATGATCCAAGAATTCTAACCGGGGAAAATTCCATTATATGAGAAAGCTTGCCAGAAGACTGCAAGAGCCCTTCGATATCTAATTCCCCGATGAGTCTTTCGATTATCGAGACTAACTGAATCTGAAGTTCATCTGCCGACATTCCAACAGAATTGCTCGATTGATCTTCGTCAATATCGTCATTATTCAATTGATATAGGGCTTTGAAGCCGTTTTGAAGAATCATGGAGGCTGTGACAATCCCAGAGCCAAACCATATCATACCACAGCGACTAACCGTTGCAGGGGTTGCAGCCTTAAGGTCCTGAACTTCAAAAATGAGCCTTACATTTTCAGGCAATGATAAACGTTCACCATTTGGTAATGTTAGAATCTTGTTATCGTCAAGAACGCTGTTCAAGTTCTCAGCCCATTCTGGATCCACATCACCGTCAAATATTATCCAGTGCCTTTTCTTATTTTCTCCCCTCAGGTTCTCCACAATTCTTCTAAGAGTGCTAGTGAATATACCGTCACTCCATTCACGGGTCGTTGGATCCAGGATACCATAGAGCGACTCTTTGGACATAACTTTGGCATCTATTATATAGCAATGGCCCTCCACATTATCAATGTTTTCCATGGCTTTAAGAAGCGTTTTGTATGTGCTCGTTTTTCCTGAGCCTGACTCACCGACAAGCATGATTCCGTGATGGATGTCTTGAAATCGGTACAGCTGCATTGCCTTTTCGATCCATTCAGGAGCTGCGACATATCCCAGATTTTCACAGCACTTTCTCAATTCATTCTTGATTTTGCTGACATCGTAACCAGCATATTGTACGGTACTAAAATATTTCTGCTCCGCGCTAGGTGTTAGTTATAAACCAAAAGTCAAGAAGTATGATACATACTCAATCATGGATGCATAGTCATCGGAAACTATCTTTGGTGAAACAGTTTCACGTAGTGCTCTTAGTATGACCCTTGCTTCGTGGGTTTTGACATCACCTGTACCCGCACTGTTATCTAAACGCTTCAAAGTTCCACTGATGCGTAGAACGCTTTTCAAAGCTCTCAAACCGAAATCATAATGAACCTGGTTACTGAGGCTGTCATTCAAAGTATCGAAATAAGGAACAATCAAATCGGCCAGATACGAAGCACTCTCAAACCCTTGCGAATACAACAGAACTTCGGCGATTTGCTTCTTATCCGGCACAGCCATAGAAAAGCTCCTAAACAACTTCCTCAAATTTTCAGGAAGCTTATTCCTGCCAGCATATAGGGGATTCATCGTAATAAATATCCCTGTGTCGGTATCTAGAGGAACATTGCGGCCCACCAGTTCTATTTCGAAGTTACCGTCCCGCTCAGGTATAGTCCGAAGGCCAATCTCAATAGTCTCCACTTGACTAGAAACAGCACTGAGAATACGGGGAGTGAGTCTATTAAACTCATCAAAACAACCCCATGCACCTACTTGGCAAACGCCAACCAAAATTCTACCAATCGCTTGAAAATCAAACGTCTCGTCACAACAGAATACGAGAACAAATCTTCCTAATAATTGGCCTAAAGCTTTTACCGATTCTGTCTTTCCTGTTCCAGCAGGCCCGAATGGGGAGCCACCAAGCCTTTGATCAAGTGCCTGTGTCATGGAAAGAAACATGTCATCAACCAAGGGAGTGTACACCAATTTGTCGGGCATTCCAAGATATTCAAATCCATAAGAAAATACTGCCCCAGCCTGCTTGACCATTAGAACCTTAGCAGGAGAAGATGCATTTGGATCCAAATGGTAAGTCAGCTGTGATCGCCAACTGAAAGAATCGACATTATTAACATTCTCAGAATAGAGCCTAGTTAAAATGTCTCTTTGATGCACCAATTCAGTGATTAGCGACTCTACACGTTTCCGGTCATTAGCATCTAAATCTGAACCGACCTTTCCAGCAAGGCCTCTCAGAATAGCTTCCCTTCTGTCCCTTATATCTGCAAGTGTTTCATTTCCTTGAGCAAAGCATTTCTCGACTGATGAGGTCCATTCAACTTGTGTGGCGAGTAAAACAATCTGAGTGGGAAAATTCTGGTACCAGGCGTCAAACTGCTCATAGTCAAACTCAGCAGCAGCCACTAATTCTATAATCTCTTTGGTAGAAGCACAAAGTTGGGAGGATAGTTCAACTTTCACTCTTGTATCAAGTTCAGATAGCCAATCCACAACGGTGGTGTACTTTGCAATCATTATTGGGTTTGAAAAAATCATTTTTTCACCTTCTTTGGATGTTATTCCTTCGATCGTAGCATCTGTCTCATTGTAAACCAAGCCTGCTATTCCTGAAAACATCTTGGACAAATGGGGTTCAATGCCGACAATATTACCAGAATTACCAATAATCTCTAGCAAGTCTTCATCTCCAACAAAATAGAATCGTCCAAAGCGTCGCCGCTCCTTTTCAAAGTACTCTCCAAGGGCTTTCTGGACCTTCGACAGAGAATCAGCCAGTCGTTCTATTGAGTTCAAGATCCCGGCAACATTCAAAACATCAAGGATTAGCGGTGATTTATTTACCTTCCGCTGAATGACTAAGAATTCAGAATTAATATTCTGAAACCTAGCCGATTCAATGGGAAGAATATGCTTGATTTCAGAATTATTATTGAAAACACCTTCAAGGTAAACCCACTGCCTTTGAACGTCAATCCAGACATCGAAAAGACTATGGATTTTTGTTAGTTTACCTTCCCATGACCCTGCCTCCTCTTCAAAAACTCTGAAATAAGGGGAATGATGCATAGCCGCTAAAGCATTCAAGGCCTCATCACACTTTTGGAAAATATCATCCCAATTCTTTATAAGACGCCAGGTGTTCTGGTAAGGCACGAGCTCGAGTGTAAAGTTGGTCCACGTATCTCGAACTTGGCGTAAGAAATTGTCCAGAACGAGCTCTCCCTGAGCAACCGCGATAATATCCTTGACTTTGGAGGAATTTACATTCAGATTCATGTCCCACACATTCCCTAGTGTCATAGAACTGAAATATATTCGGCTCGACGGGATTAACTGCTTGTATAATGCGTCCCAGTGCCTTTCATGGATTGCATCGGTTTTGAGTTCTGTGATCAAAGTGTTGGCCTTTATGAGATTCTTGAGCACATTTTGAATGTGTTGTGTGGCATTATACTGACGAACTCTTGTGGGAAGGTTCTTTGTAGTCTGTACAAGTTCATCGAGGCGTTGTCGAGCTTTTCGTGGAATTATCATTGCCCATGGGGTCTCTCGTAGTTCATTCAGGGAGCCCCATACTGAATCCACTGAAGACCATACTGAGGTGAAATCTTTGATTTCCTCGCCGACTGCGTTAAGTTGTGTTGGCGCATCGTATTTTAGATTCAAAGCATATGCAGCCCTCGTCAAAAGGTTGGAGGTATCAATAATTGAATTGACATCACTGTCATATCTTTCCAGAGTTGTAAGAGCTGCCTTGGAATCTAAAGAGCCCGATGCTGGCTTCTCGACCTGCCATTGCTCTTCTAGGATATTAAGACGATCTGTAAGCCGATCCATTTCTGCGTTCACCTTTGCAATAATGACATCCCTATGATCGTCAAGTACTTTCTTTCGGCGCGACAATATCTCCTTCAATGCTGCCCACTCATTTTCAATTTGATCAATGAATAGCCAAGACGAGGGAAACTGAAATCGATACCTCGATAGAGTTGTTTGTCCTTGTTTGAACATGATGATTTCAGACTCCCATCGATCAAAATTTCCGAGACAAAGCTGAATACTCGTAAGACTATGAACGACAGACGATGTTGACGTAGCATCAATGGCCTGTCTTTCGAGATCACCACGATTCTTCTCAAGCTCAAAACACGACTCTTTCATTTTTGTATTCAAATGTTCAGCAAACATGTGCAAGATCTCTCGCTGCCAAGCATCATACTTTGAGTTTATCCGTCCTTGAACTGGCTTGAAATCGATGTTCAACAAGCCAAAACTCTTAAATGCGTCATTCGTGTCAAAAGTAACCCTCGCTTTCCGAATATCTGTTAATATCTGTAACCATTGTGACATGTCATCAGCTAGAAGAGTAAATACCTTAGAAGATTCAAGATCCCACAGAGCCTGAAACTGGAGCCATTTTTCTATATAAGCCTCTGCATCATTCATAGTATCTTCGATCAAAACATATGCCCGATGCAAACTTGGCCCCAGTAAATTGTGAATATTGTGAAAAGTCCGTGGGGAACGAGAAGCAGTGACATTGAGGTCGAATCGGCTCTCCCTAATTCTCTCAACACTCGAAGCAAGTTTTATGGTACCCTGCAAGTTTCCAAGCCACAACGCACGTACTTTTTGAATAGAAGGTGAAAGTGCTATCACCTGGTTTCTCAAAGTGAGCTCATGGACGCTTCTGACGAGGGGGATAGGAAGAGTGGTAGCAATTGATATATCGTTGAAAGATTCGATCCATTGTTCGATGAACCCAGTACATCTGGATATGAGCCTATCTTCAATTTGCTTGTTGACAAATAAGACATATTCGTTTACATTGGTGTAATGATCGTTGTCCAGTCTATCAACTAGTCTCTGAATTTCGTCGACGGCCGAAGAAAATGTGCTTCCATCAAATACGCAAGTTTCAATGTGCGACAAGAGGCTGGACAGAGTCGTATTGACCTCCAAAATCTCAGTACACATATCTTGAACTTTGTCAACTGCTTGTTCAAGATCATTGACAAACTTTGCGTGCTTGCTTTCATTATGGTCATCAATGGCAGCATGAAGATCGTAGGCATGAACAAATGCGTCCCATTTCAATTCCAATCCAGTCGAGAGTAATTGGGATACCGTATTTTGAGAGCCGTAAAGAAGAGCTTCCAGATTCTTATAGCCACCTATAATGTCCAATGAATGGGAATAGTTTTGGAGTGATTCCATCATGCTGATGGCAAATGGATATATCCTTTTGACATCTTTAGCACTGTTGGCGACAGAATGAGGCACCTGTAAGCTCATCCATTGTAAATTCCGAACTTCTTTAAATATTGTTATCATATCTGGATCAAAATTTACAAAGACTTCAAATGTACCCCCATTCCTTGACTTGGCTACAAAAAAAATGCTTCCTCCTACTACAGGGCCTCGCTTTGAAATAGTTGCCAACCATTCTTGGTAGACAGCAGTGGTATCTAATTTCTTTCGAAACACTACGCTTTCAGAGAAAAGCTTCTGCCCTTCAGCGTACATCTGCCATCCACTACCAAGGACATCCTCTATACGGCGTAAATATAGGTCTAACTGTCGTTCTATTTGTTTAGTCCATTTGATAGTCCCCGTGAGTCGTGGTATATCTCTTAATTTAGCCATTTCATAAGCTTCTGAAGTGCTATATCGTTGTCGAAACCTTTCCTGTAGAGTATAGAGATCACCCTTAACATTTTCAATCAATCTGTTCTGGTACTCTTGTATTGCGCCTCTTATTGAAGGTGAAACAAACAATGCATTGAATTTCGAGAAAACCCGAAACATTTCATTCGAGTTTTTGGCAATTGCTAATCGATCCCTCAGTAGTGTGATGATAGCTTGCTCAACTCTGGCAGTTCGCTCGTTATATGCTCTTTCAGCTTCGAGCCATTTATTGATCCCGTCTTAAGTTAGCCAATTAAATAAATAATAAGAAGGCCTGGTAGCAAACTTACCTTCACTAATATCAAGGATGTCTACATCGATTAGTAGCCGATATGCTCCTGATATTTCTTCAAGAGGGTTGATCCCTGAGAATTCTATGGGTACATCCAAATCAGCTTTGGATGATGATTGGCGGGTCAATACCTTTTTCAGAGTCACAAATAGCTGGTTGTGCTTTGCTCGGAACTCGGACACGTATTCCAACCGTTCCTTAATCTTGATATGAGAGGGGTTAACCCTTATGGGAATGAATTTTTCCGACCTCTTTCTTATAAGATCACGAGCAACATTAATAAATTCCTTTACATTTTCATCCCATGTTTCAAATATATCAGAAACTTGATTCATTTGAGCGTTAAATATGTCAAATTCCAGACTCATTAAGCGCTTCGCTCGAAGTAGAGAGCGCAGAACCGTGTTCAGGTCACCTGAAATACCTTCTACCAGTGCCAGTGATCTCCATACTGGATAAGGTGTTATTCGTAACTTCTTGTTCAGATGGGTGAAAACCTTGACTAGCTCCTGGTTTAAATCACCAAGAGACGACGCTGATATGAGATCATCAAGTGGGAAGTCCCTCATCAGTTGATTATATTTGACCACAGTTTCCATTGCCTCCTTGATTCCTGTGTCTGAAAGAAAGCTAACTGTGGCATGGAATCGTTTGGCATTCCTCAGCAAATCCAACGTCAGAGTGACTCCAGAACTTTGAAGCTGTTGTTCTATACTTCGCAAGATCACTTCCAAAGACAACCAGAAATTGATTTCCTGGCTTGCAGTACCACTTCTAGGGTCCCGGGATATTCTAGTGATTCCCTGGATTGATCTGATCCATCCGTTCACATGGGACTGAAGTGAATTCAGAAACCCAATATCGGTCAAGTAGTCACTTGGAACAAGATCAATTGACACAGGTTGTCCTGGTACACTTTCTGCGAGCGAGCGTTCAACTACTGGATGCATTGTGAGAGTCAATTCAGGGATGTCCATGTTTTGTTGGAGATGTAGTAAGGACATTTCCAAATCTGTGATCTTCCGTCTAGTAGATACACCTTCATCCTGGACAGTCCTAGCGGTAACTTTTCCACTATTAGAAGCAGGATTGGAATTTTTGGTATTGGACTTTGTAAATGCATCATAATAAGGGCCGATCACAAAGTGCAAAATCGAATGCAACATTTCGTATGGCGAATCTTGATTTGAAACACCGGATGTGGATCCATAATATGGTAGCACTATCGATTGTAGTTGTTTATCGATAAGCCTGCTAGCATCCAACTTTCCCGGTCGCTTGACGACTGCGACAATTGTAGCAGTCGTTTCGGTGGAGATGATCTCAGTCTCCAGTCGTAGCTTATCCTCATATTCAACCTCCAATTGATCTCCATTTCCCACTGCTGTGTTAGTAACTCCCTACTATGAGTAGTCGCATACCATTCGTCTTCTCCACTTTATCTAATATTAGAAACAAAGCCCCCGCTTCGGGCTCTTCTATAAATGTGCTGATAATATGCTTTGTAGCAGTTGAAGATTTGGCTATTTCTCCAAGGCATTGATCAAGTGTGTCCTTTGCTACAGATAATAATGCAGAAGCCATACGACCTACGTATTCGAGGAATACATCGTGGCTCACCAACGCTGCTAGGTCATCAGCTGCTAGTTGATCGACTCCAACCAGAGCTTGGTCGGTCATGTTTAGGATAAAAATCTGTCCACTTTGCCTTTAGTTGAACGATCCACAGGGTCTGCTCTAAATTTTTTGTTTGCCTCTCTCCAATATCTTATCTGGAAGCCGGTGGTGGGGAGCGACAGACTTATCACGAGATTTCAAGAGTGGTTCAAGGTGGCTCTCTTACACGTTCATAACGCGTCTGCCTACACACAAATTTCAGGGGTAGTTTTATTAGCTGCGGCTGGAAACAATATCTGGAGTAAGTTCATTAGTAGACTATAATTTATACGTATAGCGTGGAAAGACTTCTAGTGGCGTATAACTAGGTTATTGCTATTACTATTATTGCTATTATTCCTTATTATTCACTGAATTTGAGCGAATTTTGAAGGCTTACTTATTTCAGACTTGATCACTAGTCGTCTACCTTATTGTTACACCACCTGCAGAGTAATGCAAGTTTGAAATGCAACAATCTCCAGAGGGTATCTGGACGTGAGGATCTGATCTTGAACATGATATCGATAGACAGTAAATAAGCGATTGGAGTGACAACTGCGATAAATTAACTGCTGACATGGGTTGTTTCTTGAAGCAATAGTGCCTTCTGGCGGATTTACTCTCGAAGTGGCTATTACTGGTTGGCCCGGTAAACTATTCTCTTTACCATATTAAAAAAAATTCAATAAATGGTTTTAATTCTTAACTCATGGTTTTTCTATTAAAATTATTCATTGAAAGAATTTTTAGTGGATGTGGTTTATCACTGCTTTGACGGCTGCAACAACATGTAGCTGGTCTATAAACCTCCGCTCCGAGCCTTTGCCATCTGCCCCACTAAGATACCCCGCATCTTTAGCTTCATGCATGCTACAGCAAATGTTAGTAAAAATGACGGGAATTAAAGTAATTCCCTGTAGAATATATGAGACCATGAGAAGATCTACAGTGAGTAGGACATCACGGGTTGGTCAAAGGTACTTATCAAGTGCTGTATCGTCCAATTTTGTGAAAATTGTTGATGTGTCACCACGAGATGGACTTCAGAATGAAAAGACATTGGTTTCGTCAGACATAAAATTGGAACTCATTGACAGGTTGACATCATGTGGTGTTCCTATTATTGAGACTACTTCTTTTGTATCTCCAAAATGGGTGCCTCAAATGGGAGATGCTAAGACCTTATATCCTGCCGTGTTAAGCAAATATGACGGCAATGGGGTTATATATCCAGTGTTAACTCCAAATATAAAAGGTATTGAAGGGGCTATCAGGGCTGCAGAATCTGTAGGAATGAAAGTACAAGAGGTTGCTATATTCGGGGCTGCGTCGGAGGGGTTTAGCTTGAAAAATACCAACAGATCTATCGAACAAGGCTTGGAATCGTTCAAAGATGTCATGAAAATCGCACAAGAAAATGGCATTCGAGTGCGAGGATATCTGTCTACAGTAATTGCATGTCCTTATGATGGCCCAACTCCACCATCCAAGGTCTCAGAACTGACATCCAAATTCTTAGATCTGGGCTGTTACGAGGTTTCACTGGGCGATACCATTGGGGTTGGTACCGCCGCTACAATCGAATCAATGCTCAAAGAGGTCCTGAAAGTTGCCGCTCCGGAGCTTCTAGCTATACATGCACATGATACATATGGACAAGGAGTCAGTAATGTAATCAAGGCTTTGGAGATGGGCATCCGAGTGGTGGACAGCTCGGCAGCAGGACTCGGGGGTTGTCCTTATGCTAAAGGCGCAAGCGGGAATGTATCGACCGAGGATGTGGTATATGCTCTTCATGGCTTAGGATATGAAACTGGTATTGATTTGACAAAGTTAAGTCTTACAGGCGATTGGATTAGTAGGGCTATTGGCCGACCCAATGGATCCAAGGCTGGCAAAGCCATTGTAAGCAAGTTGTCATAGTATTCATATGTATCTAGTGTGATTGCACTAATGAAGCAAATTAAATAAATGTACCTGCATAGACTACAATAAATTGCGATGAGTGCTTGATTAGCATTTTGTAACGTGAAACAGGCGGCAGCAAGTTGTCAGATTAGGGCTCGCTAGAAGCAATTAAGGTTGCATACATATGTGGGCGGCATCTATCTTTCTCCTTGCCACATTCTCTTGATGCCTATATTGACAGATTTAAACGATGATGTCTTGTTAGCCATTCTATGCAACCTGGAAGAATTGGATGTGATTGCAGTGGGTCAGGCAAGCCGAAGACTAAGGCTATTGAGCGGTGATGATGTGATTTGGCATAGACTGTATCATCATGCGTTTGACGATATCAATGAGTATATCCCCACATCCAAGTGGCGTGAAATGTTTCAAATTAGAAGGATGGCGAAGGTGATAGTATGGGGAGAAAACAGTTTTGGCAGATTGGGATTTGAAAGAGTATTGAATATTAAAACTCCCAAGGTATGTGGAGCGCTGGAGGATTGTCGATACATCAGGTATCTTACCATGGGTGGATACACTACGTCTGTTGTTACCAGTCATGGCACAGTAATTGCTTGTGGAGCATTTGGTCCGTCTACCAGTTATGCTGCAGGTCCTGCGGTGGGTTCTGGGTATATATTTGAGATGGTTAAGGAGGGAACATTGCAACAAGCGGTGTCAGGAAGACGAACCATGACAACGTTGTCTGAAGTTACCAAAGAAGTCAGTTTCTGGTATTCATTCAAAGGTGTGACACATAGCATTTTATGCATAGATGACGTTCCTATCAAAGCTACCAAGCTGTATGGTGGGTGGAATCACACTGGGATACTTACTGACGGTGGCAGGTTAATATTGTTTGATACAGAAATTACCATGAGAGAGCAACTACATCAAGCAAGAAGAGGAAGGCGAGTGGGAGATGTAATACAAAATGGATCCTTAATTGCTCGTGCGACTATTGATATTAGCGACACCCCAAACATTGTCGACCTAGTGATTGGCAATGAGTTTGTGATATTTTTGGATTCACACGGTCATATGCACACGGTTGACATATCCAACCGATTCCCTACAGATCGTGAGGTCACATTGGTACCCACCCCCCTGAAAAGTATACAAGACGAAATGGATAGTCTTTTCCAGGACGGTGGATATGTGGTCAAGCTCCAAGGATGGTTCAATAAAATTGCATTGTTTACAAGTACAGACAAGGTAGTTATTGGGCAATACCGTATGTCTGTGGATGGAATAATAACCTTTGATCTCAAATTGTTTGATGAACTACAGCAGGTGGGTTGCAAGCAAATAGTTTTTGGAGATCATCATTGTTTAGCTCTTTTAAAAGAAGGACAGGTGTTGGCATGGGGCCGCGAGCCCAGAAGTTGTGGATGCTTGGGTGTTAAAGAGTCTCAGGGTATTTTGGAACGACACGATCTGGTAGTTGACAGGCCAACCGAAATTGATCTGGGCGGACAAGCTGTTGCCATAGGTGCTTGTGGTTGGCAGTCGGCGGCACTGGTAATCCAACAACAAAAGGTTTAACATTCGGATGATTAAACCTGTATTGTAATTTACTACGAATTGCTTGAATAGCTTTCTTTTTCGTTTTTGTTTTTGTCGTTCTAATTGCATTCATGCTATCATCATACTAGAATGGTAGTACCTATTGTTTGTCCTTGACTCCCTGCGGTTAGTTGACGAAAAAACAAGCAAAACAAAAAAATAAAGGAAAATTCATACCAAGTAAGCTCGGGGAAGGTAATAGAGAGGATATGCGACGCATCCGTATGTGAAGAGTGCGTAGAATGGGTACACAACGAACTTAGATCGAGGGTGTCGCATCCACAAAGGAGTAGCCTTCTTGGCCTGGTACATTCGCTGGTAGTAGTTGACGTTATTAGCAGGCTGAGTTAGTTAATTCATTCAATGTAATGATTAAATATGAGGGACATGTTCAGAGACATCGCCGGCCGTCTTCAGGTCGGGTTGCTTGGTCGCTTGGTTGCCTGGTTGCCTGGTTGCCTGGTTGCCTTGGTTGCCTGATGTTTTAGCATTTTCGAGTTACGAGCTGGTACCCAAATATCCTTACTAAATACCGAATCTATCGAATAACCGTCCGGCAATAGTCATCACCAACACTTCAACGAATTGGTCTATCATATTGAAGCGAGAGAAACGTTGTTTCCAAATGCCAATGGTGGTGTTTGTTTCTTGTTCAATTTCGTGACTCGAGACCGGAATGCAATCAGACCCCAGATTCCTTCAATCGGCTTCAACCAATCCTACACATCTTTCGAACTGTCCGCTTATACCATTGATTCTAGGATTTAAATTATATACTAACCATTTTCAATGTTCCTTCCGTACAGTTAGGTGTCTAAGTTGAATTTTGTCACTGTCCAATGAGAAATGTATTATTAGTGCGCCGTCAACAGTGAGGCGGTGGCCTGACTGTTGTGGCTCTTGACCTCGTTCAGTAGGACCGACGGCGGCTCGTCAGTCAGGTACGGCTGACAGAAAAGCACTGCACCCCGCACATATGGACAGCATCTAGAGGCAAGCATATAGTCAAATTAAGAATGAATATTTATAATATACTCTAAAATTCCAATGCTTTATTCAAATATTAAACACAACAGTCTTTTCATCAGCAATCACAATGATATTGCCGAATTTGTCAGCTCCAGACAAATTTCCTCCAGAGATAACTGTAGCCCTCGACTCTCCCAGGACTTTCACAGACCAATCCAACAAGCTTCCAGCTACGCTCACTTCTATAGTTCCATCACCAGAACTAGGCTCAGCACCAACAGAGCCAGCGTACTCGCCAATCTTGGCATGATCAGGGACCTGCTCGGTGATCTCCTCCTTAATGTCGTAAATAATAGCAGTGCTCCACTCATAATCAGGTCTATCAGTGTTGGATCCCATTACGGTAATGGAATTAGGTCGTACGAGGAGAGGAAGGCTCTTGAAGTTGTGGGATTAGGTCAGCCACTGCTTTTCGTCTCTCTTATTGCCATCCAAAAGTCCATACCATTTACCAGACGGAACATAATATCTCACTTGCCCATCTTCACCTGCAAACACGCCTAAAATTTCATTTCCAGTGTCAAGGTTAAAAAGTGACAGTGATTTGTTATCGAAAAACATATCAACGACTTATGCGAGTAGAAAAGGGCCGCTGTACTTTTCACTGCTAGAATACATCTATGTTTACAAAGATCTGATCACTTCGTAAACTGTGAACTGATCATACACTCAGGTTTAGCTAGCTGAATCATGGCACATAAGTGTTTGGAGAATTTGTACCTCCGGTAGTTTCCTCAACTGTGACGACAGGTAACAATTGTGTGGGGCTCCCCGTGCCCCCGTCATAGCAAATAGATTAGGCAGGCAGATAGGTACGATAAGCTGACCCACGTGCAATGCTATAAAAACTTAAAAGGGAGTCAATATTTTGAGTTCATTTCTTTCCTTCCCATCATTGAGTATTAGTCTCATAATAAGAATAATAGGACGGTAAGGCTTGAATCGAAGATGGGATCATTGGACTTTTTTGACGGCATCGATCCATCCCTTCAAGTAAGGGCAGTGCCGTCGGAATCACAAAAATGCAAGACCTACGAGATTTTCAGTTCCATTGATGGCGGCATGCGATCGGTAGAATCCAGACTGGGGCATGTTCAAGATTTGGTGGCATTTAAAGCGTTGGTTCGTCATTCGTCATTCTGGCTAGCACCCAGAACCGGTTCGACCAGGTTCTCAGTCGACAGACCCGCAACGTTGGTGATCTTCAAAAAACATAATCCCAGCACTCACTTAGTGATCTTAGGATCATCTGGAACTCTAGACTCTTGCACAAGTTATTTGGTATCTACAGATGATGGTCAAGTATCTGTTCTATCTCTCAATGATTCTGGCAAGTACCAAGAGTACGGACAGCGGATATTTGTATCAAAATGCACAGACGTCTTTGAAGGGATTTCAGCAGTGTTCGATGCTAGCAGATCTGTGGTATCTGATCCTCGCGATTGGATATCAGTTGATCCTGAACCAATTTGGAGCTTGCAGTGGATTGATGGCCTAATGTACTGTACTTGGAATGGCCTTGGTGATGTTCTATCCCATGATTCTATTATCAATGCTATCGCCAAGCTGCATGCTTCTAGAACAAGAATCAGCGGTATTATTATTGATGATGGTTGGCAGAGTACTTCAGACAATGACCAACTATACGATTTTGAGGCAGCTCCGGATAGATTCCCTGGCGGTCTCAAGGGTCTTGTCACAGAAATTAAAACACTGTATCCTTATATTAATGACATTGGTGTGTGGTCAACTGTTGTTGGATACTGGAATGGTTTCCTACCTGGGTCCAGGCTCGACCTTGAATATCAAACAATTGATGTCACCCTCGGATCAGGTCAAACTCCTGCTCGAATTATAGATGCTCCTGACATCTCACGATTTTACGATGACTACTTTTCTTTTCTGGCCGATTGTGGAGTCACCTGTGTCAAGATTGATTATCAAGCAACCATTAACGACATTAATGATCATCTGATCCGTGGTTCTCTCTGGAGGTTGTACCAGGACAGCTTGAAACTCAAAGCTGACCAATATTTTTGTGGTCGTATTATTTATTGTATGGCTATGGTACCTAACATCATGCTGTATAGCCTTTTGCGTGAAACTCCTACTCTCACTGTACCAGTGTTGAGAAATTCCGACGACTTCTTCCCAAACTCTTTATCAAGTCACTTCTGGCATATTTATACCAATATTTCCAACACTTTGTACACCAAAAATCTATTATGTGTTCCGGATTTCGACATGTTCCAGACTCGGTTACGGAATGACGGTGGAAATAAATTACTGGCATCTCGAGCACCCAGCCTACATGCTGCTGCCAGATGTTTGTCTGGTGGCCCTATCTATGTCACAGATGATCCCAATATCCATGATTTGGCATTGCTAAAAGCTATATCTTCTAGGACCCGGCATGGTGCTGATATTTCCCTGCGCCCCGATGATATTCTGTCTCCTAATGACCCATACTTGCCCTTTGAAGCCAATGATCTGCATTGGGTTAAAAACAGATCTGGCAAGAATATCATATGGGGTGCTTTTAATTTGACCAATGGCTCACTGGCTCAAACTGTCAACTGGTCCACTTGGCTCAAAGCACAGAACGTTTCAGGACCCTATGTATTACGCTCTTATAAGACAGGAAAAGTGTGGGCTCCCCACGAATCTTCTGAGACAATATTACAATCTGGAGAGTGGGATATTATCAGTGCCTTCCCATGTTTCCGTGCGCCCCTGAAATTTAAGCAAACTGATGATATACCAAAAATAGCATGTCTTGGTATCATGGACAATTTGTGTGGCATTGCTGGGTTGATATCAACCGAGTTATACACTACTTCAACCCAAGGAACTGTACAAGCCAAATTCAAATGTCAGGGATTAGTTGGGCTATATACTAATTTCGCAGTCTCTAACGTGAGTGCAACTGTTGAAGGCGTTCCAATTCCAGCCAACAGAATCAAACATGGCTCGATAATCGAAATTAATATTCGAGATATATTACTTCCACCTTCTGAGAGATCTGATATCGCGGTTGATATTGTGATAGCCTAATTATTCATTTGTCTTATTACATCAGAAATGCACTATTATTATAGTTGTGCAATTATTTCTTGTACAAAAGGATCCGCGCTTAATCGGTTTCCAAACTGTGGCCCTTTGATGGTCTCTTTGAGCTTAGCAATGGCTCCAGTTGGACCATCTTGGTTGATATCTACCGAGCTCTGCCATGCTTTCAAAACATCAATAAGCAACTTATTACCATTGGTTATGTCAGTTTTGCTGAACTTCTTGACAGCCAAAGCTACTTTCTCATCACTCTCATCAAGCTCATAGTCCTCAAGCTCTCTTGCTTTTCTCTTTGCCATCTTTACTACCTTTTGTGGAAACTGTACTACTTCGGCAACGTGAATTCCGAATGATTGGTCACTGATCCCTTTCTCCACCCTGTACAACAATGTGATTTCGTTGTCTGAAGGGACAGTCTTTGTAGATTCCTCATCACTGACATGTGCTACAACATGCAAGTTACACACGCTTGGATGGTCCTCTGACAAGGCAGTCAATTCGTGAAAGTGGGTAGCGAACATGGCAAAACTGCCAATTTTATTAACAATGTGTTCAGAAATAGCCCATGCTAAGCCAAACCCATCATAAGTACTCGTTCCTCGTCCCAGCTCATCAATAACTATTAAACTCTCCCGAGTAGCACTTTTAAGAATAGTGGCAGTTTCCAGCATTTCTGCCATAAAGGTAGATACTCCTTTAAGCTGTGAGTCCCCAGCACCAACACGGGCCAAGATGCTATCGAATATAGTAAGTTCTGCAGATGTACATGGAACAAAGCAACCAATCTGAGCCATTAGCGCAATGACTCCAATTTGCCTGATATATGTTGATTTTCCTCCCATATTTGGGCCGGTGATAATTAAAAACTCGGACGATCCCCTCACAAGCTCGACATCATTCGGAATGAAATTAATATCATCCTGTGCTTCCATACAAGGATGTCTTGCTTCTTTTAGGATTGTATTACCGGTATGTCTGTCATGCATCATCGGCTTGACATAGGGAGACGGGGCATACGCAGAAACGTGAGAAAAACTTACTATGACGTCCAAATTTGCAAGGACAATTGAAAGCTTCTCAAGTACAGGCGCATAAGTTGCAGCAATAGCGACCACTTCTTTCACCAAGGACGACTGAGTTTTTCTATACTCAGCGTCTAGATCATCATATTCTGTAGCAAGAGCCTTGAGGTTTCGAGATACAAAGTAGATACCTGCCTTTTGAGTTGATAATTCGTAATAACCTGAATGATTACGGAGGCATCCTGCATCAGTACGAGTCAAACGCATACACCACCCATAAACGTGATGTTGCTCCAGTTTGAGCTTCTTTTCAGGATCCATACCAAGGTCGTCACCAGTATTGACATGCTCTTGTGATATTTGATCGCGCAAGTCATCCAAACGAGCTCTGATCTCCTTAAGCCTATCATCAAAATCAGGCTTGATTACAAACTCATGGTTATCCATAGCTGCTAAATCAACAGTTGTCTCGACAAGCTCTTGCATCTTGACCAGATTTGTATGGTACTCAATGATGGGTTTTGCATAGGCCTCAGAGACAATCTCAGAAAACTCTGGCTGGACAGCTGTCAATGCAGTACCAAAATCTGGCAGCCTAATAACAAGCTGATAGACACGGACAACATCTTCGAGATTTGCCTTCCCTTTTTGGAATTTACGAAGCAATTTGCCAAGATCCGGCACCACCATCAACAAATCCTCTTGAAGGTTCTGTCGCAGCTCATTATCGGTAACCATGGCATCAACCAGTTGATGACGCTGTCTGATCACATTCACATCCATTAACGGTTGCTTCAGCCATTGTGCAAGTAGTCTAGTACCAGCTAGGGTCTTGCACCGGTTGAGCAACCCAAATAAACTCATGGTTTTCGACCCGTCCCGGGGGCCAGGCATGAGATTTAGAGCCTTGAGGGCGGATGTATCAAGTCGCATATATTGGCTCAAATCATGCTGAACAAGATGGAACCTGCCATAATTGTCCGAGTCGGTAAGCAGACCCAGGTATTTGATCAACGCTGCCACACATGCCATCGCTGTTGCCTGGTTGAGCTGTGGACTTAGAGCAATATTGGCATTTTCGCTTTCAATTAGCCGAGACAGATCTTGCTCAATATCTCGATTGTTGAACTCACTAGTTTTACGCTCAGTGATTAGAATGCCACATCTTTCAACCATATCACGGATCTTAGCAAGTTCAGCATCCTTCAAGCTCTCATCGGCTGGAAGGACGCACTCTTTTGCACCGAGCTGGATCAGAAGGGACTCCAAATTCGAATAAAGCTCGTTGTCTGCAAACTCAGAACTCCCGATTTCTCGTGCAGTTACATCAATAAAACTCACCCCGACAGTTCGCTGATCAGACTTCGTGATGACCTTTATGCCTACCACGACTGCCTTTTGATCGATACCAGCCCCGATCATGTCCTCTACCGCCTGTAAATTACCAGGAGACGCATATTTTGAGACCTTCCAGCTGTTTCGCCCCTGATTGCTATAGATTTCAATCTTCAATGATTTGGTCAGAAGAGCATCCTTAAGGAAGTTGGTAAACACAGTATTGGACATCGTACACGATGCAAGACCCTTGGATTCATTTCCTAAGTATTTCAAAACTGATGTCGTACGATACACAGTTTGTGCAACGTACAGCGCATCATCGCCATGAGTTGTGTAGTAATCCTGACGTTCAAAAACTCGAATTGTAGCCTGATCCTTTTGGCCTAAAGACTTGAAAAAGGAGATAAACCCCGCTTCATCGGTCCTGTCCGAGAACTTCAATTCTGGACGACTTGACGACATCCTGCTAGTCGTATAGATCTAAACTTAGAGTCAATTAATCCAGTTAGAATTATCACAAATTAGTCTTGGAATAAGTCAGTGTGGAAGATGGGATAGATAGTATGCGTCGCGTGAGCCCCAAAACGCGGAGTTTTAGTTAGCTTTATTTGTTACTGCAGGTCGCCTACGCGACGTGCAGAATCCCTGTTAGATCCAACTATCTATAGGTGTAACACACATATGGAAAACCTTCTGGAAGGTTTAAACGAGGCCCAGAGACGGGCAGTTGAAGCTGATATCAATGGGAAGTACCAGATCCTGGCTGGGCCTGGAACTGGTAAGACAAAGACCCTAACTTCACGCGTGGCCTACCTACTACAGACGGTACCTGCCAACCAGATCATTGTTATGACTTTTACCAACCAGGCTGCTAATGAAATGAAGGCGAGAATTGGTCTATTGATGAATGATAGGCCAGATGTAGATATTCGGAAACTGAGAATTGGCACTTTTCATTCTGTTTGCTACAAATATCTGCTGTACTTTGGAAAGGAGATCGGTCTACCCAAGAACATATCGGTAATAGACCCTTCTGAGGGTGTCACTATAATGAAGAGAATAATTAATTCAGGTCATGTTCATGCGCTTCTTGAGAGTCATGGCTATCGTAAATTCTCGAAGGATTCATATACGAGGTCAAATATCTCTGGAACGGTATTTGTTTCATTGGACCCCAAACAGCTTATCAGAGATATATCGCAAATAAAGAGCAAGGGTTTGACATGGTCGGATGCGAGTCCTGAAGAAGTTGACAAAAATCCAGTACTCTATCGACTGTTCGAGGATTATGATACTGAGATGTTGAGAATGGGTATCCTTGATTTCGACGACATCCTTATCAAATGTAAGCGACTGTTGACAGAAAAGCCCCAGATTGTTTCAGATATATCAGCGGTATTAGTAGATGAATTTCAAGACAGTAATACGACACAGCTAGAGTTGACCAGCCTATTTGCTCAAAGTACAGAAAATATTACTATTGTCGGAGACCCAGATCAGAGTATCTATGCATTTAGAAATGCTCAGCCTGAAAATATTAGGTACTTGCAGAAAAAGTTCCCAGAGTCGCAGATCATCTATCTGGAGGATAATTACCGATCTACGCAACTTATTCTTAATAAAGCTTTGTCGATTATCCGTCAGGATAAGAACCGAATTGGCGGTGATCGAACTCTTCGATCACGAGCCAGTGTTTCAGGACCTTCCAAGACAGGAATTGTGCAATTCAAGAATGAGTCAGCAGAAGCTAGTGCTGTATGCCAGCAGATCGTATGGCTGGTTAAAAATTCAGGAGGGCTATTCACTTACAGCGATATTGCTGTTCTTTCGAGAACGGCTAATGGCTCTTCTGAACTTGAAGTGGAGCTGGCTTATTCTGGTATTCCGTACAGGATGCTTGGTGGATTCAAATTCTGGGATTATGCTGAGATCAAGGCTATTCTTGATTACCTAAAAGTGATCGGTTATGGTAACGACATCTCTGCTTGGACATCATTGCAAGTCCCAAAGCGAGGGATTGGAGATAAAACTATCAGTGCAATGGAATCAAAATCAAGCAATTTCAAGTCTGTATTCGAAATGTTCAAAGTTTATGCAACAGATTCTTCTCGAAGAAATGCTGACGGTGTTAGTATCCGTGGGAATGGACTAAAGAATTACGTCGAACTCATAGAAGAATGCACAGGGCTGATAACAGAAGACTCAGATGGCGCGACTGTTATTAAAATAATTGATATTATTCTTGAAAAAACTGATCTTATTAAAGCTGTCAGCCAAAGTACTACCAATTCTGAGAAACGGGATGAGAATATTCGGGTTCTCAAAGAGCATATCTTGCATTTTTCAGCTGATTCTGACGACCTTTCTCCATGGGAGGATGACGAGGTGATGCCTAATTTCATTCAGAGACTGTTGGCTCATTTATCGCTTGGGGTCGAAATGAATACGGGAAAATCAAATCAAGTTACGGAGCGTGTTACGCTATCAACCATCCATTCCGCCAAAGGTCTTGAGTGGCCTGTTGTATTTAATATTGGTTGTACCAGTGACGCGTTATATAGGTGCTCTTCAGAGCAGGATTTTGCTGAAGCACGTCGGTTGATATTCGTTGCAGTCACACGAGCGAAGGCCCTTCTATATATCAGTTTCCCTAAAGAGGTGAAGAGATTTGGTCAGAAGAATTACACTAGTGTCAACCATCTTATCCTAGATGATCCTGAAAATGAACGTAAGGAGGTCATCAAGGGTAATAAGGGACTATATAGGCCCAGTAAAAAGGAGTTGACAGAACTGGCAACCTTTTTGGGACGACCAACTCCCATGTTGCTGGCAGATACATCTACCGCTAGTGTCCAAAATGGGACAGGCTTCACGTCAGCAAGATCTGTCTTACAGGCAGCCCCTACGAAATTGTTAAATAAGGGTCTAGTGACATCAAAGACGAATGGTAGTACTAAGAAAAGGAAGATTATCAACGAAGATAGTAAGCCCAGTTTTCAGTCTGAAATATCCGGGCCGAGATCAATGTTTTCAGGGTCTTCATTTCTGCCGCCAATACACGACAATAAGATTAGGCTGCCAGGTATTCATATGGTAAGTAATGATGAGTTGTCTGACAATAAATTGCCTCCTATTCATATTGTTGGCGGCGAGTCGTCACCTATGTCTACAACCTTGCCGCCGTTGCAATTCACTCAGCTTGAACAACCGACTGTTGCTAAAGCAAATAAGGGTGTCAAACGATTGGGCATCACAAAGCGATTGGTTTAAAATGTAATTTTTCTTATTGTATAACTTAATAATAATTCAATATGTATAATATGTGTCCATGACATGCATCGAGTCACGTAAGCAGCCCACCTGTTGGTATTTTTAGATTTATGCAATATGCAACGGCCATCATCGGAGATATCCATGCATGTGTTCTATTGTAGTTAACATTTCGAACATGAGCTTTCATTAAAGCTCATGCATCAGAGAATTTTTCCGCTGACATGAGGCTGGCTCATCGTGGATCATTTCCGTAAACGGAAATAAAGCCGTGCCATTGTGCATCGGAGAGAAAAAAATCTCCGAAGCGCCAATAACCGAATGCCGAACAAAGTTCTCGAAACTCCTTTCCAAAGAATATATAAAGACCTTTAAGATCAGGATACAAATACATCAACAAACAGTTTTCAAAAGCTTTTATCATCACAACTTACTTATACAACCATGTCTGCCAACTTCGATTCTTCTCTTGCTCCTGCCAAGTCCACTTCTTCTATGACCAAGGTCAAGAAGTCTGTTGGCAAGGTCCTCAAAAGTGCCATGAAGGAGTTCTTTGTTCCTCCTAAGGAAATCACAGGAGCTGCCCTTGCATTCCAGTCTTACAAGATGTAAGTGAAATTGATATTAAATCAATCCATAATCTGCATTTGGCCACAGTGAACTTGAGTTTTATGAGATCAATATTACACTCAAAAATAAAAGATGTTTGATCTGAAATCAAACTCACCATAATTATTTATTATTATTAATATCATTAACTTATATTTAATTTAACTGATTTAGCTTCTCCTTCAAAGTTGAATTTTTAATTCTGAAATGTAGCATTTAATAATTGCCGGATCAATTCATTGATTACACAAGACCTGATAATTTGACAGTGGCTGCTGATCTGGACCCGAGCGTGAAACCAAATGTCTTACTTGGTATCATTTAATTGGATATTAAACTGGTTAACTTAATGATAACACGTTCTAACATTGAGCCATTAATCCGGAGCGAGCGGCACTGAAATATAGAGCCGGCAGTCCTGGTCCGTTTAAATGAGGCTGTTCCGACGAATATCCCCGCTTTGGCTTGATTTGTTCCGTCACAATCATGAAGGATACCATCAATCAAAGTTCCCGATGGAATCTAATGGCTCTGCATTTGGTAAAGATCCGTCGGGCCCGGCTTTCATGCAATATTGCCTCATGAGGCTCGCAACCGAAAGCGGTTAACCGGCTCAGGGGTAATGTGGGGAAATGAGGGGATTATACGAGTCTCCAAAAACTATATAAACGGTGAAAAACTTCTACAAATAACCAGTAATCAGCTAAAGCTTCTACAACAACAAATACTACTACTTCTACTACAAACGAATTCAACGCTACCAATCTATAACAATGAAGGTCTTGCTTGTTCTATACTCCGCCGGTCAGCACGCCAAAGATGAGCCAAAGTTGCTCGGTTGCATTGAAAACGAACTCGGAATTCGAAAGTGGCTTGAGGACCAAGGACATGAACTTGTCTCAACTGCAGACAAGGAGGGTCCTAATTCTGAACTTGACAAGCACATTGTCGATGCTGAGATTGTCATTACCACTCCCTTCCATCCTGGTTACATTACCAGAGAGCGAATCGCCAAGGCCAAGAACCTCAAGATCTGCATCACCGCAGGTGTCGGATCTGATCATGTCGACCTCGAGGCTGCCAATGAGCGAAAGATTGCTGTCGTTGAAGTTACTGGATCAAATGTCACATCTGTTGCTGAGCATGTCCTGATGACAATGTTGGTCTTGGTTCGAAACTTCGTTCCTGCTCACGAGCAGGTTATCGGTGGAAACTGGGATGTTGCCGGTGTCGCCAAGGATGAATATGACCTTGAAGGTAAAGTCGTTGCTACCGTTGGTGTTGGTCGAATTGGACGACGAGTGTTGCAGCGAGTTAAGCCATTTGAGCCTAAGGAGCTTTTGTACTACGACTACCAGCCCCTTCCTGCTGAAGTTGAAAAGGAGATTGGATGCCGACGAGTCGAGAGCCTCGAGGAGATGCTTGCCCAGGCCGACGTTGTTGCCATCAACTGTCCTTTGCATGAGTCCACCAAGGGTCTCTTTAACAAGGAGCTGATCTCCAAGATGAAGCGAGGTGCTTGGTTGGTCAACACCGCCCGAGGAGCTATCTGTGTTGAGCAAGATGTTGCTGATGCCGTTAAGTCTGGACAGCTCCGAGGATATGGTGGTGACGTGTGGTACCCACAGCCAGCTCCTGTTAACCACCCATGGAGATCTATGGCCAACAGATATGGTGCCGGTAATGCTATGACTCCTCATATGTCTGGAACTTCTTTGGATGCCCAGGAGCGATATGCTCTTGGTACTAAGAATATCCTTCAATCGTACTTGACTGGTAAATTTGACTATCGTCCTCAGGATGTTATTGTCATCGATGGCCACTATGCCACCCGATCTTACGGTGATGACAAGGCTTAAATGTACTGTACCGATCGTATCATCTTATATGTATATAAATTAAAGCTAGCAATACATTTTATATTCTTTCGTTTATCCAACTGTCCCGAACTGGTTAGTAGCTGAGTTGACATCACCGCATTCAGCTGCATGCATGCAACTTTAACCTGATGACAGCTCTCTAGAGCGTAACAATTTTCCAGTCTCTGGTCAACAGTATTTTTAGCTCTCTACCGCACGAAAGAGGAGATATTGAGAAAGATGTAAATAACATCTTTTTTATCTTAGAACTCCAACAATTTCTTTACCTTTACCACAACCTTCTTCTGCGTGACCTCCGCTTCTGGAAGTAGCATGAGATCATCGCAGCCATCGGATTGCGCAATCGATCGTGTACAAGGGTACTTTATGCGAAAACAACAGTACCGTCAGGATCATATTTTGAATTTTATTTCCGTCTGTGCAGGCTGAAGTGAATATTCCACGTGTGTCATTGTTGTCACCTATTGCTGAAAAGTAGACTTAATTGCTCGATCGTTCTGATATCCCGTTAAGGTATACAATGGGATCTGATAACTCAATCTCAGGGAAGGATGCAGTTATGACGTCGAGCGATGATGCTGCTGTCATTGATCCAGATTCAGGGGTCAAGAGAGGCCTGAGAACAAGGCATTTATCTATGATGGCTCTAGCTGGAATTATTGGTCCTGGTCTGTTAGTAGGTGCCGGTGGTGCGCTATCGAATGGTGGTCCAGCTGCTCTTCTTATTGGATTTGGAGTTATTGGAGTAATCAGTTTCTCTGTAATGCAGTCCCTTGGGGAGATAACGACTTTATACCCGTCTGGTGGTGCTTTTACGCACTTGTCCGATAGGTTTGTTGATAAAGCGTTTGGTGTTGCGATGGGATGGAACTACTTCATCATTTGGATCGCAGTACTTGCCAATGAGTATAATGCCATTTGCAGTATACTGACATTTTGGACAGACAAAGTACCATTTTATGGATGGTTTCTGATATTATGGGTTCTGTTTACTGGTTTCCAACTCCTTGGTGTAACTGCATTTGGAGAGGCAGAGTTTTGGCTTGCGTTGGTGAAAATAGTAGCCTTGACGGCTTACTTCATATTCTCAATTGTTTACATTAGTGGAGGGGTGAAAAATGATGCAGCATTTGGATTCCATTATTGGCGTGACCCTGGATCGTTTGCTGATGGATTCAGAGGTGTGGCTAGTGTATTTGTATTTTGTTCGACATTCTATGCTGGTGTAGAAGCAGTTGCAGTTGCTGCCACTGAAACTAAAAACCCTGGTAGAGCTGTCCCTAATGCTATCAGGCAGGTCATTTGGCGGATCTTGTTCATCTATATGGGTACTGCTTTAATGTATGGTGTCACTGTTCCATATAATGCCTATGGGCTGATCAATGGGTCATCGAAGGCCCTTCAGAGTCCTATAACGATCGCCATTCAAAACGCAGGCTGGCATGGTGGAGTTCACCTGGTGAATACATTCATTTTGATTACATGTTTGTCTGCCATCAACAGCAGTATTTATATTGGATCTAGGACTATTGTTTTTATGGGAAAAGATGGAAAGGCCCCCAAGTTCCTGGGATATACTAACAAGCGGGGTGTTCCTGTCGTAGCGATAGTATTCACCAATTTATTTGGATTCTTGGCTCTCATGAATATCAGCACTGGTGCTGGAAAAGCTTATGGATACATTGTTAATCTCAGTGGTGTTTCAACATTTCTGGCTTGGGGTGGTATCTCACTTGTCCATATAAGGTTCAGAAGAGCATGGACTATCCAAGGAAATTCGGTTCAAGATTTGCCTTACAAAGCTCTATGGTATCCGTACAACGCGTATTTTGGATTGCTTGCAAATATATTCTTGGCACTTGTTCAGGGATGGGCTACGTTCAGTCCTTGGAATGCAGGTAACTTTGTCGATGCGTATATTGTCATTGCAATTTTTGTGGTTGTGTTTGTTGGCAGTAAGTTATTTATGAAGACCAAGTTTATGAGATCCTCAGAAATTGACTTGGACAATGGTCGCCGTAAAGACATCCATCAATCGGAGGTTACAAGAAAAGGTTGGTTGCAATTTGTCAAGGAAAGTTTTTAGGTTCTTTTTTTTGTTTACTGCTTTCAATTCTCAGCTGGATTTGGCTTGTCAAATGTGTAAAACTTGTGTACTGAAATTATGCTATTATCATTATTAACTTCGTTTGCTGTAGTGGCCTCACTGTGGCTTGCATTACCGTTGAGATGATCATGCTGACAACGCGGCGTCCTAACTTCACGATGGAAGTGGAAACGTTAGTTAGCCAGATCTTGGAGGCTGCAGAGCCAATTGACAACCGTAGAGCTTCACAATCAGATCATGGCGTGTTTGAAAATGAAAAGTCATGGTCGATGCTTTTCACACAAGACTCATTGTCCAAGGTTGTTGATCGAGTACAGAATCTCATTAATGATAATGTGTCTGATCTGGCAGTGATGATGGAAAGCGAGCATGATTGGATACTTGAAGAACCTAGCGAATCCGAAAAGAAGTTGCAGAGCGATTTAGAAGAGAATAGTAATCGTACTTCGGCTGTCAATGAGCTCTGGTTGGTTCGAGCAGGCATTCAAGAGGTGGATGTCTTAGTAGAGCTTGGAGAACTGTCACAGGCGCTGTCATCACTGGATGCAGTTCGAACAAAGTTAACAACGTTCACAAAATCTTGTCCAGGAATCATGCTGGAAAAAGATATTGTCCGACAGCTGGATATCACCAAAGACAGTGTGTACAGATTGATGGACAGTGGATGGGAATCGTCAATTGTATTCAGCACTGATATTAAACGAACCAGGCTCAAAGTCAGTCAGGCAATAGACAAAGGAGGGGTGCAACTTACTCTCTTGACTATTTATGAAGCTATCCAGTCTGTAGATTCTGGAGCAACCGCTCGGATTGCCCGAATAGAACAATTCTTGAGATCCCTCGAAAAACAAGTATTTGATCCAATACTTTCATTGCAGGTTGGCAATGCAACAATACTGGGTGCAGGAGATGTTCAGGAATTGGAATTGGAGTTAGTCCAAACTGATGAAGCAATCAAGTCATTCAATATAGAGCTGTTAATGAAATTGTTGCGAGTAGTGATTGACTTCTTGCAGACTAATTTTGAAGCTTCGTATATATCAAGTGTGATTGCCAAGAGATTTGGATCCATTATCATTCAACAGCTCACAACCAAAACTTTGCCTCTGCTCAGTCCATCGGATTCACAAAAACTGGGGCCATTCCAGATTCAGCTCCGGTCAGCTGTATCATTTGAGAAATATCTAGCTGATGTGAAATGGATCAACTCGAATGACTTGGAAAACTGGGTGAAGGAGTTTCCCCAGGAATGGATTCTTTATCGAAAAGCATATTATCTGGATACGTTAAGGAATGAACTGTTTTCGTCCAAACCAGAAATTATGTACAAAAAGATCGTAATGGCAGTCCCTGAACGGGAGCAACCAGAGTTGGCAAAGCCATCAACTTCAGATCAATGGGACTGGAATGATCAGGAACATGAGGCTCCGAAAGAGGATAATAATGAGGAGTGGGGTTGGAATGATGACGACGACGATAATGGTGAAGATGGCGATAGTGGTGAAGGAAGCAGCGGTTGGAACTGGGGTGAGAATGACGATGGAGAGCGAGCATTGGATGGAAAAGATGCAGCACTCGACAAGCAGCATGTTTCCAACAAAGTTCAAGCCCAAACTGTGAAAAGTGGTAGTGTGGAAGTTCAATTGGCAGTTACCGATACTGTCGACAAAGTCCTAAAAGTTTTGAGCTCGTTCTCAGAAGAAGCATCAAAAGCTACCAATTTAAAATATCATAATGCCGACATTGTATGTCTATACCGCGCTCTGGCACCATTGGTCTATAAAGATATTCCAGAGCTGGTGGCCTATAATGATATCACTCAGCTTATCGCTGAGTTAGAAGCTGGTGCATTAGTTGGTTCGGACGATATCAAGGCTGCAAAGTTGCATGCTGATCAGTATTCTCAGAAATTGTTGGAAATTAACCAAGCTAAGCTAGTATCATATTTGGCAACAGCTAACCAGTTTGTTGACTGTACAGGGCCCAATCAAGAGAACTGTGAACTGGCCATTGCAAATACCATGGCACATATTAGGAAATTACATGATGATTGGTCTCAATACTGCCCCCCTGATAGTGTAGCAGTTTTGTTAGGTCATTTATTGGAAGTGGTTGTAACTAGGATCATTCAAGGTATTGAATCACAGCAGGATATAGCAGAATCGGAGTCTATACAGCTGTCGAATATTATACAAACAGTGATTACACTGGATGATTTATTCCCGGATGGAAATAAGGCTGCATTCCATATTGCATCATGGATCAAGTTCCAATACCTTGACGAGATACTGAAAAGCAAGCTGGTGGATATCTCATTCCTGTATACAAATAATGCCCTCGTTGATTTCAGTGCCCAAGAATTGGTAGGACTCATCAAGGCGTTATTTGCCGAGTCGGAATATCGACGACGAGCAATTGACGAAATCTTGCAATGACAATTAAACATAAAAAATAGAAAACAGTTACTGCATATAGAAAAGAGACCAATTATTGGAACTAATTTACAAAGTTTATAACTTATGATATATTATATTAACACATAATTAATAGGCTGACACAAAATGCAAAAAAAATAAAACAGAAAACTGCGATGAAAAAGGCGGGGCAAATAATACACAAGTTGAAGCAAAAAAAAGAGGAATGAGATCGGATATCGGATCCGTATACATGCAATCGTTAAAGAGAGCCTAATTTCAACAGACTCCTAGCAGCACCCATTGAAGCAGGGGTTCCGCTGATTAAGTTGGCATCCGAATGGGTGATCGGAGTTGATAAAGCTGATTTTGCTAGCCTATGGGCCCGAGGTTTGACAGGTGTCATAGTATTTGTTGCAGTTGCAAAGGCAACATTTGCACTGGCAGTAGTAGTAGCAGTAGCAGATGAGGTCATAGTGAATTTGTCCAAGATAGTTTGGATACTGGATTTGTTTTCAGTAGACATTTCAGATAATGACAATGAAGTCTGATTAGTGGCCACTTTATAGTTAGCTAGTTGAAGACGAGCACGGAGACGCTTAGCCTGGTACTTGATCTCAATTGCATTAGCAGTGGCCTTTTGTGGACTTGGCGGTAGCAATGGCATTGGAGACGCCAAACGAGATGACATTGACTTTGGCGGTGATGAAGGAAATTGAACCAGAAATTTATTGCCAGTGATTGGTATCTGATCTTCATCTCTGTCAGTGTCATTAGAGTCATCATTATCATCTTGATTATCATTATCTTTGTTTAGAGGATTCTTCGTGGGGGATTCAACACGAGTTATAGCAGACGCAATTAGATGTTTTGAGTGTGAATCCAGCAGCCTTGGTCGCGATTGAAGCGTAGCTTTTGTTACCTTGTATGGACTGTCCACCGGCTTTCTATTTGGACTGATATCCTGTAAAGCTACGCGAGCGCTTTGTACATAGGTCATGATGATGCTGAGTGTTCTGGGATAGACAGAAGTTAAGGTCTAAAAGTGCACCTGAAATATAAAGCTGCTAACAACCGACCCCAAATAGCCAGTTACTAGAATTGGCATACCCCTGATGATGACGGCACCTCAAAACGGTTAAGGAATTTAGTCCTGGGACTAAAGGATTGCACACAAACACTGAGGCCATGCAGGAGTGCAGTCACTCTTTACTCGGTTTGTTTACGCGAGTGTTTAGAAACATCCCTAAAGGGGTCAGGTTGATGTGGAGACAGTTGAATGATGCAGAGATGCGGGTCGGAACGCGGAAACCATGCATCAAGGATGAAGAGGAATGTACCAGGAATGCACACGCGAGAGGCTCTGTCGCAGACTGGGCAAACCAAAACATTGGAGTGTCGGCAGAAAACGCGGTTAACTAAATAATAATTTCCACTCGAGACAAATGCAAAAGTCAAAATATAATGAGATTCCGTATTATTAATTTGGTGGGAAATGACATTAGACCGCGGAGGTTGATGAATACATGAGTGATGTTTTGGCGACTAGCTGACGGCGTGACATGTCGATCGGATATGCATCTGCACGTCTATGCAAAGGTTAACTTTAATTACGCGAAACGCGTTCGCGAAACTTCATTGCGCCTCTTCCTTTGAGGACGACTTTTGGAATGTCTGGATCCCTGTCTCTGTGAGATTCTCTTTGCCTTTCGAGGTCTCCCTCTCTGTGTGTGTTTCTGTCTCTGTTTCTGTCTCGGTCTCTATACCTATCTCGGTCTCGGTCTCGGTCGTCTGACCTGTCGCCATGGCGCCTATCCCTCTCTCTGTCCCTTGGCCTGCTGGTCTCCACGTCAACATCCATTTCTGGACTGTATCTGCTGCGTCTACCCCTATCATCCCTATGATCTGAGTGCCTATCCCTGTCATGGTTTTGATATCTGTGGTCTCGATGACCTCGATGCAATTGTCTTTGTTCGGAGGCTCGATCTCGGCCCTGATAGTGATTTGCATCACAAATTGGTCCATCTGCATCTGGTTCGGGCCCAACATTATTGTCAGGCTCTATTACCTTTTCTTTTACGTTTTCTGTTACCACCTGCGGTTGACCTTTTCGCTGCAGCCGTCCAGTTCGAGTGATGACCACATCTTCCAGCGGTTTATCTTGTTCATCTACTGGCAAATCACCCAACTTGTAAAGGGCTTCCATTCCTCGAACAATTTTCCCAAAAACTGTATATTGATCTTTTAACCATGGCGTGGCACATAGCGTGATGAAGAATTGGCTGGTGTTTGTATTAGGTCCGCAATTTGCCATGCATACATATCCTTGACTATCTAATGAGCACCATCCTAGACTCTCGTCCTCAAAAGGAGATCCAAATATCGATTGTCCACCCTGGCCGTTGCCGGTGGCTATATCTCCTGCTTGAATCAAGAACTCGGGTGCTACAATCCGATGGACAACTGATCCTTGATAGCACAATCTAGTGCTGTTTTCGCTAGAAAAACCAGTGCAAAGTGCCAAGAAGCTATGTTAGAAACCGTCAAGTACCTGCACTCTGTGATACGTGTGACATCTGTGGTACCCCGTAGCACTGTGCTGTATTGATATATACATACTTTTCACAAGCTTTTGGGGCTTTGTCCTCGTAAAGCTCCACTACAATCCGTTCTGTTCCCAGGCTGGAATCGATATCCAGAAAAGCTCTGGATGTCATGTCATGCGGCACACTGCCAAGCTACAGGTAGTTTCCTTTAAGTACAGACATTAGCCCCATTTTAGCAGGACCTCACCAACATCTAGACCCATTGTTGTCAGTGTTGATTCTTGTTTGATAGTTGAAATGGAGTCGTATTTGGCGTTGTATAGCACTGCACGTAGTAATGTTGGAGATCTGGTGCAAAGGGCATTAGATCAGCCTGGCCTGTATAGCTATGGCGAACTGCTAGACATTATGGATGGTGAAGGGCCTGTGAAACGATTAGTGGAGATATTTGTGTATTATGACTGGCCCACTTATGAGCGAGAAAGAGACCAACTGCCTGCATTGACCGATATTCAGGCCAAAAAGCTCCGCCAGCTTACATTGGTAGATCTGTGTCAGAGTAATTTGGTATCATTCCACCACATCACAAGTTCCACTGGCATAAGTATACCAGAGGTGGATAGATTTCTTATTGACAGTATCTACGATGGAGTGTGTAGTGGAATAATTGATGCTAAGAATCAAACTTTTAATGTTGATAGAGCTATGGGCCGGGATATTCGATTGAGCCTGTAGTTGTGTGTGCCAGATATCACTGGCGGTATGAGTGTTATATGGCGAATATCTAACGCCGAAATAGATGTGGTATGGATGGAGACCAACACCACTTTTAATGAGACCAAAACCACTTCCGTTATGCTTTATCGTGATCCACTGCTCTATATGGCCCCACTGTGATTTCACAGCAAAATTACTGAGCCACTACTGAGACAGTCTCCTCCAAACTATGAGCAAGTATAACCAAAACTACAAGCCAGTCTACGTCAAGCTACGCCAAACTCTCTGAACTGCTGCTTGCTATATACTTGCTGAATCCACTACGCTCATGCTCTTTGCACTGCATTCATTTATGTAAATACTTATTTAAGCATTCCATGCCCGTCGGACAGTCTCAGTAATGCCAATATCATTGGTCTCGTACTCGTACAGACCAATCAATCCAACCACAGTTCCACCGTACAAAGCGTAAAGAGCAAGGCTGTTGAGGGATCCATACACCCGCTTGGGAATATAGTCAATGATGCATGACTCGAGACCAATGTGAGTGTGGAACAAAATCAAAGCACCCAAAGTGGAATCCAATACAGGAGCAAGAGATCCAGTAGCAATAGGAAGGACAACAAGAGGAGCTAATCCGACAGCAATCACTCGTTCAAATGACCAGTGGTAAGATCCATGAGACCTGGAAACCGGAGGCACCTTGACAGCGTCATTGACAGTGCCCTCGATGTTGCCAGGAGGCTGAGGAATGGTGCCGAGAAATCGGGCCATCTGGAACATTGGCATTGATCGTGGCATGGCTCGTGGCATAGCCCTTGGCATGGCTTGACGTGCAGCTCTTAATCCCAACATGGTATTGGTTCGTTTGATGTGTTTATTCTAGTAGATAGGTGTTGCGGATTCGTCAAAAGTGTCGAATCTTCAGGACAATAAAACAGTAGGAATAGCAACGAGCCAATCGATCCTGTCTTAATAATAGTTTGTTGCAGTTATTCTCAAATCAAAAACAAGGAACAGAAAAAAATCCCCGTGAATGGTGCAATGGAAAGTCTCAGGTCCAGTCGGCAGGCCCAGATGCACTCTGGGGCGCCCTAACCCGGGGATACGGCCAATCAGGTCGGGCTTTTTCAAACCCTTTGAAATTTGATTCCTGTAGCTTACAATCTCTTACCAACTTAACCAATATGTCTGCGATTGTGCGAGCATCTCGACTACCGGCCGGTCGACTGGCAGGCCAGATGGGCGCACGAATGGGACTGCGAATGTCGTCTTCATTCAGTGTTGAGTACCCCAAGACTAAGACCACCACGTTGGCCAATGGTCTGACAGTGGCCAGTGAGGTGACTCCAGGAGCCCAGACCGCCACTGTTGGAGTGTGGATTGATGCTGGTTCTCGAGCTGAGCATGAGCACAACAATGGAACTGCTCACTTTTTGGAGCATTTGGCGTTCAAGGGTACCAGCTCTCGAACCCAGCAGCAGCTCGAGCTCGAGATTGAGAACATTGGAGCTCATCTCAATGCTTACACCTCGCGAGAGAACACTGTGTTTTACGCCAAGGCTCTCAAGAACGATGTTGGAAAGACTGTGGAGATTCTGTCTGACATTCTGCAAAACTCCAAGCTTGAGGAGGCCGCCATTGAGCGGGAGCGAGATGTGATTATCCGAGAGTCGGAGGAGGTTGACAAGCAGTACGAGGAGGTTGTATTCGATCATTTGCACGCAGTTGCATTCCAGGGCCAGCCTCTTGGCCGAACCATTTTGGGTCCTCGAGAGAATATTCTTCAGATCACTCAGACTGAGCTGTCCAACTATATCAAGTACAACTACAAGTCGGACCGAATGGTGCTTGCTGCTGCCGGTGCTGTGGATCACGATGCTTTGGTTTCGCTTGCTGAGAAGCACTTTGCCAACTTGCCTGTTTCCGCCAACCCAGTTGCTCCTGGTACTGGATCTCGAGCTGCCCATGATGTCCCCAAGTTTGTTGGTTCTGAGGTTCGAATCCGAGACGACACTCTTCCCGTAGCCCACATCGCCATTGCTGTTGAGGGTGTGTCGTGGTCTAGCCCCGACTACTACACTGCATTAGTTGCCCAGGCTGTTATCGGCAACTGGGACCGTGCCCAGGCTGCTGGTCCTTATATGGGTTCTAAGCTTTCTGCTGTTGTATCTGAGAACCATTTGGCCAACTCGTTCTTGTCTTTCTCTACCTCATACTCTGACACTGGTTTATGGGGTATCTACTTGACCACTGAGAACAAGACCCGACTGGATGACCTTATTCACTTCACCCTCAAGGAGTGGAACAGATTATCTGTATCTGTCAGTGTGGCTGAGATCGAGCGTGCCAAGTCTCAGCTCAAGGCTTCTCTTTTGTTGTCTCTTGACTCTACCACTGCTGTTGCCGAGGATATTGGCCGACAGCTTGTCACCACTGGACGACGACAGACTCCCCAGGAGGTTGAGCGAAGTGTCTCGGCCGTCACTGTGAGCGACGTCAAGCAGTGGGCTCAAAAGTATTTGTACGACAAGGACATTGCCATTGCTGCTCTTGGTCCTATTGAGGGCCTGTTCGATTACCAGCGAATCCGAAACGACATGAGCATGATGAGGTGGTAGTGGATTTAGCTAGACGCATGTATGTTCATATAATATCATCTGGTAAAATTGAATTTGAATATGTAGGTGTGTGTGGTGCTACAGTGCTACTGCTATTATACTTGTGTATTGTACTACTCTGCTGTTGAATCACCATTCGAGATCCATTTCTCCAAATGGTCGACTGGTGTAGAGCTCGCGGACGAGCCCATGAACGTTACTAAGATATCTCCCCAGAACTTCCTGTTTATCCTCAGTGGTCTTTCGATCTTTTGCCTTGGTCGAAGTTTCAGGAATCAAGTAAAAGAATAGAAACTCCAAAATACGTAGTTTGACCTCTTTTGAGGTCTCCTTATTCTTAAATAGCTTGCACATCTTGATGATACCTCCTAGTTTCTCAAATAGCCGAATGTTGCTGACATTGTGAACCATCACCGACACAATAGTATTAATGGCAGCAATGGCAACCTCTGGCATCGATGCCTCTAGGCAACTGATCAATGTATTCATATTCGATCCGATTGTGAAAAGCTTTCTGCTTGGATGGTGGAGTAGGCATGCTCCTTGGCATATATCAAGTGCCATAATAATGCATACTTTATTGGTCTCAGTATCTGCCAGCAGTTTGTGCAAACTTGTCGTCGTTCGCCCAGCTACATTAAACACATAATTATCTTGAAGTGACAAAAACTCCTGTACTTCAGGCTTTCTATACAGATCTGTGCATATGTTTCGGGATCGAGTTGTTCCTCGGTAACTCTTGGATATTGTTGCATGATCCATTCCAACACAGATCTCAGTGAGAAGACTGTTCAGCTCGTTCAGACCCTGTTTCACTTCATTTAAGTCGCTGCTTTCAATCTTCTGGTATGTATTAATAAGATCGTCTTCCATTGTTGACATGTTAAGTGTCACGATATGCTACTAATATAACTGATATAACCAAGATCTGTTTTCAAACCAAAATGCTCAAAAAATATATAAATAACTGCGATATCAACAAGAAAAGCAACAAAACGATAACCGGGTCTTTGTGTCGATTATATATATATATATATATGTCCAACCCCACAAGTTAGTGTCACAACAACAAGATCAAGCAGTTTACATCCTTCCTATTCAGGAATCAGGGGGAGATGGATGGATAATGTCACGCATGAGGCGGATAACCACATACCTTGAAGTATGGCCAAACTGCAAAATGACACCATAAGAGTCGTGATCTGTGGAGATGAGGGTGTTGGAAAGTCTTCATTGATAACATCGCTTGTTAAAGACGCATTTGTATCTAATATACAGAGCGTTCTGCCACCAATTACGGTTCCTCGCGAGTTTTCTTCACTCGTGGATGCTCCTAGTTCTACGATACTGGTTGACACTTCGTCACTGCTGTCCGATAGGGCTGCTCTCGCTAAGGAGGTCAGGCGAGCAACAGTTATTTGGCTCGTATATTCAGATCATTACACATGTGAGAGGATCTCATTGTTTTGGATGCCGTATTTTCGGTCCCTTGGAGTCAACTTACCAGTGGTTCTGACAGCCAATAAATGTGACTTGACACCCAGTCAAGAAGCATCTCGAGCCATCTCCGAGGAAATGATTCCCATTCTTAAAGAGTTCAAGGAAATAGAGTCATGCATACGGTGCAGTGCAATGGATCACTTCAACGTGAACCAGGCATTTTACCTGTGCCAAAGAGCTGTGACCCATCCTCTTGCTCCTCTGTTTGATTCAAAAGAGGGAAAACTGAAGCCTGCAGCAGCAACTGCTCTAGAAAGGGTGTTCTTTTTATCAGATAGTGACCAAGATGGGTTTCTTAATGATCAAGAGCTTGATGACTTGCAATTGAAGTGTTTTGGTAAAGTCATGGATGCTTCAGAAGTCGCACAAATCAAGGCAGTGCTTCGAGAACTCGATCCTGAAGCAGTGACAGAACAAGGCATATCAAGTGACGGGTTCATATTATTAAACAAAGTATATGCCGAAAAGGGCCGTCATGAAACTACGTGGGGTATATTACGTAGATTCCATTATACGGACTCTCTGTCTCTGGAAGATCAGTTCCTCCGACCAAAACTAGATGTTCCCTCTAACTCAAGTGTGGAATTGAGTCCTGACGGCTATAGATTTCTGGTAGACATGTTTCTCCTGTTTGATAAAGATAACGATGGTGGTCTGAATGAACTAGAGCTCAATGCGTTATTGAAACCAACCCCTGGAATTCCTAGACTATGGAGGGATACCAATTTCCCGCTATCAACCGTTCGAAGCGAAGCTGGTAATGTCACTCTACAAGGATGGCTCGCTCAATGGAGTATGTCTACATATTTGGATTACAACACCACTATGGAGTATCTTGCTCAATTGGGATTCGAAAGCAAACAAGAGATCCAGAAAATCGTCGACGGACTTCGTGTCACGAAACCTCGCAAGAAGCGCAATCCGGCAAGCAAGTCATACAGATCTACTGTTATCACTGATCGTAATGTATTCAACTGCTTTGTATTGGGAAGTAGTGGAAGCGGTAAAAGTACTCTTCTTAATGCATTTTTGAATCGGCCGTTTTCTGAGGTTTACACGCCTACTATAAAATCGGTTACAGCTGTTAATTCAGTCGAGATGCCAGGAGGTAAACAATGTTACATGATTTTAGAAGAACTGGGAGAGCTGGAACCTGCTGTTTTGGAAAATTCATCCCGGCTTGATGAGTGTGATGTGTTGTGCTATACATATGATTCTTCAGACCCAGATAGTTTTGCATATCTTGTCAACCTACACCGGAAATACCCACAATTGAATAATTTGCCAGCGGTGTTTGTCGCCCTAAAAGCGGATTTGGATCGTCAGCAGCAACGGTGTGACCAACAACCTGATGTATATACTCGAAACTTGTCGATGGCTGCTCCATTACATGTTTCTGCTCAATGGCCCTCGTCTCTCAATGAGCTCTTCGTGCAGTTGGCAGATGCAGCACAAAAGCCTGGGTCTGCAACACCAAGAGAGGGTCCAGAAGAAAGTGACACTACAGCTTTCTCGCCCATTATGATAGCGTCAGTTGCTGCTGCACTTACAATATCAATGGTTTGGATTTGGCGAGCCCAAGCAAAGACATAGCACCGCATATAGTACAGTTTATTTATTAATCTTAATGTTCATTATTCGTAGCTGTCTTTTTTGTATGTCTCCACCTATTTCTTTTGATAGGCTTCAGTGAGAAGTCGGAAATGGGTTTTTTCCTGGTCAGCAAGCTTTCCTTCAAGATCCTAATGTTAGCTAAAAAAAATAAAGAAAAAAAAAATTCAAAAAAACTTACGCTGATAATGGTAGAGACCAGGAAGTAGTTGTTGTAAAGAAACTTCTCTTGCTTTGCGCTGGAATCATTCAACACCCCACTCATCTTAGTCAGAAACGATTCAAAATCATTTCTCAATCTCAACACGCTATTGGCAACCGGTTCAGTTTCACTAGTATCTGATTCGCATAGAGACAATATTCCATATAAGAAACTGGAGAATTGCTGAGTTATATGATGGGGTACAAGTGCCGATGCGTTGGAAGCAGTAGCCGAAAACGAAGATGACTTGGTTGATGCCCGTCGTAAGCTTTCACAATTTGAGTCCATGACAGTTTGAAACTTGGGCCACAGATTAATTAGCTCCAGATTGAAATAATCTTGAGAAACAGGAATCTTTCTCCTTTGCAACTCAAACTCAAAACGATGAGCCAATCGTATACATATTAATATTCCATATGCATCAAAAGAACCTTCCACCAATTGCTTTGCATAGCCATGGCAAATGGCAAAAGTCGGCTCGAACACTTCATTGAAAATGGGAGCCACATCTGCTTCACCACCATCATATTTAAAGAAATCTCTAAGGAATTGATACTCTACCGACACGTTATCGACAAATGCAATGCAGAGACTGCGATAACCTGATTCCATCCAGTACGTATGTGTAGTGGTCTCGGCCACCTGCCCAAGTATAACGGAGGGATCTTCTGAAGATACAATATTTGGCCTCTCACCAATTGACAGATAATCCATTATAGTGCCAGCACCACCTTGGCGCGCCCTGACAGCGGGGGCAGCCGTGTTGAATAATAAACCCCTTCGTGATGTCTCATCAGACCCAATAATAACAGAACTGTCTATCGTATGTAAATTCAGCTTTTCGAGCGATTTGATATACCGATTGAAACAACTTGAATAATACCATCGCATGGTGTTGATATAAGCTTGTCTCAGCCCAACTGCCAATTCCTTATGTTCAGAATACAGAAAGTTGTATAATTCTCGATTCGCCAGCATATCGACTTGGATTGCTTGCGAATTTACACCGGGGTTTCGCAGTTGTCGAACCCGTGAAGCGATGTAATCTCTGATTCGTTCAATGGCCTTGCGAATCACCAATCCCAGCTGTTGCTCGGCGCCTTTGATGGCAGTGAAATCGTCCCGTTGAGACTTTAGCACTTTAAGCTCTTGACTTCGTCGCAACACATACTTTAATGAAGCTCTCCATTGAGGGGAAATAGGCTTTTCAGCGATCTGAATCACCACATGGGGGGGGATAATCAAGGCCTCCACCAGCGGAGCCAGCTTAGACTCTGCATCTTTGCGAACCTGGAGCTTTCTGGAATGCAGCAAAGACCGATTTTGTAGTTCTTCCATATCAGCAGACAGCAGATTTAAATCCGATTGGAATGATCTCAAAGACGACTCCAAGTGCTGCAAATAATCCTGAGATGTTTCAATCTCACTGTGGAGTTTCTCGTACTGCTGGATATCATTGTCGTAATTGTGGGACGAGCCTTTCTTAAGCTCGGATGCTATTAATGGAGACTCATCATCGGCGATCTGAGGAATTAAATCCGCTATAGATAGTCCCAAAAGTTGATTCAGTTGTACCAGAACGTCCGGTTCACGAACCGGTGGTTCTTGGGCCACGTCCGCCATGAGGTTAGGAGGCTCAATTGGGGGGACGAAAGAGTTAGTGGAGAAATGGCCGACAACAAAACAATATGTAAATAAATTTTAAAAAAAACAACAAAAAACGTGATAATAGAGATCAATTAAGTTGTCTTTAAAAATCTTTGTAACGAATTAATGATATATTAATATAGCATTATAAAAAACCAAGGAATAATAGATTCAATAAATAAATACATTACCAACGATTAGACTTATCGGGAGGAGATGAATCAGCCACGAAATGATGACTACGTAATGGTACAAGAGGGGTTTCTGGAGGGCGAGTAACAGTAGTAACCGTGGCAATAGCAGTTCTAGTATCAGCACCAGTCACTACATCAGGAGGAAGCCAGTCGTCTACTTCTTCATCACGGTAGAAGTGAAGCTCTCTGTCAGGCTCATTCCATAAAGGAGGAGGCGTCGGAGAAGGCTCTCTAGATGAGTCCGGGGTGGATTGAGAAATAGTAGAGCCCGGGGATACCACAGAGTGATGGCTGGAGATGTTACCATTGATATTATCGGGTTCAGCACCTAGGTCTGGAGTACCAGGTCTAGAAGTTCTCATCGGATGCAACAACGAATCATCAAAATCAACTAGAGGTTTCCTCTTTGGAGTCAACCTTGGTCGTCGTTGCCCCCCACTTGGTTCGTCTATTCTTCTGTTTCGTATGCTGACACGGTTACTCTGAGGAGAATCATCTAATGAGCTTATTCTCGAATGGCCTCGACGCACGACATCCAACAACCGATGTCCATTCTGGGATTGGATGATGCCAGTTCTATGGTTGTTTGCACTCCTAACAGAGTCAGTCGACTCAAAAGAAGTGTCCACCACCTGAGAGTCGGAAAATGTCGACTTGCGTGGAAGCGAATCCGAAAAAGATGCCTTTGGGGGAAGTAACGGTGAAATTGTCGAGTCAGAAAACGACGCTTTTCGTGGCAATGAGTCAAAATCCGATCCAGAACCTGATCTATGCCTGCTAGTATTCACTAAACTCATCAATTGGCTTACTGGGCGTTTTGGAGCATGTCCATTACCACCACGAAAAACCCCAGCAGATGGCCCGTCACGACTACCATTCGCTGCCCTATTATCCCGATCCACATCTCCATGCCGAGTTATGGCTGTGGCAGGCTTGTATGTGAGACGACGCTTTGGTCCATTTCCACTGTAGCTACTGTCCACATCCACCCTGGTATCTTCATCACCATCACCTTCCCATTTATGCTTGGAGCGTCTCCGTAGCTCGAGATCCTTCTCCCTGACAAGAAGTAGATCGGTATCAATGTACCCCATAAATAAATTACATGTATCGATTGGCTCTCCCAGGGTCGTTAAAATTAATTAATTAAGACGCGAAAAGTTACAGCTATAAAATCCGTCTGCAGAGATATGATATGTGTGGGGCTGGGCTGTGTGGTAATGGCTTAGCAGGAGATTGTTACTAGAAGTACAAGAAGCACCATAATGTCAGGGGATATCAGCCAAATGGATGCCATTGGGTATTCGTTAATGGTGACAGGTTGTTATGTGGGTTCGTTATATGTACGAAAAGACACAAGGCCATCGTCTACAATGAGCAGAGATGATGTGGAAGTGGTCAAGAGACGAATGTGGATGATATCTGCAGTAACCGGTGCATTGATCCTCGTTATAGTGCCCAATATACTGGTGATGTTTGAGCAAAGATATGAGACTTGGTATTACGGATTGCGCACTCTTAATATTACATTTGGATGGGATTCGTTAGTGGTTGATCCTCTATTTGCATTGCTGTTGACTAGTGTGTTGTTCATAGGACCGCTGACCAAGACCCTCTACTTTGAATACGAATTGAACTGGAATGCATTGAAACGAGATGTAAAGGAAGGCGTTACTGATGTATATGGATTGCGCAATTTCATCGTGGGGCCAATAACCGAGGAATTGGTGTTCCGATCTTGTGTAGTGAGTTTCTATTTGGCATGTGGAGCATCGAGTTCTACAATCATATTCGTCACCCCTCTATACTTTGGACTGGCGCATATTCACCATATCTACGAATCGTTACTACATCTTCCAGACCGTGACAGACGTCCAGTGCTCATATCAATTGCAGTTCGAACTGTTTTCCAATTTATTTACACAACCATGTTCGGATGGTATGCGGTGTATCTATTCATTAACACTCAAAGCATCTGGGCATGTGTTGCAGTCCATATCCTTTGCAATTGCATGGGTGTACCCGAACTCACCCTTGATACTCCTAAAAAGACAAAGTTCTATAGGGTCCTGTTGGTGATAGGACTGGCATCGTTTTTGACATTAATATTTACCTTAAGATGGAGCCATCCGCTGTTCTAGACTAGTAAATCAAGAAAACTGTTTTGCGCACTTTGCAAGCTTAGCCAAACATCCTGCTAGTTGCAGATAGGTGCCAACACCATCAAGGATTCTCATATGAGTGAATCCAATTTCTTTGATGAATTCCAACTTGGCGCCCTCGGTTAACGTATCAAGTGTCTTGGTGACTCGGAACATAGTCGAGATAATATCGACAGCACTATAGCCTTTATCCCACAATAATGTCAAGTCATCAAGGGCTGCATCGATTTCATTTTGCTGGCAAGCTTTAATCATCTTTTGAATTGCAATTGGATGCGGTGAATCCACTACTTTGAACACATTATCACCGTTCACAAGTCCAAAACCCGACCATGTACTTTGCAAGTTGTTAATGGCTTGTCGCATATCTCCCTCGGCGGTAAAAATCAATGCACTCAGTCCCTCGTCAGTAAATTCAACCTTCTCTGCTTCAATAACCTGTTGTAGCCGTTTCAAAACTTGGATATCAGTTAGTCGCGCGTATCGCAGGATTGCACATCGAGACTGCAATGGCTCAATGATTTTATTGGATTGATTGCATGCAAATGCGAATCGGGTAGTATTGGCATAAATCTCCATAGTTCTCCTTAATGCTTGCTGAGCTCCTGGAGTCATACTATCTGCTTCGTCAAGAATGATGATCTTGTGTCGTCCAGAAGGCAAATTGACCTTCTTCTGAGCAAATGCTTTAATTCGCCCTCTCACAACGTCAATTCCTCGTTCATCTGATGCATTAAGTTCCAGGACTGCTTCTTTATAGGCGTCTCCTAGTAGCGTCCGAGCCAGGCAAAGTACCGATGTGGTTTTTCCAATACCAGGCATTCCCTTCCGTTAGCACTCAAATCAACCAATTATCCACAATAGCTACTTTGATAGTCTGTCCTAGACATCAATGGCACCACTAAGGGGGCGAAAAGTCAATTATTACTTACGGAAATAATCAAGTGTGGCATATTACCGTCTCTCGCAATGATTCGAAGACGTTCAATGGTGTCCTCATTGCCCACTACATCATCCAGGTAAACCGGCCGGTATTTTTCAACCCTAAAATGTTAGACAGTGAATTTCTCCAGATGAAAACCTACCAAGGGAGCTGTAGACCATATTCATCCCCGCCAATTGCTGATAGTTTGGCAGCCTGTTTCGATGATTCTGCCTTGACCTCCATATGTTAAGACGCGTCGAGATGAGGCTGATCCACAATGGTGCGAATTACTTAAATTGCCTAACTGGGACAAAGGTTGCCCCACCCAAAGCAGCGTAGTGTCGTTCGCCTGCCCAACTACATTATTAGCTTTAGATCAAACGCTAGCAAATCAATGTGCTAGTTTTCATGATGCCGATCTGCCAAGCCGTAACAATAATTTACAGTTCCGCTATCTGACAATGCAGGCAATGCAGAATGACGGCAGGAAATGTTACTATACTGGCAACTCAGCTGAGTGATCTGGTGAATGGGCTCTTGTGTCAGTCACTGAGTATATAATATGATGGCAGCCTTACCTCGCTGCTAATGTAAGCTTTATAGCAGTGTTTATGTTATATCGTGACAGATGCAGCTTGATGGGGGTCATGGGCGGAACTGAATCCCTAAGATCAGTCGGAGTTCTCAGGTGGCATCTATCCCCGCACCGAGAGATGTGGGGTGCAGATCATGTGGGGGAAACTCATGCGATCTTGTGGCATACCAAGACACCGCCAGGACATGCAAACCGAAACTATAAATGTGGAGTGTTGTGCCAATATGTCTTTGTTCTCCCAGATTTGATTCTTCACTATGGAGAAAAATACCGTTGACTATCTAGATAGAGTTGACACAGGTCGATCTATCGATAAGATCCCTGCTGCAGCAGTTGCTGCAGAGGAATTGTACCCCGGAGTGTCGAAAGCTAAAGTTCTATTAAAGCTAGACTTTCGGATTCTGCCCGTTGTAACCGTTTTATATCTATTGGCGTTCTTGGATCGTGGAAATATCGGCAATGCAAAAATCGAAGGCCTTACAGACGATACTCATCTTCATGGAAATCAGTATAATATTTGTTTGGCTATGTTCTTTATTACCTATGCAATTTTCGAAGTTCCCTCAAATATGATTTTGAAGCGCTTGAGTCCTTCAGTTTGGCTTCCAATTCTTATGATTGGATGGGGTGTTGTGATGACGTTGATGGGAATCGTGCAGAATTATGGCGGATTGCTGGTCACTAGACTGCTATTGGGAATGTTTGAAGCAGGTCTTTATCCTGGTGTTGCATTTTATCTGACTATGTTTTATCGTAGAGATGAAATGCAGTTTCGGCAATCTCTGTTCTGTTCTGCTGCATCAGTTGCTGGTGCATTTTCTGGTCTGCTTGCTTGGGCAATTGCCAAAATGGATGGCGTTGGCGGATTAGCTGGTTGGAGATGGATTTTCATTCTCGAGGGTATTGTCACAGTTGTGTTTTCTGTTGTGTCTTATTTTTTGATCTGTGACTCTCCAGAGAAGGCTAAATTCCTATCAGAAGATGAACGTAACTATATTCTTCATCGTCTCAAAAGTGATCGAAACCAACAGGCAGTTTCGTCTGAGGAAACGGAATCCGTCAATCGTCAATATTTTTGGGCAGTGCTTAAAGATCCCCAGGTTTATTGTCATATATTCGTATACTATGCGGTGGTTTGCCCAATCTATGGAATTTCTTTATTTCTACCCTCAATTATAACCAGTCTAGGATATGTTTCATCCACGGCCCAGCTCATGACTGTACCAGTTTATGTCTGTGCTGCAATATTTTCGGTGAGTTTTGCATTGCTATCTGACCGGATTAAATGGCGATATCCGTTTGTTGCTGGAAACTTTGCACTTTCGATTATTGGATATATTATGGCTATTACTTGTGATATCAAGGCAAAGCCTGGGGTGTTATACGCTGGCATGTTTTTCTGTGCAGTTGGGTGCTACTCTGCTTTCCCTGCTGCTGTAACTTGGCATTCTAACAATCTGGCACCGTCATACAAACGGGCAGTGGGAATGGCAACTCAAATTGGTTTCGCAAATTTCGGAGGTGCTATGGCCTCTAACTTTTATCGTGCTCAAGATGCCCCCCAATATCGAATGGGTCATGGTCTGGAAATCATGTTCCTCAGTATTGGAATTATAGCTGCCACTATTGTTGAGTTGCTTTATAAACGTTGGAATCGCATTAAAGAGCAGGAGCTGGCTTCTGGTGTATATGACTCGTATACCCCTGAGCAATTAGATGCCATGGGTGACAAAGGCCCTTATTTCAAGTATTTACTATAAATTTGTGTTATTAATAAATGTTAAAATCATAATGTATTTGTAATCGTCAAGTCATAAGACTTATGCTAATAAGATATAATCTCTGTTATTTCACTGATTTTGTATCGGTGGTGATGAGTTGCGTCCATAATATGGATCATGAAAACCTCTCCTGTGACCTCCACTAGAGTGAGATTTTTGCAGCTGTACAGCTTCTCCGATCTCGGTTTCATTGTCACCCTGCCACATTTCTGCACCATCAATTGATGAAGAAGATGACGAAGAAGTTGACTCAGTTGACGGCGACTTCTTAGGGTCCTCTATCTCTTCATACTGAGATTGCTGAGCTCGTGTGTGTTCATGTCGCTGTTGCTGTTGTTGATGCTGTTGTTGATGCTGTTGTTGATGCTGGTGCTGTTGCTGTTGATCCAGTGATTGATCTTGAGATTGTTGCATATATGCATCGATATCATAATCCTGACCATAGTGATCTTGGTACTCCGCAGAACCATACACATCCCCATCATACTCATATTCATATTTATTGGCCTGTTCGTCTCTGTAATCATGCGTCATTGGCGAATCTGCATCATCACCAGATTTCAGGGCCTGTAACTTGTGAAGCTGATCGAGTTGAAGCTGTTGCATTTGTTCCATTTGTTGCATTTGCTGCTGATATCCATGATTAATCAAGTTCAAATATGCATACATGAAATTTGACAACAGCACTTGCTGGACAAGAGGTCTTCGAGGATTAGCCAACTTCAAATGAGAGAGTCGGTATATAGCACGCTCGATATGGAGAGGGTATCTGTGATACAACATAACCAAACTTTTATCAGACATTTGATGAGGTGGGATATGATATGGCAATCCACCCTCATATTGCTGCATTTGCTGGATCTGCTGCTGTAGCTGTTGTTGTTGTATTATTAGCTCTTTCTCCTGAGCATGGTAGTCGGGGTCATTGTTACCCCGGTCAAGCCCGCTCCTCGAATCACGACTCTTACTTCTACTTCGAGACTTTGATCGAGATCGATACCTAGACCTCGCGGTAGCTTTTATGGGACTAGTACGTTCACGGCGCTCCTTTACTTCGACCGTTCGGTCTTGAATGGATCCTTCACGCGCAACTCCTTCATTGCCAGAATGTTCGTCAGAATTGTCCTTACGAGGCTTTTTCTTTGTGAAAAAAGAAGAAATACCCTTCTTATCCGAAGAAGAAGTAGAAGCTGTCGATGTTGGTGATGTTAGTGGCTCAGTTGCTTGTGGCTCAGTATCGGAAGTTGGCTGTTGATTGTTTGGAGTAAATAATCTTCTCCATGTGGTTCTCATAGACTTTGATTTGGAAGATCCAGTCGAAGATCCAGAAAGAGAAGGAGTCAGTGAGCCTACTTCCAGCTGGCCAGGAACATTGTCTGCCATCGGCACTGCCGATAAAATATCAGTCGAGCTGCCTAACATTGAAGGGGAAGCGAATCTTGCAGCATGCTGTGATGTGGGTAACTCATCTTCCAAAATGATATCAGAGCTGTCTAAAATATCCGGTCCTTGCTCTTCAATATCCATTTGCTGATCAGAGGATTGTAGATTTTCCTCAGAAGATGGTTCCACTGACTGATTCTGCTGAACATAGTCATACCTTTGACGTTCTTCATTGTCAGAGCTATCAAGATTCAATCTGACAACAGCATCATTAATCTCGTTGTTAGTGTTATTATCATGCTCTTCCTGTCCCTTTACACTTTCCTGCTTAGGTATTTGTTCTTCACTGCGTTCTTCGATAACTGAATGTGCAGGAGGAGATTGCGGTGAAGTTAGTCCGTTTTCAACAGATTGATCATTTATCGGGTTGGTCTTGTTGCCTGTTAATGTTGGCCGGCGTTTTCGTAATGATGGTTTGTTGTACCTGGTATGTGCTGAACGTCTGAGAGATGAAGACGGAGCAGGTAATATTGGTTGATCGCTGTCATTGGCAAGCGGTTCAATATGAGGAGCTGATTGATGGCGTACAACTTCAGCATTATTCTTCTCAGACGACAATCCGCTCCGTCTGAAGGAGTAAATATGGTTATGCGATAGAGATCTAGCAAGTTGAAATGGATCCATTGCAAGGCTTTCCAGTTCTCCTAGAGATTCCAGTTGTGATGATAAAGACAGAATAGATTGAGATTCATCATTGAGATATCCTCTGCTTTTACGCTTGTTTTCAAGGACATCACTTCCGTCGGTATATTCCTCGATATCTTGAATCTCTCGACTGAGTCGGGTATTTTTCCTTCGCAATGCAGATTCTCCAGAACCATGTGTATCGTCGGACTGTGAGCCCTGAGAGCCCTCTACAGTAGCTCTAATCTCCGCTACCTTTTGCTGTACAAAAGATTTCCATTCCTGAGGAGCAATCTCCGGGTGGACATGTGCAGGGACCCATAACAACTGTGAAGCATGCGATGAGTTGATGTCGGGGAAATAAGACCCTGAAGAAGCAGAAGCATCAGACGAATCGGAATGAAGCAATGGTGTCTGTTGCGGTGATGATGCATTATTATTGTTGTTATTGTTGCCGTTGCTGCTAATGGAGTCGGTCAAACTAGATGCAGAGGAAGTGCTGGCAGTACTGCCAGATGACTTTGACCGACGGGGTATGCTTGAAGATGGAATCGTGCCAGCCCCAGAGCTCGAAGGCGCTATGTCATCATATAGGTTGAACTGAGGTAAGTCAGGGTCCAAGGTCGATAAAGCACCTAATGAAAGTCTTTTCAGAGCCTGAACGTTGTTCATCTCTTGGGCCACCACAGCGGCCGCCGTAACGGAATCAGCGCGTGTATCGCCATAAGCTCGGCCAGTGAAAGACGTCCGTCTCGGATTAGTGTCTTGGTATGGATCCATGTCTAAATCTGGTTGTATTTTTTCCCGACAAGAGTGTTAGCACTGGATACGAGAAAAAGTTAGAGTGTATAGGAGAGTTGTTGGTTTTCGATAATGCACAAAAGTGTCCCTAACAAACAGAAACCTTGAGATAACCGACAAAAAGAAGGAACCAGCCACGAGATCCAGCTCCGTGGTCAAAAGCAGCGATAGACAAAGTTCTGAAAATGGATAGAATCAATAGTTCCGACCACAAAATGCTATCATTTGACGGGAAGGAAAAAAAAAACTAGGATGAAAAAATGGACTTTAGCGCTCAAACTGCGGGGACCGTCGGTGTACCAAGTAGCACAAAGACATATACCACACGAAGTTGAGCACAGGCAGCCAGATGCCAGAATTTCAAGGCAATAGAATAGCCTTTTGAAGGGGTAGATATATGGAAGTATATGGCTGCCGTAAAGGTTGAGGTCGCGCGACGTTAAAGGAGATATGCTTAGTCAGGGCTGCGTCAGCATGTTTAATGCAATACTCAAAACGAAACTTGAGAGCACACAACTACTAAGAATAGACAGCACAACAATAGCAATGAACAAGAAGTGAATAATCAGTATTAAATTGTATTAATTGAACATATTTGAGTATTTCAGGTATCACCAACAAAATTGTATATCCCTACCATATGATCTGGTATGTTCATTCCGGTACTGCACATTCCGAGTCTCATTCCTGCCCGGCATAAACTCACCAGATGCTCACCACTATTAAATATTTTCAAATCAAATGAAATTAAACTCAAATACAAATGCTATCAGCTAATTTGCTGTCTGCTCAGCAGCGCGTGCCGTGAGCTCGACTGGCTCTGGCTCCGAGTCATGCGAGGGTGTAACAGCTGTGAGATCGGAGATAGCAGGAGCTGCGTTTGCTGCGTCGGACGATTCAGATTCAGAAGGTTGTTCATCAGGCACATTTGCATTAGCTGGTAAGGACGCATCAGAATCAAGAACAGGTTTTGGCTCATGAAGCTTTCGCTGGGGAAGAACCGATTCAAATGCAATCTTCCAGTCTTTTACCTCGAACCATTTGAGTAAGATTTCAAAGACATGGTTGGTGGTTAACACTCTTCGTCCTGACAATTTAATATACTCTTCAATAGGTAATCTTGCAGTCTGGATATTTGCGCTCGATGCTTTATCACGGCAAAGGTTTTGATATCGACCCTTGTCGACAATTCCGCCAATTATATATGTCATATTCTCGTCCAAAGTCTCGATTGTATTTGTCGAGTCAGATGATAAATAGAGCCATTTAGACTTTGATTCATCGTCTTGAGGAACTTCGTAGTCTTGTTCACTAATCTTGACCTCCTGCCAATGGTGGTACTGGCCAGCTAAAGGACCGTCAAACCGATCCTTGAGCTTCTTATTCATGGAAGTAATCTCCAAGTTCACATACTTATCTGCTCGTCTGTTTACAGAATAGCAAGTCACTACTTGAGAAGCCAGCGATGTTCGTTCTTGATCCTTCATAAGATCATCAAACCCACAGTCGAGAATAATTGTTACAGGAAGCTGCTCTCGTGTATCCAGATTGCGACGAGTTTTCTTAGAGGGTGGTTCAATACCAGCAGCCAACGCTTCTTCTTTCAGCTGGCGCTTTTTCTGTTTTAATTGTTTTCTCTTTTCTCTTCGTTCCTCGTTAAACTTTTCACGTTCTGCCTCAAATTTCCTTCGTTTCAGCTCTTTTTTCCATGCACTTTTTGACATTCCCTCGGGAGCAGGAGGAGTAGGTTCTGATCGCTTCTCCATTATGCAATAGTCTTTATATAAATAAGTGTCGGATAGTTCGACGGATCAAGATCAAGATCAATAAAGATCAAAAGCTAATATGATTTTTCAACCAAAAATCTAGGTGCATGATGCGGCTAAGTAAATTTCAGTTCGCGCTGTAGGATATGCCGACCTAAGCAAGCACCCCTACCAGGACCCAGACCAATCTAGCCATCTAGGTGTGTCAGCTCAGGCAAGGAAGTTGTAGCTGAGCTGTCAGGGGACACGTTTGATCGAGAGAAATGGTTTTATAATTCAATTGGTTGCAATATCAAGCAATTTCGATTAATCGATGTGTAGCCACTGCTGTGCTTGGTAAGTTATTCCATGGCTACCGATTGCGTCAATGTGGTGACTCGTCTCACAAGTTGACTCAGGCAGGATCTACAATTCGGCGAATTGAATTGACTAGTTGTGTATCCAATCAAACCAATGCACAAAACTTGTCCAAAGAAAATAGAAATGCCAGATAGAAATATTAATAATCAATAGAAACTAAACGCTAAAATATTTCATTAGAATTTGGAAAAAAAAAATCACTCCGATGTTAAACTATAATAATGGTTTTAAAAAAAAGTCTACCAGAAAGCTTGGAAATGCCCTGTGTGCCATTGCCTGCTCGGCCTGGCCATTGCTAAACCACACAGTCCCCCTCCCCCAGTCAAGTGAGTTGTCCCCACCAACAGATTAACAGCAAGCCCCGCTACCGGATGCGAATACGGCTGCCATCGTGCTAAAAGTCACGGGAGGGGGTTGTGCATGGCTCGCCCCCAAACTTTAGGCCGACATGAGCTATAAAAGCACACCAAGACCCACACAGAACTCGTCATATAATGGCTGAAGATAATCAATTGAGACGATCGGCTCGTGTAGCTGCCAAAAGAGGTCCGGAGGAGGTCGTGGAGCCTGTTAAACCCAAGAAGACCAAGGCCCCAAAAGCTCCAAAGGTCCCCAAAGAAGAGGCTAAGGGTGAAGAAAAGGCAGAGACCAAAAAACCCGTCGCAAAGGAAGAGCCCGCTGAAAATGGCAAGGCAGCCGGCCAGGTCAAGGTTGGTGATGATGCTCCAGATATTGCGCTACTAGATCAAGATGAGTCTAGTATCAATGTTGCGGAATTGGCTAAATCTTCCAAGTATTTGGTGATTTTCGGTAAGTGTTTTCCGTGCGCTACAATTCATAACCAACTTGAATGGGGAGGCCTCCAGAGTGAGGTCACTCCGTGCTTGGTCCATCAAATGTTCTTACAAAAAAATTAAATTACAATATTGTTTGGTTTTTTTGGTTTTTTGTTTGTCAAAGAAGTCAATATAATGACATCTTTGCAAGCAATTGAGTCGAAAATGGTCGAAATATTGGTTGAATTTTCAATTGCTCATAGCTCGATAATACTAACTCTAGCATATCCCAAGGCTAATACTCCAGGTTGCACTCGTCAGGCTTGTGGCTACAGGGATTTGTACAAGGACTTCCAGAGTAATGATGTGGTCATTGTTGGATTGTCAGCAGACTCTCCAAAGGCCCAGAAATCATTCGAAACCAAATTCAACTTGCCTTACAAGTTGATCTCAGATCCCGAGTATAAATTGATCTCCAAGCTTGGGGCTAAGAAGACAGCCACCGGTGGAGTTACCCGGTCCCATTGGGTGATCAAGGATGGCACGTTCGTGTCTGTGGATGTTGGTGTTAAGCCAGACGATTCTTTCGTAGACACTTTGAAGAAAGTAAAAGAAGAGTAGATTTGGTAAACTGAAAAAAAGTGTTGTCTTGGGACTGTTGTGGACAATAATTCTGGGCCCGTTTTATTTTTTTTACACTGATCCAGCAACTTGTTTCTAATAGGATATTATTATTGATTGAATAGGGTATTGATTTGAAATTGTTAGTATACATTTATAGTGGTGAATGGGTGTTTCAATTCGACACATGACTAGTCAAGCTCAGAACGTAAAACAGCTCATTGAGCGGAGGGACGCCCTTGAATCGGAATTGGATGCTTTAGCTGATGTTCTTAAATCTCATAATGTCGATATGGATACGCCACTAGTAACAGGGGACGGATTTCCAAGGGCAGATATTGATGTTGCACAGATTCGTGAAACCCGAAGTCGAATCATCAAGCTCAAAAATGATATTCGTGCAGTTATGACCCAAATTGAGGGAGGGTTGGTTGAATATTTCAAGCAGACCAAGGATTCTCCTTTGCCAGAATCATCTCAACAAAAGTCGCCTAGTCAACCACTGTCTGGGACGACATTAGGTTCTACTCGAGCATCTGTTCCTATCGCTGCTTCTACTCAGTCCAATACCCAACTTAGTGTTCCACCATTTGCTGTGGTCCGGTCAGTTGAGGCTACCAGCCCTGCTGAAATTGCTGGACTTCAAGTGGGAGATCAAGTGATCCAGTTTGGAACTGTTAATGCATCCAACCATCAGAATTTGTCACGGTTGGCAACTGTTGTACAAATCAACCAAGATGTGAGTAGAAGTTTGAAATTTATTTTATTGAGAACTGCGACTAACTAGAAACCTATTGGAGTCAAAATACTTAGGGATGATGAATCGATCGATCTCACTTTGACCCCTACTTCATGGTCTGGAAGAGGATCTCTTGGATGTCATATCGTTCCTTTATAAAGCCGCCAATAACTGGTACTTATTGCATCTATTTACAAATTGCTTTTAAATATTATATATAGGAATTTATATACAGGGATCGACCAGTTGTTCTATCCTCCGTGAAGAGTGGAAGCAAAAAGAATTACATCTCCATTTTTGAGCTCATAACTCTCTTCTCCAAGTAGTTCCCAGTCAGCATCATTGATCAATACTAATATACCAGGTCGTCTATCGTTAGCGTGCAAAATATATACTAAAATTCATAACAAATGCTGTTGTTGTTAATACTCACACTGTATCTCCTTGCAAAAACATATCTACTCTTGGATCTATCATTTTGTCCTTGAGATACCCCAGCAACCACTGCACAGTAGCTCCAACTGGAGGCTCAACATCGAGGGACTTTTGACCAAACAAAATCTCTAGACCTCCTGTGAACTCTGCTACGATACCCATGGCCGTCTAGATGTTAGATTGATCAAGGATAAACAAAAAAAATAACACCCAGATCTGGTACACTAAAAGCAAGTACAGAAATGTTTAGTACTGACTGACTGCAGATTTACACACTGCATCTGTGTGGGTGTGGGTGGGTGGTGGCTTTTAGTACGGCGCGGCCACGTAGGCGATCTTTTTCACTCAATCTCATCACACGAGCTCTTTAACAATTGCAATGAAGTTATTCAACATTGTGGGAATGGCAGCATTGGCGTCTGTGCTGAGCCCAGTACTGGCCCAGGCTGATGGATCTGATTTCAAAATCTCTCCATCAGATTTTTTATCGGTGGACTCTCGATTCCCCGAGGACTCATATCTGGAATCTGGGGCTATCCAGGTCACCAATGGCCAGGATACCGCAGTGACTTTGCTCCTTTCTAACCCTCTTGAAGAGGGTGATGCCGATGTCATTTTGGCAGCTATTGGCGGTGCTATTTGGGATGCAGACAATCATGTTTTTGCCAACCTGACCGTCTCCAAGGTCGGACCTTACGTTGTCAAGGCAGGTCAGCACGTCAGTGTTGAATACAATTTGAACGTGGATTACGCTCCTGCTGACTACAACCTGACTCTGACATTGTTTGTACAGCATGCTGAACAGTTTTACTCGGTTGATATGGTGCGACGACCCGTTGTTTTGGACGACGCTCCTATCTCTCCTTGGGATCTCCGATTGCTTGTTGTCCAGTTGGTGGTCGGTGTCAGTGCTGCTGGTATCGGATACTACCTGTCCAGGCATGTGATCTTGCCATTGATGGGAGACAGGATTCCCAAGAAGAAGGAAGAGGCAAAGCCCTCTAAGGATGCCAAGGCTGCTACTGCTGCTGCCAGTGGATCTGACAAGAAGTACGATGAGTCGTGGATTCCTGAGCACCACTTGCGACCAAGAAAGAAGACTCCTCAATAGATGTATAAAGCTAGTTAATAAAACATCAGAAGAAGAAAAACAAAAACAGAAAGAATACGTATGGTATTTGGGGATTTATTTATGTCGTTATTCAAATCTCAATTAAGTTACTACTATTTACATTTACAATTTAATTTAAGCTTCCAGAACAGTCTGGATCTTGTTGAGCCATGAAATGTACTCAATGTTCTCTCGGTATGAAGCATACTCCGAGATGAAACTGGCAAGCTCACTGTTGACACCTCGGGCCTCAAGATAAGCATCTACTCCAGTCTGTACAGTCTCGTCCAGGACTGAGAAAGGAGGTCCCTGGTACTGCATTCGTCGCTTATAGTCGGCCTCTGGAGTATCGGCAGTAGCCAAATCAGCGGACTCGTAAGGGATAATTGACTCGACAAGAATTACGTCTTGGTCTGCGATAGCCTCAATACCTAGAGCTCCGCCAGCATTCTTCTCGATCACAATGTTGAGACGGATAGGAGTGCTCATGTCCTCTTCAAATTCCACATCATTTTCAAACTTCTCACCTTGCTCCTCGCTGATCTCGTCCTCCTCGGCGAATGTCTCATTGTTGGTGATATCTGAAATCGAAAAGTAAACGTTAACGGTCTCATTGCCGTCCTTTCGGAATAACCTCACTTCATCGTGACCATCCTTGGCAATAAGGCTGAATCCAGAGTACTCGAGAAACTTCTTGACCACTTCAGGCTCCTCAACATCCCCCTCCTTCTCAATAACAATCTCATTCTTGATAGCTGCGATCAACTCAGCATCTGCAGCGGGCAACGGAGCCTTGTTTCGATTCAATGGAGTCTGAGAAAAGTGGCGGTATCCACCAACCATGGAAGGTCCGGTACTAGCTATTCTGCTGGACATTGCCATTGCTACAGGACGAGCAACAGCCATACCTGGACCACGGGCCACAGCTCGTACAAAACTTCGACTTGCAACTCGGCAAACTGCTGACATATTTAAATAATCTGTTGATTCCTTTTCGTTTGTACTAAAGTGAGTAACAATAGCTTGGTTGGAAAAAATCAAGCTATTATTCTCCATCGGGGAGGGTAAATGCCATCATGTACGAAAAAGAAAATATGACATCTTTAGTTAAACGTTGATCTGCATAGCAGAGTACAGTGGACGGGACTTTATATTTTCATCAACAAAACAAAGTATAAAGATATTAATATTTATTTTATGCTGGCAAATATGTCTGAGCTTTTTTGTGGCTCCCTTCGCTGATTGTATGCTTAGAGCATATAATGGCCAACAGATGGTGGGGGAGCACCAGAATCCCATTTGGTTTGGTTGGCTCCAAGAACAAAATGGATTGATCCACCATTTTCAAAGATTTCATCATGTGAAACCCAGTTCTGTTTCCGCTCATTACCATTGACGTACACCTGCTGCACAAAATAGATATCAGGAGCCAGGTTGTCTGCGGTGATAGACACCTGTTTGCCGTTCTCCAACGCCAATGTAAATGAAGAAACAAATGGAGAGGACAACAAGTATGTGGTAGTTCCAGTAACCGGATACAATCCCATAAGGTTCCACAAGAGCCATGCCTGCATTGCTCCTGCGTCCGAATTTCCTGGCAAACCGCTGGTTCCTCCGTTGAAGTAGTTATTTACCAAAAAGCGAGTGGTCTCAACCGTTTTATATTGGGCATTGGCAAAGTTATACAAGAAAGGTGTCAAGAAACTTGGCTCATTCCCAATATTTCCCAATATTGGCCCTCCATACACGCCAAACATGTCATCCAATCGCTGAATAAATATATCGCTACCTCCAATGAAATCAATCAATGTTTCAATATCATGAGGAACTGCAAATCCATATTCGACTGGGCTTCCTTCATATTCATCATCCCCCCAATAACATCCTCCACATGATAATGGATTGTAGTTGGTATCATTGAAAGTTCCATCTGCATTTTTGGGCTGGATGAATCCTTTGTAGCTATATCCATCTACTGCTGCATCAAAATTCCAAATATTCTGCCAGTTTGCTGATCGCTGGATATACTTTGAAGAATCTTGGAAATTTCCAAGTCCAAAAGCCACCACTGCTAATGCAAAGTCGTCATAAGCGTATTCCATAGTTCGAGTCACGCTTCGAGTATAGTTTCTAGTGATATAACCGTATTCAAGCCAATCTGGCAATGCTCCTCTGCCATCCTTGGTAGAAGAATCTGGCGCAAATGGATCGTCATTGTTAGGGGGTTGAACTTCAGCATCCTTTACCATAGCGTCATAGCCATCTTTCCAGTTAATTTGGTTCAAACCAACATTCTTTACAAAAGCATCAGCAAGAATAATATCAGCATTACTTCCTCCTTGTGTTCGTCCGTTCTGATTGGCAGATCTACCATCAGGCATCCATCCGTCGTGCTTGTAAATATCAATAAGTGCTCGGACCATGTCAGAACTTTTATCTGGGTTCATCACATTGAAAAGAGGAACAAGACACCTGAAAATACCCCAAATGGTAAACCAATCATCATAGTACGGTTCAGAAGATTTCCATTCAGAATTCTCGCCAGTCCTATCTGAAGGCAACAGGTGAGTCGAGTAGAGAGATGAATATATGAGCTGGGCAACAGTCTGATTCGAAGTATCGATGGAAACCTTTCTAAATACTTCCTGGTTCCATTGATCAATGGCCTGGTTAGTGACATTTTGTACATCATAGTGATCAATCTGCGAATAGAGATTGGAACATGCCTGTTCAGCAGATAAGAATGAGATACCAACGTGGCTGCTCACATCAGTAGTGCCTTCTGGGAAAGTGAAAATCACACCCATAGATTGATCTTGACTTAAAGATGAAGCAGTTAAGGAATTGTTAGTCTTGGTGGTTCCTACAAAACTGCTGACATATGAGGGGGTTGTATTAAATTCACCACAAAAGTAGATTGACCAGCCCGACTGCTCTCCCCACCCTCCTTTGTAAGATCCTCTACCGGTGTAATGGGCAAGATTATCAGCAACCTCAATGGTACCATTAGTGAAATATTGGGTCCAGTATGGTCGACTTGGTGCAGTTAAATGATGGGTGACATTAACCACCACATTAGCAGTCTCTCCTTGGGGATAGTTATAGTGGATAACGCCAGCTCTGGAGGTAGCTGCAAACTCAGTATCAACTCCATTCGCCAAGGATGTCTTGTAATAACCAATTGATCCTACATCTGCTTGAGCCTTTGACTGTGAATTGTCAATCGCAACATTAACATCACCAGTCAAAGGAAGTTGTGCAACAACACCATATTCAGGGGCTCCTCCAGTACCACTCTCATGCATCATGGAAATACCGTTGATCTTTCCGTCTGGGGCATACCCAGAATATGCATCTCCAAAAGAAGCACCGATAACATCAATGCCCATTTTTACCATTCCAAATGGAACACAGGGTCCTGGAAAAACATGTCCTCCCCCATCTGTTCCCATGAATACATTTACATAATCATTGGGGTCTACTGGAGAAGTCGACGATGCTGTATCCCGTACCTGCAATGGCAATGCAGAGATCTGGCTAGCCAGACTAGCTAAATATATCCAATTGACCTTAATTATTCCCATCTGGCATTTCAAACACAATTTCACGACCACTCCAACATGTTTATATGAGTAATATCAACTAGGGATACTGTCAAAAAAACAAAAAAAAAGCCTACGAATCCCGCACTACTGTACTATAATAATTAATGCTTGCATAATGCGACGCAGATTAACCGGCGTCTCAATTGCCTTTCTTCCTTTAACCCATCCTATCTGTCGATCTATTTATACCTCCTTTGTACCCTTTCCGTGCTGGATGTCAGTTTTGGCTTCTTCTGTCGTATCACGTAGAAAATGTCGAGTTTGATTAGAGCTTCTGTGCTAGCTCTCAATGACTCCAGGCATTGACTCTTGGCATTTACAGATGCGAACCATCACTATGCTTAACCCAACCTATATTCTATCCTGTGTATCTTTGCACGTGTGCACTTATAATGTCCATAACTCCGAAACGAATGGAACCAACAGTTCTATTGGTGATCAGCTCAAATGGCAGTGATCTACCAGTGATAGGCACAATAGTTAACCAGTTGTATCAGTACCAACAGCTCAGTATTTTCCAACACTCTACTTGTCCAATTGCATAAATGGTGATCTTTGGCACAATTGGGATTTGTTCGGATCCAGAGATCATCGCGAAGATCTAGCTTAAATGGGGCTTTCAGGGGTACACGTGGAGTGGTCTGCTTGGCATACGCATAAATCATATTATTAGCCTTATTGAGAGTATTCAGTATCTCAAAAAATATTACAATGTAATTAGGAGTCTATGAGTCTGATAGATATCGTTGGATAGACCATATCTAATGAATTAAATGGGTTCGTCTGGTGGACTGGTCGTGAATTATGGTTACGCCGTGCATGTGACATGTGCCACCAGAGTTTAACTACATTATAAGCATCGCTGACTACTGGTAAGGTATTGTGACGTAGCATAAATTAACTAGAAAAATCTAGCACATAATATATAAAAGCAAAAAGAACTATAGTCCGATTCTTTTTTTTGGAATTTGCTCATTAGGGTATTGTTGTATGTCGTAATTACATCTATGATGATTGTTCTCGGACGTGACGATCCATCCATTCGGATACGAATACAGATGCTTTTTTAAACTTTCTGTCCGCGTACTTCTCATAAATTGCCTTATGGTGCTCTAAAGGTGTCATACAGCATTCCTGGAGAACCTTGACAGCTGGCTCTAGTTGAGTCTCGCTGTATCCAGAAAAGTACACGTGAGCAAACGTCCATTCACCCCTATCGAGCATCTTTCGTGCAAGGTAGTGAGCAGCAGCAGCTGTCCAGCTGGGAAGTGCTCCAACGAATCGTTCATCCATAATGGTTATTTCGAGAAGGTACTTAGCTAAAGTTCTCGTCTCCAATTCGTAGTCGTCTGCTTTTGATGTTCTTCTTAAGAAAGACATAGGGCCGGGCCATCCGAGATTGAAATCCAGGAGATCAATCATATATCGCTCAGCTTTTAAGATTTCATCAACGCTATATCCATGATCAACCATATAGGCGATTTCTTGTACCGATGGACAGTTGATCTCCTCGTATTTAGCAGCCAAGAAAAGAGCCACAGCACCCACCAATTGGAATTTTGTGAGTGACACAGTTTTTATAGACAGAAATCTGTCAATGTAGTTGACGGTCAGGAATAGAGTCTCTGGCAGCAAATTAAACCGATGGTGAACCTGGACCAGCCAGTCTATGAGAATGCTCCTCATGGACCAGTGAATCTCTGTTTGCACGTCCATGTACCCCGGATTTGGCCGCATGCGCACTTCGAGCTCTCGCATATATAGAAATATGTCATCGCTATATTCAGCCACCATTGACACATCGAAGGTATCTTCATCAAGCTCATCTAGAAGACCACTGGTTCGCTTGACCTGTTGGTAAGCTGCTCTCAACTGGTTGCGATCTGAAGAAGTCCAGGTTGGGAACAATGCGTCTGGATTTGTAATAGAATCATTGACGACATTAACCATAGCCAATGCAGTGGGTTCGGTGAAATCTGGAATTGCATCACCAGAACTAACTTCTTCATCGTCATCATCGTCATCGTCATAACCGGTATATTTATTGAACTGTGATCCATACTCGGCGAAATCGGTATTGTCGTCGTTGTCAACATCAATCATGGCATGATCATCTGTTCTTCTTCTTAGAGCTGCTCGATCTTGGTGTGATCGATCTTCTTCTTCCTCTTCTTCATTGTCATCCTCCTCAACAGTGTCATCGCTATTCGGGCTAGATAGCTCCTGGCGAATAATATTATTAGTATTAGTATTAGTGTATGTCGTAGTGGTGGGGTTATTAGTAGAACTCTGTTTGGGTTCTGATGCCGAAGTTGAAGTTTGTAAAACAGATAACGGTCTCGTATGCACTGTTAATGACGGTTTTGCACCAACCAGTCTCGGTTGGTTGATGTTTGTTACAGTCTGAAGAGCTGTTCGCTTGCGGGTTCCGCCAACTGCTGCTGCTGCTGCTGCCGCTGCTGCTCCCTTCGTTGCCTGAAGTCCAGCAGTCGCATTCTCATCATGTTGTCTTGTTCGCAGCTGCATCGTATTATTGGCTCTCTCCATGCTGGGCTTAGTATGGGGGCATGCAAATTATTAAAAGGGGGTGTTGACACAGAGCAGAGATCACTCTACAAACAGTGTTCCTTTGGGCCCAGTAGAGTTGGCCACGACACGGTACACAATTGCACAGTCGACTGGGGTTGTAAATGTCAGGTCAACGGTTCTACGCTGACGTTATATCCTGTCAAAAGTCCAAATGCAATGTTCGCGGGCCTATAAATTGTTATATATATATATACGGAAGTGTGGAATGGGGCCTAATGCGGCAAGTGATACACACAAGCAAAACAAATCTGTAGTGCACATGTAATGAGAGGCACCCCAAACCGCTAATCCACACAAACAAACGGTGCATAAGGCGGGAGATCGTTCCAGAGCTGGCAAATGTGCGAGGTGATGCCTTCTAAGAATGGGCGTATAGTGGACCCTATTGGAGTCAATACGGTTGCTTTGACCTTGACAGCCATTGTGGACTTGCCAGAGGCGTATGGACTCCACAGCAATTGTGTACTACATACGCTCATGCCAACAAAATAACCTCTAGTTTAAGGCAACGATATAACAAGCCATCATGAAGGGAGCAAACTCAATTCAACACAATAGGATCGAATGTGACATAACCCTCTAGTGTTTAATTTCCCCCCCCAATATTAGACTTTTCAGCTACCATTTCTGTAGATATGTTATGGCAGGCTGTGCATCGACCTGCAGCACACTGCATGGAACTTGCGTTTACATAGCTAACAACAATCCGCTACAAGCAGATCGGCAAAGCCTTTTGGCATAAACTCAAAACGGTTGACAAATGCGCATACCGAGATATCGAGCATGAGTTGAGGTATTAAAGAGATGACTTCAATGTTGAAAAGCGGTATTGGAAATAATGGTTCAATTGAAGATCAAGAGGTAACGTTGATATATGTGGTTACCATAGTTTCCAGGTGCAGTAGTCATGCAACGTTGTTCGCGCTGGGGCTCAACTCCAACCACTACACTATGTAAGGGAGCTAAGATCCCCCGTCGACTGTACAGGCATCGTTAATACATATGGAACATATGGACACGCAGAATTCAAGCAAGCTCGACGTGTCCCAGATTCATGGTTATTGTAGATATAAATTCTTAGTTGATTTCTCCACACAATAGTGTTGCCAATTCTGGCCAATGCCGACTCGCTTTCGAGGCTCTTCATTCTATGCTTACCGTTGTCGTAGATACGACGCATGAATACTTCCTTAACGGGAACTGCTCATAGCGGTCGAAGTGCATATACTCTCCCAATTGGTAAACGTACCTGAGCGAGATTTCCCATATAGGAAGGTCAACGGCTGGCTTATATTAATTATTCATTATGTACAGAACGCCATGAAAATCTATCGAATGCACAATGATGATGAAAATAAGGAGCTAATCCTGAAACTTTGATACTTTTTGACTACAAACACATCATTAGTTGGATCTGAATCGAATAGGCTAAATGCCTATCTCAATTGTATTGGGGCCTCGTTTGTAGGTGCATTAGCGTCGTAATCAGCAATTGCTAGTTTCATGTTGTTTTTTCCGGCCGCTTCAACTTTCATCCACGTTTGATCTAAGCTGCACTCTCAGGGAACACTGTGGTGAGATCCTCGATCCATGGCCCGATCCAACAAAGGCGGCAGAAAGAACAATGGCAGTATACGCTAGTAGCCTCGATAATTATTCTTTTATTATTGATAACAAATGTTAAGCCATACTACCCATTGAACGATGTTCCACGCCTTTGATTGTGGGCCCATTCTACATATATGTGAGCGATCGTCGATGGTCTACAGTCCACACCATATTCTGGCGTAACATTTTTTCAGTTAGCGCAATGCATGGTGCAAGCTAGCGGTAAGTGGCATATAAATCATCCGATAACCTCGTAAATTATGATAACAGGTTACAGACTAGTTGATCAGTGATTGTATCTGCATGTCTTACGAGTCATTCTTTGTTTGATCGCTATCGGATTTCCGCTAGCCTGTTTCAAATCCCATATTCATATCCTGTATGGCGATCCGATTCATTGGCGGTATTCCATTGTATCGGTAATTCGGAGCCCCACTAATCGGTGTTCCGGAGCCTTATGGTCGGCGCCGCTTATTAACTAACCAAAAAGTCGCCGCCGTACCATTTAGCCTCGCCGTCCTTGTCAAGCGAAGCGACAGCCAGAAACAGCCACACCGGCACGTCCTTGTATCCGAGCTAAGCAAAGTCCATACAGCATTGGTGCATATCATTGACTACCTCCGGCACTGCTCGAATAATAGCCGATGCTGATCCTAGTCGACTACACGGCTCTTCTTTCCGCTGCATACCCGTATTTGTAACTTATCCGGATTATATCCGGCAGCAACATGCACGCATATGTCGACTGGATTGACATCCGTCTGTACGGCTGAGTTTGAGGAAAATAGCACTGTTGTCTACGATGTGCCATTACAGCCTTTGTTTGGTATGTACCAGACTGGTGGAGTCTATGACTGGTTTGATTGACGTCAGCATTGCTTCTTGTCCTTCTTGCTACTCGTCCCGTGTAAATCAAACTGAGTCAGAGGAGATGTATTTACTTCAGTTGGGACAATTGACCAGTCAATTGATATCCTGATGTGTCGTTACAGTTCCACCGTTTGATTCCCGCTTATTACCAGGTAAATATTTTAGTCTAGGCCAGTCATCTGAGTGCCGATGCTATTACATGCGGAGTAGGATAAGGACCTCATCGCATACAGTGTTCATGCGGCCTTTGTTCCGAATGGGGAAGTGAGCTGCGACATAATACCGCGGCACCCCAGCTAAGAGTCTTCGTGTTGGATTTTAGGTTTACCCAATATCCGTATCTTCGGTAATCTAAAGTTTCTTTAAGATATGACAACCTGGTTGATGTTTTGACTTGCTATGTTCCTTTTAACGCATACGTTAATGTTTACTTAAGGCTCATATGTTTCTTATATGATTTGCACAGTCTTAGAAAGAAATATATCTACCATAAAGCAATAATTCAAAATAAAGAACAATAATAAGAGCAGCAAAGAGCAACAATATTAGAAAATACAATGCCGATAAACACGAAGATCAAACCCAATCAGCTGCATGTATTAGACAAATAGTTCGAGACAATGGCTTAAGGATGCTATTACGCCGAACTACGTTGCATACATGCATCGGGTAAAGGCAAAGCCGACATATCAGACGCAAGATAAACGTCGTAACAGCAAACAGAAGAACGATGAAGGCGTGACGCCTAGAAGAATTCTTCACATATATCGTTAGCAAAGACGGCACACTACTCAACGCCTTGTAAATCTATACTGAGCGTCGGGCATAACCTGGCTCGACGACAGCAGTACGGGCTTAGCTGTGCTTGGGATATCCTGATACGAACGATACGATATGCAACAGCAATCACGATCAAAGTTAAAGACTCAAAAAACCTAAAAGGCTAAACATCGCATAACAACACGAGGCTGTACACACAGGTGTGTGTATCGTATCATTGCGAAAGACTCCCCGTGTTTATATCAGTACCACTTTGGTAAACCGAGGCCGTGCAACGATAGGGTAAGGGCCGTATAGTAGACAAAGCTCAGCCTTGTCGGTAATTAAAAAAAACACTCCGACGCAGAATACGAATAGGGAAAGACACGTCAATAGACTATAGGGGGATACGAGCAAGCCAAGAGACAAGTGACCATGGACCCAATTACGTGCTGGATACAGGGAAATAAAGAAACAGATTTATTAGTTAAACATCATATGTAATAATCCCGGACCTGGGAGATGTAGTTATGTCAGCGGTGTTAATAATGTCAACGGTGTATTATGTACATACAATCGCGCGGAGTTAGGGAATTAGTAAACACTGTCCGCGGACAGACTATTATCCATTTCGTTCAGCCGTGACAAATCCCGGTGGTAAGAATTAAGCCGCAGTGTGGGCTTGGTTCGAATCCGCGGCCATCAATAACCTATTGTGAATCCGCGGCTGACAAACTAATGGTTGATTGATATCAAATAAGGAATTTAGGGAATACAACTGGAATGATACTTCAGTATCACTCCACGAAAGCTCAAGTATTTCTCGGATTACCGAATAAGAAATCAACTGTCCGGGTGTTTTCCGGTCCTGATTGATACATATCCGGGCTAGAATTGTGACGCACGGCTAACAAAGTCTGGAATCCGGCTCCCCGTCGTCCTATAAAACTAGAAAAAAGAAACCATGCGATGGCCTCTGTTTTCGCGGCACCTTATGAGTTCTTAAGCCGATTAGTCACGAGGCTGCGACTTCGCCATTACTAAGAAGAGCGCGCGAGCACCACGCTCGGATTTATCATCAGTGTCGCAAATACAAACCAATAAGGATTGAACTATATCAGTCCAAATCGTATCATTTCAAGTTGCGCTAATGGCGACTATATTTGCTAATGGTACGACATCGTAGCTACGTCGTTGTACCGAATCGTACGAGCAATCGCAAGTGTCATCCGATGAATAGCCTCACCGGTTTTCATGCCACGGCAATCGGTTAGCAATCGGATGGTTTGGGCCGGGCCAAAAAAGCAAAGTCAAGGAAAAAGCAATTCCCGTCAATCCCGCGCAAAAAGTAATGTCATCGCTGCTTATTCCCGATAACTTTACAAATGCGATCCCAGCTTTGTCCACTATATATAAGTCCCGATCCCCACACTTCCAAACTATAATTCTGACAAGTCTGATAGATTCATTAATAACTATCTCAAACTGTTTACAATAGACATCGCCTTCAACACTAAATTATTTAAACCACCATAGAGATGTCACTCCCAGCTTCTCTGTCTATGACACCAGCTGGCCAGATGTCCCAGTCTGACATGTATTTCCTGGCTGCACGAGCTCGATCTAAGCTTACTCGAGAAGCTTCTCGACATGATCATGATCTAAGACTCCTTGTGTCTCACGCTAACATGCTTGATCTACTCATGGATTCACTTTCAGATGCACGAAACAAGCAGCGACGAGCGCAGCTCGAGAAGCAGCGAGAGGCCCAGATGGCCCAGCAGAAGCTTCAAGTCTCTTTTCAACTACCGGGTGCATCTCGATCAACTACAAGTATTCATGTAGTCGATGAGCAAGAGGAGGAGCGAAGTCAACCTCAGGTTGAGGTCTGTCAAGTAGTAGTTATGGAGAACGATTCCGATGAGGATGATGATGATTACTACTACTCATCGTCAGGATCAGATTCAGATGATTCAGAGTATGGGTACTCTGATGAAGAGGAGGATAGCATTGACATTGTCGAATATGATACATACAAAGTTATGCCTACTATACAGGAGGAGGATGAGGAAGATCGTCCATCACTCTGTTACTCATCGTCATCTGATGATGAGAGCGATGAGGAGAGTCACAAACATGCCACCACCAAGAGCAGGCCTCTGCTGGCGTGCAGTCCGAAGCATGAGAACCTGTTTGTTCCAGTAATGGTTGCACCTGAAGTTTTTGCATGATTGATCTCTTATTTATTGGGCTATAGCCATTTATGACGTTACGAATATGATGTAAATAAATTCATTATCTTCTATTAATTGCTTAAAGTTTCTTCGTAGTTGAATATGAAAATCTTTTTGCATAATGTTTCAGTATTTTTCCTTGTGTTTCGTTCCCTTTCTCCGTGGTTTGTAATGTTTCACTTCGTTCTCCGTCGCGTCTTGGTAATCTCCGACAAGTCGTATTTTTTTTTTATAGAAATTTTACTGCCACTTGCATACGATGGTTCCTAACCCGCTAAGTCCAGATGAGTAAGAAGCCGTACTGTTAGTCATACTACGCCACTTGAGTCATCTTGTGGTCAGACTAATTACAGTTTAACGAAATTATCATGAATAACAAAGGAAAATCGGTTTTCAAATAACACTTGTATATTGTTTGTTTCCTCATATCCAGTCTCTGCGGCCTTGTAATGCCGCCGGTACGCCGATTGTGCTTGTTCCTGTGACGAGGATGTAAATCGGAGTTGCGTCGGCGACAAGTTTTTTTCCGTGCCGACATTATTGCGAGCCAGGCTTTTGGGATAGGGCAGTATTAATTACATGCGTCGAACTGCGCACATGCACCAAGACTTGCTTAACATTATGTATGTCATGCATGCAGGGTCATGACTGTAAGTTGCATCGCCAGCAACATGAGTGCGAGGCTGTGTTCAATTGCGATTGCTGGAGCGATTGCAATGCTATACGGATAAACACTTCATCATTTAGGTAAGCCTTATAGAATTTGGTGATGATCATTAGTAGCGAAGGTGGTTTTACCTGTAATCGTCGTTAGATTCCTGAAATCAAATGAATGTACGCGAGAATCAACTGGCACCTGACAATCACCGCCGCCCGGTCCACCCCGCGGAGTAGTCCGACGATCGGCGTTCCTGAATCCCGCGTTAGAGTGGAGTGGTGTTTTGGAAATCTATTGCGTGTTATTTGGGTAAACATCACATTTTAGGGGAAACATGGAGTGACAACATGTTGGTGCGTTGCATGTTGCGCAAATCCTCCATGTTGGGAAACTGAAATGACAATGTTGCTTCTCCTTGATTAACACAAACTTGGTCAAAGAATGCGAATCGGTCATCCGGATGCTGACTGGATGTCGGTTTCGGGATTACAGTTCACTTCGTAATAATTCGGGTGGGAGCTGTCCATACTGTCTCTGGATTAAGCGACATATGTCGGGTATTGCGGGGGACGCATAATATGTGGGGTCCAGAAACGGTTGTACGGCTTGAGGGCACCGGATCTAATTAATAATCCCTCGATTACTATATCATCCCAATTAGTACCTGACTAAACACATGATTAGAGGTCCAATTTAGGCTCTACAATCAGGCTCTAGATAGGGTATCGAGTAAGATGCGGAGTTGAGGTCTCAATATTGCATCCGATCCGTACACAATGATTAAGTGTTTTGTTTAGGAAGAGATGATGATGCGAGAAGATTATGAAATATATTATGAGAGACAAGACAACAGGACGTGATATTAGCCAATGGTATAATAAGACAATGATATAATAAGACAATGATATAATCAAAAAAAAAGACAATGATATAATAAGACAATGATATAATAAGACAATGATATAATAAGACAATGATATAATAAGACAATGATATAATAAGACAATGATATAATAAGACAATGGTATAATAAGACAATGGTAAAATAAGACAATGGTATAATGAGACAACGGTATAATAAGACAATGGTATAATAAGCCAATGGTATAATAAAACAATGGTATAATAAGACAATATCATAATGAGGCAGTGGCATAATGAGACAATATTGTAATAAACTATTTCGCTGTGAGACAAATGTCAACGGGAGTAATAAACAGACATCCATGCAGTATACCGCTTAGTCTATTACGATCTCAGGTCGCTGTGGAATCGGAATTGGGTTGGAACATAGGCATGAAATGTAGACTTGGCACATACTCAATTGCTAAATTCATTTGCTTACTTGTGATGGGGGGCTTATACTACACATGACATTATGCTTGGCACTTGTAGTCTTCGAGCAACATCGAAGCAGCAAAGTAGCAAAGTAGTAAAGCAGCAAAGGAGCAAAGTAGTAAAGTAGCAAAGCAGCCAATTTTTGACGAATTGCCTCCAAGCAATGACAAGTGAATAGAGACTATTGATGTTTCGATATTTGTCTACTAGACGTAATTAATGGAAGCTAATTTCAGGATCTCTATATGCATTTTCCCCAACTGACATCTACCCTAACATGATGATGATAGATAGGCCAACATCTAAGTAAAGATCCATTGTGACAAACCACCGAAAGAACAAATGCACAACAGCAACAAACCAGACAAGAACTCCAATCATTTAAAATAGAGATGATTTGACTATATTGCAGACAATTGACTTATTATATCCAGAAGTCAGTACTTTACTTCCGATCATCTGCTTGTTTATTTTTTCGTAATACATCTGTAAAGTTCATCTTACACTTCCACTAGTAGATACAGTCTATTACTTTCGTCCATACTTCGCCTTGCCAAGATCAAATGGAAGATACCTGTACTTTATCATATGCTGGACTTGGCGTCGCATAGTGAGACCAAATAATATAATGAAATACATCAGCAACACCTGCCAAACCACAGGTACGTCGAGAACTGAAAACCACGAGCACACAAATGCAATGGTAGTGGCTCGCATAGCATTATACCAGAACTTGAATTCTGGAAGTCTTCGGATAAATGGTCGGAACTCGCCATCTTCTCCAGATCCACTGGATACATCATTTTGAGACACCGGCAGTCCTTCACCCTCTTCGATATCCTGATCTCTCATCTCCTGCTCCAACGACGGATCAAACTTGGGGGTTAAGAAAGCCAAAAATAGATTGAGTAGATAAATTCCCAACGCGTAACACACAATATACCATCCCTGGCTGAACACTATTCGTAGCAAGAACACCACTAACAGTCCAGCAAATGACCCCCATCGATACCGCGTATACGGCACAGACCGGTCCAAATATGCCTGGTATAGCCGTTGGTACTGGTTCACAGTTTTAACCAAGTCGCCGACGCTTTTTGGTGGGTTTTCCATGGTAAACAGCTGATCTTTTTACACTATCTACTTGGAAAAGTACAGAGTGACGAGACAAAGTAGCCAGCTGTACATAGCGCGTATGGGCCAAAATTGCTGTAGCGGGGTGGGGGTGGGTTTTGCTGCCGCTTAAAAACATATTTGCATATATATTGCTACAACGGGGCGTGAGCTTAACTATTCCCACTATTTCACCATCCACACATAGTTTCCTCACATTATAAGATACCATCCAATTGACTTTGGTGTTTGTTTAGAACCGAAGGGCAATCAAGACGAGAGGGATAATAATAGCCACAATCCATAATGGCACCTACTAATAAGAGGATTAAGAATATCTCGGTATCACGGCCTGTAATTTATGGAAACACTGCCGAACACTTGAAAGATTCAGAGCGTACCAAGGACACACCTACTGATCACACCCACAAATGGACTATATTTGTACGAGATCCCACTAATGAGAATGAGGATCTCAGTTACTTTATCAAAAAGGTTGTTTTCAAGCTCCATGACACGTATCCACAGCCATCTCGTTCCATTGAGGCCCCACCATTTGAAGTTACTGAAACAGGATGGGGAGAGTTTGAGATTTCCATGAGGATCTTTTTCGTTTCACATGCAGGAGAGAAAAATATCCAGTTATATCACCACTTAAAACTGCATCCATATAACCCAATCACAGGCCTTCCACTCCCATCTGAAGAGGTCAAAGGTAAGGATCCTGTTTACAGTTTTGTATATGACGAGCTTGTGTTTAATGAGCCAACTGAAATGATGTTTGAGACATTAACATCGAAACCAGGCGCACTTCTTCCTGCAAGGAAGACTGAATCAAGGCCCTACACACAACAGACTGAGAGCGAGGAACTTGATAGGATGAGTGCAGCTCTCGAAACAATTTATCAGCAAGTGCAAAAATCCAAAGAACAGATTCAAGCGCTGGAATCAGAAAAGGCCCGATTGGAAGCGTGACTCAGATGGCAGGAATTCAACGGGTTATTGGCTGTATAATTATTCGATGATCATGGAAAGTTTACTGGCTCTCGAAGACTCTGGGGCCGCCTGAGCGATGAGTCTGACTAATATACCCGCGTTGTCGGGAATGGTATATTTGATGCATCCTGTTGCAGGTAAAACCACAGCCAATGGATAAGCAATTCATTCCGGTACCGGTAGACTTCGCGAGGTTTATCTGGCACGGATATTGGCGGTTTTTCACGGTTATTGAGGGGATCTGGGGTAGGTTCACCACCCTTGCCCCAAAGAAGATCGTTACCCGGGCTGAAATTTAGTCATTTTGGCACACATGTTTCCTATAAATTGTCTACATCTCTTGAATCGAGTGACAACAATTAAAAGTCAGAAAAGATGCCTATGTTAAAAGATCCATCAGTGAAATATAAGGCGTTTCCGCCAATCAATCTGCCAAACAGACAGTGGCCTACCAAGGTTCTTGAAAAGCCTCCTCGGTGGTTGTCAACTGATCTGCGTGACGGTAACCAGTCTTTACCGGACCCAATGACATTTGAAGAAAAGAAGGAATATTTCCACAAGTTAGTGGAACTTGGCTACAAAGAAATTGAGGTGGCATTTCCAAGTGCCAGTCAAGTCGACTTTGATTTCACTCGGTACGCTGTTGAGAATGCTCCCGAGGATGTCTACATTCAAGTACTTACTCCATGCCGAGAGGAACTAATTCGACGAACTGTCGAGTCTGTGAAGGGTGCCAAGAAAGCCATAATCCATGTATACTTAGCATCTTCGCAGTTGTTCCGAGATGTGGTTTTCGGTTTGACTGAAGAGGAGGCCAAGAACCTTGCTGTCAAGTCTACTAAGCTCGTGCGTCAACTGACCAAGGACGATGTTTCCACTAAGGCAACTGAGTGGGCATACGAGTTCTCTCCGGAAACCTTTTCTGACACTCCCCTTGAATATTCAGTGGCTCTATGTGAAGCCGTCAAGAAGGCTTGGGAGCCTACCGAGGAAGTGCCAATTATTTTTAACTTACCTGCTACTGTTGAGATGGCTACCCCAAATATATATGCTGACCAGATTGAATACTTCAGCACCCATATTACTGAACGTGAGAAGGTGTGTATTTCGTTGCATCCTCACAATGACAGAGGTTGTGCTGTGGCTGCTGCTGAACTGGGTCAAATGGCTGGAGCTGAGAGAGTTGAGGGCTGCTTGTTTGGCAATGGTGAGCGAACTGGTAACGTGGATTTGGTAACTTTGGCTATGAACTTGTATACTCAGGGAGTTTCGCCAGAGATTGATTTCTCAGATATTACTTCAGTCGTTGACATTGTTGAACGGTGCAATAAGATCCCAGTGCATGCCCGAGCTCCTTACGGAGGATCGTTGGTAGTGTGTGCATTTTCTGGATCTCATCAAGATGCTATCAAAAAGGGATTTGCCAGAAATGATGAGATTGCCAAGAAGAACAATGGTCAGCACTCTTGCTGGCAAATCCCATACTTGCCTCTTGATCCCGAGGACGTTGGACGAACTTACGAGGCAGTTATCCGAGTTAACTCTCAATCAGGTAAAGGTGGAGCAGCATGGATTATCCTGCGAAATCTTGAACTGGACCTTCCAAGAGGCCTACAGGTTGCATTTTCTCGAATAGTCCAAACTCAAGCAGAGTTCAAAGGCAGAGAATTAAAGTCCGATGAGTTGGTTGATCTGTTTGAGAAGGAGTTCTTCCTGCAAGAGGCCATTGAAGATCATCCGTACCAGCTGGTAGACTTTGATATTGTGTCAAGCAAGGAAGTCAAGGATCAGCGAACTGTGGATGCGGTTATTATTCACAATGGAAAGAAATTAACACTGCATGGTGTTGGTAATGGTCCCATTTCAGCATTTACCGATGCTATCCAGAAGGAGTTTGGTATCACTCTCGAAGTGCAGAACTATTCTGAACATTCTATTGGAAAGGGTTCAAAGGTAAAGGCTGCCACATATATTGAGGTTGCTTGTGAAAAAGCTGGCTCAGAAAAGTTCAATGAATGGGGTGTTGGCATCAATGAGGATGTTTCTCAGGCATCTATTCTAGCACTATTATCTGCCCTTAACAGAATTGGTGCTAGATCATAAAAAGTAACAGACATGTGATTGGTTGTATTTAATTTTGACAAGAAGTACGAGAGAAAAAGTAAAAATGAAATTTAGACGTTCCGACAAAGCAATTCTTTTTGTTGTTCGCACAAGATCTAACATTTATACACAGAATCAAAAAAGAAATCAGAGTAGATACATAACATGCTTAAGGATAGTAGACTCTATATAGATACAGTTTAACTTTCAGTTGATATTTCTTCGCCAGTTTGAGGACTTCCGGGACGAGTGTCGTTCAAAGATCGGCGAATGGCTTCCACAATCATCATATCTTCGATATCTCTAGTTCGAGTTCGAGAACCTGATCTTGAAGAAGAAGCACTGCTGGCCAACGCTTGTGCTAGAAAACCACCAGTGGTCTGACGACGAGATGTGCCAGAGCCGGAAGCCTGAGGAGAAGGAGAGTTAGAGCTTGGCGAGGGACTTGAAAAACCTCTCAATCTATTTGCCTTCTTCTTCAATCGCTCACTTCGTCTAGTTCCAGAAGACGAGGACGAAGCAGCAGCTTGTCTTGGATTGCCATTTGCGTCTAACAAAAATGCCGAAGCATGAAGAGCATTGGCAGCAGCAGACTTACGAGCTAAATGTTGACGGGCTCGCATTAGCTTTATTGACCAATCGGGTCTAACATGATCAGTGGTGACAACCTCAGGTGCATTGGGCGGTAGAGATCCCCTTCGACGACCTCCTACTGGAGTCATGTTTCCTGGAGTACTTGAAGTTGAAGGAGCTCTCGACGATGCGGGAGTATGATGATGACTTGAAAACAGAGACAATGATGATATATGAGCACGCAAAGACGAAGTGCTAGTTGCAGATTGAATACCAGATCGATAAGGACCAGCAATAAAGACGACACCAAACTCAGGCATAGCACAATATGGACAAGCAGCTGGCTCGCAGACCAATGCATCGTCTACATCACTTGATGTACCAGCAGGAGCAGGAGCAGGAGACGAACTCCCAGCTTCACCATTGTGATAAGGAGGGTGAGGATCAGCACGTTTTATTTGAACAAAGCACTCAGTGCAAATTGGCTGAGAACAACATCGGGTGGTGTTGATATACTTTGGATAATACAGGAAACAAATGGGACATTCAACAGACCCTCGATATAATAGCACCTCCATAGGTGGAGAATATGTTTGCGCAATTGATGCAGGTCCATACCTGGAGCTAGTATTAGATCGGAGCCTGGTGCTGATAGATGGTCGTGTAGAGGTAGATTGAGCAGCTTTTGAGCTGTCTTCAACATGCGAGGATTCTGTCTTGAAATCGAGAATTGATACTGAAGGTCGAGGGGAGTCAGCAATTGACAATGCAGACATTGGCTTTTCGATGGGTTTTGCTAAATTGCTGTCAGTTCTTGGACCAGATTCGACTGCTTTTTGGTTTTGATCATGATGTAAATTTGAATCGTCCTTGTTGTCATCAGTTCCTGTTGAGGAATTGGAAGCAACAGTTCCGTTTTCGAATAAATCATTCCCTGATTCTGTTTCAGTGTCATCCACTTGGATACTTGGAATAGGTGATGCCAATCCGGCATCCCTTTTGTCATGACTGTCCAATTCAAGTTCCGATTCAACGTCATCTGATTGCCGATGAGATCTCACCTCATCTGAGCCAGATTCTTCACCTTCACCACTTACAGATGCTAGAGCATGACGAGACTCATGGGACCTGCCCACAGAACCAAAACCAAAACCAGAACTAGAAGATGCAACTCTATCTTGCGAAACCTCCTGACCCTCAGCCAATTGTCGTTCCGAACTTCGATCGTCGTGAGGGAAATTGGAATCCAGCGGTAGCGATGAAGACACCCATTTCAGGTCCTCCTGGCTAACCGAAGCTGACCTAGGATGCGGCTGCGATAATGATGCCATTGTCGGCACTTGAAGGTTCAGCGACGATAGTTGCTCGGGAGGAGCAAACAACTCCATACCTGGCTCGGCAGGAGGAATGGGAAGTCCTCGACAGGCTGCGAGAAGCTGGCGGTCAGTCCACTCATCTTCATAATCCGGAAGCCCCTTGAAAAACGGTGCTAATTTTCTTTCAACCTGCAGTTAGTAAATATAGACTAAAGATAGACAGGGGCAAGCAAGGCGCCCAACAACTATGCACGGGCCAGACCGCACAGTGACAAATACAGAAACCGTTCAAAACCACGTTCAAACCCTTTGGTGAAATTTGCTTCACAAGATGTAGAAAAATATAATGCAAAGATAACAATGTCGAACAGTTCCTATAAATCGTCTGACTGAAAAACCCGCACTGCATAAATATATAAAACATCCACTAGATAATTCACTTACAATAAAATGACGAACCGCCTTTGTCTTAAAGTCTTGAGGTCCCGAATAGACCCCCTGAGGAACAAGAAAACCACCATCAACCATGCCTGACTCGTCAGCCACTAAAGGCGCCGACGTTGATTTAGACTTGCCATTATCAGCTTTAGCCTTGGAATCAGCCACAGTAGATGTGTCGTCACGGTTTCGGTGCCGTCTAGACGAAGATGACCCTGATACTAACCGGTGCCTGGAGCTGGAGTTATTGTTGGCGCCGTCACTGGCCGGAGCAAGGGAAGACGAGGTTGATCCAGACCGGGACCTCGCTTCCTTGGTCGGAACGTTGCCCATGGTGATGCAGATTTAACCAGTAAACCTGTTTCCTCCTTCACCTATATCCCTACTATTTTTCCTTCTGATGAAGCAAAGCTCTCGCCGGCAAATAGCAGTAATACTAGCAATCGGAATCGGAAAACAGGTAATAAAGACTTAGGGAACGGAATGGCAATGGCTCAGGGCGTTGTCCGGCGTTTATCGGCAGGGTACGGATAACTACCCACTGAATTGGGAAGAAGTTGACTGAAGTAGATTTTGGGGAGTTGCTACAACTGAAAGTATAGTTATCAGTTGTTAAAGCAACTTTGCGTAAAACCCCTATAAATCGTAAAGTCAAGAGTGAGAAGTGAAAAAGGACAAATGCCAATACCGATAATCCCGGTAGAATGGGGCGATTTGGCCCTAGTGTCGCAGCCGGCTTAATTAGTGGGGTACCCCACCTGGAGGTTAGGATGTGGGGATGTCAGATTAGCCGTTGAGATGTTGAGCTAAGCCTTAATTTAATATGGTGCATTTTGTGCGGGGGTGGGGAATCGATAAAAACAAAACCACTACCTATCACTAGAGAATGCAACAGGGTGCAAATAAAATACGATTAAAATAATATCTAAAATACTCAAGGGTAGTGTTTGTTATTGTCAGTTTAATTTGGGAACATCCAATAATAATAAATAAAGAGTGCAATGACCGAAAAGTTGCAGTCTAGTGAGAGTTTAGTTAAATCTAGACCCCCACAGCTAAGCCCACACACAAACATGCGATAACCACTAAGAAAAACACGGAACCCAGCAGAAGCGCAATGCGCTTTTCGGTAGACGGAATTATGCCTACTGCCCGATCAAAGTATCCAGTGCCCACAAGCAGCCACAGCGGGGGAAATAAAAAACATGCAAAAATAATTGTTCGTGCGAGCGCCGGTGATGCCACTGGTAGTCCATATAATTCAGCATATAGAGCTCTTTTTTCATCTTTTTCAAATTCTAACCCCATATCGTCCAATGCTATCATCCGGCGAGAGCTACTGAACGGGAAATTAGGCACCGACGGGAACCCTGCAGCAGCACTAGCGGATCTACCAGCCACAGATGATGCGCTATCACCCGATGCCGATTCATGAGTGACAGGTGACTCGGGAAAAGGTGAGCTAACTGCTCGAAGCATACTAGCATGGGTAAAGTCCCTTTTATATCTTGTTCGCCAATTGAGAATCTCCGGAGATTCAAACTCGACGGATCGGATTTTGGGCAACACTCCCGATATTGGAACTTTATTGGTTATTGATGCGGATCCTACTGATGATGCTTCCGATGAAATTGGGTCGGCAATTGTTGGTGAATTTGTATCAATAACTGCCACTTTCTTGGGTGCACCTTGGAAAGCATCATTGTGACTATTAAAAGCGTCAATGCTGAATACCGAGCCATCGTCATTGGTATAAAGCGACTTTGTATTTGTTAGAAACGGCGGCGTTAATGAGTTTTTGTAGGGAAATGCAGAAAGAGAATCCAGGTTTGGAGAATAATAAACTGGCACCATTGCCGATACTTTTGTTGAAGGATCATTGACTAAAAGTCTCACCTGCTCATCATCGTCAAGATCCCGTTTTCGCAGTACATATGGCATATTAGCATTGATGGGATGATTCAACGTTACCTCCCCGGTGGATGTTTCAAATATGCCCCACTGAGACAATGGGGTATTTGGGAATTGTGAGGGAGAATCGTGTTCAGGAGATTGGGGGTCGAGATCGTGGTGAAGCGATGGTACTGGTGATACTCCTGATAACCCAGACATATGATTAGGGGATAACCTAGAAGATAATAGCGATGGTTGTCCAGAAACAGATTCTGACGATTCAGTTTGTAGACGCGATTCACCAGAGGAAATGGAAGGCGAGATCTGTGAGGGATATTGTTGGCCCCTGGACATATTGAATACAATGTGATTGTTCATAGATGATCCCATGGGTGTTCCTTCGACATGAAACAACCCCAGGCCGACCAGTTCAGACGATCCATTGCCAGAACTTGTGTTTGCAAAGCTTGAAGTGGAATTGAACCGTGAAGAACTCGAAGACCTTGGCGCTCCTTCACGGTAAAGACTATACAAGTTAGAACCAGACTGAAATGCCAGGTGTGAGGCCCTTCTAGGGTCAAATGTGGAGATGCTACTTCGAGATGAGTCCGTCATGACTTGAATGAACCAACTCGAAAAGTATCTGCCACTGGTAAGAAACCAAGTTCAGTGCCTTTACACTATTAGGCACGCAACGACTGAACTAAACTGAACTTTGTTGGTGTCGAGAATGAGCTTGGACCGACTTTCAAATGTTTTGAACTGTTACATTCCTTATGCACCAACGTGCATGAAATATGCAGCTGCCAGTCAAGCTAACTTATCGCTGTGTAGATGCTTGATTCCCTTACAGTGTAGATAACGGCTCGCAAAAAGGGACATAACTGGGAAGACTGGAATTACGCCAGTTTCTGAATGGGTATAACGAGACAAGAATGATGTCTGGATCCACGAGATGACCCGCATTAATGGCAATATTTGCCAATAAATCAGCGGGCCATTTGTAACTGCACCATTGCCTGTCAATACGAAGCAGCTATTAGGAATCCGCCACATGTCAGAGATAAACAATAATTGTGACACACTTTTATCATGACGGATCTTTGTAGCGGGTGGTATGCGCCAAATATTTGCACTACCTTAAGTAAGATGTTAGCAGTATATTAGCCTGATTGGGCATCGTCGTTTTACTCGGATTTGGAGCATCCGAATACTTTGGTGGTTGATTCGGATGCCTCATCACGTGATATTAGCGAGTTCAATGCCGCGTGGTTTGGTTCTGTAATGTTCTGCACAGCTGTAACATGCTGTGTGGTATGGGTAGGAGAAGGAGGCACTGACAATGCATTAGGGGGATCACATCAGGAAGTACCAAGAGCTCGTATAAGATACACTGGTCCAACCTAGTTGTATAAAAAAAAAGAAGTCAGCATTAAAAATACAAAGAGAACAACCATATTTCCGTTTGATACATTTATTAAAGCCATGGCAGATTGGCACATTAATTGGTTTCATCCTATTAGGTTCACGCGCTTCAGATAAGGCACCCCCGATCAGGCAGTTTTGTCAGACCACGATTTACACATGACGCCGATTGCTACGGCCCCTGAGAACACTCAAATATGTGAAAATAGTCACCTTGGCGGACAGGTGAAAAAGGTTCGATCGACGTGAATAACTCGAAAAGCAAAAATGGGTCAACATTTATATATGTAAATATAAACAGAGACCACGAAACATTATGATTTTATCATTAGTATAGCTGGATCATAAACATAAACACACACACACACACTGATAGACGTGGGTCTATTAATGGTGTGCATTACAGCATGCCTAATTAATTGCCGCCGCCACTACCCACTAGTACGCCCCTGGCACCACACACCACGCCCGCATGGCAACGCTAAAATGCATAATCAACCATATCCATTTAGGTAGAACCCCCTCCCCACGTTTGTGTATAAATAGCACATGGCGCCCACGCCCAATTGATCTTTCCAACACATTTGACACTGATAGCTTCGGGGGGAGAAGCTTGTGTGACGGCTGTATTGATTTGATTTGTATTTGAAAATACCGAATATGAGTGAAGCTCACATTAAAATGGAAGACGTTGAACTGCATCATCTCAGCGACAGCTACGATGACGACTGTTCAGACGATTCTTCGGGACCTGTTACTATCACAACCACTGTTGGATCAGGACCTAACAAACGAAAAGAGGTAATGACACTGCCTTTACCCCCTGGATCACTTCCTCCGCGTAAGCGAGCCAAGACCAAGGACGAAAAGGAGCAGCGCCGAATCGAGCGAATCATGAGGAACCGACAGGCCGCTCATGCTTCGCGAGAAAAGAAGCGCAAACACGTGGAAGAGCTCGAGCAGAAATGTATTGATTTGAGCTCTGAGAACTCTCATCTGCAGGAGCAGGTGCGAAAGGCCAAGGAGTCTCAAATGCAGTCTATGGAGCAGTATTATGTTATGATGGCGTCTGTCAAACAATTGCAGGGCCTGATTAGTAGTGCTCGTGCCACTGGAGATCTATCTATTCTCGAGAAAGCCTCTACTGTGGCTATGACTGGCTCTACTGATATCAAGAATATCAAGGTAGAGTTGGAATCATTGGCAGCGGTGGCGGCGGCGACTGCGACTAGTACCAACACTACTAGAGTTGCCGCCACCATTACTAGATCTAACAACAACCCTAGTATCACCGCCACCAACACATCTGATTTGGAACCCTTGGAATCCATTGATGAAACCTCGACTCCAATCAAGTCGGAGGATTGTGCATCTCCAGATGCACTTATTTTGGGCAGTGTATCTGCACCAAGCTTGACATCTTCAGTGTCAAGCTCACCAATCACGTTGGCTGACAGCTTGGACGATAGCTGCGACGAGGTGAGTGTACAGCTTTTCAATGACGATGCTATCAACAAGGCTTCGTACGATGAGAATGACTTCTATTCTGTTTTTAGCGGTTCGCTGGGATACCGGACGCATCATCCAGCAGTGGTGATGTGCCTAGGCCAGCAGCGTCGGTCAGCGAGCTGGCTAAAGACAGTTTTGGCAGTCCCTCTAGTGACGAAATTTTGATTGATTCATCCAAGTCTGTCAACACCTCACGCGCTTCAAAACCCCCCCGTTCAAGCGTATTAGTCAACGACCTGTGTTTGGATCAGTTTGAGGATGAAATCTGTGGAGATTTCATCTTGTTCAACGATCTCACTGGCACTAACAATGCCGCCGTTGGCATCGACGAATATGATGAGCCTGAGCCCATCGTGTCGAATCTCTATGCAGGAATAGCCATGTAACGAAGAGTACAAATTTGCTATGGTCATCATATGGCGCGCTGAACTGCTGCGACTGGTTGACTGTTTCAATATTTCGGAAAACGTCTTGGTGCTGTATATAGCCAATTATTTATTAATGTACACAATGGTCGGTGCGGTTCACTGTAGATTGTAATTGTAGATTGTAATAGTGGATGAGTTCGGAATGAATGAACCGATAATGAATGCATGAATGAACCAAGAGTCAATGGATGGGTTCATTGTAGCCAAGAATATTGGCTTAAATCAAGCTTAAAATAATATTTAAATTTGAACTATTCATGGGAATCAACTAAATTGTAATAATTTCAACCTGACTTGACAGTTATAAAATCTGGCATATTATGTCATCGCATCAACTGTGGGGCCTAGATGCCGCGCCAAAAAAGTGTCGCAAGCGCATGTGCCAGGCATCACGCTTACGATTCCCCTATTTTATAGGTGGATTGGTGATCTTCTCGTAACTATATAACTGTTGTTGAATCAGCTATCAGCTAAACAGAAATGAAGGTGTATTACTACGACGACAAGGAAGGTGATCAGAGGGATCTCCATGACTCGGGAGAGGAGGTATCCAGTGAGCAGTTGGCAAAATTTGGAGTACTGGCTTATCATTTTGATGACATTGCCGGAGTCGACAAGCTGAGCAAGGAGCGAAGCTATATTAACCGAGATGTTGTGAACATCAGTGTCGAGTCTATGGGTGGAGAGGCTACCTATAATGAGAAAATCAAGATGTTTTACACTGAGCACTTGCACGAAGACGAAGAGATCCGATATATCTTGGATGGAGAAGGATACTTTGATGTCAGAGACAAGTCCGACCGATGGATCAGAGCTCATATGTCAAAGGGTGATCTTTTGATTTTACCTGCTGGTATCTATCACAGGTTCACTACTGCCAAGAGTGACTATATAAAGGCTATGAGACTTTTCCAGCAGGAGCCAAAGTGGGTGCCCCACAACCGACCTTGTGACAAGAATGAGTATCGTGAGAAGTATGTTTCTACGTTTGGAGTTGAAGTCAATTAGGCTTGCCAGGAGAATTATGAATTTATAAACTTATGAGTTCACTAAAAGGCAAAAAGGAGAAAATAAATTCAACCGGTTCAATTACAATCCAAGAAAAGTAGTCACCGTGCATCGTAGTTCACAAATCACAGATCACAGAGCACAGACACAGCCCATACTACCCATCTACACAGATCATTTAATTCATAGATTATATGGCTAATCCGCTAGAGATACTTATCCAAGAAACTAATAATAACTTCCGACACTCGCTCAGGATCCTCTCGGTGCATGAAATGGCCGACATTTTCAAGTTTAACAACCTGTGTGGTGGGCTCGTTAACAAGCTTCGAACTTAGAATATCATAAAGACGATAATCCATACATCCATCATCAATACCACCAATGAAAACCGTAGGCACTTGAGCAAACTTGACTTTCCAGTCAAGTCTAAGCTTAGTGATAACTGATCGGAACATACTTCGGTAATACCCAGTGGCTCCTTCAGCAACACCTTCTTGTCGTAGAGTATCAGACACAGACTTGATTTCGTCTCTGTCAAATTTGTAACCTGGAGACCAGCATTTCCATAGGCCCTCGATATAAGGAATGGTAGGACCATCGACTAGGATTCGAGGCAGATACAGTTGGGCAAACTGCATTGTAAACATGTACGAGGACAAGTAGAATTGTCGTGGAGTGTTGACAAGTATCTCATAGCCTCGAATATTGGCCAAATAAGGGATTGCCAGAGTGGCCATAGACGTGATAAGGTCTGGTCGGAGGCTGGCAGTTTTGAAACTGGCGATAGCACCCCAGTCGTGACCCACCAAATGGACTGGTACCTTGGACCCAGCGGTAAGAGTCTCAATCCATTCAATCACATCTGATGCAACATCTTCTGGAGCATATTTCCCATTTTTTGAAAGTGAGCTCGGCTCATAACCTCTGAGAGCTGGCGCAAATAGCAAAGTGTCTGGAGAGTAGTGAGACTCAAAAATGGGCCAGACTCCATCATAACTGGTGTTATTGTCGGGAAATCCATGAATGAATATAATAATTCGTTCAGGAGCTACTTTTCCCAGATGTGCTTGCTTCCAGCTACTAAAAGCACTGAATTCCAGACCATTGGCCTCAATTTTGACTGAGTACTTGACCATTGTAAGATGGGCCGAGGCGCCTCAGCATTCTGATGCCTTTATATGTCAAGTGTGGGGCACTTACAGCTACAAGGCGAGCCCTTACATGAGGGGCAACTGCGGTGCATAAGAGCTCAAACAAGACAAGCTGCAAATCCATCACAACTGCTAGTGTACTATTGTAACAGTTCTGAAACAGTTCTGATCGACGAGATATAATCCGACCTAACATTATTTGCGGTCAATCATAATATTTAAAGCGAAAAAGAATTAAAAAGGATCCATTGAGTTGACTGGTAATAGATTGAGCTTGACACTAGCTCAAGGCTGTTCTGTGTTGTCTTAAATGAACAATCAAAAATTAACGTATATATCAGACCTGCATAACGTAATGATGTGTGATATGGCACTTCTGCTTATGCGTGATTATAGTTTATTTTCATACCGAATTAGATTTAATATACTAGTTCTAATGTAGAACCACCTACAGCCATAGATACATACAGTGTGCATGAGACCAAGCCGTTCAATTCTCTGCAATATAACTCCAACCTCAGGGCCATGCGCCTTGGGTAAGGACATCACATGACCACAAGTGACTGCTTTTTGTCAGTGGTACTTTTTCTCTTCACGATCCATTCATCACTAACCATCTACATCATGTCCGAAGCTGCTGTATCTTATGCTTCCCTGATTCTGGCTGATGCCGATATCGAAATCACTTCCGACAAGCTTATTGCTTTGACCAAGGCCGCTGGTGTTGAACTCGAGACCGTAAGTTGTTTGGATTATTTGTCGTATTGGATTACATATTGAATGAGTGCTAATTGAAGGTTTGGGCTGACGTGTTTGCCAAGGCTGTTGAGGGAAAGAACCTCAAGGAGATCCTCTTTTCCTTTGCCTCTGCCCCTGCTGCTGGATCTGCTCCTGCTGCTTCTGCTGGCGGTGCTGCTGCCACTGAGGAGGCTGCTGTTGAGGAAGAGCCCGAGGCCGAGGAGTCTGACGAGGACATGGGAATGGGACTGTTTGACTAAACGTTTGCCTAAATGTACTATAATGCATACCTCGTGTTGATTGAATAGTTGTAGTTGTTATTTGTGATTTGTGATTGTAGAGGTGTAGTGGAGGATTGTTTGACTGGTCAGTTTGTGAAAGCATATTTGATTTATTACAGTGTAGCGCCGTGACCTGGCCGAGCGTGCGATTAAGCAATTGTAAGCAGCCATTTCTGGTATACACTCCATGGTGACATTTGTAAAAGTCGAAATTAATACGAACACTTTAATGATTGATCTGTTAAATATATATGTTATTTTAATAATTGTTATATTTATTGATATTTCTTGGACTTCGTGCAGGCTTGTACTACAGTATCTCATTACTATTCTATCTTCAGGGTAAGGAGTATAGGGCTGCGACCTAATGGATTTGTATTTTGCTGCGTAACTGTGGGACCAGAATTTTCAAGTGCACACTCACAAAACTATCGGGTTTGTTCCACCTTACAACCATCAAAATGAGCACTACCGAGAAGGCCGTTAAGCCTAGCGTTCAGGTAAGTTGGATAAAACAACATCAATGAGAATAGATCTAACATAGACCTTTGGCAAGAAGAAGACTGCTACTGCCGTTGCCCACGTCAAGGCCGGAAAGGGCCTGATTAAGGTCAACGGTACTCCCATCACCTTGGTCCAGCCTGAGGTCATCCGATTCAAGGTTTACGAGCCTTTGCTGATTGTTGGACTCGACAAGTTCGCCAACGTTGACATCCGTATCCGTGTCACCGGTGGTGGTCACGTCTCTCAAATCTACGCTATCCGACAGGCTCTTGCCAAGGGACTTGTTGCTTACCACCAGAAGTACGTTGATGAGCAGTCCAAGAACGAGCTCAAGAAGGCTTTCATTGCCTACGACAGAACTTTGTTGATTGCCGATTCTCGACGATCTGAGCCTAAGAAGTTTGGTGGTCCCGGTGCCCGTGCCCGATACCAGAAGTCTTACCGATAGTTTATTTTCTGCTTTGGCATTGTATATGAAAAAAAGGCATGTACGTAATGACTGTACGTTGCTATTGAGTGATGTTCTTGTAGTGTTGCGTAGAGCTGTTTTGACGGTTGGTCTATTGACATGTGCTCTTCGTATTTTGATTTGAGAGTTTCAGTTAATTGTGTTGGTCGTAGTTGTGTTGTAGTATCGTTGTCTGAAATTATATGAGGATCATTATGGTATAAACTTGGTTGTGCTCTGACTGAAATGGTGCAACTGCAAATGTATTTTGATGCTTGAAATGTAATTATAAATGCAAGATGATTCGGGCTTATTAAATGCAGTTTGGTCAATTTCAGATTACAGATATTACAAGATATTACAGATATTGTAACATATTGAAATGTTAAAGATATATTTTAGATGTTGCAGATATTGCGGATCATTAGGTCAACCTTTGTATGCCTTCTGAAAAGAGAGATTTACATGGTTAACGCAATATAGAAACATTGTTCATTCTGAAAGTAACATCATACATATTATCGATAGTACTTATGCCTGTGCCAAATCACCTAACTCTCCTTACTTACTATATGCCATTATCGAGATGTAGGGAATTCAAAGAACCCCATATTTGGTCACATTTTAGCACCTCAATAATGACACCTTGATAAACCAACAATAATTCACTTATGGAATGTTTAACTGATTAGATGCACCGAACATACGCTTGATCCCTTCTATGCACGCATGTTGATATGTTCCCTAGGGAACGGCTCTGATCCAGCCACCCATTTTGTTTGTTGATCTAATTTAAATGCTTCATTACATATTTATATTGCAGGCTGTAGTTAGAATGAACACTTAGATTCCATCTTTCTATATCTATCTAAAGCGAATAGTACTTGTTTTAGGTGTAGTACCGTACTCTTCCATACAGACAGTCACATTATACTACGGTTATACGGTACTCTTCCTGCTCTTCCGGATCCAATTTGGTGGTTCTCAGCTCATGGGTTGCGTGCCGCGTGACAAAGTTACCCGCCCCCGAATTTACGTAGGTTCGGACTAATTATTATTAGCAGAAGAACGAAGCTAGCTCAAACTACCCCAGATAACAACCAGTTTATTGGCCACTAATTTTAATATTCACGATATATAAGGGCGACTGTAGATATGAGCGACGGGGTGGCTGATACCAGCCATAGAGAACCCGATATAACCTCATCTTTACCGGACTCTAAGGACTCTAATACTAATAATTCTAATTCTAATATCAACCGGTCCGACAGTGGCCATTTACCGACACCTCAAACCCCTCCTCCTAATACTGTTGAGCAAGCTGCTCTACCTACTCCTCTTCCATCAGGGAGTGTATACAGAGAAGACTCGGGGTCTGCGGGTTCAAATGGATCTAGTCATGGACCAGCTTCTACCGTAATGGCCAAGGATATGGCCGCAGAATTGGCCACAGACAGTTCGCCTACAGCACGGTTATCAAGAGTGAATGGGTCGTTTTCAGTCAAACCCACGGATGTTGCTGCACAAGAGAGCACATCAAGATCTCCAGGACGATCACAGCAACAAACTCAGGACGCTGATTCTAATAGCTACAATTCAAGCCCCATTCGAGATGTCAAGTTCCCAGTCCCTTCACGGAGACCTTCCCAAACGTCGACAGAAAAGCCCAAGCATTCGTGGAGTCCGTCGTCGGAATCGGACTCTCAGTCTCAGTCTCAATCTCAGTCACAACAGGCTACTCCGACTCCTCATACAAAACTACTTCCCGGTACCAACAGTAGCAGTAGTAATGTCAAGAAATCTCCTAGAGAACCGCCTGAAGCGGAACAACTTAGGAATTTAACGGAGTTGACAATCGGTGCCATGTCTGACATGACACTGAAGGACAATTTGTCAACGGCTGTACGGGTCATCGACACTATGCATGAACAAATGATCAAATATGAGACCATGGTAAATCATTACCAGCTTCAAAATAAGTTACTCACCATTGAGACGCATGAGGCTGCTCAACGTTATGAGGTTGAGAATAATATTGTGAAACGGGAGGTGGATCGCCTTCGGGTGGAGAATATGGGTACTAATGAAATCTCAGCAGTCGAGGCGGAAACTTACCGTAGGCGGCTTCGCAGGGCCAAGCTCAAGCTCAAAGAAGTAGCTGACCAGGTAGAGGAGAGGGATGAGATCATTGAACAATTAAGAAGAAAGCTGCGAACTTCATCTTCACTTGCACCTATCCCATCGCTGCTTGGACCATCTACGACAACCAGTGGAGTTGGGGCTGGAGCTGGAGCTGCAATTGCAAGTGCAGGTGCAGGGCCGGGATCGGCGTCAGCGTCATCAGTATCTGGCAATAATGCTGTTGGACTGTCTTCGAGAGATGATGGATTATCTGCATTGGAGATGCTTGCTAGTCAAGTGTTGAGCCAAAGAATCCAGCCAAGGGAACCACCTTCCCCTACGCGAGGTGCGCGTGGACTCATGAGCCCTCTGGAATTTAATAATGAGCCGTCAATCGCATTACAATCAGAGAAGCGACGGCGTGAGTCCAGCGCATCTACAATTACAGTACCCTCTGAAGCTGAGGAAGAGGATGAAGATGACAATGAAGGTACAAGAGAGGAATCTCCAAAACGCGCTTCACCTGCATCCCCTTCAAAGTACATCCGTAAGGACGAGAAGAAGAAGATGCCTGTAGGACGGGTGCTGGATTTCGGGTCTTAGAATAGCATTGGCTATTGATCGACCCCATGATTTTATGAGATACGATTTGTATATAATGAATGGATACCACATTATACGGGTTTATAAATTAATTTTTTTTCTTTCTTCATCCTTGTGACAATAACAACAACAAATGTAAGTTAGATATTAATTGTAATTGTAATACCAAAACAAAAAAAAAAATATAAAACTATGGACTACTATTTATCTGCTCACAGCAAAGTGGATGGCAAGTCGCTTCCGGCCTTTCGTAGACCAGCAAGTCGATCATAGTCTCCACTAATGATTCGTTCCACAATCAATGCATCTCGTCGCTTGAGCTCATCAGCGTCTACCACACCCTCGCTCGAAATCTCATCCATGCCTTTATTATATCGCTCTTGTGCTCGCAATCGAAGCTCCTCCATAGCCCAATCGCTGATGTTTTCCTTATCCAAAAACAACGCAAAGAACATTGCAATCAAAAGTCCTGGCACGTATCCGTAATACATGAGGCCCTCCCAGCCCTCTTTCTGGTTCTCCCTGATAACAGTCCAAGTAACCTCTCCGGTCACTGGATCTTCCTTGGGGATTTTATCGAGAATGCGTCGTCCATTGATAACATAGTCTCTCAGGAGCAGAGTATTGGCTTCTAATAGGCCTTTCTGCTCGTCCGACATCCTGATTCGGTCGAGGAAAGACGCTCGTTCGCCATTTACCAATAAACCCAAGCCAGCTACTTCTTTGAGTTCAGTGTCTGATGGATTTCGAGTGGTACCATCAGCATTCTGAAAGATTTTGGCCGAGTTTGGCAGGCTCTGGATGCGGGTCTTAATGTCGTTCTCGAGCTCCTCCGAAAAAACAGAAAATCCTGATGAAGCAGGATACTGTTTGGAATTGAACTTGAGGCCACGAACCAAGGTGAGGCCCGGTCGTCGTGCTGCTCTTGCAAGAACTGAACGAGCGAACATCGTCGAATGTCGTGGTGTAGTAGTTTAAGTCTGAGATGATTGGTTCAACACTGCCTATTAAAATATTCTATTAACCGACTGACATGCTGGTTGCATTCGTTAATATGGGAGACTCGGAATGTACGGCTGTCTTGTGGCTGTGACCTTTGACGTTAGATGGATCATTCAGCCCGCAAACTGAATGAAGCCTTCGTATCTACGCGATGATTTATTTTGGGCCGGTAACATTAGAATAAACAGCTTTTTAAATTAGTTTTTGGGGTTCCTTTTTATTTTGCATCGTTATGAATTGGTAAAATATGTCATATTCCCTGTAACTCTACTATCAGCCGTAGATAATGTGGATACTTGATATACTTTAGGGGTTGATTTGCTGGCACGAGAGGTGTAAAAGATCAAGAAAACTAGCACAACTACTCGAATGAGTCCCAAAAAAGATATTACTTATTTCATAGTCGACATTTTCGCTTTTAGTATCCAGCACTAGTCGTCTATTTGACGCTGTGATGCACCCCCACAATATACTCGCAGATATTTACTTACCCGACACATATATCCTATAATCAGGGACAATTTCAAGCTCCCGACATTGTTTGTGACTGCATCTTCCCTTTTAGGAAACCACTCACTCGTGAACCTTTAATCTTTCACTCAGCGATACTCAACCGACGTTCACACAATGAAGTACATCCAGACTGATCAGCTCCTCGATGTTCCCGAGGGAGTCACCGTTGAGATCAAGGCCCGAATTGTGACCGTTACTGGTCCTCGAGGTACCCTTACCAAGAACCTGCGACACGCTGACGTTACCTTCGCCAAGGTGTCCAACAAGCAGATCAAGCTTACCGTCATTCACGGTGACCGAAAGCATGTCGCTACTTTGCGAACTGTCAAGTCTTTGATTGCTAACCTCATCACCGGTGTTACCAAGGGTTACAAGTACAAGATGCGATACGTCTACGCCCATTTCCCCATCAACGTTAACTTGCTTGAGGATGGTACCGTCGTTGAGATCCGAAACTTCTTGGGTGAGAAGCGAGTCCGAGTCATTAATGTCCTTGAGGGTGTTAAGGTTGAGATCTCCAGTGCTCAGAAGGATGAGTTGATCTTGACTGGTAACTCTTTGGAGAACGTTTCCCAGTCTGCTGCTGACATTCAGCAGATCTGCCGAGTCCGAAACAAGGATATCCGAAAGTTCTTGGATGGTATTTACGTTTCTGAGCGAGGAACTGTTGAGGAGGAGTCCTAAGCATGTAAAAATAATGTATTGTACCACGCCTCTAAAAATGCACTACGATTGATTTGTTTCGTTATCGTTATCGTTATCGTTCTCGTTTTCTTTTTCGTTTTCTTTTTCCTCTTCATCCAAAAAGAATTGTTCTGGAACGTAGAATCTAAGTCCTAGATTTTCAGCAAAGACTTTATCAGTATCTGCCCAATCTCCTTTTCTTCCTGCTGCATCACCAACGTAAAATGACTTGTCATGGTCTATCATTATATTCTCGTTTGTCTTTTTGAGGTCCTCTACCAGAGCATGCCACATGTCAGGCGATGGCTTTCCATATCTATCTGGCTCTCCCTTCTTGGGCTTGGTAGCTGCGTAGAACCAAACTTCCTTATTGATCTGATGTGTGACATCTTCAATTCGTGTTTTTAGATGACTGTAGGATTTCTTTCCTTCTTCCCCTACCACCCCTCGTTGATTGGAGATAATTATAATCAGATATTCCGTGTCTGACTCCTCCAAGATCTTATTCACAAAAGATGATTTCGCTGACTCCTTTCCATCGAAGCATGCCACGTCCTTAGGGATATGCTCATACAACCATTCCCAATCGTGGCCATGCCTGGCCCACGGACTACCACTCTTTGTCTTAACCAGAGTCTGGTCTAGATCAAATGCTGCAATGGCTATGTTCTTTCTACTAGACACCTTGGATCCAGAACCACTAGGAACATACACTGCTTTTGCTAATGATCCCCTCTGAGACCACTTTATTTTAACATGTGCGTTCTTGGCAGGCTTGCTGAAGAAGTCATTTGCAGCAGCTACTCGTTTTTTGGACTTTGTAGCGTCGTTAGACATCGCGTCTGTAAAAGGATGAAGGAGGGTTTAGTTAATCAGCCTTATCCAACTATTACTGGCCATATGCCATTAGAACATACCGTAAACCAATCCATATATCTATAGTTACGATAATCGATAAATGAATACCATCGACATAAATATCTGGATCCAGTCGTATAGATGTATTTTTCTTTGAATACCATTACATATGTATCTGGTGAGACTTGTATTTTTGTATGAAGGGACCTGGGATCATAAATCAATTACCCAATGCAGCCGCATAACGCATGCAACCTTAATTTTTCTTACAATCAGTTTACTGTATTTGGTCCTCGGTACTTCACTTTCCGACGATATCTAAAATATGGATGATTCCCACTTAGTAACTATAGGGGATATAACCTGATATATTGGGCTGGCTATAGTTCCTTCCTAAACCAGCGAAATGATTCATGCTCCTCCATCGTTAGATAATGTTGAGCGTACTGACCTCAAGAACACAACTAGGCACGGAAAACAGTAAACAATTCCACCACAAGAAAAACCTTTATACAGTCCCAACTTTGCTAGACCACTACCCCTGGTGATACCATAGCTTCTACACGCAAGTCTAATTGCCTTCTTGCTCGCTTAAGTGCTTGCATTATAACCTAACCATTTCCATCCTTGGCCGAAATAAGGGGTAAGCGCTAGTCGTTTTGTGCCCACGTTTACGCCAATTGTTGAATCCACTAGTCGTGATTGAATGGCTGACACGTCGATATGACTTCTCAATACTATGTGAGTAAATAGATAGATATATGAAGCTTTAGATTGAAATGTTGCTGACAATAGGCTCGCCGGAAAAAATCAATCAAGAAGATCCAATTCACCATTATGGTTTGTGGATCGTCAGGATCTGGCCATACGACATTCATCAATGCCTTGTGTGGATCCAAGGTCCTTGAAACGTCAGATAGCGCTTATGACCCACGAACTGCCCATATGGAGAAGGGAGTGCAGGTTACTCCTATCAATGTGGAAATTGACGACCCTGATGGAACAAGAATTTCCCTGTCTATCATAGATACTCCAGGAATGGGTGACTCAATTGACAACACAACTTGTTTTGACGACATCATGGGTTATCTTGAATGCCAATATGATGAAGTTCTTGCTGAGGAATCAAGAATTCGTCGAAACCCCCGATTCAAAGACAACCGAGTTCATGTGTGTCTATACTTTATAAACAACACTGGCCATGGACTCTGTGAAATTGATATCCTGATGATGCAACGCCTTTCTAAACGGGTCAATGTGATCCCTGTTATCGGTAGAGCCGATGGTCTGACAACTCTTGAAAGGTCGACTGCTAAGCGTGTTATCATGGAGGACATCGCTTTTCATGAGATTCCCATTTTCAACTTTCCATTTGATCCAGAGGAAGACGATCAAGAGACCGTGGAACAGAATTCCGAGCTCAGATCAATGCTTCCGTTTGCAATGGTCTCAGCTACTGATGTCATTCAGATGGAAGGAGGCCGTACTACGTTTGGTAGAGTATACCCATGGGGAGTGGTGGATATGGAAGACCCAGATCACTCGGATTACTTGACTCTGAGGGCCGCGATATTTGGTTCTCATTTAATGGACCTTAAAGATCTCACACACGATTATTTGTATGAAAACTACCGAACAGAAAAACTGTCGGGCTCAATTGAGAATGTACGTGATTCACGGCTCCTAAATGCCGAGGAACTGGCGAGTAGGTCTCATTCTCTCAAGGAAGAACAATTGGCACGGGAAGAAGAGAAGATAAGAGCTATTGAGCAAAAGGTTCAAAAAGAGATTGATGAGAAGCGTCTTGAACTAAGCGCACGAGAGGATGAACTGAGAGCAATCGAGGCACATATTCATCGAGAACGCACTATATCTGCCAGCAACGAAGTCAGCCGATCCAATACAACCGAATCTCACAATATTGGATCTTCTCCCAATTTGGATCGAAGTCCTGGATTCAGTTCACCGCAATCTTCCAACGGTGCTGTATTTGGCTCTAAGGAGCTTGACCCCGAAAGTCTTACCAAGGTGACTTCGTACACAGCTGCCACGTCTATCGCCAATGGAAACGGCATAAAGATAGAAGATTCAGATAGTGTTTAAGACAATCTCGTTCTATTTAGTCTTATTATTATTATATTACTATTAACTTATATTAATATATTGTTAGGCAGTTTTTCCGTCTTTCTTTTTCATGTATGACTTGGGTTACCATCGTCTCGTTCTCACAACCGGCGCTTTATGTACATGGTATTTCAAAATGGCATGTCGGATATCGTTTGATTGAATTGATCTATCGATATCGCAACATACACTTATACCTCGTATGAACCTTGATTGGCACAGAGTTTTTGCAGATGGCCGTTTTTCTGGTTCTGGGGATAGCATCTGGATAATGGTAGCTTTGCCTGGTTGTCCAAATTCATTGAACAACTTGAGAGGACACGGTAACTTTAGGAGATCTGCCCTCGTTAGAGAAGTGTCATCATTATCATATCCGTCTACCTCCATCCTAATGAAACTATCTATCTTTTCATTTAGATCCTGTAGCTTTTGTAACTCGCCACGGTACCATATATATCTTTTATCGGCATCTTGGGCGCGAGAAAATAGTACGCCATTGAATGCCATATGAATATACACTATTCCACATGACCAAATATCCGACAACATTCCTTCGAAATACCCATCATCGCATAGGGATTCAGGTGCTACATATGGTTCACTGCCAACATTTCCGTAGCACATTCCATTTACAGTTTGCTCGGAAGCGCCAAAATCTGCTAATTTCAGTCGACCATTGTTGCAAAGTAGAAGGTTTTCAGGTTTGACATCTCTATGGATTATACCAAGGCTATGCAAGTATTCAATACCAGTTAAAAGCTGCTTGAATAAACAATTCCTATCTTCTCGAGGCATTCGTTGTTGCGACACCTTGTAATCTTCAATTAAAGAAAACAAATCACCTCCATCACAGTATTCCATAACGCAGCACCAAATGTCATTCGAGTCAACCAGAAGGTCAGATATTCTTACAACATTTCTGTGGGAAAGATCCCGACTCAGCATAAATTCTTTAGCTATTCTCTGGAAAATTTCCTTTTGCTCAGCAGTGCCTGGTTTAAGCTTGTTATAACATTTTGCTACGTACAATTGTTTGGAGGCATTGTCCTGAATTATACGAACAGTAGCAGTTGCACCCCTCCCAACAACTCTTTGCTTTATTGGATTCCGCTGAACGGTAAACTTGGAAGATAATAGCCATGAATCTTGCTGGTATTTCGCTGAAAGAAGTTGAGTGGGTGATAACTGACTTTCGCCTTCATCTGTTTTTTTCTGCAATACCCAAGATGCAACTCTTGTTGAACCTGGAAGTCTGCTTTTCGATACAGGACGCTCATTAAAACTTTTAGATCGTTCTAATGCTCCTCGAATTCGTGACAGTGTTCGATTTGATTTCTTTGAATCTTCCCAAGTTCCGGGATTGCTGCTGTTCTCATCAGGCTTGTGAAGCGCCAGTAAATAGTTAGCACTATGCGAACGTGACAATTCAAGGGGGTCAGCACTTTCGATAAAATTGCCTTCGTTTTGGTCCCCGTCGTTTGAATAATTCAAATCTCCTATCGCAAAAATATGGATCTGAGGAATATCAGAACGCGACATTGTTATATTTTACCAGTTAGACGGCCATAATTGACGCTTATATATTCAAAAATTAGAGTTGGTAATTTAAATCTATTTTTTTATACCTTCTTTTTGGCTAGCATGTTTATTTATTTACATTATAAATATGTCAGCGGCTAGTCGTCCTGATCCCAGTTACCAGGAGTTGGCTGTTTGGGCATTACAGGACCTCCAGCTCGTTTGGCCATAATAATCTGATCAACAGACAAGACAGTAGTCGCGGCATCAGTTGCGAGTTGAATAGCAGACTTCTTAGCAGCAAGTAGATCCAAAATAGCATTCTCCTTTGCATCAAGTGTTCCAGAAGGAGAGCTGCCATCAATGTCGACACCTTCATTTATATTACCGCCCTGTTTCTTACTGTGTGCAGCGTAGAGTCGAGAAACAATATCAGTAGCATCCAAACCTGCATTCTCAGCCAGAGTTCGAGGAATGACTTCAAAAGCTTCTCCATACTTTTTAATAGCATGCTGAAGTAGACCAGGAGTTCTCTCGCCATATGCAACGATCTGACTGGCAAGTTCAATTTCAGATGCACCAGCACCTGCAACTAAATGAGCATCTTTGGTCAATGCTTTGACAACATTCACACCATCATCGATAGCTCTCTCTATGTCATCCAGGTTGTTCTGAGTGGCACCCCTAACTACAATTGTAGCAGTACGAGTCTTCTCGGTATCTTGTCTGAAAACCGTGACACGGTCGCCTCCGATTTCGATGGTCTCCACGATATCTACGACTCCCATTTCTTCGGGAAGAGGTGATCCTAGTCTAGGCAAAGGAGTAGCACCAAACACCCTGCAAAGTCGTCGCAAGTCAAACTTGCTACCGACTCTGAAAACCAACATGCCATATCTGTTTAGGTAGTGAAGAGCCAACTCACCGATACCTGCACCTGCAATTACCACACGCATACCAGAGTCAGATAGCTCCTTGACAATAGCTTCCAGTTGAGCTTCTTCGCCCTTCGAGAAGTCAAGCATTTCTTTAGCATTATGAAGCAACACAGTTCCCTTGGTTTCTGTGGTGGAAATATCAATAGGACATGAAAACACACCAACCCGGGCCTTTCCAGTAATCTTCTTGACACTTCCCTCTGGTTCTCGTGGGAACACCATTCCTCGCACAACTTGGCTATTATCCAGACCGGACCCCATGATTTTCACCACTCGGACATTGTCCACATTAAAAGCCTTGGGGTTCTTTGGCATTACATAAGATACAGCCTCTGACACGAGGTCAGCCAGCAAATCCTCATTCCCATACTGTTTAGATGCAATAGCTGTCTTGACAGCCTTCCTCAGCTCCGTAGCTGACGTGAGATCAGAAATAGCGTCCACAGTCAGGGTGTCTAGTGTCTCGACAGCAAACTTCTTGGCTAGCTCGTAACCCTGAGAAATCTCTGAGGCGTTGAGGCCAAGACGAAGAAGTCCTTCAGCCTGTATAAGCAATTCTCCTGCCAGAATTAACACCAAATTGGAAGCATCGCCCATCTCAGTCTCCTGCTGCTGAGATCCCATCACAACAAGCTTTGCTGCCGGGTGCACAATCTCTAACTCTCTCAAAATAGTAGCAGCATCACTGGTCAAAAAGATCTTTTGCAAATGGTTGACAACGATTTTGTTTCGGCCAGACGGTCCAATTGATGTTCGCACCATGGACGTGATCTCTCTTACAGCGGCAATGTTCCTGTTCACGGCACCATCTTCACTCTGGTATGATTGATACCCCTGCTTAAACAGCCCCGAATTGGGTGCATTAGGGAGTTTCAGCGACATAGTCAATTTACTCCTAGTCGATTATGAGCCGGTTTAGGTGGTTTGCTCAAGTACTGTGTGTGTAATGAAGTCAGCAGCTTTAAATTAGCTGCATAGGTGGATTTTTCATACTACACCTTAGCAAGTGCGGCTCTCATCACTTCGCGAACCACCCTTACCCCGTACCATGCCCCCATGCCTGTTAGTTGTGTAGTCTCCACGCTTCTGTTACTTCCATTGAGTACCATCTACGAAAACAAAAAGCTGTTCGAAATTCTGTGCAGGGCACGTTAGGGAACGACCTTTGGAAGGTCTAGAGATTGCTTTGTAAACCAATAGTTGTGCCAGTTTCTTGAGTATCATTATTGATTCGGAGTCCAACGGTTTAATTGGTGGTGGTTTTTATACAGCCATTCATTGTGTTCATTGGACTTTCGATTGGCATAAATAAGCAAATCAATTCTGGTCCAATTTGTTCGAGTTGCAAGCAGGAGTGATAGCACACGGGGAATTTGTAGGAAAGGATCAACATGGATTCTCCAGGGTATTCACCAGTGGCACATCTTAATGCGTTATTTCCTAGTACCGATAATTTAGACAGGCTGGATGATATTCGGGCATATGTTGACTTGTATGCTAGTAGCTTAGCGGTGCAAAGTTCCGAATTTATGGGACTTTCTGAGGGTGAGGTGCGAGATGTTGGTGATATGTGTGATCAGGCAGGCCAAATTGATGAAGACCTTGAAAACCTCAAGACAAATGCCCAATCCACGGATAAGGCCATAAAGGATATGACACTTGATATTAAAAATCTCGACAATACCAAGAAAAACCTCATCCAATCCATAACTGTGCTGAAACGGTTGCAAATGCTAACTACGGCGTATACTCAATTATCTGCTCTTATAGGTCGCCGGCAATACAAGGAAATTGCTCAGACGTTACCAGCCGTGATGGAATTGATGAATCATTTTCGACAGTTCCGCAGTATTTCTCAGATTGCCATTTTAAGCAGAGAGGTTTCTGATATTCAAAACCGTATTTCTGATCAGATATTCTCTGACTTTGCAGTGGTTATAGAGCCACGATCTGCTGCTTCTGTATCGTCTGGTGTGAAACCTAGCGATGTGGCTCCGTCGTTGGTGGATGCATGTGCGGTACTCGACCAGCTTCCAGGATCTGAGGGCAGAGACCGATTAATATCCTGGTACTGCAATGTACAACTGCGGGAGTATCGTACGATATTCAAAAGTTCGGACGAAGCTGGATCTTTGGAAAATATCACTCGTCGATACGGTTACTTGAAGCGACTTCTAAAAACCCACAACGATGAATTGTCTAGGTACTTTCCAACCAGTTGGAATGTCACTGAGCAGTTGTGTACTAGCTTTTGTAATACCACCCGTGAAGATATGCAGGCATTACTATCAGGAAAAGCAGGAGGTGCGTCTGAGAGCCATGTTGATGTTCAGATGCTACTAAAAGCGCTTAATGAAACCCTCGAATTCGAGCAGTACCTGGAGAGGCGATTCCAGGGAAATAATGGTGGTACCAAGTTCGCCAATGGCATTTCAATTGCATTCCAACGGCATCTGAATATATGGATCCAGCATCAAGACAAGGCATTGTCTACCAAATTTCAACAATATAGATATCCTCCTCAGCCCAAGTCGTCTGATGAGGATGGTAAACCGGAAGACGATGAAAATGCAACAGTCTTACCATCGTCTGCGGATTTATTTATTTTCTACCGCCAGGTGCTCGCCCAAACCGCAAAATTATCTACTGGCGTGACTCTCCTAGATTTATCTCACTTGTTTGGTAGGTACTTGACAGTTTACTGCAATCAGATACTGCGGTCTTTCATTCCAGAACGGGTTACTAGTGTTGATGATATTCGCACTGGCTGCCTTGTCCTGAACACTGCTGATTATTGCTTTAATACTATCACCCAGCTTGAGCAGCGGTTGGTAGAACAAATTGACAGTGAATACCGAGAGAAGGTGGACTTTGAGAGGGAAAAAGGCCAATTCTTGGAAGTTGTCAACTATATCATCGGTATGCTGGTGCACAAGGTCCAGTCAGGTTGTGATTACGCATGGAGGGAAATGTCCAATACAAATTGGGCTAAGCTGGATACAGTAGGGGATCAAAGCACCTATGTGGCAGATGTGAAAACAAGTGTTGAGCAAGATACAGCAGACATTTTAAGATTCATAATTAAGGATGGCCATAGCCGAATGCTATGTGATAAGATTGTCGATACTGTTATAAATGACTTTTTGCAAATAGTTGTCAGGTGTCGACCACTTTCCGAGGTTTCAGCGGAGCAAATGCTTTTGGACCTCTATGTGCTTAAGAATTGTTTCCTCAACCTGCCTACGCTAAAACCCTCTACAGGTAGTCAACCGCAGCTAGAAGTGTCAGGAGCTTATACGAGACACGTCACCAAATCACTTGGCAGAGTGGAGTCAATCCTGAAGGTGATACTGACACAAAGTGATCCTCCCGAGGGTCTCATTCAAAACTATTTCTATGTCATAGGAGATAAATCTGCGGTTAATTTTGGAAAGATCCTTGAACTGAAGGGAATAACTCATATGAACCAGAGCCGTTTCTTGGAAATGTTTTATTCGCATCTCAAGGCACACGACAACCTCGTCGATGACTCGCCTATTCTCAAGAATCTGCAAATCAGAACCATTCCTGGTCCACAGTCTTTGCCATCTGATAGATATACTCCTATACAGATTCACAATGGCGGTCGCCTGAGAGAAAGCACCAATGGACCGTCCAAGGTTCTAGGCACAACACTACTATCGAAAGAGGGGTTTGAACGCTTCACGCACGGGGCCGATGCACCTGTCAACAAGCTGAATGAGAATTTCCGTAACTTTGGTCGTCTTTTCAGAAGGGATGCTAGTGGGAGTGGTGGCCCTAATAGATGATAGTCAGTACATAGACTCATCACCTACTTATGTATGTAATAATTTTATGCATCCTTCATGAATACGAACTCCAAGTCACATCCATACAACTTTATAACGTCCTTTGGAAGCAGTTGAACGAATCGACCATCTGGAATCTGCTCATCATTGATATAAGTACCTGGCGATTCTAGATCAATCAGGTATGGGACTATCGACTCATGACTATCCCCATATTTATCCACTTTGACAATGTTTCGAAATTGTAGTACCGCATGCTGCCTGGAGCATTTCGAATAATTTAATGGAAAGTCGGCGACTGCTTTGTCACGACCAAATAAATAATATGATTTTTGGTTAAGACGAATCTCGTCTATCACTTTGTCGTTTTCAAATATGAAAAGCATATAAACCGCACTGGGCCTTATAGCATCAGGAGGTTCATTGTATTTCATCACCGATCCAGTAGATGTCTTATTGGATTCAGCTGCCAACAGTCCAGAGTTAGTATAAACAGGCTGCTTCGGCGGAGAATTAGATGGAGAGCCTGAACGAGACCGTGATTGTGATCTTGTCCTCGTTCGAGATTTATCCCATTCATTTTCATCTTGTCGCATCAACTCCCTAGAGTGATCCTTTTCACGCTGTTTATCATAGTCGCTCCGCGATATTTTATCATTGTACCGATCTCTAGAATGCATTGTGCTAGACCTATTTTGAGGCTTGCTTTCAGGTCTTCCCCGCCTAGTACTACTGTCAGAATCTGCCGTTGATTTAGACATTTCAGATTTCACTGCTGACCTGGATTTATGGTATCTCCTTTCGTACGAGTCATCTCTTGCATGCCTAGAGCTAGTACCTTGCTCTCGTTTATTTCCGGAGCCAGTTTCTCTACGATAGCTTCGAGATGGCGAACGACTCCTACGTTCAGAACGATCCATCTTAACTCCGAAGAAGCACCTCCAAAAAACACTAGCTACTCGCAGCGTTCACGACCCTGTTAAGGGTCACCTACTATATTAGGAAATGGATACCCAAACAGGAACAGCACTCTTAAGCCTCACTCTTCGCCAAATTCAGTTTCTTGACAAAAAATAGGTCCAGTCTCAGAGACAGTAAATCACTGATTCGCAGGACATTTTTTCTTCTTCTTTCATTTAGCTTTAACTGTTATTATTTAAAGCCATCTGGAATCATCTGTGTTTGTTGAAAGAATGGGTGGATCGAAACCTCGGCCCTCTAAAGTCAACGCCAAAGCCAAATCTAAGGCTAAGGAGCGTAGGTCCAAGTTCAAAGCTGAGAATGATTACATTGAAGATCTTGACAAGCAGGTCAAAGAATATGACGATAACCAACTAAAAACCGTAAAGAAGTTCTCTGAGCTGCCCTTGTGTCGCCATACTCTTCAGGGGCTAAGAGCATCTCATTATGTTGAAATGACAGACATCCAAAGGATGTCTCTGATCTCCGCGTTGCGTGGTAATGATATTCTAGGAGCTGCTCGTACCGGATCCGGTAAGACTTTGGCTTTTCTGATCCCAGTCCTCGAATCCCTTTATAAGAAGAAATGGAATCCAGAAGATGGTCTTGGGGCTCTGATCATTTCGCCGACAAGAGAGCTGGCTATTCAGATATTTCAAATTCTGAAGAAAATCGGCCGAGAGCATTCACTTTCTGCCGGTCTTGTGATCGGAGGAAAGGATGTCAAAGTTGAATCTGAACGTCTTTCCAGACTCAATATCCTCATTGGTACTCCTGGTCGTATTCTTCAGCATATGGATCAAACTGCTGGTTTTGATACCTCAAATGTCCAGATGCTGGTACTGGATGAAGCGGATCGAATATTGGATATGGGTTTTAAAAAGACACTTGATGCAATTGTAGAGAATTTATCACAGGAACGACAAACATTATTGTTTTCTGCTACTCAGACAAAGAGTGTTGGCGACTTAGCAAGGCTGAGTTTGTCAGATCCAGTGTATATATCTGTACATGAGGATAAGATAGCCACTCCAAAAGGGTTGGAACAATTCTACATTATTTCTCCTTTAGATGAAAAGCTCGACAATTTATATGCTTTTATTAGGAGCCATCTGAAAGCCAAAATACTGGTATTCTTCTCTTCATCTAAGGAGGTACGATACGCCTACGAGAGTTTCAGAAAGTTACAACCTGGTATCCCCCTATCACATCTTCACGGTAAACAAAAGCAGCAAGCTCGAATTGATGTCACCACCAAGTTTTCATCTGCCCAATATTCTTGTTTGTTTAGTACTGATGTTGTAGCTCGAGGTATTGATTTCCCATCTGTTGACTGGGTTATCCAAGTTGACGCTCCTGAAGACGCTGCAACTTATATTCACAGAGTGGGAAGATCAGCTAGATTCGATAAGAAGGGCAGAGCATTATTATTTTTGGCACCGTCTGAAGAACCTGGAATGACTGCAGCTTTGGAGGCGAAAAGGGTCCCCATTAGTAAACTAACTATCAAGGAGACTAAGAAAAAATCTATTCGGCAAGATTTACAAGCTCTATGTTTCAAGGACCCAGAGCTCAAGTATCTTGGCCAAAAAGCGTTTATTGCATATGTTCGGTCGGTCCACCTTCAAAAGGACAAGACAATCTTTAAACTGGATGAGCTTCCATTAGAAAAGTTTGCCCAAAGCTTGGGTCTTCCCGGTGCACCAAAAGTTAAGGTTCTAGGAGGCGAGAGATCGAAAGAGGCAAAGAATGCCCCTAGACAGCTATTGAATCTGTCATCTGAAGCTCAGAATGGTGAACCAGCAAAGCCTAAGACAAAATACGACCGAATGTTTGAAAGAAAGAACCAGAATGTACTTTCAGAGCATTATATGAATTTGACAAAGTCAAATAATGACAATGATGACGGTGATGATGACGATTTCATGTCGGTTAAAAGAAAGGATCACAGAATTGAAGATGGACAAATTCCTGATTTGGACCTGCCCACTTCCAAAAGATCTATCAAAAAGGCGCTTTCAAAGAAGCTTTCTTCCAAGACAAAGGGAAACGCGACAAAATTGGTGTTTGACGATGATGGTCAGGCACACGCTATTTATGAACTCGAAGACGAGGATGACTTTAAGAATGAAGGAGATGCGGCAGCGCTTAAGGCCAATTTCGTTGCAAAAGAAGCGGCAGATCTTCAATTACGAGATTTTGATGATAAAGCAATTGCACGCGAGAAGAGACAGGAGAAGAAGCGACGAAGACAAGAGAAGGATAGAAATAATCAAGATGATGATGATGATGATGACGAAGAAGGCGGATACCAAGTGGTGCTTGGTGGGGCAAGCGATGATGGGGCTAGCGATGATCAACGTTACGACAGAACAGTTGAAGAAGATTATGAATTGTCTGCAGATGAAGGTCCTGCATCCAAGAAGCCTAAATGGTTTCAGAAACAGGATGGTGGGTCCCGCAATAAATCCAAGGTGTTGGAGATTGAGGAGCCTACTACATTGGAAGACTTGGAAGCTCTATCGTCTCGTCTTATTCGTGGCGCTTAATTGTATATATATGTATTGCATTTATTTATCGCATAGCCAATTTAGTATGCAGCGGTTGAGTTGAGTTGAGTTGACGCTATTTTCAAATTGCCCAGTTGATAGATGCATGTAATCGAATTATCATGGAAAAAAGTAATTAAGGTTGCCCTTGCCCATATGGCAAAGCTAAAGTCACAATTATGTAGCACAGTAAGACTTAAGCCATAATAATATGTAACTGTCGGTTGAGTTCGGTACAAAGTAAATGAAAGATATGAATCAGAAGAAATAATTTTTAAAAATAGGGATTGATATACAGTACTTGGGAGCGCGATACTTTGGCAGTTGTGAATGTTCCGAATCAATTCTCAAAGTCCGATGCTAACTCATATCGGGCAAATTAATCTTAATTGTAGATGAATCAAAAGCTGTAGAAACTGCTATCCTAGTAGAGTGAACTTGTCTACAGCTATCACTTCCCATATATTTTGTCGTCGTTCGTTGATCTGAAGCACAAACTCTAGCCCACGACCTGCATATGTCTCATGTCACCTATGCACTGTAGAATTGAGCTAGTGAGATTTAAGAACCGTTCCACGTGCATATATAGGACTAATTGAAGCTTAATTTACCGATGCCGCGTTCTAGCCAGATTTGGCAGGTTTAACGTCCGGTCCGTGCCAATCAGTAACGGTGTGATATAATTATTGAAAAAAAATCTAGACTTATGTCAAGTGGTCATGAGGTCACTTAGTAGCATCTTTGGAAGCTATGAAGGGCTTGGCAAGTCGCCTGAAAGGGGTAGACGATTAGTACTGGCCGCAGCCATCGCTATATCAATTCTACTGATAGGATGGTCGGTATTTTCTGGGATCTTTTCAAAGATCGTCGACGTTCGTCCTGCGTCTGTTGCTGGGTTGTATCCTACACTGGATGACCTGCTTGAAAGTGACTTTAGTGAACTGGCCAATTTCACAACTTATGGTGCCAGATTGAAGGACTGGCAGCTGGATACATCTCGGGAATATCACTTATCTCGAAACAAGAAATGGGTGTCAAATAGTGAACCTGTTACTAGAGAATATGACTTCGTAGTCAGCCAAGTGACTGCGTATCCAGCAGGAGTTGAAAAACTCATGACAGTGATCAATGGGCAGTTTCCAGGTCCTATCATAGAGGCCAATGAAGGCGATCATATTATTGTTAATGTGCAGAACGAAGGAAATGTTCCTACTTCGCTCCATTTCCACGGCTTGCATCAGAATGGTACTAATTACATGGATGGTGCTACTGGTATCACTCAATGCCCTATTGCTCCTGGCAAGTCGTTCTCTTACAACTTCACACTGGACAACCAATGGGGCACCTATTGGTACCATGCACACTACAGTACACAGTACTTGGAGGGACTGGTTGGGCCGTTAATTATCCATTCACCAAAAGAGGATGAACTAATAGGAGATCAGTACGATGAAGAGATCGTCATACTTCTTAATGACTTGTACTTTGACAATGCCATCGACCTTATTAGCTCTTACATGTCGCCAGCAGCTGAAAATGCTGAGCCTATTCCAGATAGTGGATTGATTCAGGGACAGTTTGCGTTTGACTGCTCTAAACTGGAGGGTACCAATTACACATGTCAATCAGAAGATTCAGGATATGCTGTGATATCCGTGAAGGAGGATAAAACGTATCGAATCAGAGTCATCAGTGCGGGTGGGTTTTCAGAATTTGACTTCTCAATCGATAACCATGATATATATTTGATTGAAGCCGACGGAACAAATACCAAGCCTTTAAAAATGGAAGCAGTTAGGATGGCCAATGCTCAGAGATATTCGTTTCTTGTCAAATTTGATAAGAGAGATGTTTCAAATGCCCACTGGATGAGAGCATCCATGAATACTTACTGCTACGATGGCAGCAATGAAAATCTTAATCCAGAATTGAAGGCAATTGTGACATATCCTGATTTGACTCAGGAGACAATTTCGAAAGGCGGGGTAGTCCCTGTCATGCCGGGAGAACAGAAATCACGCCAGCTTGATGGGACTGTCAAGTGCCTGGAACTGAACGAGACCCTTCTCGTACCACTGATCCCTCAGGAAGCTCCTCCACCTCAGCAATTTGTTACGTTAAGTTCTGCTTTTATGAACAAGGACCATCAAATTTCTTATGGATTTTTCAATCAGTCAACTTACAGATACCATAGCAATAACTATAACTCACTGTTGCAATTACGTCAGCTGAATCAGGAAGGTAACGAGGAGATTTTCTCGTCTGAGAGCGACACTCCGGGATGGGCAAATGGTGATATGATGATTACTATCGATAAGCCCGTGGTGCTTGACATTTTATTGAACAATTATGATGATGGGTAAGTAAACGAAAGAGCAACGATATTATAAACGCTAGACTAACTTAGTGCGCATCCATTCCATCTTCATGGTTATAAATTCTGGGTATTGGCTATGGGTCAAGGATATTTCAACTCTGAGATGTATGGCACTGTCAACACTACGAATCCCATACGCCGGGACACTGTTCAAGTAACAGCATTTGGTTGGGTCTTGATTAGAATTGTGGCAGACAACCCTGGTATTTGGACACTTCATTGTCACATTCTTTGGCATACAGTGGCTGGTATGCTGATGCAGTTCAACATTTTGCCTGAACAGACTGCGTTACAACTACCATCCCCTGACTGGGCTGGTCTTTGCGCAGCATAAAAACGTGTCTCTATCGATTGTTATTTGAAAGATTAAAAATGGCGAACAAAACATCACAAAATTGTAAATGGCTTAGTTCGAAATGTGCATGACTACAACTACAATATAACATTTACATTTTCTCACAATCTAAGTGGTGAAAGCATAGCAACGATTCAATATAAATAAACATACATATATATACACATACATTAGTTCGCAGCTTGTCCTGGAATGACAGTTTCCATGGCATTATCATCTGCAAAGTTTCGTTCACTTGTAGCGTTTTTGTTAACCCAAACAAGTGGCACACGCATTTTCTCATCCCGGCCCTCTGGGTGTTGGTAAACACAATGGTTATTCCTACAGTTGAGACCGTATTTACATTCTTCGTTCAATGGGTGAGTGAAAAAACAGTCCAATCGCTGGCAATTAAAGCCATCCCGACAAATAGTTGTAGATCGAGGGTGTCGATATCGGCATCTAGGATTTGTACATCTATCCAAAAACTTGCAAGCCTGTAGAACCCTTTCAGGGATCTTTTCAGGTTCTCGAACCAAAGATCCCGAAGGATGAGCCAGTTCGCATGCTGGGTTGGCGCAATTTTCCTTATTCTCGCACCATTCCAAAGCTGATACTTTGGCAGTGTTATTAGCTGGAGTTGGATGTCCAAATGGACACTCCCTATTGACACATTTGTCTGAATATTTGCAAACAACTATGCCTTGAGGCTCGTCTCCACTGGGCTGATGGAATTTGTTTGCATTGTGATTCTGGTTGTAACGCGAATTGTTTCGGCCAGGCTGGAAATTCGACTCTTGGATAGCACCAGGGAGGGATCCGCTCTGCTGCAAATTATAGATTTGTGGATTCAAGCCCAACTTTCGCAAGACAGATACAGGTACTTGATCTTCTCCTAAATGAATGTACAAGCATGTACCCTTTTCATTTGGACATCCTGGAAAATAAGTACACAGCTTGGTTGGGTGGATATATTGGCAGTTTTTTCGCTCAGGGCATTCAGGCCACTGCTTACATCGCTCCATTATTCGTGATTGTCTGTCCTCTCCAAGGTCCATCATGGCCTCGTTGGCTAAATTCTTGGCGTTTACATTGTTGCTCTGAAAGTGGCCTCCGCGAGTTGATAATGTATGATTTCCAAGTCTACCAGTATCGCCACCACGATTACCTTTGCCGATAACGTTTGGACCCAGGCGGGCGCCAAGTCCCTTCTCCTTTCTTCGTGCAAACAGATCCTTCTCTGTTCGTGACGATGACGTTGAAAATGCCGCTGCTGGGCCCGTAGGGAAAACAGGCTGTTGATGCAGTTCTGGTTGTTGCTGTTGATCTTGAGTAGTCATGCCTCCTAAACTTGGGATCGACGTTGGCTCATTGCCAGACTGTACAGCCACAGCTTGGTTTAGAGCCCATGACGTGAAATCTGAAGTGAAATTATCTCCAAATAGCCCAGACAGCTCGCTGGTAATCTCATCAGCAGGCTTGTTGTTACAGATCATCATGACAATATACTGAGCTATAATCTCCGAATCCTCGTTTGTACCAAACTGAGAAACCTGATCCCTGACAACAGCTTCGAGCTGCTTACCTTCAGGTGAGTCCGGTAATATGGTTATTGCCACTGACATTATGATTTGAAAAATGTTCTAAGAGATCAAACAAAATGTGTGTGTGGAGGTAATAGTTAATAAGTCGGCAGTGCGGCATAGTTCGCAGGACTGATATGTACGCAGGAAGCTAGCCTTCTAGAGAGAGAGACATATATACTTATATATCTATATAAAAGTACATTATAGGACCAACCAAATAAATAAATAAGAATCGTTTTAATTCAAGTATTTTGAATTTTAGACGGTTTTGATTCCGCATTCTGGTTTCATCCTGTAAAGGCTCGTTACACTATGTTTGTTATATTGCATTCAGTAGATTCTAGTATGAGTACAAATATATACCCGATAAAATAGTCGTCTCAGACGAGTCTAATTAAACTGACGGCTATGAGATGTGCGACTTAACTGATATGATTAGTTGGTGTTGACGCTTAAAGAGTTCCTGTCGATCATGTAGCTATATGTAACCTTAAATATCTGGCCTGTACATATGCAAGGGGCCGCAGCAGTTACATAAGAGGAGGAGGAAAAAAAAGAATCAACAGTAATAACATGGTTATTATTAATATTAGATTAGTTTGACTATCATTATTATGAGAGTCTAGTGTGCCTGAAACTGGCTCTATTCAACAGTAAATATATCATCTTCAATGGTGCCAAAAAGGTCTTGAATGATAAGCGCTATCTTGGCAAGCTCCTCCGTAATGGTAAGCGTCACCAAGACATAAGAGTAAAAAAATACAAAATCTTCTTCATCGACTTCAGTACTAGGTATTAAAGTAGAACCCTCTTTGGTATTAGTGAGGTTTCGGTAGTCGTTGAGTCTCGCAAGCATCCGATCGATAGCGTGTGCAGTTGAAGGTAGTTTGTCAGGCAAAGGCATGCCCAGCTTCATAGCAGATGATACCAAATAGAAAAATAAAAATACTCTAGAACACAACTCCTTTCTATCCATAGCTGTCCTTTCGATGAGCTCTAACTCTATAGAATTTGGTTTAGGATATTTGGCAACAATAACACCGATATTTTGATATGCATCCAGAATCCGCTGAGTGCAATTGAGAAGCTGCTTATACTGCTCAGTTGGAAATGGACCTTTTAGACGGAGTTCATTGGGAGCATGCGACAGGAGAGTTTGAAGATCCACCATGGTTCTTTGCAAACCACGCTCACCAGAAATCCCAGAAATCCTAGGCTCATCATTCGAAGCCTTCCTAGGAGTGGTCTGCAAACAATCAGCTTTCCAAATAAGACCCATCCTCAGCCATTGTATACAAAGAATGTCTCGTAACCGACGTCTTGCACTATTGGGCAAGATAACTGTGGCAATAAATACAGCCCATAATACGCCGACAAAAACCGAGATAAATCGGTGGATGGCAATATCTCTAACGATAGGATTCACACCACCTTCGTCATCGTCATCATCGTCGTCATTGACAGACAGTGAATATGAGTAGAGGGCTGTTAGGTTATAAGTAAGAAGAATAAATCTGCCAAAGGCGTTTTGAGTTTTCCAATGTAATATCACCCAGTAACAACCCAAGGCAATGACTAATCCTAGCAAACTCATAAATAAGGCATCTCCCTCAAAGAGAAGCCACGCGAGCCAAGCAATGGCAGCGCCCAGAAGCGTTCCCAGAAATCGAATTGGAATTGTGATTGTGGTACCGCCTACCGATTTATTCATAATGATGGCATAGGTGATGAGACCCCATTCACCTCTCCAACGGCCAAATACTGGCCGCAGCTTTTCAGAAAATGCAGGAATTGCAAATAACACTGCGCCAATTCCTACTTTGATGCCAAATTGCACATCACTTCTACGAAACACATGTAGATTTCTCCAGAGACGAAGCGTCCAAGTGGGATTTGAGATTTTCTTCGAAGACCAGTGTACTTGAGCCATATTAGACAATGGCTTCTTTCCAATTTTTTGTGGGTCGGGTAGGTCCTGGGCATCAGACCCAGTCCACAGTTCATGGATCCAAGCATAAGAACGACTTCGGCCTGGAGCAGTCTGCATATTTTCGTAGTCAGAGAGAATATCAATAAAGGAACGCAACTCTCTGCCAAAATCCTCTAATACATAAGTGAAGTTTCCACATCCTGCAGCAATACCTTCTTCATCGGCGGCAACTTCAATATCACGATGCTCTCTGAAAATATCATGAGCATAAACTTTTCGAAGTGCACGTTCTCTTGCATCCGAATATAGATCAAGTGCTAGAGACAAACTGGTTTTAAATTGTGGGTTTAGGCATACCGAATGAGGTGGGTTTGCATTAAAGGGCAAATCGTTCAGAATTTGAGCCAAGGTCCTATGGAAAGACATCAATGGCGGGCCCAAGTGTGTAATGAACAGTTCAAAGAGTTCGCGAGCTACCGATGACATGGCAGGATCAGCAAATTGCTGAGATTCCAAAGATGCAACCGACAGGACGTCGTCGCCTGAATCACCACTCGGTTGCTCACACAATAAATGATACTGAATCTTGGCACCATTTGATAATCCACCAAGGTATAAAAATAGGGTGTTGCTTGAATCGACTAGTCGGTTTAACAATCTGTACTCGTCTTCTCTCCCTAATAAATAAAGTTCAAATCTTGCCTCATGAAGGTTGGTCTGCAGAGATTTGTAGCACGAGGTAAGTTCTTGGTTCAGCTTTTCATACTCCTCACACTCGATATCATCACCATTTTGGAACCGTTCGGATAGAAAAGTTAAAAGCGCTGAATGTGCAGTCATTGACTTATTCAAAGAATTCTTGAGATACAATACAGCAGATTCGGGCCATAGGGCAAATGAAATAAACACCGATAAGACAGCCCCTGAAAACACAAACATGAAAGATTGCATTAGCCTAGACAATGACAAAGTCCCTGATTGTACATTTCCCTCTTTTGTCAAGATGGTAACTAGAAATATCGATGCAATTGAACATGCAGTGTTAAAGGATGCCATATTGACCTTTTGTTTTACAAACGCGATCAGACCTAGGCCTCCACCGAGGAATACCACCAGATCAATGAAATATCCAATATACACAAGATCCCATTCATAAAACAATGCTGATACTACCATGCTCCCAAGAGCCATAACCAAACTAAATGCCAATGCTAACAGAGCGAACATTAGGGCCTCGGTCATGGACCCCGCAGTACGCGCTGGATGAAAGTATGTTGTCACAGTAGCCACCATGTGTTTGTTATCACCATGTCCATACAAATATGTACCCATAGGAGTGAAAACAGCCAATGATCCTATGAAATACGCCAGCGCACATTTGAATACATTTTTAACCTTGCGACTGGTAATGAATTCCACAAATTCTTGTAAGGAGCTCGGCTTGACTGGACCAGTATCAGCCAGCAGTGGTATAGTCTCGTCATCTTCAATTACAGAATCATCTATAGCCACTAGAGTAGGTCGTGAAGCGGTTCTGGAGATTCGTCGAGGCACCATTCAGCGTTAGATTAATTCAAAACTCCTTCCCCCCACACACAAGAACAACCGTTCGGTTGGCCCTGTAACAAGTGCCATGACATCGTCTCTAAAGATACTCACTTTCTCCCATTGTCAGATACCTCCATAGTGTTCCTTCGCATAATGCGAAACGGAACTGGCTCTTCATTGACCCCAGACATCGCTCATATGTCAAAAAATGTGGGGATTGACAGTTAGAGTTTCTAGAGTAGGAGGAGGGGCTCGACCTGCTGCCACAACCTGCAGTGCATCTGCATCAGCCCCCAACTGTAACTTAACTACTGCTACTGAGTCCTGTCCATCTTAAGCTTTTAAAATAGACTTGTTGGCGCGGATCTCATTACATTATAACGGGCAATATAAACAGATCATAGTGATTTGGGAACGGTCAAGACATTAACAGATCAATAGGGCTTGGAAACATCCACGACAAAACTAGAGCAATGGCGGACTTCACACCAGTGGTGTGGGACGAAGAAGAAGACGATGGCGGCGACCAATATGATGAGCAACCATTTGAACCCGGATTGGCACAAGGTTCATCATCATCATCATCATCAGCTCCAGTGGTCAAAGCGGACTCTGTTTTCTTCCACTCGTCAGTAGGAGATCCCCAGAAAGAGCAAGAAGGCCAGAATGCCTATATTTCCTATCTCATTACAACCGAATCCAATAGCCCTAGTTTCCAAAATCCAATTGCACGAGTTCGGCGTCGATTCAGCGACTTTGTTTTTCTCTATAGTGCACTGGCTAATCAGTTCACAGCTGCTGCAGTGCCACCGTTGCCGGATCGATCTCGTCTAGAATACATCAAAGGCGATCGATTTGGCCCTGAGTTCACGCTTAAGCGAGCTTCTTCTTTGACACGGTTCTTGACTCGCATTGCTAACCACCCTTCACTCAAGAGATCGCGAGTGTTTTATACATTTCTGGAGAGCAATGATTGGAATACTTATAAGAAGGTCAAAGGATCGAGGCTTTCTGGTGGTGCAGATGGTCCTGGCAAGGTTGTTGTTGCTGGAGGTTCGGAAATCGTAACTGTGGACTCAGTTCCCAGTGTATTGGAAGGAATTTCTGATACATTTTTAAATGCTTTTTCAAAAGTGAATCATCAGAGTAAGGAAATTGCCGAGGTCAAGAAGAAGGCAGACAAGCTTGATGAGAACCTCATAAGTATTGAGAAGACATTCAGCCGGGTGGTTCGTAGGCAAGGTGATGTTGTGCATGATCTTGAAGAGCTTTCAGAGCAGACAATCAAATTGGCTATATTGGAACCAGAGTTGGAACGAGAGTTCAATGAATTTGCTAAAGCAATTCAAGACTATGCCCGTGGTCTGTATGTGTTACGGGAGACTGTTGATAGCGATTACATTATATCGTTAAGGGATATGGAGAACTATGTTGCGTCTGTCAAAGGCTTGATTCGTCTCAGAGAACAAAGACAACTCGATTATGAAGCACTTAGTGATTATCTGAGCAAAGCTGAAAGTGATAGGGATGTTCTCAAGGCTGGAGGTGGAAGTAACTTCCTTCGAAACAAAGTCGAGGATCTTCGTGGTGTCAATCATGAGGTTGCTCGTAAGGAACGATTGCGAAAGCTAGAAGCAAGAATAGGTGATCTGAATCGAGAGGTCACTAATGCCCAGTCCACCTCTGACAAGTTGGAAGACATCGCATTGAATGAAGTTGCAATATTCGAACATATTAAATCATTGGAAATGAAGGACACCCTTTCTCATCTTACCGATAGTCATATTGAATTTTTCCAAACCATGATTAAGGAATGGGAGGCAGTAGCTCGAACCATCGAGTCTACCAATTAATTTATGCTAGGTATTTATTATTAATACATTCGACACCTATATTTGCCATTAAGTTATTCATAATTCATAAATCGATGCGTGAAAATCTATGCTATAGTCTTATTGAATAAGTCTCTGGTCGTTCGACTCCGTTGACTTCAATAGACATCTTACGCTTCTTGGGGTGTAAATCATGACTGTCTGCTTCATCACTCAAATCTACAGCAACTGTAGATGCATGATATACGTGAAGCTGATCTTCACCATATAAGTTAATGAATTCCTCTTCAGAGTTGATATATTTCGAATAATCAAGAGGTAGGAACTCTGTTTTAAGTTCTCTACTTTTCTTGGTTTTAGGAACAGGCGCCTTTTCATTCTCCTGAATATAAAATCGTCGCAATAGCATAATTGCCTCTTCTCTGAGAAATCCTGGATATGATCGATATGGTCGCTCAACAGCTGGGCTATATGTTAGACACAGACAACCCCCCCCCCCCCCAAAAAAAAAAACAAAAAAAACAAAAACGGACTAGCCAGCCTGGCAAGTTGAATACTCACTCTGTATTTATGCTCATGACAGAGCCACATCCTCCGAATCGATCATTTGCACACCCAAAGTACACAGCTCTTATCTTAAGTTGTCTTAATGCCGATGCGCACATAACGCATGGTTCAACAGTGACATAGAGGTCAGTTTCCTCAAAAATAGTTTCAGGATGAGTCTTTAAAATAGTTTCAATGCCAAGAAACTCTGCATGGCGATGTCCACATAGCGATCTATTGGTATCGTTCATTCCTTTGGCAAGTATTTCTCCATTATGAACATATACACAACCAACAGGAACCTCGTCTGCGTCGAAGGCTTTTTCGGCCTTTGTTAATAAGTCCATTCCACTTTACGCTGACCATAACTAATACCTACCATTTCTAACGCAGACTTCATGAATTCATGATGCTTGGTCGACATTTTGTATCAGATACTTCTCACGATGTCTACAGTTTAATTATTTTTGATTTGGATCCCAAGAAATTTCATGAAATTAAGCCTCACCCAGCGAGATATGTAACTTTATCCAAGAGCTGTAGATAGAGATGCAGAGAAACGAAATGCTACCGAAGAATCCATATATACACTGTAATAAAAAACCAAAACTTTCTATAGCAGCTATGATATCATCAGTTCGGAGTGGAAAGAAATAACGAGTCTGAATTGTATCTGAGTTTATATTTGGGCTCTATAATATACTGTTCACTGCAAGCTCTGTCTGTCTGCTAGCGTTCAACCAATTATATTGAAAAGAAGTGCGATTACGTTTATTCTCAAAGCAATAACGCCACTAGATTCCCACATTAGGTTCATACAAAAGTATCTAATGTGACTATATACATGTATGACTAACTAATAAGTGACGATAGTTTCCTATAGGTTTCCTAAACCGTAACTTAACTTTAGGTTAATGAGCGCCGTGCATTTAGAAGTTGCACTATCAAATGGAGTCGCCGCACCAGGATTGATCCCGACGTAAACGCTACACGTGGCAGTGGAGTGCGGAGAAATAAGCAATGAAAAATTCAAGCAACATTTGCAGTGTGGCAAACAGTACCTGGTGCATTTCGTTTGACATTTTCACAGCCTTTCCGGTGCTGATCTGCACAGTAATACCCCCACCCCCAAATGGACACTCTGGCAGAACCCGTTGGAACGTCCCAAAACAGAATAGGGTTAGCGATGATTTCCTAGTAAGGCAAGCCTCACTGTACCGCGACGTGTTCGTACATCATATGTGGCTATATAAAAGTGACAGCGAGGCCAGAGTTTTCCACCTGACATTGTCTTGACCAAAGTTACAATCTCAGACATGGCGCGATTATCTTTAATAGCCCCATGGACCGTGGTGTTGTACGCACTGGTGGTGCTGGTTATGCCCTTTTTGGCGCCAGTGTCTGCTCAGTCTAACGACGTTGAGAATTACGGAACCGTAATTGGCATTGACTTGGGAACAACCTACTCCTGTGTAGGTGTCATGAAGGGAGGCAAAGTAGAGATTCTTGCCAATGACCAGGGTAACCGAATCACTCCCTCATATGTTGCTTTCAATGAAGAAGAGCGATTGGTTGGAGACGCTGCCAAGAATCAGGCTTCTGCCAATACTGACAATACTGTATTTGATATCAAGCGAATGATTGGTCTTAAATACAAGGACGAGAGTGTTCAGCGAGATATCAAGCATTTCCCATTCAAGGTTGCCAGCAGGGAAGGCAAGCCTGTTGTCAAGGTTGAGTATCAGGGAGAAGACAAGACCTTTACCCCCGAGGAGATCTCTGCCATGGTTCTTGGTAAGATGAAGGAGATTGCTGAGGACTACTTGGGTAAAAAGGTTACTCATGCTGTAGTAACTGTTCCAGCTTACTTTAATGATGCTCAGAAACAGGCTACCAAGGATGCTGGTACCATTGCCGGTTTGACTATTTTGCGAATTGTCAATGAGCCTACTGCTGCTGCCATTGCTTATGGTCTTGATCGAACTGATGGTGAGCGACAGATCATTGTGTACGATCTTGGTGGAGGTACTTTTGATGTGTCATTGCTATCTATCGAGGGCGGTGTATTTGAAGTGCTGGCCACTGCTGGAGACACCCACTTGGGAGGTGAAGATTTCGACTACGAAGTTGTTAAGCACTTCACCAAGGTGTTCAACAAGAAGCATGATGTTGATATTAACACTAGTGCCAAGTCTATTAGTAAGCTCAAGCGAGAGGTTGAGAAGGCTAAGCGAACTCTTTCTTCTCAGATGTCGACTCGAATTGAGATCGAATCTTTCTTTGATGGCATTGACTTTTCTGAGACTTTGACTCGAGCCAAGTTTGAGGAGCTCAACATTAGACACTTCAAGCGAACTCTGAAGCCCGTTGAACAAGTGCTCAAGGATGGAGGTGTAAAGAAGAGTGAGATCGATGATATTGTGCTTGTTGGAGGTTCTACTCGAATCCCCAAGGTCCAGCAATTGTTGGAGGAGTTTTTCGACGGTAAGAAGGCTTCCAAGGGTATCAATCCTGATGAGGCTGTTGCTTATGGTGCTGCCGTCCAGGCTGGTGTTTTGTCTGGAGAGGAGGGTGTTGACGATATTGTTTTGCTTGATGTCAACCCTCTCACTTTGGGTATTGAGACTACTGGAGGTGTTATGACCAAGCTCATTGGCCGAAACACTCAGATTCCTACTCGAAAGTCTCAGATTTTCTCCACTGCTGTTGATAACCAGCCTACCGTGTTGATTCAGGTTTATGAGGGAGAGCGAACTTTGTCCAAGGATAACAACTTGCTTGGTAAGTTTGAGCTTACTGGTATTCCTCCTGCTCCTCGAGGAGTTCCTCAGATTGAGGTCACTTTTGAGTTGGATGCTAATGGAATCCTGAAGGTCACTGCTTCCGACAAGGGTACTGGAAAGACTGAGAACATTGTTATCACCAGTGACAAGGGACGACTTTCCAAGGAGGAAATCGAGCGAATGGTTGAGGAAGCTGAAAAGTATGCTTCCCAGGATAAGGAGCTGCGAGACCGAATTGAGGCTCGAAACTCACTAGAGAACTACGCTCACTCTATCAGAAACCAGGTATCTGATACCACCGATACTGGTCTTGGTGCTAAGATCGATGAGGATGACAAGGAAACATTGTTGGACGCTGTAAAAGAAACCATAGAATGGTTGGATGAGAATGGATCTTCTGCATCCAAGGATGAAATAGATGAGCAGAAAGAAAAGCTCAGCTCCATTGCATACCCCATTACCAGCAAGATCTACGGCGCTCCTGGCGGTGAGTATGCTGGTGGTTCTTACGACGATGACGACGATGATTACATTGATCACGACGAGTTGTAGACTATATAATGTATCAAAAATGGTAATGTAGATACGAGGTTGTGTTTTGTGATAAATATGCAGTAAAATTTCCAAGTAGAAAGTTGTAATTGAGCATCAGATCGACTTGATTGTTTTCGTTCGTTCATTTTGTTTTGTTTTGTTTTGCTTTCAGTTCACGAATCTCCTAGACTGTAAGCCACAACCGCGTCTACTTTGTGGGTGTTTGTAGAAAAGCTTCGCAATTGGACCTGTTCAGCATTCTTGACAATTTTAGGATCGCTATCAGCCCACTCTGCTGGAACATTGACATCTCCATCGGCGTAAACCAAAACATTAAACGTGTGCTCACCTTCAAGAACTGGTAGGAATGTTACAGATGCGGTGATTTGTCGAATGATAGCCTGGATCTCTTTCTGGATTTCGTCCTGATTCTTTCCTTGTGCATCAGGCTTCGACGATGATGACACAGGATTTGACCCGGTTGGAGTTTGGTCTTGTTCCAATACCTCAACGTTGAATTGCCATCTCTCTACTACTTCGCCAGAGTCCTTGGACGTAATAGCCACAATGAGTTTGGATATCTTTCCTCCAACAAGCCATTCTAGTTAGATCTGCACTGAATATCATTATCAGAAGGTTCTCCTGTCACTTACTATGAAGCTGGCCCATGATCTTCTTGATGTATGCCTTGACTTCGCTATCAATGGTCACTAACATGTTGAGATCATACTTTCGTACCACTTGAAAGTCCTCGCTGGGATAGATCCCTCGCTGGTATAGGATACTATTGATGCTATATTCTACGTTAGCACAGTCTTTTACAGTTGGATTTTCGTACCAAAGAACTCTGACACGAGCTTTGTAGAGCCCTTGAGCGGCAGATTGGATCGCGTTGGAGCAGCATCTCCTCGCTTTCGAGCCGGTGCTACTGACATGATGTGAAGCCCCACATCTCGCTAGGCTTGACCCTATATATATAACGTTATAGATATCATACCTACCCTTGAATTCCCATTCTCCGGTATACTGCTTGACACTGTAAGGCGAATAGCCTTGGTAAAGCTTTCTGTGATAGAAAAATTTGAGCAATGGTGAGATTATTGTCGTGGAATTATCTGCTAACTAGCATAGTGTTAAGAAGACTCGAACGACGGCTGAACAGCTGGCCCGCAAGAAGCGTATTGAAGCGACTCAGATCAAGGAATATAACCAGCTGGTGGCCACCACCAGAGATATGGTGAGTGAATTTGTCTTGAAAGTCGATATTTTAATTATTATCTCCTATGTTTTTTAAATACTGCATTATCAGTTCTTTACTTACTCAGAGAACTCAGGGGAAATATGACGCAGAATCATTCAATTTGAGCACCAAACTACTGGAACAAAACCCCGAATATTATACCATCTGGAACTACAGACGGGAAATTCTAGAAAGATTATTTACACTTGGAGGTGATGACGAATACAAACAGAAACAGCTGAATGAAGAACTGAGGTTTATTGAGGCCCGATTGCGGGAGTTTCCTAAAGTATATTGGATTTGGAATCATAGACGATGGTGTCTAGAATCTGGGCCTAATCCAGATTGGAAACGAGAATTGGGTCTAGTCACCAAGATGCTTGAACTGGATGCTAGGAATTTCCATGGTTGGCATTATCGTCGATATGTTGTGGCCCACATTGAGAAGAGTACTGGCAAAAGCATGGTACCATTTGAGTTCGACTACACCACTGCTAAAATCAACAAGAATTTCTCCAACTTTTCAGCTTGGCACAATAGAGCAAAATTGATACCCAATTATCTTGAAAATAAGTCCCGCGATGAGAGATTGGAATTTTTGACCAAAGAACTAAGTTACATCACTCAGGCTATCTATACTGATCCCGAGGATCAATCAGCATGGATATATCACCGATGGCTTGTCACAACCGAAGATATTGTTCAAGATATGACAATTGAAGAAAAAGTCACCATAGTTAATGGCCAAATCAAGACCATCAAAGAGTTATATGATTTGGAGCCTGAGGCCAAATGGTGTTGCCTTGAGCTGGTGTTTTTAGAGACATATGCATTGAAAGTGGAAGGGAAGCCAGTCGACAGCGAAACTCGGGTATCTGTCAATGAGAAACTCAGTATATTGCAACGAATCGATCCTATGCGCAAGTGCCGATACGAGTCTCTGGCACTTAGTCCTTCTTGTTGATAGTGTTTAAAATGCATGTGTGCGCTTAATAAATGAAATGGAACTAGAGACAGTAATCAGCGAACATCCTATGAAACTACCTCTCCCTGAAGATTGTCCTTTTCCCATTCAAGCACGTAGCGAACAGTTCCTTTGTCCGAAATGCGGTTATCTCGTAGAATCAAGCCTTCATCTGTGTCTGTATGCGGTACAGATGGAGGTTTGGCTTGTAGTTCCTTGTTGATAGCCATTCGAATGGTCATGAAAGTAGACACTTCGGAAACAAGTTGTCTTAATTGTGATGACTTCAAGTAATGAATGTAGAAATCCAACAGATCTGCCAACGACTGGTTGACTTGAACTCGAGAGCAATGGAATTGGTCTGACTTCAATGGGAATATCGAAGTTACATTGCAGACCTTTGCAGCGAGAATGATACACGCCAACGCATTTGTGTGACTGGCGTACTTGAGAGGGGCATCTGTCATGAGTACATCAGTAGCAATAGTCCAAGCAGTTCGAGCCAGCTCTTTGTCAGTAATGTCGAGATATTTGCACATCTTGATAACATAAGTATGACAATGTCGGATTCGAAAGTCAAATCCAACAGTCTCAAGAATTTGTCGTTCCAAAGCCATAACCGTAGCCTTTGACTCATCTAGTTGAGCAGGAGTCAGCGTCACATTTCTGGTACTCATTGCAACCGAGATGATCTCTTTGGATCGCTTGGGTGTATCCTCGACCTTGGATGCCACCAATAGACATGCCATGACCGTCTCAGAAGGAGGGAATTTGGATACCTGGTTATACAACATAGTGCGCTGAAGTAAAGTCATCGCAGTGGCCATTGTACGGATGGGAAACCTCAGAGCCTTGGAAACAGTCCAGATCTGAGTGAATGCTCGAATGCGTAGTTCACAAGCTTGTGGTCCTTTGATTCCCGATGCAGTCTGTAATAAGTCGATATGACGTTGGTCCAGAAAAGGCCTCGAAATCTTTATGAGCGATGGGAACTCTCGCCGAGTTTCTAACTCATCTTTGCTATCTCTTGGTGTATCCATTTTAGATGCAGCAGATGGTGATGCAGCAGCGGCAGACATTAGCAACAGAAGAAATTGCTTAAAGCTGCATGTGTAAGCATAGTGTTAATCCTAGGAAAATACCTCGACAGGCCTACCGTTTTACGAATTCTCAATGAAATACAAATATAACAATTAATTAATTTACGGGAAAGGATTGGTTATAAACAGAGAAGAAATTCGAGTAAATTAAATGATAGTATATAGTCATTCGTGAGTCATCAATCCAAACAGAAAAATATTTACAAATGAGCTTCATTGACTGAGAGATGTGCTCAAAATCATTAGAAGCTCCACCCACTCTAGTTATGTGGTTCAGTTTGGTTCAGTTCAGCTCAGCTTAATTCAAAACTAATAAAAACACTTTCATAATATGACTAACTTCATACACTTTTTTTTAACAGGCTCAAAAAAAAAGAGTCTAGAGCTTAGAATATCGCAACAACCGATACTTTCACCTTAAAATTGATAAATATTATTCCATATCCTTGCTTACTCAAGCAGCATCAGGACCCAACGTTGGCTTTGTTCGCTTGGCTCGGTAATCCTTAATAGCAGACTTGATAGCATCCTCGGCCAACATAGAACAGTGCAACTTAACAGGGGGCAAAGAAAGCTCCTTGGCAATAGCAGTGTTCTTAATCTGTCCAGCCTCGTCCAAGGTCATACCCCGAACAAGCTCGGTCACATAAGATGACGATGCAATGGCACTACCACAGCCAAAAGTCTTAAACTTGACATCCTGGATGACACCGTTATCGTCGACCTTGATCTGTAACTTCATGACATCTCCACAGGCTGGTGCTCCTACAAGTCCAGTACCGACATCGGAGTCGTTCTTATTGAATGAGCCAACATTTCGAGGATTGTTATAGTGGTCCAATACTTTAACATGATAAGCTCGTGTTCGGGCCATGCCAACCATGGGTCTGGCGACCATAGGTCGAGCGCTTCTGAGAACTCGTGCTGCGTACATTTTACGAACTTGGAAATTGAGTTGAGTTGCAGACCGCCCCGCGAATGGCATATATATATGGGACCCTGTCCAGGGCCAGGGTCGGATACTTATCAGATGGCCGGATCGATTCGGTTGTGGTTTCTTTGCTGCGCAACCCAGTCTAGTAAATTAACTCCAAATAGCTAAAAATCAAAGGAATATGATAATTGATCTGTCATTAGAGACTGGCATTTCATATCGACCATGATTTCTTTTTATTCTGTTTCTATTTTCTGCTTCGATTTCTGCGGTATTTTCGTTTTTTTCTGTTATTCTGTTATGTGTGGCTACTGTGTCTCCGAGAACGTAGGCGACACGGAGTTTCGGTGACTAACCAAAGCTGCAAGTACCTAATTAAGCTTATAAGGCCTAGACCAGACACACGTCATGCAAAATAATTATATTACAACCGATGGTAGTTAATTTGTCAATGAATGATTTGTTAACAAAGATCAAAAAAACAAACGAAAATGCGAATAAACATCGCTTGTTCACTATAATTTACTAACCATTTTCGGTGAATGGGTGGATGGAGCATTGCATTCGCGGCATTTTAGTCCCGGTTACCACCCACCCAACTGCCTGTTTCGCAAATATATATACATAAGTTGTGTCCCAATGTGCATATATCTCTCAACATCTTGACATGTCTACATTCTACAACCAGATCCTTGCTCACCAGCAATCTGGCCACAGCGCAGTTGTCATTCCAGGCGATAACGGCTACAGCCTTCCTTATGATCAATTCATTGGAGTGGTCAAGAACTTCCAGCATCAGCTAGCTTCGTTGCAATTGCCATTTGGTTCGGCTATCTCAATTGCATTGACAAATTCAATTGAATTTGCTGTGACTTTTGTAGGAGTCACATCGTCCTCTCTGGTCGCTGCTCCTCTTAATCCCAACTACAAGGAATCGGAATTTTCCTTCTACATTGAAGATGTCAAGGCTGGTTTGGTCATCGTACCCAGAGGATCTATAGCTTCCAACTACCCCGCAGTTCTGGCTGCTCGAAAATTTAATGCTGCAATTGCTGAAGTTTATTGGAATGGAGCCTCTATCGTTTTGGATCTTAAAGAATCAGCGAGTATCCGTCCAATTCCTCTCACAAGTGCAAGAATCCCTCCTCCTCCTGTTCCTTCCACTACTGCATTTGTTCTACACACTAGTGGAACAACTGGCCGACCCAAAGCTGTTCCATTGACTCATGCCAACATGGCTCGAACTGTCACCAATATCATCAATACTTACAAGCTCACAAATGCTGATACTTCATATCTGGTCATGCCTTTGTTCCATGTCCATGGACTGTTGTGTGGATTCTTGGGTGCTTTAGGTTCTGGAGGTTCAGTGATTATTCCTCCTCGATTCTCTGCCCAAGCGTTTTGGACTGACTTTGTTGCCCACAAGGCCAATTGGTATACTGCGGTTCCTACAATCCACCAAATCCTTCTCAAGTCCAAGCTGCCAAGTCCTGTCCCCCAAATTCGGTTCATTAGATCTTGCTCGTCATCTCTTGCTCCTGCAACTTTCCACGCTTTAGAGAAGACCTTCAATGCACCTGTTTTGGAAGCTTATGCTATGACTGAAGCTTGTCACCAGATGACGTCTAACAATCTTCCTCCTGGAAAGAGAAAGCCCGGAACCGTTGGTGTTGGACAAGGTGTAGAGGTCGTTATCCTCGATGATAAGGATAACATCCTCGCAGTCGGCAAGGAGGGTGAAATCTCTATTAAAGGGTCAAATGTAACCCCTGGGTATATCAATAACGATAAAGCCAATGCAGAGTCTTTTACCAAGAATGGCTATTTCCGAACTGGTGATCAGGGAAAGCTTGACGAGGATGGCTTTGTTATAATCACTGGCCGAATTAAGGAACTCATCAATAGAGGTGGTGAGAAAATCAGTCCTATAGAACTTGATGGTGTTATGCTTGAGCACCCAGCTGTCTCAGAAGCTGTTTCTTTTGCTGCCCCTGACGATATGTATGGCCAAGTTGTCAACGCTGCCATTGTCCTTAAGCCAGGAAAAGAGTCCACCACGGCCAAGGAAATCCAGGAGTTCCTCAGCGTTAAGGTCGCCAAGTTCAAAGTGCCAGAAAAGATTTTCTTTACCAAGATTATGCCCAAGACAGCTACTGGAAAGATTCAGCGAAGAATTATTGCTGCTGAGTTCCTCGACAAATCTAAACCCAAATTGTAGTTTACATATCACGATAAATTATTGTATTCTCTAATATTTCACACGTTGACTTAAACGAACTCCAAGTTCAGAAGCAAGGGAGCGGAGCTTGGTCGCTTTCGAATCGTCTAATATTTGAAAGCACATTTGATAAAGACGAGCATTCCATTTATTACGAGCCAGGGCACGTAAGGCCACGCTCTCAGCTCTACGTGAATCGTGGTTCCGCTCGAATATAATGTACGATCGCCATACATGAGGATTATTATAATCTCCGCGTAGCAAAAATTCATAGATGGTCCTCATACCGTTCTCAGTTCTCATTCCCATCTGCGCATTAGTAAGCCAGGCATCTACAGATGCATTCCTATTATCTTTTAGCATCGTATACCCATACCAGTGAAATGGTATTCCATAAAGTCTATCGTAGTGCGCTAAACGCCACAACATCTCATACTGGCCAGAGAATGCGTGATTAATGCTCCATTTGAGAACCTGAAGTACCATCCGAGGCTGTACAGATCCATGGCGATATCCACCTTCAATAGCCGATAGGAGAATATCAATTACCAAAGTGGAAGGTTCTCCCTCTTTAATAAACTTGTCAATACAGCTTTGGACATCAGCAGTAAACACAAAATCTGTTATGAAGTTTGTTACAGAGCCAACATCGCCAGAAGATATTAACTGAAAGAACTCTAGAGCTGCCTTGCTGACATGAGAAGCTGTTTTCATCTCAGACGATACCCACTTGTTCCAAAATTCAAAAGCATCTTGTTTCGAATTGCTTCTTAACATATGCCGTCCACCTTCAAAAACAGTACGGGAGAGCTGTGTGTCTGTCGACGCCAGAAGTGATCCATAAGTTCCCCATAACCGCAAACTATGGCGGTTGTGCTCCATTTTAAAAAGATTCTTTGCGTACTTATTAAATATACGAGATTTTTTGTCATGTAAATGAATCAGCGTCCATTCCAGAAACTCTGGAGGAGCTATAGATGAAATTTGTTGGATGAAATCATCGCACTCATTCAACAACACATCATAGCCATTATCAAAGAAATATTCCATTCTCACTCCCAATATCGCGATAAATGCAAAAGCAAGCTTGGTCTTCCCATCATCAGTAATAACCCGACGGATCATATGCTCGAAATCTTTAAATAATGCAATTGAATAGATATCTTGATCAACACATTCGTCGATACTCCGAAGTGGAAATGGCCAAATGGGATTTTCGGGCACTGAAGTCTTCTCATTGGTATATTTCCACCCTAATGAACCAGGTTCCCCAACTCTGGCAGTCTCCAGCTCCCAATACTTTCGAAGTTGAATCAAGCAAACTTCCAAATCGGTCTCAGTATCCAGTGGACAGTAAAAGGAAAGTTCAAGAGCAGCTTGTAATATGCACACCGCAATCTCGAAATACCCACAGTCCCTGAGGTATGATGCAATAGAATAAATAATATATGCATAGACTGAGTCTTCTGCCAGTCTATCATACATGTCAAAAATACCATGGACTTTGATGAGTTCAGCGATCACCTCTAAAGGATGGCCACTGGTAGTAGATTCATTAATACAACTGTTGATGAATTCTCTCCAGAATTCGCCCGACGAGGGACATTGTAGAACCATTTCACGCCATTTTGATATATTCGTTAATGACTTTATCCTACGCCTGTTAGTGTACAGCACTGCCAACTTTACACAACTTGGGTTCGCCTTTAAGCCATCAACAAGAGCTTCGGCGCCATAAATATCTTCCTCAAATCCAGAGCGTCGAGCAATGTCTGGCATACTTTCGTGAATGAACGCTTCGCAAGATGATAGTTGACACCACAAATCAATTTCATGGGGAGTTTTGGTCAATTGTGCACGAATAGTATCTGCCAAGCGAACTTGATCATTCAAGTGTTTGTCGGAAAGTAAGTCGTCGCTGATGTCAAAGTCTCCATCTATTGAAGAAGTGAATGGAAGAGGGGTTTTTTCGAATGAAAACCTGTCCCATAAAGGTTGTTTGCTTTTGCGTACCGATATTGATTCAAGTGTGACTTCTCCGTTGACAAATTCTTCTCTATTAGGTACTACTCGTAACGAGGTGCCAACCACATCAAGAGTGAATCGTCTATAACTAGGTATTGAATATTTGTAAGGCTTTCCATATCTGGAATTCTGGATATCACCAATGGTATCCACTTGGAAACTGTCATACTGCTTGTTATTCAGCACTTGGCGGTGAATATCTGAGTTTCTGTGCCGATGATCAGCACTTTGAGATTGATTTGGATGTCTCTCCTCACGCTCATGCCGACGCCTTTCCTCACGATCACGGACATATCTCAAGTCACCATCCCGATGTATATGCCGGTGGTCCCTATTGATTTTCAGGCTATATTGCCTATCGCTCTCAGATCTTCGTGGCCTTTTGTCTTTTGATTCCCCGTTAAAGGAACCGAATTTAGGGAAGCTCATGCAGAGTAGGATACAATGTGGCTTCTGTGATGATATCAGTAACTTAGTGGTAGCAGGTTTGAACAAGTGACGGAGATGGTAAACTAATAATCCCCAAACATCTTAGCATGTAAATAGTTGATGTTACTTTTCAAAATTAAGAATGTTCCTAATTTTCTTATTAGGGTCCTCAGGTCTTACAATATCCCCACACCCCACTTGTACCTGCATGTACGTGATCGGCAATGGTTTAACCAAGATCATACAAATCGAAAAACTCCATTTCTCTACTTATCTTATCGATGGTTTAACTCATTGACAAGTTAGAGTGCTTTTAGTATTGTAACGACCAGATTTACGTAGGTATATTCTAATTATCTAATTGTTACCTCGTTATGTTGTTTGTTGCTTACCAATGGTGCTCAGGGTCCATACCAGAAACTGTTGAATTTCTTTGGACCAATACAAAACAAGCTTTCCAGGTCTATGTTCACATTGAAAGCTACTATCTAAACAGAAATGAATTAACAATTAAAAATAGACAAAAGGATGTCTAAATAATTAGCTGCAGCGACGCCGTTAGATGCTGTTAATATATCCTTGCGCACTAAGAGAACTCTTGGCCCCCCAACAACTACTCAACGCGGCTGTAGGGTGTAAAGGTTGGTAGCCATTGACTTAACTTCTTAACATTTTTGATATTACATAAATTAAAGTCGAACAATTAGAAAAGTTGTAATGATCAATTGATACCAACTAGTCGACTGAATGACTCAGTGATAGAGAAACGGCAGCTATTGTCGAATATTCAACTAAATACGTCTCTCCCTCACAATTTTTATCTAACATCAAAATCTTGTTAAATTGGTGATCTGTGATCTGGCCGGTCCCTAAAGTCTACTCAAGTCAGCATTGACCACTTATAACGGGTGGCATTTCATTAGACATAGAATTTTCCAGCTCTGATAGAATGGCTTTGGTTCCAGGTGTTCGCATTTTGGAACCTTATCACATAGACCACTTGATTCGGACTTCAGTTGTGACAAAGTACTCGAGGCACTCCATCACTGGTACACATCCTGAGTTCCAATGCTCCATCCATGTCATAGATACTTTTGCGAGTGTGGAATTGTCTAGTCCAAAAGGTCTCTTCAGCGCTCTGGCTCAGTCGTTTGGATTCCCTGAATATTTCGGTTATGATTTAGTTGCGCTGTATGATTGTCTTTGTAACCAGCTGCTAAATGGCGATCAAGGCGATACAATATTGATCCTTGCACTGCATCCGCGACTGGTTGAATCTGTGGCTCCCATTTTAGATGCAGTGAGTCTATTTTATAGCGAGAGAGGTTGTATATTCAGCGTTTACATAGTGCAAGCACCAGTCGTCATGTCTAGATTATAGATGAATCGTGATGGTTGGCAGTTAGAGATTGCACTGACTGGATGGCAAGCTTTTTTTTTTGTTGATTTTTATTATGCCACTTTCTTATTGTCTTTATAGGGGCTTTTCTTCGGATGAATTTTTGCTTTTCTTAATTGATATAGAAAGTCGGACTAAGATCTGGCGATGGCTTTTCACACACTTGCATGCGCCATCGTATCGATACTGGATTTGGATCCATGATCTTATCTAATCCCGATGATGATCACATGCTCGGGTTAACAAACATACGAGCCACAGGTTAGGGTTATACAAGTATCGTGTGATTTAGGTCCTCTTCCATCATTTGCTCATTAATAATGACCATCACCAAAGTAGTGGTTGTTAGACACGGCACTCGACTGGATTCTGTTGATTCACGATGGTGGATTAGTCGTCCAGGCGCCTGTGCATCAGACCCCCCTCTCGCGGACCCCAAAGGCATAGCTGAGGCATACACGGCAGGCCAAGCCATAGCAGACAATTTGGACACTATGCCAGTGATGATTCATAGCTCACCCTTTTTGAGATGTGTGCAAACAGCGTCGTGTATTGCGGAACAGCTAGTTCAAAAGGAAGAGCGACAGGGCCAAAAATGCCAGCTTCGACTCGATGCTAACCTCGGCGAATTCATGTGCGTCGATTATTTTACGCAAGTCCCTCCTCCGCCCCCTGATGGCCATCGATCTATTAGTGACAGTTCCAAGATGTGGATGATCAGAAATGCTCGCAGTCCTGGGTTAGCAAAAGTTATGGATGCAAGCTGGCCTGTTCACAAACTTGGAATGGGTGGTGAATACGGTGAAACTTTTGCTGCAATGAACTATCGGTTTGCAACTACTTTAACAGACTTATTTGAATACTACGCAATGTCGCCATCTCCTATTTGTTTAGTGCTAGTGACCCATGGAGCAGGATGCAATGCATTATTAGGCAAATTGCTCCAACGACCCATCTTTAATGAAGTCGGTCTAGCTAGCTATTACATAGCCGACAAATTGGAATCGGGAAAATGGGCTATCAGTTCTAGATCCAGTGGTCCCCATTCATCAACACAGGGTGGCTCTGAGCTAAAATTGGCACCTGGTTTATCGTTGTCAAATTCAACGTCGCATTCCAGCATTTCGGATTTGGACTCGAGAGACTACGAACGCAACTCGACATGGTTTTCTGGCAGCTCAAGCCCGTCTGATGCTCCTATCACATTTGTATCAGTACCTCCGCCGGCCACTAAACCAGATCCTCCTGTGATGTTGCTGTCGTTTGGCTCGCACGGCAATGGGTCGTCTTCTTGACTTTTTTTACCAGGTGAAAAGGTCCGGAGTATGAAATACCAAGCATGGACTTGTAATGATATTATGAACGGTTAGTTTAGTTGTTTTAAGGTTAAGAAAAATATATCAATCTATTATGTAAATGTTTACGAATATTTTTATATTACCTATATATATAAAGACAGTGAAGAGTCTGAACAAATATCTTGTGTATACTAATATTAGTTAGACGATACCGAAAACCTAACTCGATCTTGCTGCACGCTTAAATTCCTCACTTGTCCATATTAGGAAGCATGAAGCTCTTCTGTACCTGGCTGCATCTTAACGACCTGTCTCTAATAACAACCAACACGCCGTCTGTAGCTGACAATCAGTTCTGTTGGACAAATAAGTTTATTGACTGATTCAGTTTTGTCTTGCACAGTGTTTCAATCACGTAATAGAGATATATTGGGTCTATATCAGATCTACTTCTTCTTGGCGCTTGTATTCACGTTTGGAACCTGGTCCAGTGGATCCATGCAACATGTCGTTTGCCAACAGTTTTTGGTCTCCAGATTATGAGTCTGGAATTAATATTATTTTCGATAAACTTAAACAAGGATGTATAGAGAATGGAGAGGTGTTAGATCTAGTCCAAGATAGAGTTGCAGTGGAAAACACCTACGCGATAGCCTTGCAATCATTCCAGGATAAACACGCACCAAAGTCTCAGGGATTCAATCGAGACGAAGGTGCATCACTCCGGCAGACTTATGTGTCATTTTTATCTGAAATTGGTTCTCAGGGAACTAGCCATTCTATGATTGCTGCTGACTTGGATAAAAACATTCGTGGTCCGCTGCTGGCCTTCACCAATGCTCACAGGAATCGAATCGACGATGCGCAGATTTCAATTAGCGCCAAGTTGAAGGCATACCACAAAATGGAAACACAAGTCCACAAGGCCCAGACAGTGTATTATGCCAAATGTCGACAGCGAGACGATATGGATACCACGTCTGAGTCTGGTTCCTCAACGGCATCATCTACACCAGTTCTTTCTCCATGGAGTGGAGGAGGTGCTGGAGGAACAATGGCTTCTCTTAGTACCGAATTGTCCAGAGGCCTGACAATTCTCAAGAGATCTGTTGCAACAAATGGCCCAATGTCTCCAACAAAATCATCGGTATCTGCTCCAACACCTCTATCCCCCACATTAAGCGAACCAGAATCGGTCGAGCCATCAGCATCTATAGAATCCATCGATTTGGCAGGCACTTCATACAGTACTATAACGCTTAAAAAGCTCATTGGTAATATCATCAAAGATATTCCTCCTCAGGAGCGGAGAACCAGTCTTTTTGGAACATACACAAACGTCATTCCTGGTAGTGAAATGGTCTTGTGGTTGCGACGACGACTAAATTATAACATAAGTCGCGCTGAAAAGTTCGGACAAGGGCTTATTCGTTTAGGCTATTTGAAATGCGTTGGCCAGGTACTCAATAAGTTTGTCAATTCTCCTGACTACTTTTACCAATGGCAGCCTGTTGCATTGGCAGAGAATGATGGAACTGAGGTTCTGCATGCTCCTTCTGAAGTTGGTTCACCAATGATAACTATCAATTCTGAACTAGAATTAGCACCTCCACAACCATTTAAAAAGCCTGAAATCTCTCGCATTGATAAAGAAATCAAGGAGGCTGATAATAGATATCGCCAGCTAGTGATCGATTTAGATCTATTACGTTGCGATTTAGAACGAACTCTCGCTGGCGCTTTGGATTATGTTGAAAATTGCGAAAGGGATCGAATTGAAACGTTGAAGAAATCGTTACAAAAGCTTGCTGAGAGGTCCACCAGGCCTGGAGATCTTGAAGTGATCTCGGAGAGAATGCTCCTTCACCAAGAATCAATCAATGCTGACAGTGACCTCCGATACCTTATGGACAGCTATCGAACAAGTACTTTCAATCCCAATGTTGTTATATACAAGAATTTCAGCGACGATACTATATGCCAGACTTTTGGTCTGGATGTGTCCAAGGTGCCGTTTGTGATTCCTCTGTTCATAGACTATTTTCAGGCATCCAAGTCAAATGAGGACCATTATTCTCTATGGCTTACACAGTCTCCGCTGATTCAAATCCATAAACTACGAAATCTCATTAATGACGGTGAGTCATTTGACGCTACCACTGCATTTGAACCATTCAGCCTGCAAGTAGTTGTTTCAACTTTGAAACAGTTCCTGCTTGAAATGCCTGAATCACTAGTATCATTTACAATTTATGATTCAGTCAAGGCAATTGTAGCATCAGACTCGGATGAGAAAATCGAAAGCATCGCATCGGCATTGGCTCACATTTCGAAACACGCCATAGCCCAATTACAGATGATAACAACATATGTGGCTACTTTTTGTTCAGATGATAATCTCCCGGAAATAGCTTCTGAATTAGCACCTTATTTATTCCGACCACGGGCAATTACAAAGTTTAATTTGAGAGATAAGCACCCTGCTATGTTGGTTGAGCATTTGATCAAGAACGGCGATTCAATTTTTGAGTCCGTTCACAATAAACTGCCATCTAAGATTCGCCAAAGGTCATACTCGGAAGCAAATAGAAGGGCGATGGTAGAGGCAAGGAATAGGGAGTTAGCTTCACAGCAGAATAATATGGCGCCTAACGTTGGTAATAATGCTACTTTAAACAAAGTCAAGCCGAGATCTGGTTCACCATTGCGGAATGACAGATTAGCTGCTAGCCCGCAAATTGGTTCTCTGATATCAAATGGCGGTCTTTTACCTTTGTCCTTGTCACCCTCGAGATATGGTGATTCACAGCCCAGTTCTCCGGGCCTAGGTTCCAGAAAGCTGCGATCAGTTCCGAGTAGGAACTCATTACAATTACCAGGAGTTGCACCATCACCGGGAATGCAACTCACGAGGAAAAGATCAACGTCGTTGATTTCTCCTGAGAAGACTACTATTGTAGACGGCGAGAAGGAGAAGGAAAATGATTCGCCCCTGAGTTGAAAGTATGTCATATTATCATTGGAGCAACGAAAATTGTTTGTGTTCGGCCCAATGCAGTTATTATTATGTACATTATTTACATACCAACAATTTCGTTGAATAGCTTGTTACAAGGAACTCTGGCGTTCAATTTTGAACACAATAAGAAAGCACCACTGAGCTTTCGATGTAAACCGTAAGTCTCTTCTGGGGGAGGAGTCAACCGTTCCTTAAGCATCACTCCGATGTTGGTACGGACTCGTTCAGTGATTGTCTGATTCGAGAAATCAAACTCGCCTTTTTGGGCAAAAGGTTCACCAAGGACAAGAATAGAATCAACATGAGCATCGAGCATGCTTTTAGATTCGAGGCCAGTCAGGTAGCCCAGTTTCAGTGAGTACTTTTCACACGCTATTCGATCTCGCTCAACTGCTGCTCTGAGTACTCCTAAGTAGTTCTCAATAAACTCACTACCGTAGCCACGAGCAGCTCCAAAGTCCAACAACTCAACCTTTTTGGTATTCTCATTGTACAAGAAGTTGGCCCAGTTGGGATCAGTCTGCATGAACTTGAACTTGGCGATTTCCATTAAACACAATCGCATGATATTTGTTGCAATCCAATCTTTTGTTTCTTGATCCCACTCGTTTTTAGTGATCTCCTTTCCTTTCATGTATTCCATCGTGAGAACATGCTCACCAGAGGCCTCATGATAGATCTTTGGAATCGCAAACGCCTCGTCATCTTTGAGCAACTCCCGGAATGTCTCTACATTCTGGGCCTCTCTCAGGTAATCACACTCCCACTTGAGCTCGGTTCGGGCGTTGTCAATGGTTTTGTCGAGAAACAGACCTTCTGGCAAAAATCGTGAAGCAGTAAGCAAGATCATAAGGTTATTAAGATCAGAGTCAATACTATTTGCAACACCAGGATACTGAACTTTCACAGCGACCGGCTTGTACCCATTTAATAATACTCCCTTGTGGACTTGGCCGATTGAAGCTGCCGCTATCGGATAGTCTTCAAATGTGGAAAACAGACTAGCTCTCCAATTGTCACCGAGATCCTTGCGAACCACTTGCTCAAGCTGACCACGAGGCATATAGTTCGCCGAGTTCTGGACCCGACTAAGAACTTGCTGGATTTCTGGTGAGAGGAACTTTTGGTCTTGGAATGAAATCAATTGACCAATCTTTAGCGCAGCACCTCTCATCTGCGACAGCTTTTTAACAAGACGTTCGAGATTGGCAGGACTCAGTAATATACTACCAGATGATTCCGAGCCCTTAGCATCTCCCATTCGACGGACAGACTCCGCTATTGCGCCAATTCCAATACCAGTTGCTAGAGATCCATAGTGAAACAATCGTCCCAAACGGCTGGATGGAACTGGTGAACTATCCATCACAAACTCCTTCTTTTGCTCAACACCAAATCTTCTAGGAGGTGGAGACGAAGTCGAAGAGGAAGAATTGCCATCACCAGATTTTGTTGAATATGATCTACGGGAACCCGGAGTTCCAGAATTAGTTCCAGCTGATAGATTTCTCGTTAGGGAGCCAATAGATGGTCCTCGAGATACCAATGTCGACTGGGCAAACCGTGCCAAACAATTCCCACCATCTCTTGCAGTCGAAGAAGACTTCAAAACAGTTGAAATTTGACGCCCCTGAAGTTGGAATGACCTTTTTACAATGGCCTGTAGAGCCCACGCTACACATAAAGCGTCATAGCTCTTCCCCATAGCGTTGGTAGAGAGAGATCGTCCCTGAGTAGACTTGCCTAGCCTTATGCAACACCTTACAGCAGCGAAGTCCCTAACCACGGAAAATATATTCCAAACCTCTGAAAAAATACCTTTTTCAACAGTCTGTTGTCAGGTGTGCAATCGTTAAAATGTCAGAGGTCGAGCCAGCATCCAAGAAGTTGAAGACCGAGAATGGTAGCAACCCATATCTGGCTCATATGGAAGTTTTGGATGAACCAGCCCATGGTGATGATGGGGTGTCGGGCAATCATATGGGAGACTTAACTAGACATGAGACCACGGCTGCCCAGGCTGCTGTGGCAGAAGATGGGCCAAATAACCCATTCAACAACAAGCCATTATCTCAAGAGTATTTTCGAATTCTCAATGTGAGGAGGACTCTTCCAGTCCATGCGCAACGACAAGAGTTTCTTAATATTTTCCATTCCACTCAGATCATGGTTTTTGTGGGAGAAACTGGTTCGGGTAAAACTACTCAGATCCCCCAGTTTGTCGCGTTTGATGACCTTCCTCATTTAAATGGCAAGCAGATTGCATGTACTCAACCTCGACGAGTGGCAGCTATGTCTGTTGCCAAGCGAGTGTCTGAAGAGATGGATGTCAAGCTTGGCGAAGAGGTTGGTTACAGCATTCGATTTGAAGATAGAACATCGTCATCTACGTTTCTAAAGTACATGACGGATGGTATGCTTTTGCGAGAGGCCATGAATGATCCTCAGCTCGAGCGATATAGTTGTATTATTCTTGATGAAGCCCACGAAAGAACATTATCCACTGATATTCTTATGGGATTAATAAAGCAGGTGGCAGAACGACGTAAGGATTTGAAGGTCATTGTCATGTCTGCCACTTTGGATGCTGAAAAGTTTCAGTCTTATTTCAACGATGCTCCACTGCTAGCAGTACCAGGACGTACACACCCTGTGGAGATTTATTATACTCCCGAGTACCAGAGAGATTACCTGGAGGCAGCCATTAGAACGGTTTTACAAATCCATGCTAGTGAACCCGAAGGAGATATTCTGATATTTTTGACTGGAGAAGAAGAAATTGAAGATGCTTGCAGGAGAATTTCTCTGGAGGCCGACGAATTGATCCGAGAAGCAGATGCAGGTCCGCTGAGCGTGTATCCTTTGTATGGATCCTTACCACCATCTCAACAGCAAAAGATCTTTGATCCAGCTCCTCCACCATTAAAGAAAGGTGGAGCACCGGGCCGAAAAGTTGTGGTTGGTACCAATATTGCAGAGACATCTCTTACCATTGACGGAATCGTATATGTTGTTGATCCTGGATTTTCCAAACAAAATGTCTACAACCCTAGAATTCGAGTCGAGTCCCTTCTCGTTGCACCTATTTCCAAAGCATCTGCTCAGCAACGAGCGGGTCGAGCAGGTCGAACAAGACCGGGAAAATGCTTTAGACTCTACACCGAAGAGGCATTCAAAAAGGAGTTAAATGATCAGAGTTACCCAGAGATTTTGCGAAGCAGTCTGGCCAACACTGTTTTGGAGCTGAAAAAGCTTGGTATCGATGATCTTGTTCATTTTGATTTCATGGATCCTCCTGCCCCCGAAACAATGATGAGAGCTCTAGAAGAACTTAACTACCTGAAGTGCATTGACGATAATGGAGAGTTGACCTCACTTGGACGTCTAGCTTCTGAGTTTCCTCTAGATCCTATGATGTCTGTAATGCTTATCAATTCTCGGGAATTCAATTGCTCGAATGAGATTTTGAGTATCGCTGCTATGCTCAGTGTTCCTAATGTTTTCGTGCGTCCAAACAGCTCACGAAAGGCAGCAGATGAGATGAAGGCATTGTTTTCGCACCCAGATGGAGATCATTTGACAATGCTCAATGTATTCCACGGATTTACGAGCCCTGAGGCCAAAGAGAATCTCTCCGAGTGGTGCTACCAGCATTTCTTATCGTTGAGATCGCTCCAGAGTGCCTCTAGTGTCAGATCACAACTACAGCGAATCATGGAGAGAAATGGCCTAGAGCTTATAAGCACTCCTTACGAAGACAGTGATTATTATGATAATATTCGTAAGGCACTTATCAGTGGTTATTTCATGCAGGTTGCCAAGCGAATGGGATCTCGAAAAGGATACATCACAGTCAAGGATAACCAAGAAACTCTACTCCATCCATCTACATCAATTGGACGTGAAAGCGATTGGGTGGTGTATCATGAATTTGTATTGACGTCTAAGAATTATATTAGAACAGTCACTGCTGTAAAGCCTGAATGGCTACTGGAATTGGCACCCATTTACTATGATGAGAGTAGTTTCCAGAAGGGCAGTGTTGACGTGAAGATGGGATTACAGGTGGCAAGGCAAAAGATGGAAAAATCCACTAAAACTGACAAAAGACGAAAGAAGTCAAAGAACTAAGCAACGCGGACTACAAGTAAAGCCATGCCATATTTATTTTGTTCGCTTTTAGACCGAACCCCGCAAAGTTAAATGCCGGCCCGCCCACGAAACTAGAAGAAGGGTAGGGTAGTTAGACGACATGACATATATATTGTACCGAGGGAACTGAGAAGTTCCGGTGGGGTTCTAAATACAATAATATATAAGTGGATTAGGAACTTGGATTAAGGCCTGATCAGTGATTAGATCAAAAAAGTCGGCAATACTATTGTTTTATTTCGCCGCATACAAACAAACAACTCAACTTCAACTTGTAGATTATTAATAGGATCAGATGTCGACAGTAATCCGTCGAATTCGTGCTATTGCTGGACAACTGTCCGGACCCAGGTAAGTAGTAATAATGTACATAGATACTCTACCATCGTCAATCTGGCCTAGACCATCTGCAACTCATTGCAGGAGTCACTGTTCCTATACCGCTAGTCTCATCAAGCGGAGCATAACGTCAGAATGTTTGAAATTCTTACATGAGATCCGCGGATTTGGCCTTTTCAAGCAAAATACGTTTATTTACTGAAAATAAATAAATTACAAATACAGATATGATTTGACCAGTTTATTCCAATTGGATTGGATCAATATATTTCTGGGTCCTGGTGGATGGGTATCTGGGGAATTTATCAGTGGTTATGTGTTAATCCGGTAATGATGAGATTGTATCAGCTGGGTGATGTCATGTACAGTTGACATCTGGGGGAGGATTTTTCTACCTCTAATGCAAATGCCCCCAACGGCTACAGGAAGTGCAACTGCCAAATTTTGAGCTTGGAGGATCACTCAAAAAATCCTGTCCCATTGAGCGATTGCCGTTTTCATATTATATTTTTATCCTCGCAGCAAATTTGTTTGATTATTTCAAACCGGCTGACGCCGCCGAGAAACTTCGCCCTTCTCCTGTAACCAAACTCTGAGTCAATGCAGGTCTAGTGCGATTAATAATGGAGCATAAATCCGCGCGGTGCAGGACGTCCGACAGAAGGTTAAACTGGGGTATACAACAAACAATGAAAGAAAAAAGTGTCGGGATGAGCTAGCTGGTGATGGATCAATCATCAGATTCGCAAATTGACACCATGGGTCAATGTGTAAAGCAGTTTCAAGACCAATCCACTGGATGTCAAGACAATGTATCCAACTTATTGGTGGTGTTTCTTGCCCTGTATGATTAAGCTCCTGGGCATTTGTGGTCCGCACCTTTGTTGGTACAGCCGCAAAGGTCGAATGTTGGCGAATAAAGCGGACTGCAGACACCCGCCCGGGCAAAAACCCAACCCCTGGAGTGGTGAAGGCAAGGGATCATTGGATTATATATAACGTGCGTTTCCCAAGGAAGTTGGTTTCCTTTGGTTAACTTTGTTGAAACCAATTGACGGTGGCTTAACAGAAAAAAACTAACAATGTCTGCTAGTGGAGGTGTGTATATGAAATAATGACGATAATTGTCCAATTGGACATTACTTTTTTTTTCTTTTGTTCTGAAAGCCCTATTTACCATGGGGTTTTTTCTGTTGTGCTGTTCAAGTGGGGGTGCCGGGCGGCCCCCCATCACAGGATATTCGACAGGCTCAATTGAATATGGCATCAAGTCGGATCAGATCCGGCATTTGCATTTGATATTTAGTAATAGAATTAACATAGATATCGGTCTTATCGGACTGGCTGTGATGGGTCAGAACCTGATCCTGAATGCTGCTGATCACGGTTACACTGTGGTTGCTTACAACCGAACGGTGTCTAAGGTTGATCACTTCTTGGCCAACGAGGCCAAGGGAAAGAGCATTCTCGGTGCCAAGTCAATTGCTGACTTGTGTGCTCAGCTTAAGCGACCCCGACGTGTCATTCTCCTTGTTAAGGCTGGTGACGCTGTTGACAGTTTCATTGAGCAGCTGCTTCCTCACATGGAGAAGGGTGATATCATCATTGATGGTGGTAACTCTCACTTCCCCGATACTAACCGACGATACGAGGACCTCGAGAAGAAGGGAATTCTCTTCGTTGGTTCCGGTGTTTCTGGTGGTGAAGAGGGTGCCCGAACTGGTCCCTCTCTTATGCCCGGTGGACACCCCGACGCTTGGCCCCACATCAAGAGCATCTTCCAGGACATTGCCGCCAAGAGCGACGATGAGCCATGTTGTGACTGGGTTGGACCTGCTGGTGCCGGTCATTACGTGAAGATGGTTCACAATGGTATCGAGTATGGAGACATGCAGCTTATCACTGAGGCCTATGACTTGCTCAAGCGAGGTGCTGGCTTCACTGACAAGGAGATCGGTGATGTCTTCACTCAGTGGAACAAGGGTGTCTTGGACTCCTTCCTCATTGAGATCACCCGAGATATTCTCCAATACAACGACCCCACTGACGGAACTCCTCTTGTTGAGAAGATTCTCGATGCTGCTGGTCAGAAGGGTACTGGTAAGTGGACCGCCATTAATGCTCTTGATCTCGGCATGCCCGTCACTTTGATTGGTGAAGCCGTTTTCTCTCGATGCCTTTCCGCTATCAAGGATGAGCGAATCCGAGCATCCAAGGTTCTTCCTGGTCCTACCCCCAAGTTCAATGGAAACAAGCAAGAGTTTGTCGACAACTTGGAGCAGGCTTTGTATGCTTCTAAGATTATTTCTTATGCTCAGGGTTTCATGCTTATCCGAGAAGCTGGTGCTCAGTACGGATGGGAGCTCAACAATGCCGGCATTGCTCTTATGTGGAGAGGTGGTTGTATTATTCGATCTGTTTTCTTGGGTGAGATCACCAAGGCTTACCGAGAGAACCCCAAGTTGGAGAACCTTTTGTTCCACCAGTTCTTCAGAGATGCTGTTACCAAGGCTCAAGACGGATGGAGAGAGACCGTGGCTTCCGCCACTAAGTGGGGTATCCCAACTCCTGCTTTCTCTACTGCTCTTTCTTTCTACGATGGTTACCGATCTGCTCGTCTCCCTGCTAACTTGTTGCAGGCCCAGCGAGACTACTTCGGTGCCCACACCTTCAAGGTTCTTGATGAGTTTGCCAGTGAGTCTCTCCCCAAGGGACAGGATATCCACATCAACTGGACCGGTCGTGGAGGTAACGTGGCTGCTTCTACTTACCAGGCTTAATCAAAAGGTTTCTCTGTAGTAAAGTAGATGAACTGAATATATGGGTACAAACATAAGAGCCAAGAAAAGAATCTTTAAATAAGTTAATTAGTTCATTCATATCATATCATATATTTATATATATATATATATGATAGGCGTTGTCAAGAGTCATTACTTTGCTGTTATATTTCGGATTGACTGAAGTCTAAATGCATCTGAAATAAGCATGTCAGAAGCCACTCCGCACTGTAAATATGATGCTTCTTTCCATCATGAGCGTGGCTTCTAAAGTACGTTATTAGCTTCTTGCGACCAGGAATTGTGATCAGGATCACCTTGTCATCGCATTGAACAAACTTTCTGGGTCGGTCGCTGGTAACCACCTGAAGGGATTCTGCTCCGTGTACTTTCAAAATGCGCTCATACAACTTTGGCCCACCTTTGACATCTGCAGTGATATTGAAATGGAGGCCGGTTAGAAGTTGCTTTCCATTAGCCCTTAACGATTCACCGATTGCCACAGATTTTACAAGTGCCTTATCCTTAAGAATGTACTTATTGGCAATAGGATAGATCAACCTTTTGCTTTCAACACATGCCAAAACATAAGATGGTAGAAGAACACCCTTGGCACTAGCAAGCGCAATAAGGTACTTTTCAGTTCTGGTTGCTCGCGGTGAAATAATGTACTCTGCATCTTCTGGATCACCAACAATTAGTCCAACTTCACTCATAATTTTATTACTGGGCATTTCATCAGTCACTCCTGTGAGAACAACCTTGATTGAAGTTGGGTCACCACTAGTACTTCCATTACCACTTTCATCAGCTATCTTGTCACTCTCTCTTGCATCCGATAATTCTTTTCTAATTCCAATTCCATTTTCTTTTGATTCTGTCTCTGGCTGTGGTTCATCTGTTACAACACTAGCTATACCAATATTATTGGCAACAGCCAGTTCATCTTTTCGGTCTCGCGATGGAGAATTAGATTTATGTTTCTTCCGAGCAGCCTCCTTTGCTGCAACTTCTTCTGGTAATAATGGTAGACTGCTGCGTTTGTTTCTCATCTGTGCATCAAATTGGTTTTGAAGAGCCATGGCGTCTTGAAGTACTTGTGCCGCCCTCTCTCGAGCAGCACGAGGAATCCTTGCTAATGGTGATTCTTCAGCCACAGGCGCATAGAACTTTTTCAACACTTTTGATGACAATTGTGTCTTTCCCACAATGCAAGCCAAATCAAGTCTTGGTGGGAAGTGACAGTACCTTGGGAAAGTAATAGATTGCACCGTCCACATGCTATATGATTCTTCGAGCCACAAATGATTCACGACATGAATATTCCAACTCCTCGCTGCCTCATACTTCAAACCACGCGGGCTAGATGCAATAAGATGCGTCGTGGTCTGTTTTAGACTGCGAGAGTATGTCGCACCCATGGCTGTAATCAACGACTCTAGAAATTGACGAGACTCTCCTATATAGTTGGTGAGTGCAATTGTCACACCTTTCATTCCAGGAATACCACCACTAACATACGGGTAATGCAATAATCTTCTCAGCGGGCTCGTCCATGCTTTGTGTGACACCATCCAATATAACCAAGTTAAATTTCCCACAGAACATCTTTTGCGGGACGCCTGCAGATAATCTTGTCCAGCCCTCCATTTCCCCACATATGCATTGGCTTCCTTGACATCGTCAACAAAAGTTCCCTGTGCGTTAATTATCATTTGTTTAACAGTCTGCAGCATTCTATCGGAAAGTTCAAGGTCTCCACATAAAAAGAAATGCTTATTGGCAAAAATAGTTAACGACTCGTCTTCAAGCACTTTAGAGGGATCGCCGTCAATTTCGGCATGAGAAAGATATGGGCCATCGCCTGATTGGGTTGACTTGAATGGCTCTCGGTCATCTACATTCTGAATCTGCAATATCCTAGGATTAGGAAGAAGGTATATATCATCATTCACGAGACGCCCAAGCTTCAAGCAATCATCAATCCAGTGCGGTAACACGAGCTTTATTTTTGTAGTCGCCCTAAGCGCAATTTGACATTTCTCCTCGTTGATATTAGTCGTGATAACATGAGTGGTCGCCCGTACCAGCGTGTTGGAATATTGCCCACCATGGGCCCGAATACCACCATAAATTGCTTCGCGATCCCCCTGCGACAATCCAGCACAACACACCATGATGCCACTAAAAAAATACTGAGGATTTGGCGAGTATGGCGTAGTTGGCAATGGGCGACCTGATCTGATCGAGTCATCTACCCATATGGATGTCACAACAGTTACCATCCGCTCCTCCAGCTCATGATACTCGGGGAAATCGATATTATCAGCAATGGCCATTGTGCTCACAGTGCACATGAGAGGATCTCCCTCTAAAACAGTTCCGCCATTCTTCTCAATGGCTTCACGTAGCAACTCGTTTCTATTCGTTTCAACCAAAGAAAACTCATAATTATCGAATATCTGTCTTTCCTTTGCTGGGGGGACTATCTCAACTTCAGTTTGACTAGTCATTTATATTCGAATAATCCATAGCACGAATAATATTGCTTCCTACGCGTAAGTCAGAATTGAGAATCAGGGTTCTGTAAACTGTAATTTAACTCCACAGCTGAGTCACATGACCCAGTCGCGCGTCGGTCGCCTCGAAGTCTAGCGGGATAGTTAGCCAAAAATCTAACGAGTATAATATTGATATTTATTATATTAAATTGAAAACAAAATATTACCAAATATAGAAGATAGCTAAGCCAAAGACTGTGCCCATTAGTGTCTCTGACACAGTTGTGATGCCTACTCCGCCAGCAGAGGCAGTTGTTGTAGGTTGGTTACCGACAATAAAACCAGTAGTAGAATCTCCATTAGTTTGCTGAGCTTGGGAGTTTCCTGCCGCTGTGGTTCCAGCCGAGTTAGTGACTGTCCCGCTGCTAATAGAACCAGAACCAGAACCAGATATTGCCGTTGTGGCTTGAGAAGAGTCTGATTGACTAATTGCTGAAACATTAGCAAGGGTTCCTGACGATTTGCTTGTCGTGGAATCATCTGACGTTGTAGACTGCTTTACCTGAGAAGCAGCAAGAAGGCTTTCAGTACCAGATCTGTTTGTATCCTGGCCTCCAATATTTGTTGCTGCCTGCTGTGAAACGGTCAATATACTCTGGTCAGAACCTTTATCTAAGTCAAATCCGACAGCCTCAAATGAACCCAATACATGCTTGTCGTCAGTGATCTGAACATCAGAAGAAAGTAGACTATCTGCCTTATAAATGTATGAAGAGTTTCCAGTGACCTCGGTGCCCGAGGGTGGATCGTAACATTGTACCGATATCTCTTTCACAGTGACGTACAAATATCCAGGATCCGAAAATTCAGGCATATTCCAATTAATTGGTCCACCTGCCCACTGGACGGTACCCTCACCGTTTAGCTTGGATCCGCCGGGCCAAAGAGACAACTGGACAATAGAAGGAGTTTGAGGAAACTTATAAGTATTATCAGTTGAATTGAAGGTGTCTTCCCGCTTCAAAGTACGGGCAATCTGCCCATCGACACTCCACTGAATTTGATCGGGTGTCCAGTCCACTTCATATGTATGGAATGATTCATTTGTTGCCGATAACGAAATCCCTAATCCATTTGTATAGTTAAGTTCACCTTGCCAGTAAAAGTTGGATTGTAACTGGTCCACATTGCTTCCAACAAACTCATAATCAACCTCATCTTTTGAACCAGACATAAATATAAATGCTGAGACGACACCATCTCCATGCGAAGTCTCGAGTGTAGCCGAAACTTTACCATACCAAATCGCGCTCGTTGACGATATAACAGTACCATATGACTGGTTTGCCATTGTGAGAAGCATATTACCACCATACTCAATAACTTGGCCGTTGGTAGTCCATCCATATTTCGAGTTATCTCCGAGATATTTAGTTTGATCTACAATTGAGCTGTTGTCGCTAAATTGATAATCCTGACTTCGGCACACTGGCATTGGCACACACGAACTCATGTTAAACGAATGACGAACATCACATGCACCAAGGCAGTTTATTCCGGTTCCGCATTCACCGTACTGAGAGCAACATGGTGAGTCTTCTGGACATTGCTGACCATTTCCACAGCTGATGGTATCAGCGGCAACGAAAACCGCAAAGGAAACTAGCGACACCAGAGTCTTCAAATTCATAGTAAAGTCAAAAGGAGAGGATGTGAAGAGGCTTTATAAACACACCACGAAACTGATGATCCTGTAACGCAAGCTGAAAATCTAAGCCAATTTTGACGACGATCAACTTCAGCAACCAAAAGAGGAAAATATCGACGATAACGAAACGAATGGTTTTTTTTGAAAGAGAGCAAATAGACAAGTGTCTATTTAAAATACAAATCCGGCTGGTTATATAAATAAACAAATTTGCCAACGTGCCAAGACCGCTACTTGAAAGTGGTGAACTTAATGTTCTTGGCGCTCTTGGTGGCCCCTTGCTCAGCCAACACGGTCACCGATTCTGTCTTGGCATTATCCACCTGTCATCAGATCCATAAACAACCGATATAATTAGCACAGCTCGACGTTTTTGCGACCACATAGGGATGATATTCAACCGTCGGTCACTTCCTGTCCCAGCGGTAAAAAGAAAAGAGTGTTTGAGTTTGTGGCTTGCTTTTAGGTAAGGGATCGCATCTCGGCCCCTGGAACTGACATCATGCAGCAGAAGTATTCTCAAAGAGGATATGTTATACGGCGATTGACGCGAGGCGGGGGACACTAACCTCGCAACGAGGACGTTAAAGGGTATATCATCTGGAAAGACATAAAATAAAAATAGATCAACATATATTAATCAATTGCAACTAGTGGAGTATTTTTTGGTCTCGTACAGTTCTGAAATTATTTGGGTGAACTTTATTCCTGGTAGCTCTGCTGGAAATTTGGGCGGAGATTAAACTCAGGGGGTAAGGAGCTCACTGGAGTTAGACTTACCAAGCAAGCTGAAAATATCATTCATTTTTCGAATTCAGTGAATATAGACGGATAATATCTGTAATATAATATCCTTGGTCAGTGCTTCCAGCTACTTGGAATTGTACGAAGACACCGAAGACACGCTAACTTGTTATTGAAATTTTAGCGGTTGCTTAGTATCTCGGCTAAAACGAAGAGAATAACTCCGTTTATCTATTCAACCTCAATCATCTATAACTTTTGGATGGTGCAAATTTATTATCTGCTTTCTGACATGACAAGAATGAGCGGGGTGGGCATTACAATACTCAAGCAGGCTGAGCTGAAACCTCCAATAAAGCGAGATAGCATTAGTCGATAATATGATTATTATTATTCGTCACACAAATTAACTTGGAAAAGCAGTACGGGGGTTATGCTATGCTTTATGGGTATTTAGGTAGCAGGTATTATTTTCTGGTTTCCGTATCCTGAACTAACAGCGGATGAACTAGGAGATCCAGAGGAATCGTTGATAAAGTATGGTAAGGTAGTGGTAAACATAATTAATGTAACAAGTATTCGAGCTATGGTCGCTATCCCAGGTAACCCGAAAACAGCTCGTGTACTTTACTGTTAGCGGAAACAGCGGGCCTTGGTGTTTCGTTCGGATCATGATCCTTGTGGTGCATCTGAAATTGATGGATATACCAAGTTTGCCAATGTTGGCCGTTACGTCGATGATGAAGGTCTATCCAGCACTGACAGGGGATGCAATAGCCTTGCATCCTATCCTGAATTTTAGGATCACTCCTTACCACCTCTGGAAGTTTAACGAGACCTTTAGTTCTTTGAGAAATACCATGAACTGACTTGAAGTGATGCGCATAAGTATGATTTCGTAACTGTAACCACTTACCACACACTTCACACCAACCATAATTGTCATCATCAGTCGGTAAACGTCGGATAAAGATTGGATCATATAAAGTTTCAGTAGGTTCAGCGCCCAGGTAACTGACACCGTCACGACAATAACTCTCACGGCTCGGCAAAGTAAACTCTAATTCTCTAGACTTTATGGAATCAAATGGCATGCCATAAGCTTTGATGATTGAGTCCCCATATTCAGAATTTTGAAACCCACCTTCTGGAATTGAGAAGGATTCTCTCGAAAAACTCTTTTTAGAAGATTCGGGGATCGTGTCGGGGTCAACATCAGCGAGGAGCATCTCTTTTAGTAATTGGAATTCCCAGTGTGATAAAACAAATTGTTTTTTGCCAATTACAATTCTTCTCGGTCTAAGATATTCACCTATAGCTTTTGGAGAGCTGGACTCCGGATGCGTGAGAAGGAGCCTATTTTGATAAATCGCCATCTCTTCATCTTCGAGTTTCACTCTTGGAGGGATGCAATTTGCAGGTCCATATTGTGAAAGTGGTGCAGCCAAGCTAGTGATATAATTCTTGCCAATGTTTTCATCTCGGACGTACGAATTATTATCGTCGCCACCATTGCAGGGTGAAGACAAATCAATATCCTTATGAGAATGTTGCAAGGAAAGGCCAAAGTTGCTTCGGCCAATATCTTTATCAGAAAGTTGGAACTCCTGTTTAACATGATCATTGTGCATGTAGCTCAATTCTTCGGAAGAGCGAATTCCTTCGTTGATACAACAATACATGTCCAACGAGTCATCATCTGTACCACCACTTATATGAGACTCGCAGTCGGGTAGTGTTCGTGGAATTGATAACAATGCCGAAGATGAATGTTCTGTTGTGTCTTGACAACTTGATACATAATATGACGGAGTGGGAAATTGTGCCCTATTTCCTAACTTTGAGGTATCAATTGTTGCAGACAATGGAGACTCAGATTTATAAATAAGCTCGGAAAATGGCAACGATTCATCTGCCAATGGAGTATCTGAGAAATGTAAAAAAAGACGATGGAAGTCATTGGCAGGCGATGGTGGTCTTAGAGGACGCAAATGAATAAATGCATCGTCAAATTCCGACTCAGCATAAGGATTCTCCGAATCAGTCGAATACAGAGATGTTTCGAGCATTATTATGTCGTCAATGAAGGAGGATCCATGTTTTTAATATTTATGTGAGGATGGCGATTTTTTGATTATGGGGGACTGAACATTCCCAAAGGGGCAATCAGGGGAACAGGTTTTGTGCTGGTAGGGCATGATAAGAATCAGGCGTAATGTAAGAAACCTAAGACCAAAAATAATTATATTCTCTTATATTACGACTATTGTTACTCTCTATAAAATACGGAACTCGGGCGATCCAAATTCATATTGAACTCTTACTCTGCTACATACAGCGCATCCGATTTAGGCCATGGTGGGATAATGTTTTGAAATCTCCATAGGCTTGTATAAGCCATACCTGATCAAATCAAATTGAATCAAAAGTGATAATCAGAACTTATTAGCGCCTGGTAAAGTTTTTTAACCCGTTTATATTACTCCAAAAACTGTTTATATTTTTGTTTTGGTACGGCACACCATTTCCAATATTTAGTACATGCTGCTGCTGGGTTATGGAACTTCACGACTTCACATGTCTGGACGATGACGGTCACTAGTAGTCTTAAATCAAGAGTTGCAACGCTCCAACGTCTTGGATGCAGTGAGTAAGTAAAATAATCCTTAAGCCAGGTGTTAATTGGTCTCTAACACAGCAAAATTGCTTGGTCGCGGAACGGAGTCATTGCCTATGTAGATGGACCTAGCTTGAAAACGACGCATCTGTTCAGTAACGATGGTGCGAATTGGCAGCTTGCGGAGCCTACAACGGTGTATAACTCATCTACCGAAGGAAAAGAATCTGAAATTGTTCATGTTTCCTGGGGTCCCATTGGCGGTGATCTGGCTTGTATAGACAGCCTTGGGAATTTGTCAATTTTTGCAACAGGGTCTGCGAGTGTTCTGTCGCTTGTTCATAGTCCTTCAGTGGTTGACACATTACCCCCATCAGAATTGAATGCCATTGTGGGATTCAAGTGGTTGGATATGGATAAGACTGTTCTATTCGCATCTCCGGCAATGCGGGGAGCTACCTCCAATGCGTCATCAAGCTCTCATGGTGGTTATGGGGTTTCGCAGGGGAAACCTGCTGGGCCTTATCATCCAATTCAAGGGAAAAATGCTTGTATTTCAGTGACAAGAAGAGGTGTTGTTCGCTTATTTGCACAGGGCAAGTCAGACTCCAGATACTACCAGTTTACGGCGTCTCTCTACCCCTCATCTTCTGTCGCAAAGGCGGCTTCTGGGATTGCAACCAATTCAGGTAATGAATCAGATTCCTCGGATGACAGCAGCATTGATTCTCTAGATATGATTAGTCATGCTACCTGGAAAGGTTGCAAAGACAATTCGTTGCTGCTTATCACATATAGTACTAGTTCAAATACTATTAGAGCTTACCGGGTGGCAGTGAAATGGGCCAGTAACATCCAACAGGTCCAGCAGCCTTCTCAGCAACAAGGTCAACAAAAGAATCAGCCAGCACAATCTACTACAAGCGATTCACCTAGCGAAATGGCATCACTGTCTGTTCTGCGAATAGTATCAACTTCACTGGAATTGCCTTCGGTGGATGGATCGTATTCTTTGTCCCACTTGGTAGCGGCACCATCGGCCCCACAGCGATCTCCAAACACACAATCCGCAAACACTCTTGAGCACGAGGTATATGTTGTTTTCAGCTCAACTTCCAAAAGCACTGTATCACGCTTCGGTATTATCAGCAAGCCCATTACTCTTCATGCTAGTTTTATGTCGCTTGGCTCGAATCGCGATTCTGCTAAGCAAGAGTCGTCAGAGATACGATGGGTGCTCCAGGAAACAACTGAATGTCAACATAATGGTCCGTTGATTTCTCTTTCATTTAACCCCTATGACACATTTTTGGTGATGATGTTTGCCGATGGTGCAATAGAGTTGAAATACAGGGGCATACTACCGCAAAATACACAGCGGCAAACGGTTGTATCATTGCATGATGCTGGATATGTCTTTGAAAAGCAATTTTTGGCAGATGTAAGTATATCGCCAAACCAGGCCTCCTTCGCTTATATTGACGAAAATGGAGATCTAAAGATAAAATATATTTCCAGTAATATTGATTATGGGGACGAAGAAAAGCTTATATGCTCGGTCATTGGACTTGCTGTACGCCATTCAGTGTCCTGTTTCAGCAATATCTGCAGTGATGATTTGTTCTGCGTGGTTCTCCAGGAACTTGATAAGGCCAAGTCCTGCGGAGTCGATACCCGACGTCGGTTTCTGAAGATGCTTCTACAGGAGTCTCATCGGGCCGTGAATTTCTCATTGGATCTTCCAAAAGACTACCAGATTGATAAAGTGATGGTAAATCCATCTTTACAAAAACTGCTTGGGATGCAGCTTGTGTTAGGAAGTCATAAAAATTGGAGCCGTGAAGCTGTCAGCAGGATTGCATGGGGCATTTTGAATATACGGTTGTTAGCTTTCTCCTTGACATTTACGTTGAGAACATCATCGCAGCTTAAAGGGCCCATTCCTCCTGGTCTCACTGAGCTAGAATTGAAGGTTGGCCATGTCACAACAATGCTTGGATTCATCCGATGGTGCACAGATCTCTTGGCATTCATCTCTCAGGAACTCTATATCGTGTCATTGCAGAGCGATGTTCCAAGTTACTTAGAGGAAGGAAATACTTCAGTGGCCTTGTCGATTCTATTTGCTACAATCCCAAGGATGCTGCTTATATATTCGTTACGCTGCATCCGTGGTATCGAACAGATGGCACATAATTTTGCCGATCAAGAAGCGAATCCTGTTAATGGAGTTGCAGCCCCTGTCTATCAGAGACTGAGAGACACAGTTCAAATGGCCCCTGTTCCCCTTCCTCTATTCGAAAAGATGCTAACTGATATAGATGGATCCCTAAAGCGGCTTCAACCAAACCTTGGTGATCGGCTTAAAGTTGAGCAATCTATGGTTTTTGATGGAAAGATTCCAGTAGAACTCTTGCCCGCAGTTGAACAGGCGGTGGCAATATTCAAAGCCAGTGTGATGCCAGAAGTTGACATCCCAAAGTTGTATTGTTATGATGTTAGCTGGTTAGGATTGGATGATGGGGTTGAGAATACGGGAGAGTCTGAAACTGATTTTTTTGTTGGAGAAGCCTTGAATGACTTGATGTGGGACGATGGTTCTAGAACTGATGTGGATGTATTACGAAAGACTTTGGTCTCTCACGGTGTAGAAAAGAACCGCAAATGTGTTCGGTGTGGTGGCGTCTCAGCCTGGGGTGAAGAACCTAAGACAGTGTCTCATACCCAGTGGACAGTGGCATTTCAGAAAAATTGTCTTTGCGGAGGAAACTGGTATCCGTCTCCTTAATGATATATTAGTAATGAAGTTATTTATGTACATATTATTGATGATGAATTAATTTACCATACACCAGACGAAAAAAGACTATTAAAATAGTTTATCGATAGCATTGAGCTCATCTTGTCCAGCCTCGTTGTACAGTATACGATAGCGCTTGGCCCTTCTAAAACCAGTAATTGTAATCTCTCCGGAGTCGTTTATGCAAAAATTTTTAAGTTTGATATCGCCATGCAGTAATTTAACCTTGTGTAGTTCGGATACAGATGCCTTCATTTTCAAAATAATATCATCGTTGATATCAGTAATCTCCAAGGGACGTCCCACATTTTCTATGGCCAGAATTTTGATGAAATTCATAATATCGCCATACACGTACCGTCTTGGTACATGCTTCACCCCACAAGCCTCAAGGTACTCATATACCGAAGCTTCATATTGGATTTCCTCCAACTGGTTCGGGTCACAGTCTATGTAACTACACGTCTTCATTAGAACTGAAACGCAGAACTGTTCCCGAGAGCAACCAGGGGGGATGATATACAAACTGCCACGATTAGACCACCAAGCATCGGGTACAGAGTCACCTTGAAGGGAATTCATGTACTCAAAGCGAAGCATAAATTTAGTCTCGCTTGTTTTCTTTATCCTCCACCACCTGGACTTTCCGGGTCTGGGAGGCTCATTAAGTTTCATGCTAAGAATACCAATCTCTGGCACAGATTCTGGGTATAATTCCCTAGAAGTGTACTGACTTTCAAGGAAAAATGTATTCAGCTTTGCCAGAGGTGGCCCATCCGAATCCCCCAGCATGCATTGACGCAACACTGCAATAAAAACATCAACAATACAGAGTGAACCAGGGGATTGCAGAGGAATTGAAGGAGATATGTCAATAAATCCTTCTTCAGAGCTCGAACGTCTAATAAACCGAGTGTAGGATCCAGTTGATATATAACCATAGCGAAGATCATTCAGTTCCATGTGGCAGCAAAGTTCACGAATATGGTCTGCAGCCCGGTCCATTACCCAACTATTAGTTGAAGATACCTGTCCCAGACCTATTAGATGATCAACGAAAAAATCATCTTCACAAATTTGAGAGAAGTTTTTGTGCTGGACATGAAGCCCAATCATTATAGGTCTCTGAGGAGGACTGATATTACTGGTAGTAACCGTTCCCGCAAAAATAGACATACTTGGACTTCCAACTTGATATCTACCAACAACTGATGAAGAATAAAAGCACCGCACATTATGATCCTTCAGCACATTAGTGGCCATGCGAAGTACAAAAGCTAGAGCATGGCCCACCTCACTAGTTCCCGAATCTGTCCACTTTACTGACTGGTCAGACAATATGCGGTTTGAATTCACTCGAGTGCAAAGAGCACGCAGCTGTCGAACAGTGAAGTCATCAAAGGAATGCCACCAATCTACCTGCTTGAAGCGCCATTTAGCAGGCCGCTTCTGGCTGTTAGCATAATAATGGGCCAAATCATTGATTATTCTCAAATCTAGATGAATCAACGGATCCGGCTGCTCATAAATATCAACCACATGTTCGTCCATAGTATGGCTGTTGACCCAGTGTGCCAGACGTTATATATAACACGTACATATATCCACAGCTCTTGTAGTTTCCAAAAAAACCATGCGATCCTTGTGGCATTAATCCAGGTTATGAAGAAAATGTGCCGGCTTACTATAATCGGGGTACTACTTCTCAAAAGGGCTTGGCACACTTCCGTTGCTCTACCACACCAGTTGCCGAACACTTCATAGTTTGCCAGTCAATTGGATACATATGCTCTCCAGCCCCACTTCTAGCAAAAACAACACCGAGATCATTACGAGCTGTCGATAAGTAGTAATTGGTACCGTCGCCCAAGGATATCTAAAGTTAGTCATTTCAAATATACAACGAGTTAAATCATGACTTACTACACTGCATCTGACAATGTCACCAGGCTTGAACGACAATTGGATTTTCACCTTATCTCGCTCTGTAGCTCTGACATCCTGAATACGGATGATTCCACCAAATCCTTCGCCGATATCTCCTGCACCAGTAGCTGCACCACCACTTTGGCCAGACTGAGGAGGAATACCAACAACTCCATCTCCAGATCCAAATGCACCTAATCCACTATCAGCCGACACAGTCCCTTGATTCTCAACAACTAGAATCTCAACATGAGCCTGGTTTAGTGCCAGCTTGACAACTCTCGCATATACAACGTCTCCAATTTCGGGTAACACTGATGTGCCAACTCTCGTAGATCGCTTCTCGCCAGTAACTGAATTGCCTGGCTGAACCTTGTTCTCTACATTCACTTCAAAATTGAGCTCTACAGGTTTGGAGGATGGGCTATCATCGTCCATCATAATGGCATCTTCTTCAGTTTTCCCATCCAACGACTCAAGTTGCACTTTACCCACTACTGTCGAAGTCAACGCAGAAATAGAGTTGAACTTTCTTAATATCACACCATGACCAGCTTTAAAGCGACGGGTTATGCCTTCCTGCTTTTCAATAACGGGACATATGATTTGTCCTGGAACAACAAATCCCGGAATCCCCATTTTATTTTTATGTGTAGATGGGATGTATTGAGTGCGTCGAAAAATCTATGTACTGTCGATATTGATATTAGGGCAAATGTCATAAGCTAACTGACTGTACGGCACCTCTACGGGCGAAGTTAAGACCAAGTCAAAGGTGAAGGCCTCTTGATTATAGTAATGTTATAAGCTTTTATTTACAAATAATCTAGACCACGAGAGATAATAATAAAATAATAATAAAATAATAATAAAATGTTATCTGGATACCATGGGTTTCCCGCTCCTCCTAGTAAATAAGCATAACCACATCTACAATCCAAATGGGGCTTTAAGTATGTCTAAAATAATAATATTAAGTTACGGCTCCCATAAATGCTTATCCAATATACTGGATATTAAATAATAGATCAATAATAGAATAATCATCCGGTTTACTTCTGGGATGTATCAGCGGCATATGTGGATTTTGCTCGGAGGAGGGCTCCCCACTTCCAAAATATGAATGGGGCCGGGACACCCAATACAAGACCTATGAAAGCCAGTAAAGAATTACCCCACCCATATCCAAGTGCAGTATACATGTAAGGAGCAAATAAAGGGAATCCAAATCCACAAAGACTTCTAATAGTTGAGACAGCACCTAATGCAGACGCGGAATACATTCCATAGGAATCAACGATGTAAACCTGAATGCAGCTATAACTTGCAATCAATCCCAGGCACAAGATTGATGCACCAATATCAGGGAGAATCCAATGGACCTTAGCCTGTGCAGACCAACCGTACCAAAAAAGCCCAATAGGCAACAGTAAAGATGATACCCACATTGTTGGAATTCGGTATTCCGGTTGTCCGACTCCGTTATTCTGTAGACTTAGACGCTTATAGATTTTATCAATCGTCATAGAAGATATCTGGGCACCAAGTGTGTATCCAATCGATATCGCAATATAGTTCAAGCCGACGGTACTGGGTTTTTCGTTATACTGCTGGCTGAATAGACGCGGATAGGTTGTGAGCACGATGTACAACAGACCGTACAAAAAAGACATGTACACTGTGAGCACTTGGATAATTGGCTGGGTAAACAATAACTTATAAGGTCGTACTAGATTTTTGGCAATCAATGACCCTACTGATGCATTGTTGTCAAATTCGGTATAATGAATCACACCCGTTTCTTTTGTGAGTCGCTTTGCCCTCTTCTTGAGAAGGGTAGGAGCATAAGTTTCCGTGTACAAAAAGAATATGATAAACAGTACCACGCCATTTGCGATTGACAATGACCAAAATGCCCATCTCCAAGTCGTATATTCTGCTATGAATCCTCCAGCAATAGGACCGACAGATGGGCCTAAGACAGGGCAAAGCGCGTATAACGAAAATGCCCTGCCCCTTTCATGAGCTTGCCACATGTCTGATAATACACCTCCACCAACAGAAAGAGGAGAGCTCCCTCCGAGTCCAGTCATGAATCTAAATGCGATAAGCTGGGCTTTATTTTGAGCGAAACCACATGCCAAGTTAAAAGCCATAAATACAACTGTGGCACCCTGGATGACACGCTTTCGTCCTATGATTTCAGATAATGGACTCAGGAATAATGGACCAACAGCATATCCGAGGATATATATAGAGATAATAATTTGAGACTCCAAATCAGAAGTTATGTGGAAATCGCTTGAAATAGCTGCAGCTGCTGGTGCGATCATTGACGAAGCTGCGGGTGATGTAAACGCGATCAAACCGATGGTAATAGTCACTATCCATTTTTTCTTCTTGGTCCAATTTTTGGGATCATCTGGGTCATTGTCCTCCCATCCTACTAACACTCTATTGTCAGAGGGACCTATGCTTGCTTCCGCTGTTTGAGGTAGAGGCTCTGGCCTAAGCTCAAGATCAGAGGCTGCTTCAGGCTCGGTACCTTTTTCATTCGCAGATAGGTTCGCAGATAAAGACTTATCGAGCAACACACTGCTCATTTCCAACAATATGAAATCTATTCATCGAGAAAGATCTAGCACTTATATATTCACCGGGTGGAGGTATGCCGACAAGAATAGCGTACTTGCGCAAACTGTCATGCACGTCCATGCACAACTTCGCAATGCAACGTCATTGATATATTAAACCCGACGAACTCAAAACGGTAAAAACATCCTTCAATACAAATCGCCTATTGCTTAGTTGGATTAAATAGGAAAATCAGTTATAATACTACCCATTGTTTTGTTTTTAACAGTGAATATGTGTCGATATGGCTATGTTCAAAGCTTTCCGACACTGCATAGCGGTGTATCGCTATGCAGCATAGTTTCCTATTTGAGTAACCCGGTGTGGCTCGGACTTAACTTAGCATTTTTCGGAGACATTACATGTAGTAGAAGTTCGGGTACCGATGAAGCCTAGTCATAAACAAACTAAGTGAGGTGACTCAGCTTATTCAAAAATCTTTGCCACTCCTTTTTCAAAATGCGAGCAATTCGTTTGTGTGCCTTCTTTTTGCGATGATCGAGCAGTAGTGTGTCTGTATTTTTATCAGTTTCATCAGTGTCTTTCTCACAATAAACCTGATCAGTATGCATATGATAATGCCCGTATGGAGATATGGAGATATTATCGACATATCTAGCCAAATTTATGTCTTTATATTTAAAACCAGAAACTTCAGACTCGACCAGCTCTTCATCCTCCCAGGAAGTATCTTCATATTCATATTTGGTATCATTAGAAGTGCTTTTGCTTTCGTCCCCAAAGAGGCCATCCCGCGAAATCATTTGTCTTAACGGGTGATTAGAAGTTGAATAGTTTCGTCTAGCAGGAGCCCTCTGCTGAAACAAGCTGGGACTATGGAACTTGTCCATATGTGATAATTCACTGCTACATCTCCCAGTAGACAAGGACGCTGTCGAAGACAGATCAGATGAAAACCCCACCGTCGAAGTCTCTATTAGGTTTTCCTGGATGACCTTATTTTCAGCTGTTAGCATCCTGCGACTTCTGGATATGTGGAAGTTATTTCTCAAGAAGGTTTTACGAGCAAATATATTCCTGTCGTTTTTTGCATAACCCAAACATGAAAGCCTTGTTTCCGTGTCCACAGCCTTTTCATGAGCATATATGTTCTTTGTAGAGATCACTGGATACTTCCCACTTTGCAATGACTTGGGAGCAAGGAAATTGAACAGTAGGCGTTTTGCGCTACAGGACAATTCCGGTGAAGTTTCTTCATTCATGCTTTTTTGAGTCGTCTTGCAGAGGCATTTATTGATGCGCAGAAAAAAGACCCAATTATCAGCTATAGACCATAAACCTAGAGCACCATAATCTCGTCGTAGTGAAACATGTATTTTTATTGATTATAAGTTAAGGAGATAATCATTGTTTTCTTTTTCTCCAATGATGACCATGTTTTTGAGGTTAAATATATCAGAAGAAATGAGTAAATGCTCGGGATTCGCTATGAATATCCATCTCTTGCTTGAAAGCATTCAGCTCCTCTTTAATCTGTTGAGCTAATAAGGGGGTTAGCCTGTTGCAGGTTGCAATCTCTGGTCGTCGGTCATAATCAGACCGAGCATAGGTATCATAAATAATGATACGTGAAGAGAACGAGACAGTATGTGCTTTGGCCGAGTCAAATTCATCAAGAGACTGATGTGCATCCAGGGTCTCCAGGCTCTGTCTATGACCTCTACTGGACGCCGCAGAACCATAACTCACAGAACGAGCATGTGATACAGTCCTTTGATGAGTCGATGGACTGGGAGATCTAACAGATGATCGATCTGACATGGGTGAAAATGACCGGGGCGGAGCGATATCTCCCATGACTCTCTTAGGAAGGCCAGGTACATTGGCACTCATATTACCAAAAGCAGATGGTGGTGGGGTATCACCACTTCGGAATGACGATACTGGCGAAGGAGAAGGAGAAGGAGATACCCGATCCACTCGCCCCGTGGATCGATCATAATCAAAATCTAACTCTAGAGCAGGCTCGTCAGCAAATTCTACAAGCGAGCTCACCTCACTGTCAAAGTGCTTATTTTCATTGATAGTAGCAGCCTGCTCTGAAGTCATTATGCTAGGCATGACCTCTTCATTATCCGGGTTCTGAAGCTGGGGTGATGATAGCTTCAAAATGCTCTTCGCAGGCGTCGACCCATCAGATGTTACAGCGGAGACAACATCTGAATCAATAACATGAACCTCCGTTGGATTGGGGACACCAGTCTCATCAGCCTCGTCTAATTGTTTTTTGTTCTTTTCGTCAGAGACAGATCTGTTTGATCGTCTACTACGACGCCTTTCCAAACTTTTGGTTCTTTCCAAGGAACTTCTGATTATCTCCACATTTGCGACATCCAATGTCTTTGGAAAAACCGTATCTCCAGCAGCCAGGTCGTCAGATATATCATCAGTCGCAGCACTAGATGTCAATGACGGAATATTCTCTGCATCAAAGCCAGATGTTATAGGAGATGTATCCAAAGGTGGAGAAGGTGGAGACAACAATACAATGGGCATCTTATTAGATGTATCTTCGACGGTTTGCTTCATGTTGCCATCAATACCAACAGAACTGCCATCGGAAGGCACCTCGGAAGGAACTGGAGATATACCCTTCACAGTCGAAATAGTGGAAGCAAAAACACTTAATGATTCTGAAGAATTCTGAGAAGGCTGGGTGTTCTGTGGCATTACAGACACATTCTCAGGTGTAACCAGTGGGGTAGCAGCCGAACCAGACAACGGAGCTCCCATTCTCTGAAATATAGGACTAATAGGAGGTGAGCTCAGAGATTGTCTATGTTCGACGAGAGACTCCTCCGATAGTGCAGCTCTTCGAATTGGTGAAGACTGAAGATTCTGTTCAGATATTGGAGATACTGGAACATTCACTGTTCGGTTAGCAAAAGCAGGTGTTGGCACACGCAGTGGCAAGTCGCTGGCCACAGGTGCTGTCTCGAGATCCTCGATATCATTTTTTCTTTTAAACAACGATTTGGTGGAGCTTCCAAACTTTCGCAACGTTGCAAACGATGCTGTAGATGCAGATGACTTTATCGAAAAAAGAGACCTCGTATCTGAGTCATCTTTAGGTCTGCTAGAAGTTGATGACAATAAGTCGCCCATAGATGCTGATCGCCTCTTCTGGTGGCCACTTCTTGCACTGGATGCAGATCCAGAACTAGCAATAGAGCTGGAACTACTACTACTGCCAGAACCACCACCAAATATCTTCCTTAATCTGGCACTAAACTTGTTAGAAGATCGAGGCATGGTGATCTCAGAAGCCAAGGGTGATGACTCCCTGACAGGGGATGGAGCTGTTGTAGCTGTGACAGGCCTGGAGGAAGATTGCGACTGGTAATGCGTATGTTCCTTGTCTGTAGTGTGCCTGTATCCAACATTATTAGAATTACCCATATGTGCGGGTTGTGAAGTAGTCGGCGATGTAGACGAACTCAAGGAATAATGCGACGGCGGTCTAGTTAAAACAGGCCCAGTTTTTGCAGAAGATTGCAGAGCATGTTCAGGTTTAGTGTCCATTACCGTGCCAATTGATACGACCATCGACGACCTTTTCACTACATTACCAGCGGAGGAGCTTTTGGCACCCGCAGATGGAACTTCCGAAAACGTTTTTGACTTTTTTAAGATAGAGTTGGGCGGTTGCAATTGTGTTGGCGGTTGATAAGATAGCTCATGCAAACTTGAGAAAGATGACGAGGTTCGTGGACTCGATGGAGAAGAAACAGATCTACCACTTGCAACAGAACTTCGACGTCTGTCGGATGGTAAAACCAACTGTGGTGGAGGATTGTAACTTTCCTTCAATGCTGGTTTTGCAATGCTAGGTTGGATATAAGGTTTGTTGAGTTTGATAGGTTGGTTAACTGGGGTTAGAAAATCACATACAAAAGCAATGACGAAGCGCAAACGCTGAAAAAAGCAAAAAGCAAAAAAAAGTCGAATGTAACCACAAACTAACATACCCTCAGAAACCGATGCAAAATCCTTTCTAGTAGGACTAGAACTTGTACTTGAAGCGTTAGAACGTGGCTTAAGTATAGACTGTGGGCGCAATTCCAAAGTATTATAATTATTAGGCAATGCAGGGGCATTGGAAGGAGATAATGCGGGACTAATTGGCGGGGTTTCATTAACATTGGTACCCGACGACAAGAGTGCAGGAGAGACACTTGGGCTAGAAGGAGCCGAATCATCGCTGACATGTGTTGGAATAATGATGGGCGAGATAGGTCCAACGGATTTTCTGCGGTGGTATCTGTCAGGCTTAGTAGACGTCGGGACGTTTGGGTTCGACGAGGTACGAACGTGTCTCCTGGCTGGGCGTGTGCTGTCACTTAGACTTTCGGCATAACGAGGACTAGTCCCAGACCCAGGACTTAGAACAGAATTGACACTAGGATTTGGTGATACTCCAAATGCTGGTGGGGCCATTGCGAGAGTTGGTGATGAAACCGACGCTTGGGCACCCATATATCCATACATAGACTTTGGTCTGTAATTGGCGGTTGACGGTACCGACAATTGTGCAACATAACCCGAAGAAACGGTACGAGGTATTGCCTGGTACTGTGGGTACATGTTTCTATAAGAAACAGAGCTTGGCATGCTTGGATTGTTGACTTGGGGACCCATATGATGAAGTGATTGGGATTTCGACATGGGAGCGGAACCACCAGATGTACTGGGTGCCAAAGTTGGACTACTCAGGGACGACATGCTAGAAATGCTGGAATTGGTAGTTGAACCGGATGCTGACGAAGATGCGGTCGAGCTGGCACTTGCTCCAGACCCTCCACTATGCTTGGGCACTGAAAGTTAGGACTCCTTACCTAGTGATGGCGCCCGAAAACGAGTAACGGCACAAAAAAAAACTTCAAACCAACTTACTGGATACAATTGACAACTCTATTCCGAGCGGACCGGCGACAAACTAACAACAAGTGAAAAGTTGTATCACGCTAGTCAATGAGTCTAGTCAGTCGATACTGACCTAATGCCGAGGACCACACAGAGGCAGGGCAAGTCCAGAGGTGCTTAAAAGTGTCGGGAAAGAACAAGATGCGTGGCTCTTGGCCCACAAAACGACAAGAACAAGGCGACAAATTACACAATAATAAAAAAGAGAACAATAATAACAAGACAGAAAAAAAACGACCGGGAACCACAGTGAGCGATTGTGTCTGAAGACGACTTTCTGTAGAATCTCGCCAACCACTAGGAAGCCTTTTTACCTCTTTGGTAGTACAAGGCGGAAGCAATGAACTAAAACAGAAAGGAAAATACAACAAAATGAACCAAGAAGAAAGGCCGGTCTAGGAACTGAGTATTAATTTGGCATATGCCCACGCGAACGAATGACAGTACGACAAGGACGGGCTCAAACCGACCCAAAAATTGAAATCTAAAGCAGCTTGGCCGCTACAAGTTAAGAACGAATGTTCAGATGCTGCCGGACCACCTAAAGATAGAATTGCTTTTTATTGCGATGCAGGCTTTTGCATCGCGCTATGGGCGCTGTCAAGTTTGTTCAGCGATGCAGGAGCGGATGGATTATTATCGTTTGTACTAATTTGTTCTAGTGTCAAACAATAAAATGACGGGGGAAGTTGAGGACGCTCAAGTAGGCTCAGAAAGCAACTGTCAGATACAAAAATGGACAATAACAAAAGAAGAAATCATCGGCCGAGTGATTATTATTGATTGTTGCCAATGCTTGACGTAAGTGACAATCTGGGCTAGGTCTGACGCCTCTCCAGTAACAGTAATAAGTAATTGCACGACCCCGTGTAGATATTAATAGAACTAGTTTAGATGGGGGCTGTTTTGTTGACGCCAACAGGGGTGTCGAGGGGGAAGGGGGGCAGGCTGCTAAAAACAAAAAAGAACTGGTATGGCCAAGATAGGTTAATCGGTATTGCGGGCATTAGGACTAGTATGGCGACAAAAAAAGGGGGATCTGCCAGAGCTCGTCAGGTACGCATTGGACCTGTGTGCGTATCGGGGGGCGGGATGATAATCATTGAGCGACTCAACCAGCGAGGCACGCACAATTTTAGCCCATGTGTCTATTCAAGGCACATGCACTTCGTGTAGCAGACGGATTACGAGGTTATTTTCCTGCATGGAGATCGTGACCGCGGCTGGTGCACCCGTTTAGCTCTAGTGTGGTATGCTTAACCTCCACCCACAAAACCAAATCGGTCCTCGCATCGATCGAAATGGAAATCGTTGACCAACCCTATTGATGTGCGACAAACTATCGTCGTCAATGCAGCACTTCGAAACTGATGTACTCCCCTTCTGAGAGACCCATCAACCGCTCAACAGGGCCAAATAATAATACTGGTAGCCCATCTCCCTCAGCTTTGTATTGTCTATGCATGCCGGTGGGATTATCTGCATGTAGCCGCAAATTTTACGCTGATATGAAACACTCGTACTGTAGAGATATTTGGGCGGATAAGGCGTAGTAGTGTATTGCTTATGTGTAGAAGTGGTTTGTCGTCTGTGGTAATGTGGTGCTACTGGACCCGCCCGAACAAATCGCCGCCGTTATAGATTTTTTTTTCTTTTGTTCTTCAGAAAAAGGAAATTGAAAAATTCTGTTGGTGCAATTCCCGAGTGTTCCGAATGGACCGGCATTAATTTCGTAAAAACAAAATAGAAACTCCTTGACCAGCCTTGAGATTTCCTCGTACCTCATTCCAGTCAGCATTAATGGAAGGAACTTAAGCCTAGCCAATTCCTTATTCTACTTTTGGATCAGCTTATGTCATGGTAATCTTTGTAGGTCATGTGCTTTACCCCTCTTTCAAGAAGGGGCCGATTTGGCGGTGCCTTCTTCTGCAGATCAGCCTATGGTTAGGTGAAAATATCTATTTTAGCGATTTGCATGAACTTAATTGTGGCATTGGTGATGTGTGCATTAAAAGAAATTATATCGAGGAAGTCGACCAGTTCCGTATCTACGGTATCGTAGCTCCGGCGAAACTTTCGTATAAACAAGTCATCAAAATGTAGGCAGGAAAGGATTGAATCAAGAATAAAAAAGAGAATTGAACTAATGCACTAACATTACTGAGCATTATTCTTTGTGCTTAATCTTACAAAGTTGCGGCGCTCTTGACCAATGGACCGTATATAACTTACTCGTAATAATAATATTTCTAGCTCCGTTTATATTTACTTCGGTTTAATCGCACATCAGCAGCATGATGCACAACTCAAAGTCCAAAAAAACAATTAACATACATCACTCATCGCCACAGGGGCTGCATACATTCCGTCATAGTGCATTTCGGAATGGTACCGCACTTTTTGGAGACGTTCCGTTTACTCAGCATGACATTGAAGTGTTGCACAAGACATGGGGGGCCATTCGAAGTGATGTATTACCATACTCTATGGGCTTGTCAAGCTCTTCACTAGGCTCTAATATGCTTTTCAATCACGTACTGTGCCATCTGATAAACTCACATCCCGAAATTCGTCAAAAATTTCCGACAGTCATAGGGCAAGCAACACATATAGCAGGTGTCGTAAATATGGTGATAAATAGCCTTAACAGCTCAGATAGACATGTTTATAATATGCTTGTAAAGTTTGGCAAGCGTCACTCAAGAATAATAGGGCTCACATGTGATCATTACGAATACCTAGGCAATGCGCTTCTACATACTTTGTATGAACGGTTCGGAGATGACTTCAACGTTGAAGTCGAAGTTGCGTGGAGTAAACTTTATACATTCATATCTGATGCCATGATGGAAGCGGGAATTGAACAAGTGATGGTAGCACAAGTCGATATACGGGCAAAGCCTAACTCGTCAGTGTCCATGTTCAGTGACCAAAGCTCTACGCTTGTCACGCAAACACCAACAATGGCAAAATCTCGTCGCAGCTCTGAACGGTACCCTCGTAAGGACAATATCTTCAAGAGCTCCAGACGGCGGCTTAAGAACAATCAAGAATGCAGTATTATGTAACAACTGTAAAAAAACTCCTCAAAAGTTCGTTCGCTTTTCTCGGTGCTGTCACGGGGCAAAGCCTTCATGCAGGTTCTAAGTTAAAGTTTTGACAGCTGCATAACCGTTACGCGGCTTGTAATTGTCATGTGATTAACCCTTACATCTAAAAGTTTTGTCTTGCGACCCACCTTGGCAGCCACCTGATTGTACCTCTATAACGACAAATGAGATGGCTTTGCCAAGGTATATCCAGGCCTATTTCCCGGAGCATCCATCCCTCATTCAGCTGGAGGAGGAATGTATATGTGGCAACTACCAACCGGTCTAAAAGAAGACAGTTTGTGCCCCAAATAAAAGAAAAAGCATCCTCAGATCAAGAGCTGGAACAGTTGGAGAGCCAAATCAAACAGATCAAGGCCTATGCTAAGGCTATGAAGGATCATATAGCTCAGCAGGATGAAATGAGAGCTAAATCTCTAGCAGCTCAAGCTGAAAAGATAAATATTGAGGTTCCAGTTAGTGAAACTGATCTAGATGTGTTGGACGAATTCCTTGAGTCTGAACAGGTTGATGCATGTGTTCCTCAGGCTAAACCGCTTCCTGGAAGTGGACTTGGACTTTTTGCGAGTCCCACTCCCTCTGTAAAGTTACCTTCTATCTTGCTCGAGCGGATCGGATCCGCCGTCATCAATATCTCCTCAAAGCATCCCAGCGACCAGAACTGGGCTACGGTCGTTAAAGCAATTCATAACGATCAAGGACTTCAGGGCGTATCACAAGATGATGTTGCTGTCCTTTTGAAGAGTATCCCAGTCGCTCAGAGGATTGGATCTGTCGATATTATCCATGAAATGATGCTTGATGCGAACATTAAGCTCACCACCGTCATTGGAAATCACATTATTGCCGCTTATGCTGAGAAAGGATATAGCTCGGTGGTAAGAGCTTTTATGGAGCAAATGGATGATGAAGGAATTGAACTCAATGCACATACATATGGAAATCTTGTAAAGAGTTACAGCAAATGTAAGGACATTGCAGGCTGTTCAAGGGTGCTACAGGAAATGAATGAAATTGGATTAAAGCCCACGCTTCCTATTTATACTATGGTGATCCAAACATGCATTAAGGTTAACGATTACGATGAAGCTTTCAAGGTATTCGATATGCTAAAGTATATGTCGTTGGAGACTCAACCAGACTTGCGAATTTATAACTCCATGATGCTGGCAGCAGGTAAGCAGTACAATGTCGAAAGAGTCCTAGATCTTTACCGTGAAATGACAACAAGGCCAAATAATCCTTTACAAGCCAATAATGAGACCTATAATACATTGATATATTCGTGCGCGAGGAATGAGCGCACTTACCTGGATGCATGGAGATATTTAGTAGAGTCGATGGAAAAGGGGTTTGCCGTTGACCGCAAGACCATTGATGCATTGATGTATCTTTGTGGAGAGTCTGGAGAAGTCATGCTTGCTCGAGCAATGTTTAAAAAGTTATGTTCTAATCCTGTGTCGTACCCTGGTGGGATGATCTTCAACTGTTTGCTCAAGGCGTATGAAAACTACAAGGATGGTTCATTCTCTACTGTGATGGCTAGTGAAATGGGAGTAAAAATACGGTCAAGTTTCTTATTTGATGATGATCCTGGTATGATAGCTCATAACCCCATGATGCCACCGTTTCTTCCTGTTACAATGTTGCATAGCAATGAACAGGTTTTGGCCGAATCCCATGCTCTTGTGAACTTTTATAAGGACAACAACCCAACAATTGTAAATTCATCGGCAGTGTTGTCTTATTTGAGGATTGCTGCTAAGCTTGGAGACTTTGCTGAATTCAAAACCCGATATCTTGAAACGACCTTCCCCGTTGATATAAAGGAGCCGTGTGTAACTATTGTCGATGACAATCACAAGCCTACGGCTAAATCGAAGATTTCTATACCTAGAAATCATGCTGTCTATGATATTGCCATTACTGCAAGCATGCATGCCAGAGACTTGCAATTTGGTCAAGAAGTATGGATGGAACGTGGACTATGGCGTCGAACTGATGCGTTTAAAAAGTTGCCACAGCGACTGCGAAATAGTAGTGATTTCACTTTTGCTCGAGGAATGGTTGGCCTTCATGCTAACTGTGGGCATATTAAAGATGCAATCCAAATTTTGCGTTCGAGTATCAACCAATTCGGTTGGAAGCGATATCATGTTCCTGAGCTAATTGATATTTTGGTTGAGCTTGAAGACACACCTGCCATCAACGAAGTCACTTATTTATTGTCTAAAAATTCTCGAAAAGAACGAGATCTTTCAGATTATTATCAACTTGTGGATAAGCACAAGTAATAATGTATAAAAATTGTAAATAGAAATGCATACATGCTCTTCAATTAAAAATTTGACATTGCTTATCATACACTATGAGCATCGTTACATATTTATATTTATAAGTACATGGGCCGACAAGACATAACCAAAAAAAAACTGACGGCAGTTCCAAGTGAGTGTTGATAGTGCCATTATTATTCAACAGAAGAAAAATATCGCTTTCCAGTGCCCTCTTTTCCAGTTGAACCTCCAGGAAATTTCAGAGGGTGATGAACAGCATGTGGCCTATAAACTACCTCGACTGGAGGGAGCCAATAATTTAGTGGCATTGGGAAATACTCATAATCAAGATCACTCCTTGATTGACTTGATGCTTTTGTCCTTGGCGATTGGTTGTCTGAGTTTATTTTGAAAACATAACCAGGGCCCTCATCACCACTGTGACCATCATCGTCAATCAAAGATAGTGCAGCCTCTTTGCCATCATCAACGCCAGTTGCTAAACGCTTGATTCCTGGTTCCTCTTTAATATTGACAGAGGACGAGTCATTTGAATCACGAAGCAAGTCGCCATTATTGGTCGATTTAGAAAGAGGGCTGTCTGAATCATCGGATTTCATAAGTTTTCTGTCATGGGGAACCATAAAAGTTCGACCAACAGTACCGTCTGGTATGGTAATATTGTCTCTGTTCTGATAGAACCGAGGGTTTCTCCCTCGGACAACTATAGGGCGAGATTGGCTTGTAATCAGACAAACTCGTTGGGCATTTTCAAGCTCGGCAAAAACAGAAACACACACACAAAAGTAATTTTGGAGCTTTTTGCGGCCATTGTGGGCTGTGGCTGTACGAAATTGCAATCGTTTCCAGTTGACAACCTCATCATAGCCAGAATTCTTGGGATATATTAACTTAACAGCCGGGTCCTGCTCGGCTTTTTTATCGGAATGAAATGATTTTGGTGGGCAATATAATAACTTCTTTGGCTTGTTATCGTCATTACCTATCACCGATACTGCCAATGAGAGTGACAAAATCCGCGATCTTAGAAGCGGATTGGCAGAATTTCCTGCATAAGCGGCATTATGGGCATTGGATACAGTAGCCGTGACATGGAATAGATTTCGTCGATAGAAGGTTAAATCATATTTCATTAGGTCTTTTCTCTCAGATCCAGGAGACGCTGTGGATGTTGTTGAGCCCGGCGTGTTGTCGCCAGCACCATCCGCTATCGACGTCCGCTTACCATTAGACACACTTGTGCTTGTTGGTTGTTCTTGAAACGAAGGATGCGGTTCGCTCAAAAAGAAGTTACCTGAAAGTGCAGAAGTGAGATTTATATCTGTTCTGTTGCCTCGATTGTCATATAGAACTGTTTCCATTTTGGCAGGAAGGAATACCAGGTACTTGGTTGAATTCAGATGCTGCCTTATTTCCTCTTCGGTATACTCGCTGCGTCTTTGGGTGGATTCTGAACTACCAGTGTGACCATTCGAAATATGCAATTCGTTAGAATCGGTACTAACGGCCTTGAATCCTGCAACGGGACGGTTCTGAAGTTGATTAGCTGAAGCCGACAACGACAACGAAGGAACCTGGTTCAGCGTATTTGCTGATGCAGCAGTTGATGCTGATGCTGGTGCTGATGGCGCCCCCATTGTAGTAGTTGTCGTAGTTGTTGTTGTTGTTGTTGCTGTTGGTACTTGTGATTGTCCCGATAAACCAGGAGTACTTGATACCACCTGCGGAGATTCAAGACTGAATGCTGACGGACTAGGCACCACAAACTTTAAATCTCTGGGAGTCGATCCGCTAGATAGGGGATTAATTCCAGGAGATTCATTTCCAAAGCTGTTAAGGAAAGTCTGAAAAGGTGAATCAATCGGCGTTGGTGCATTGGAAAACAATTGGGTTTGAGATCGTTGATCCTGTGCTTGAACTTGGGTTTGTCCTGGAGCCTGCGACGAAGATAGCTGCTGCTGGTGAGAAGGATATTGTATTTGATTCTGCGCATGTTGACTGTGCTGCCCTGACAGCACACCTTGAGATGATGGAATTTCGCCAATCCCTTGTTGATATTGAGAAGAAGACTGACTAGAATATCTATGGGTACCCATCTGATTCAAATAAGTGGCTATCCCCGGTGTCCAGTAATGGCCAAAAAAATCTACAGGAGACCCATTTTCTGCTTCGTCAAATATATTGGCATCTTTATCATTAGGTGCAAGACTCCATTCCTTAGAAGGAGACAAAAACCGAGATGTCTCGTCAGCCTGGAGAAACGGAAGTTGTAAGGCAGACAAACCATCGTCGACCGGAGAAATGGTATCTGGCGGCCGGTCAGACGTCTGCTTTGTGAGTTCCTCGTCGCCAGGCGACATGATTATTTTATTTACCGCTTATTTGATACCTACGGTTAGCAAATGGTCTATATAACAAACAACAAGCTCCAAGCGAGTTCCCCACAGTCCACCTTGTCGACAGTCAAAAAAAACCTGAGCAATATGGCTGGGCCAAGACAGGCGGGATTAGGTTGAGCACATTGAACGACAAAGAACTAACCAAACTCAACAAGTGTGCTTCGACCAATGGAGCAGGTTTAACAGCTTGGCTTTGGACAGTTTACTTACAGTTTGTTATCGTTAAGAGTAAGTCTGGTTGCCTCGCACTGTGTGATTCAAAGTAGTTCCCATCTTGGAAGGTACCCGGCGCCGTATCAAGCTTGTGATAAGGGTACCGCTGCCAAATGTTGTGTGTGCAGAGCATTGATGGTTTTAAGCGTGGAACCACAGAACCGCTGTACACAAAGCGTTCAGAACTAAGTCTAACTAGTTTAACTGGCTTAACTAAATCAACTAATGGGGGATTTATGTTTGTATTTCTTTGGCGTCTGTAACATATGTGTTTTACTTTTTCCCCCCCCAAAGGTGAGTCGAATCCATCCAATTCTGTGTCGAGCAGTCAGTAGTTGTCTGCTGCACATTGGTTCTTGTTTGGGGTTTTCAAGACAAGGTTTAAGTATAATTCGGCCTTGGCCGACAAAATAGGCTATTTGTAAACCTTCAAAGGGCCACACCACTAGTGGAACTACAGTTATCTTGCATGTCGGTCGTCCACACCCTGAGATTCCGCCATAAAAGTCAATAATGGGCGGACACAGGGACATTTATTCCATTTAAAACATATTTCTCATGATCATGATTTCTTGATTTCTCCACCATCAGCTATTATCCTGCTGATACATAGCTCCTAACGACCAAAAAATCTGCCAGTGACGCCTTCGAACAATCTTGAAGCGATACCTGTCGAAACACTTCCAATAATATTGTTTGCTTTTCCAAACTTGTCGCATCTACTAAACGCCAATGCATTGAGAGATGTCAAAATCAATGCAATCAGAACCAACAACAACCATCGAAGTTCAAGTTTAAGAATCGCTAAAAGGCCCAGACCCACCCACATGGCTGGCGTCAAGTACATCATCATCCAGAAGATCCTCGAATCAATTGGATTGATATACCGTTGCGGCTAAGTTAGAACAGGTTTAATTATATCAGAAATAAAATCAAAGTCAAAATACATACATCGGCTGTCTCAAAGACCCAAATACTAGACCCATTCTCTTTTGTTTCATTCCACCACCTCAGGCCTACAAGCAGTCGGCCCGCCACATTCTTTGTATTCCAGAAGTCTGCTGCTAGAAGCAATGATACAATTATAAATATTAAAACACTTGATTAGCCCTCACTTGTCTGTAGAGTTGAAAATTGCATGTATCTTACAAGTTACTGGTGAACAAAACCCCTAATAAATATGTGAGCAGCGCCCCCAACCGGAATCCCAGGAAAAACACCACTGCCACTGGATGTGAGGACTCCCGTAGCCTATTCAAAAGCCCAGTAGGGTGTGAAGTCGTGCTTCCTAATGGCTGATTCTCGGACTGGTTAGATAACAATTTCAATTGAATGGATAAACTCTTACCATGGGTGTAAAATTACGTGTTGGTATATGGCTAAAAGCTCATGTACCCTGAGTGCGGAGGTACTTTTATATGTGGCTTAGACTTTGAGTGGGAATACAGTTGTACAGGGCCATGACGCAAATGGAGGAAATACATGTAATAATTAATAGCCAAAAAAAAGACAATCTACAGTGATTTTATATTAATTAATATGTGTAGCGCATAAAATACATATAATGGCAAATATTGTGAGAGGATTCCGGACAAATTTTGCTAATCAATTAACTTGCTATGCTGGGCGTGTAATAATGTCTTGAATTAATATGGTGCCGAGATTATGAGTTCTGTTCCTGAGACATGCTTAAATGCACAGATAAGCTTCAGATAATGCCCTACATAGTATTAATAGCGACTGCTATCTTGCGGTTCAGTCATTTCGTGCTCGTTTACAACAATGTTGTATCTGTTGATTCTGGCGGGATCCGTCAAAGGTTCAGTAATGGATCTCAGCTTTCTTCAAATGAAACCAGAATATGGCGACCCAGAAGCTGCATCTGTTCCTATAACTATAAAATACACCAATCCAATAACCAATGGCTCTTCTATTGGATTATCCGTTCCAACAACTGCGGTATGGACTTCTGCCACGAGTATTAGCAGTAGTCAATCAACCATGTTTAACGACATTGAATACCCAGCAGCATCTCTAATTCCTTCCGAATCATCGGTTGTTTTATCATCTTTCTATTCGACATATATTTCGAGCTTCCAATTTCCTGACACTACAAGCTTTGCAGTTGTGGGTGACTCCCAAATAATGTCTCGGGCCACATCTATCTTTGAAAATGACTCTCAATCAGCCAACACGTATCAGACTATTCTAAATTATAATTCGCCGATATCTAATACAAAGACTGTGTCCATGGATTTCGATTTCGCAGACACTATTAGTGGACTTTCTCCATCTACAACCAACGTATATCTCGAAGAGGAGAAAATTGCATCTTTCATTGAAACATCGCCAACAGAATGGATCATCATGACGACGATCCCCATGATATCGGAAACTCCTACATCTGGCAGCACCGAGATTCAAATGCAATTGTCCGATATTATGGCTCAGCTTTCAAGTCTTCTGGACTCTATTCCTCAAGATATAGTGCTCTCTTCATCGCCAGGAAATTTGGCTATGGGAGTAGCACTTACCCATCCGCAGAGCTCGAGCACACAATTACTGGAAATTTCTGCTACGTCTACATCATTGGAATATGCTCAAGAGACTGTAGATTCAATAATGGTACAAATGGTTGGAACACCGTTGTTCTTGATTCCATCATCACTCACTCTGGCTACCGTGATTGGTGCGACCTGGATTGTATCCCAGGGAAGTATCATCGGAACTGTTGGTGTCAATGATGGAACTGTTGCCGCTAGTATATTCGAATATACCGCAGCAATCCCGCTACCAGATGTTGGAATAACAACAAGCACAGCAAGCACTCAGAATATGGTAACAGGTGTGACTCAAGCAGACAGTATCTATTCTGAACAGACTTTGAATGGTGCTCAAAGTTTGGCAGTAGTGTCTCAACCCGGAGATTTAATTTCACGAACTATCTTTGGAGTTCCAGAAGTTGTTACCATCACTCGATTTGCTGAACCAATTTTTCAGACAATTATAGGATCTCAAGAAATAATCACAATTACTCAGGACCCTGTCACGATAACTAATTTTGGCGACATTGTTACTATTACCGAAACTGCCACAGCTGAGCCAGTATATTTCACTTCGACTCAATTCATCACAATGGAACCAGTGATATTGAACTATGGTCTTATCTCGAACCAGAATGAGCCCATTTCACAAGGCTACGATGCTGCCATGTCGCTTGACGGCCTATTAGCCAGTGTTACAATTGCACCATTTACAAGTTCAGAACATTTCAGTTATACGGATGTCTATCCTCCACAAAACGCCAGTCAGACAAGCTACGACGACGACGTCACTACGACTATAACATCAACAATCATCCGTACTGTGACACTTCCGCCTAATTTCATACAAACAACCGTATAAGCAACTACCTGCTATGGCCATACAAGAGGCTTTTCCATATCAGTGATACCTGAGCTACATCAGTTTTTCAAGCCATCATTCCGACTCCACTGAACTTAATTTCGAGATGTTTACATACTATGAATACTATTTACACACTTGTTTATTTACATCGATATTAGTCGATATTAATTGTCGATCTCAATGCCCATTTCCTTTGCCTTTTGTTCCAAGGTCTTGCGTCTTTCCATTCGCTGTTGTCGCATTCTTTCAATCTCAGCTTTGATCTCTACAGGATCTTTCGGTGGGACGTTAAGTCGGGATGGATCAGGCCAGAAATTTGGTGTGTTGAGCTTGTTATGGGTCTCTGATCCAACGTATATCATGACAGCTAAAGGAAATGACACATAAAATGCAAACTTGTTAGACTGATTAGACTCTTTGAGCTAAATACATACTTTAAAGATCTCCAAGTTAGCTCCTTGGAGCCTGAAGTTCTTGAATGCTCGTAACATGGTGTGATGAAAAGCCGTACAGCTTCTCGATGCATTTATTACATGAAGCTGCATGGATACAGCAAGTGTTTTGGTGTGGAGAGCAAATGTGAATTATAAATGAGAAAGTAAAGCTAATCTGTTCAATGTATCTAATGCATTTATTTTTATCGTTGAGGAATAAGAGAATAGCTACGTCACATCGATGGATCGCAAAGGTATTGCGGATCGACGGATTCCAGTACCCGCTTGAGAATCCTCTCCTCTTTCTCCGGATCAATGCGAGCATTATATTGTTCTACCGGCTCAAAGTTGAGAAAACTATTGTAGTCAACATTCTGACGACTCGTTTCAAGGGCCGAAAGCCATTCTTCTCCACTATCGTGAAATAACAACTTCGTATCAAAAGGATCCCCTGGAGCTGAATACATGGTGAAATCTTCAAACCCAATATTATCGATGTCATTATTCAGTCCTTTAGTCTTTGGCTGCCGAAGAGGTTGTGACGGTTGCACTGCTTGACTTATTTGAGTTGGCTGTAATTGTTGTGATTGTGGTGCCGGAGAAGGTGGCCTGGTGGTCGCTGTCGAATCGAGAGCATCGTCGTCCTCTTCTTTTATAAGCTCCTCAGGTAAATATGTTGGTGGTGAACCTGGAGGAGAAAATACATGCGTCTCAGGGGCCTCTGTCTTCAAGGCACTGCTCTTGCTTATATACCGCTCTTTCAGCATAACACACCACACACCAATGATATACCAGTAATCGCTCATTCGAAGCAAAAATCTCAAAGTCAAGGCGAGATTCTGCTTTGCTCTTCCTGCAATCACACTGTCAGAAGATAACGACAATGCAATGTGGGCAGATGACAATGTGAAAACGGAGAAACACACAAATGGTGCTACGATGAGATCATCGTCTCGAAGTATGTCGCTCACCATCTCGGCCATTTTATCGGCACTTTCTCGAATGCTTCTAGACACCCTGTCTATGAAGTCCTTTGGCGGACTGGGCTTTTTTGGGTCGAAAGGATATACAGCTCGATACAGCAAGAATCGGGCCGCAATTATCTCAGCATGCAGATGTATGAAAGCGCCATGTCGATTGACAATGGCAGATTTGTTCAGCGATGACTTGGAGTATCTGAGTTCATGAGGTAGCGAGGCCTCTAAGTTCTCAATTTGCCTCTCAAGATCATGGAACTTCGAACTTGGATCCCATGGATCAACCTTCTGCTCAGAAATGGTATAATTCACATAGTTGTTAACCTGATTCCACAAAAGTACACCTTCCACATGGTATGAAAAGAGGCCACGCTTTGCAACCGTGGGATTGCTACTCTTTGCAATTTCGTTCAGTGTTGGAGTTCTGCCAGAAATATTACATTCGAAGTCATCGAGGGTACAGGGCAACTGGATGTCCGAGATATCATTAAGTTGGACACTGTACTTCCTAGTAGCATGGGCCAATCTGTCTAGAACTACTAGGGACCATAATGTTCGTCGTCTGCATTCTCGCTGCAGCCATGTTGCGGGAGAGTCCTCTGGTAGTTCTTTGTGTAGCCCAAGATTAAGTGCCATCGTAACAGCAATAGAAATATAGATCATTGCCTTCCCACCAGCTACCTTGAAGAAATCATGCTGTGTCAAACATATTAGTGCTTGAACGCCCTCGAGACTAGGCGAATCAAACTGGTCGCCAATTAAATCTCTAGCTTGTTCAGCATAGAGCTCCCCCGCAACATATGACGGCTCGCCCTTTACAGCGATATTTGGATGCTTGGAAAAGCGGGCAGCCAAAGAACAAATTGCTAGTATCAGTGCTTCATTTACCTGTCCATTCCTAACTCTGTTGAGAAATGTTCGCTTGTGAAGGAAACAATATGTCTGATTGTGAATATGCTTGAAATAAAGCTCAACAAGATGAATAACGACATCATCGCCTGGCAAATACTGTTTTTTTATGACATGAGCTCTATTCTGACGGTTGATGTTATGTTTTCGAACTTCTACCGAGATCTTTGTATTTTTTGATGGTCGGCGCTTTCGGATTTGATCCATAAGCTGGGAAGTGGGATCCGTAACATCAGTATCCGGACTTGAGTTGCTGGCGATCGAACTAGAACTCTGCAGCGACTCACGAGGAGAATGCCATAACGTTTCCTTCGGACTAATGGGAGATTTTATGTCATTTCGTGCAAATTGCTTGCGAGAGTAGCCGTCAATGGCCGGTTCCTGTTCAATAAATAGTTGGTTCTCCCCGGATTTCGAATGCTGTAAACCAATGCCGGTCGCAGGACCATGAAACGGAATATCATTAACATATTTTTTCAAAGCATCCAGTCGCTTTTCTAACATGGTGGTATACCCATGCCTAGATCCTCGAGTCCTATTGATGGGGTACTCGCATTCCATGTTGAGTCGGAGACAGTGAGCACAGGCAGGCCGATCACCAGTACATTTGATCTTCTTCTTCCTACAGGCAGTGCATGCCACCACTATTTTCTTCTTGTCCTTGTCGCCAACCATGTCCTTGCGTGCCATCTTTTCATAGGGACTGACGATGTGGAAATTTAGACTTTTGTCAGATTGCAGAAAGGTTCCAGCATGAAAGTCTATAGCGGGGTAGAAGTCACTAGTCAGCCGTGCAAGCGGGGCCGCCCATTGCCGATGCGCGGTGGACTTCTCATTAGAGTGGGCATCGTAGACATTCATGCGAGATAAACAGTAAGGTTCAGAGATTTGCGAAAGAAATCTATAAAGCAAAAGCTGACTCCCAGAATAGATTTAATTCTTCTATACTGATTAGGGATTGATAATAATAGCCTTGACCAGAAGCATTCAAAACCCCTTCGGAAGAGGAAGTGCTTTCGTCCGAGACACGGTACCACCACAAAAGTCCGACGCACAGTGGTTACAGCTACTGATGATTGGCAGTTAACCCGCAATAGCACAATGTCAAAAAGAAATTGAAACTATATCCAAACCAGTACCGGAAATTAGCAACTGGGTGATCTCAGTTTATTTAATGGATGTGAATACTTATTATTATTATCGTTCAATGCTTTTTTTTTTGTGATACGTAATAGCGGTATTCCCTCCCCGTCGGTTAAAGCGGCATAGTCCCAACTGAGTAAGATGGAGTAAGCCATGCGATGACTGCAGATCTATGCATGAAGCAAACGTACAATTAGTGACGGACTTGTGATTCTCATAATGATCCGGTGACAAAAATATCTAAAATCAAATATCTAATAGAGTCACTAATGAATTTATATTTACATAGACCCTTCGTCATAAAAATCGTGCAAGATATCCGGCTTGAACGGCCAAAGCTCGAAACTTTCAACCACTTGATTGATCTCTTCAAGAGACATTTCGTTTGGAGTTTTATGGAGTAAATGCAACAGATGAGGTCCCAGGTCATCTGAAGCTCCTGGACCTAATGTAGACAAGCTTTCCTGAAGTGTCTTAGTCCGTAAAATAAAAAGCATCTTAGTAACGTACTCAAAAGAGTCGATATGTTTCACTTGATGTTCTAACGGATCCATGCAAATGAGAACCGGTGGCTCGATTTTCGTTGGGTGGTAATCCTCCTTATTAACTAGGAATGTATCCGATGGCTTATCTCCTATTAGACACTCGGTTTTGGCGCTGGCTTCACATTGTACAGATACTCTGTTACGAGCCTTAATGCCTGGCGGTGCCATGAGTTTTTCAGCAGTTGCTCTGCGGACCCATAACAGCATTCGCACTCTACCATACTGTTGAATCCAAGACTGATTTGAGACACAGTTCAAATATTGTACACACAGCTGTTCACCCTGGATCATGGAGAGATTAGCAGTGAACAGGATTTCCCGATGGATTTGACCACGATCCATTGATTTGGGTTCATACACTTTGTCGTCTATCAATTGTAAAAACGTCTTCCAACGAAACGGATCTTCTCCACGCACCATCAAAGTATTCTGAGGAGATGCTAGTCCACCAAGAAAATTCTGGTAGTTTATATGGGGCTCCATGAGAATATGTCTAGCAGGACGAATGGTATTGTGAAGAGCAGCAGACCACACTCCGAGACCTGAAAAGTTAGTACAAATTGAATCATCTAGTAATTAGTCCCACTTACCTGGGTATGCATCTAAGATTGTAACATTGTTATTGTAGTATTCGGGGTATTTTTTTGCTATAATTGCCTTGACTTGTATTAGAAACTTTCAGATCAAAACAACATAAAAGAAAAAAAAAATTGATTTACCTGCAGCCTCATAATTGATGAAATTCCGTCTGGCATAAGTCTTGTTCACAGCCAACCATTCGCGAGCTGTATTTCTCACTAACGGTTCCATGAGATATATCTATCAGCAGCTTGTTCTTGGTAATTTGTCACCGCTTTACCAGATTACTGTCTGCATTACCTGTAAGGCAAATATTTGAAGTATCCAGCATTGGTAACCTTAAATGCGGTTATCCGGACAGTAATATGCTTTTACCAGTTAAGTGTCTCTAGCATATGGTCTCTCCAGACACGGGTCTTTACAAGTTAGCCAGTTCATATCATGTTAAAAATCAAGCTGAATACTGACAAAAGGCCAGCATCAGGAGATGGCACGCCTAAAATCAAACTGAAGAAACCAAAGAATGAACCACAACAATCTCAACAGGACAGTGGGGCAGGGACTCCAAGATTAAGTCTTAGTTTGAAATCATCAAAGTCTGAGGAGCCTAAGTTGATCCCCAAGATCAAAGTTAAAGCAGGTCGCAAGCCGGGAGATGGATACGACTCCGAAGCACCTGATAAGGAAGAAGATCCTGTGATCGAAGAAGCGGTAGTATTACGGATGATTCCTGGTGACCATTTGGACTATCTACGTGCAGCTTCTGAGCAAGGAGATCTTTCTAAAGTGTCAATCAAATTTAAAGACGCCAGGAGAGCAGTCGTTAGCATTCATGATCAATTATTTGCAGCACAATTAGTTGATTTACCGACTATCACTGAAGCTCAAAAGTCATTTGATCGCAAAAATATATATAAATCTGCAGATATATGTCAAATGCTGCTAGTGACAGAACCCATTGAAGTGGAGGAGGATGTTTTCCAGGTTCCTCAAGTGCCTCAACAATACCCACACGGACTATTACCACCATTGCATAATGCGCGAAGAAGGCGTTTCCGAAAGCGAATATCTAATAAGATCATTGAAAGCGTTGAAGCTAAAGTTGATGAACTTTTTCGGTTGGATGAAGAAGCAGAAGAATCACAATATGAACTGCTTAATCCCGGACAGCTTAACGCTGTACCCACAGGACTCATTCCTCTTGGCAGCACAAGTGTACCAGTATCAGCAGCTCCATCTCCAGGGGCAGATTCCGATCCAGCTACACCGTTTGATATGCTTGGATCTGCTACTATAGAGGATGAGCTAGCTGAAGATGAAGATGATGACGAAGATCTTCTTGGAGCTGAGCTTGAGAAGGCTTTGCAAGGAGGAGACACAGGTAGTTCGAAAAAGAGATCTAAAGATGATGATGAAGACGATGACGACGACGATGATGAAGACGATGATGAAGATGAAGATGAAGATGAGGACCGAGAAGATATGGATGAAGATGAGATTGAGGCCATGTATCATAACCAGCTTCTGAAGGAGGAAATAGCTGAGCTGGAACACACAATTGCTGCCAAACAGAAGGACGCAGAGCGTGCAACAATGAACCAAATCATGAGGGGCCGACTGCTCAATGTTATTACAAAATTGCAGCAGGAATTGGACATGAAGCGACGACAGTTGAAGAGCGAAATAGAAAAAAGCCAGCAAGAGGAACAGTCACAGTCTGCAGCTGTAGCAACAACCGACCACAACGATGAACAAGAGTCTGATGAGGATGACGATGACGACGTTGAAGGCTTATTCTAATCAATATTATTTATAGCATGGCATAGTTTAAGATAAGATATTATGAATTAGAACCAGGAGAGTTTTTTTATTTTTTTTCAATTAAATATGAATGTGTTGTGACATAGTATAACAAATATAAAAAATGCATCATGATTATCGTCTTTGATTCTTTCCGATACCCCGCTTTCCACTGAACAAGTGCTTTGGTAAACTGGCAGTGGTGTGTCTATCACCTTCACCAGCGCGAGCCATTCTGTTTCTAGCCCGCTGGTCAGTCTTTGCCAACTTCTCAGCCTTGCCTCGCTTGTAACCATCAACAACACCATCGAATCGCCTGTTGGTTTGGTCCCGGGTAGGGATTCGGTGAGTATCTACAGAAAGACCATCATTCTGGCCCATGACAACTTCTTGTCCACTGAAATCACCAGTATCAGCAACGACCATGGATCTGGCCCGGTCAACAATAGACGAAGCATCTACGCCAATATTTCCAAAATGCGACTCCAAATCGGATACCGACTTCTTGAGCATTTTTCGAGGGATAACTGGCTTCTTCTTGATAGTTCTCTTTGATCGAGATGCATTTATCATCAACTTGTGTTTGTTTCGAATCCATTCTGCCTTCGCATGAATCTCATCCTCCTCACTATTGTCCAATTCCTCATCGTCATCGGAATCATAAAATCCTTCCTTCTCTAATTTCTCCTCCTCTTCCTCCAAAGCTTGCAGCTTGGACGAAATTTCAGGATCAATGAAATCGTACACGTTCTTTCCGTCCAAAAGTTCTGGAATGATGTCTTGTTTCCATTTCTCGTCCTCGAGGAGATAAGCATCTTTATAATCAGGTTGGAAAACACCGGCTCCACCATTCTCAATCTCAATATCTTGCTGAGTTCGTCGTCTATTAGGATCTTCAGCATCGTATGCCAAAGCGAGCTCTCGAGCACCCTGTGGGATAAATGGATCTCGGGCTACTGGGACATCGTCTCGAGGAACAGGTCGAGCAACATGAATCTTGTTCATGATACTGTTGATTCGGCTGGTGGACTTCATTTTCTGCTCGATACGAGCAGTGAGAAGCTTATCACAAGCTCTGTTTCGGACAGCCATGATACCTTCTTCGGTATGGCAAGACAATTGAAGGATCTCAACATTCTGGTTAGACGCACCAGCAGTCATAGACTCAATAAGGCTCTTTCCCTCATCACTAAGATCTTCAGGCTTCATAAGATCGATTTTGTTAATCACAACAATAACAGATTTGTTTGCAAACAGAGGCTTGATAGAGTGGAAAAGCTTGACCTGTTCCTGGACAGAGAATCCACATTGCTCACTGAGATCCATGAAGTACAACACACAAGATCTGATATGGGCAATAGCATAAATAGATTGCATTTCAATGTTGTTCATCTCCTCAGTGGGACGGTCCAAAACTCCTGGAGTGTCAATGGCCTGGAATCGCAGGTACTTGTAATCAAAGTGACCGACATATAAAGACTTGGTGGTGAACGCATAAGGCTGAACCTCGACATCAGCCCTTGTGATAGACTTCAAAAAGGAAGATTTTCCAACATTAGGATATCCGCAAATAAGCAGAGTTCGAGTGTTGGGGTCGATACTAGGCAAACGGCCAAGATGCTGTCGTACTTGTTCCAAATACAACAGAGCATCCTTCAGACGAGACACGATAGTGGCCATTCGACCAAGCGCTGCTCGCTTAAGCTGCTTACACTGAAACAGAGACTGTCCAAACTTGAGAAGACGAACATAATCTCTCGACACCTGCTCTACCAAACTCTTTGCTCTTGAAACTGACGCAAGAGAAACTTTGTAGTGGTTCTTCTCGTAAAGAGTATCCAACAAATCTCGGTGAAATGGATGAATCTCGTTAATATTGGGGAACGAGTCAACTATAGCTTGAAGCTTTTCACAAAACCCATCAGAAGTGTATCGAACTTTTCTCATATAAAAGGCCCTGATACGAGTGACTTTAAAGCCAGCACGAATGACTGTGGGGGTCTTTCGCTGAGTCCGGTTAAGTACCACATCCAAAAACTCATTCGAATTTGGGATGGTCGGGATGTCTTTCCATGTCAACTGCATTTTGGACTTGGTACGAAGAATGAAAAAATCAAATGCTCCTAATAAATATTTTTTTCAGGGTTGCGTCTGGGGTTGGGACATCTTATCACCTGCACTGCACTGTACAATTCAGCAGCAACAACCTGTATTCAGAGCGGCTCAACCTGGTTAAGTTTAACCCATACTACGAGCCTTGGCTCTAGAACCTGGCTTGATACACTGCCAACCGCCAGAAAGGTGGTCTTGTTAATTTGTTATTTATATAGCGTTGGTTAGCTGTGTATTTAATTGTATTACCTGATTGTGGTTAGTAGATAAGAGGTCCGCGCTTGGCTTGTTGGATACCGTTGGTAGACTTATAGTGCACAACAGATTGTAACTCAAATAAAGCACTGCTGACCAATTATGAGCATCAACTGGGTGACCGTCACAGATGGGAAACCATTTGCACTTCCTCAAGAGACATTCTCATTGTCACAAGGTGGGATCCAGTTGGATGTCAAACCTGAAGACCGCAAATCGACCAGCTCAATATCGTGTACAAAGTGCACGGCTTTCATATCTAACAAGCGACTAGTGGTGCTTGCCACAGCACCTGCCAAATATCATGTTCACAATAGGGGAGACCGAGAATTCAAATCATTTGCAGTAGATGTCAAGCATATCTGGCAGGGCAAGGTAGTACAGCCTTATTTTGGAGCCAACTATTATAGTGGCTTTATCAATCCTGTCAAGGGGGGTGGCATGGAACCAGAAGATGCAAAGTGGGTTCTGAGCATTAAATTCAACGAAGGAGGTCTGTTGGATTTCTGTAACCGATTATGGGCAGAACAAGCAAAGATTGAGCAGGTGGAGGAAGAACCCCTGCCTGCATATCAGCCAGTCTAGTAGTGCGTATGTAGATGTTGAGTATATTAAATTAATACCAGACGATTCTAGGCAGAGCAACGCAAACCATTCCCAATTTAATTAGTTAAGCTATAAAGGAAGGGTGTGCCTGACGATCTCTGCGGCGATCAGCCCCCAAAAGTTTTTGAAACGGTAATTAACATGTTGTAAAGGTCTAATTAATACATTAGGTCTAACATTTACATTCCATTAGTCATCACGTCATCCAAGTCCCGAAGGCCTGCTCATTAAGATGGATAGATTCCATGAATCTTTTTGTGTCTCCTCAAATTTGACACAACTGAGAAACTGCGTCCACATCCATCAACATCACAAGTAAAAGGCTTCTCACCGGTGTGAGAATACATGTGAGTCTTAAGGGATGATGGTCTGGTAAATCGCTTACCACACACAGGACACGCGTGCTTCTTAAGCGAGCGCAGCGAGATTTTAGAATTGAAAGTAGTCATAAGATGGGAAGGAGGTCCTGATGCACCTGTTCCCTGAGGGGCACCGTATCCCATTGGAACACCAGCCATTGGGGGTCCATTCACAGCGCCTGGCTGTTGAGGGACATACATATTCTGGTTACCAAGAGACATCGATCTCTGCTGCTGGCTCATCAAATCTCCATACGCAGCCTGTTGAGGCTGTCCAGGCATTCCTCCCTGCTGACCCTGAGGGTAAAGTGGAGGATAAGGAGCATTAGAAGTAGGTCCTGATGTTTGATAAACTCCAGGTAAAGATGGCTGCAAAGGTCTCGGACCCTGAGCCTGCAACTGGGGTAGAGGTTGCTGCATCATTGGCTGTTGCTGCATCATGGGCTGCTGTTGTTGTCCAACCTGTTGCTGCTGAACCTGCTGAGCCTGCTGTTGAGCATGCTGTTGAGCCTGCTGTTGTTGCTGTTCGTCTCCAACAACAGCTGAAAGCTGCATAGGGGGGCGATAAGATATGGTAGATGGAGGAGGCAACGTAGATGGTAGACCCCCACCAATGGTTGCCCGTCTGTACTGGTTCATCTGGTCCACCTCTTCGGAAGTTCTTCCACCCGAAGCGGCGGGTGGGTAATAGTAATAGGTAGGGTCAGAAGACGAGTTCTGAACCGCGTTTCCGGTACCATTTACACCAGCTACGTTTGCACCCATAACACCTGCCGACGATTGATCGTGCTGCTGTTGATTACTAGGGTGTAACGAGTATGCGGTCTGGTGAAGCTGAGGTAACTGGTGGTGGTATCCTGAACCAGGAGCGCCACCGCCATTCTGTGTATGGGATGAGTAACCAAAGCTGGCATCTCTATCTTTGTCATCATTGTCTCCATAACCAGGACCCCGAACTGTATTGTTTGCCGCGTGTCCTAGCGACTGAGTGGGGCCCATTTCGTGAAGCGCTGCTGCCATCATCAGGTGGACAGCAGTTTAAAAGCTTGTAATAAAATAATAAAAATAAAATAAAAGGTAACAGACAATCGGAGAATGTAACAATTACTCAATAATAATTCCGTAAGGTAAAAAAAATCCTCAAATTACCACCAAGATCTTTGATCCAACCAAATCAAAGTGAAATATTTGGTATCTGAAAGTGGGAGGGGGTTATAGGTTTTATCGGCTGCTATTTGCAATGAAATTGAGCCAGCTGGTGTTCCTATAGACAGCTTTCAAGTTTGTGTGAGACAATTAAACGGCGACCAAGGTTTGCGACTATTTGTTACGCACTTGAAATTGATTCAAAATACGACTATAGGCGGTAATACAAACACTCCGTGAGCATCTATCTTCCAACACCAGAATGGCTTGTATTTATATAGTGGAAGCGGTGTATGACGCAACTGGATATTCTTTGCTTTTTGATCGTCTATATGTTTGCTGCTATTGCTTTTTCTTGTCGGGGCGATCTCCATTATCATTTCTTTTTTATACCCGAGAATTGCTTTTTGCTTTGGCAAGGGTTGGGTACCGAGTTGACACAGACCATTCGCCACGCGCTAAGAGCTTGCAAAGCTAACTTTAGTCAAGTAGATCTTACGGAGATCAGTTGAGCTTGGACTTTATGGCATTATTCAAACTTTGTTTATGAACTGTCGCTGCTCACGGCAACTTTATTTTGTCTGTACTTTGCGTAGCAAGATTCTACCTATTGCCACTTCGGTTCTTTTTTTCGTTTTTTAGTTGTACCTGTTGATCTAGCTGCAGTTGTGTGAGACACTGAGCTGCTTGAACAATTTACCGAAAAAAAGCAAAACAGGGGAGGGGCCAATATATCGGGGGGCCCATCCCATTTACCCTGGGCCAAACAACTGGGTTAATGGAATATTACCCGCAACTATTGGCTAGCCAACCAGATTCATTGGTTGCCCGAAAATTGGTAGTAAGGGCATCCCGCAATTTAATTATATTTACGTGGTTCATACCCGCTGCCCCTCCCTCCCTTTTAAGATCCCGGTTATTCCTTACTACACTAGTCAGTGGTTCTTCCGCGCGTTAGGTTGGTGGGCACGTCCGACGTGGCTGCTTCTAGCGTTAGTTTTTTTTTTCCCTGCCTGCTATAACTAAGGGAATTTACTGCGTACCCCTGTGCGATACCCAAACCAACAGAGAGCGTCATCACGTGATATGAGCGACGATCAATCGTCAGGGGCAACAAGTGCCCCTGCCAATCCGTCAATCATCAGGGCGCTTCCTGAAAAGTGCGCAGCATCAGACCTGAAAGAGAGCGATTTTAGGCAGTGCTTTGAATTGGTTAAAAGGTTAAAAGGAATGTACGTGAGGTCATCGCTGGGATGGAGTCCCCGCCATAAGAAAAAGGAGATGATGATGACCTCCGGAATGCATTATGTGATATATCGAAGAAGCCATTTGAATAGCAATGAAAATGTTTCTCACGAAAGCAAAAATAGTGCGGACTCGGCCAATGACATAGCCGCATTTGCTAGCTACACTCAGGACTCTGAGGGCGACGATAATGACAACAATGGCGACTCAGTTACGTTTTTGTATGAGCTGCATGTAAGCCCAGCCTACATTGGTAGACACATCGGAAAAGCCTTGCTTGATTACGTCAAAGATGCAGCTACCGAGATATCTCAGCCAGTTTGCTTAACGGTATTCGATGCCAATAAGAATGCTCGTCACTTTTATAAACGACAAGGTTTTAGTATTGACAGGATAATGCACCCTGATAGTGACGATGAGCTGACTGCCGCTGTCATCCAAGATGTTGATGACGATGATGATCCTGACAATCGTGATGGTCGCCTGTCACCCAAGCGGCTCAGGTCATCTCGAATCCGCATGGACCACCGCAAGACAACTGGCTGGCATCAGCTCCGATGGACTCCTGAACCTGAACCTGAACCTGAAAATTTTTAAACTGTGAATGCATAGACTCACCAAATGGGTGGTTTTCTTTCCTTTTTCCTTCTCTGTTTCTTTGCTATCGCTTGTTTCAGTCAGCCGCCTTATTGTATGTACCAGTGCGAAAAAGCCTCACATTGCTAAAGTGCCCCAACCCCAAGCTGTAGGTGCATTCATGCAATAAAAAACAACTCCAGGCAAATCATTTAAGTTTAGTCAGGCCGTTAACTGTGGAACGTGGTGCTGCCTGTACAACGGTCATACATCAATATCTGGGTATTCCGTAGCCGTGGATTCGACAACTTGCTTGGCTTCGGTGTCTGATAGTCAGGTGTGGCTGATATTTTGTTCATTGCAGTCGGGTCCAACCCCGCACCAAAGCTTTTCTACATCGATCGCAACGTACGCACGAATTCCGGGATTGCCTTAAGTCGACATATTCAGCCTGTATACCACAAACAGCATAGCTCCATTAAAATGAAATTGGTCTGATGATTATATTTATTATATATTCCGTGGGGGTCGGACAGGACTTGTTCTAGGTACCATGTGCATTATCTTTTCTGTTTTTGAGTCTTATGACTTGTAGCCCATCCACACACAGATCTCCTGTAAACGTCGCCGTCATCTTCCTACGTTAATCCTCCACCTAGTGTGCTTCAAAAAAGCAATTCCGATCCACCCTTTCCCGCACGGCACCAAGTTTTCCGTAAATCTTCGCCATTGGTGGCAATTTCCCCTAAACACAAGCAGGGGCCTATTGCAGATCACCTGGCAGTCCTAAACAGGTATGTCTGCGACAACACTAACAAGGGACGAAAGACCTGAAGTGTTGGAAATTTCTCATGATAGAGTTTATTAAATTAGATATCAGACATTACGATTGGTTAGTATAACTATAAACTATCTGTTGGAATCTTCGTTTGGTACGGAGGTGCTACCAAACAGTAGTTAAGCTTAGGATGCTAGATCACCACCTTTTGATATGTACACAGTTACTTATCGGTGATGGTCCAGTAAATCGCTGCAATAAACAGGGCCAGTTTCCCAAACAATCTAGCTCCCTGACATGAAACAAGGTCAGTGCACCAACTACTACTGCCTTGACCCACTATATGCATGCAAATGCTGTCCACTCATTTGGAATATGTACTTGAGATGTTAGGGATTATCTTTTATGATGGTTACATTCGACCCCACAAATCTGGAAACGGAATGTGTGCCGGTGCAACGCTACGAACCTTGGCGTCATTGAGCTTTAAGGTTTCGGTAGAAATCATAGTAAATAATCAACAATAAACTGAATCTAAAGGGATTGGGCACATCATCAGGAAGTTTGGAATGCTGCAGCAATGTCCAGCTGCGATTCCCGGCATGTATTGACACCTGTTCAGATCCTCAAAATCGATCATCATTTGTGTAGTGCTTGACCCTTCTTACTGTGGATCCGGACTTCTGCCCGCTCACAACTAGCGACCGAGGTTAGACTAGCGGGTGCAAGAATAAGAAATTATGGTGCGCGCAACGCAGGTCAATACTGCGAGGTTGCCGCACTGCCTCTCAGATCAACAGGGACATAAAGTACCATTTACTCTCATTCGTTGTGTATAAGCCCATCTCACAAAATCTCAATCAGGATTAATTCTGGTGCTAGAAAAAAAAGCAAAAAGCAAAAAAGCCGAAAAAATGAATTACATGGCTGTAATGTAATAATATAGGCTACACTTGTATCGGTAAATTATTTGTTGGGGGAACATATGAATAGTATTGAATACGCGATGGGTTTGCTAAGTATGCCTTACAAATAACACTAGTGGAGTAATGGTCGCGACTCACCGTTTAGCCAGATGGGTGATCACATCCTCTGCATGCCAAGTTAGAGCAACGCTGTACTTGGTTCGGTAATTGCATAGTTCCGTCGGTCTGTTGATTGCACGGTTGAAATCATGTAAGTTTCGCTCAAAACGGAAAGACATGCAGCCCTCTCGCAGAGCCTTTCCTGTTTAGATTAGAAGGATCTGCGCTCTGTATGTGCTTCTGAAACAGACCATGACAGATGATAATATGTTAAATTAATCAATGGGGTCTTTTTGGGACAAAGCGACACTTCGCGGCAGTATCATGCACTAATAACGTTGCTGCCGTTGTATTTGCGTTGCTCTATTGCCTAAACCGTATTCTTCATGTTTTGGTTTTATCAAGTGTATATTCACGACACGACACATATGGTTTTGTCCCGTTTGGGATTTCAATCGCACATTTAAGCTGACCCTGCACTCCTGTAAATCACCACCACAAGATTCTGCATCCCCTGATAGACACTCAGTAAAACTGCCATCGATCACTTAGATCTACCGATCACATACATGGACCGAGCGTTTATGGCAAAAACTCCGCTGCATTTGTGCCTCAAGCAGATCTGCTAGTTGATTGTTTTGGTGCGATCTTGCTTTTGTTTAGGATCAAGTGTGGAGTCAAGACGCCTTTAGTAAAAAGAGAGGCGATGCAGATTTGCAAGATACATGATTTGCAAGATAAGATCTGGCTAATCTCAGTTACCGATACATAGACTATTTCGGTGATGTTTTTATCATTTAGCATTTCTGATATACAGCCCGCAAAACTACAATTTGCAACTTGGGGCTAATCTGAGGAGCTCCGCAGGAACAATCCAACTAATGTCGCGGCACCGGTTGTATCGAGTAATCGCATGCCCCCCCTCTAAATCTAGGTACCCATCCTTTGTGACAACGCCTGCACTTTGTTACCGAATATTACCCATTAAGAAGTGAGGCGGATTTTGGTCTTGTACTTTTATCCGTTGGTTTGACTGAAGCTATAGGGGATATTATACTTTGTTTATTAATCGGTATCAATTTAAAAACAACTCTCCTATGCCGAATCTCTTTCTCTATTTTGGGAACCATCCTTGTTTATCTAATTCTCTGATACCTTCCTGATCACAATGTATGCATCCATGCGTCTTCGTACCTAGAAATATTTCGATCTTCCAGCATCGCTATGACTTTCGCTACACATTTGAACAATTGGTGATTCTGACCGATTTCTTCTAGGATAAGGTATATTTAATATCGGAATGTGGTACAGTAAGACTCTAGCAATACGATAATAAAAACACAGACTTCATGGTGATTACCAAATTGATTGTTTATCCTGATGTACTCCTAGTCCGTACGAAAAGTGATGTTATGCACCTGCATAATTGGTCACACCATTAGAACACGAACTGTTACATCCAAGTAGAGCCTACTGTCACTGAAAGCATTGATCCCAAGGCAATGTCTGGTGATAATGATTCATTCTAGACTCCAGTCTGAGAAAAATGATTGTGAAATTCTTTTTTTGGTCAATTAGATTTAATTATCAGCATAATCAGGGGTATATTTCACTAGTCTCACCCACCCAGGGCTGGAATCAAGCTGATTTTGAACTGAAACTGGAATACTGTCTCCTGATTCAACTCGATTATAAGAACTAAGGACAACCTCGCTACATTTATGTATTGAGAGCTCATTGATTTACGAGTTCTTGATCGACATGAACTATGAATATGTGTTGTAGCGTTCCAGTATTCAAGCGAGCTTGTACAGATGGTTCCATGGTCGCTATAATTTCAATATTTCAACAGCACCCTTCCTTTTTTTACTTTCAACCTTGTAATTCCAGATTGTATATTGGATGGAATACTTTCGATGATGTTTGTTACATTACCAGATTGCCCACTAAAACGTGTGGATGATTTGAGTCTTCTCCTTAACATGTAATAAGTCCAAAAATGGTTAGAGATCAAAAAAAATTGGACTTGTACTTTAAAGAAATAGCAAGTGAAAGGTCTGAATTATTGAATCGCTGAGCACAATGCCATATTCTTGACTGAAATTCCAATCACTGTACGAGCTATTATACGGAGTCACTGGCGCTTAGCACTTGTCTCAGTATTGGAAAGATGTGAGGATGATTATTCTCCTAGATTTTACACTGATGACACTAAGGTATCTCGGGAAATTTGAGTGTAAGGAAACTAAAATCAAGAGGTTGATACCAGTGAGAATATCCTTGCGAACATAGATATCATCATGATGGTATCCGGGACGTCGTATGTGAAAAAAAATCATATAGGGCGTATAAGTGGCATGATAAATAACTAAGATTATAGCCTGAGGTTATAAATTCTCTATAGAAACACACTTCTTGTATGGTCGAAATACTAAATGCGAATATTGAGAATAATACTACTTCAACCTCGATAGTCGATTTGGTCTCGTCGGACAAAACAACCATCTTACATTCTCACTCCCCAGCTAGTAAACAAGGACAAATATCACCTTCACCCAATTGAGATTGGATCAACTCCTTAATAGTTCTTACCTTTGTGTCCAAGATTCAAAATGATCTCAAACCTTTGAAAAGTTAGCAAAATTGAATAAACAATTTATTAAAATACAATCGTAAGACCAAATTTGTATTGCTTTCTAAAGATGATGGGAAAGTGTGGAGTTCCCATTCATTAGTCGGATGTGTGCTATTCTGGCCCGGTCAATAGCTCTCTTGCAGTTGGACCGATCAGCACTACCTGTAGAGGTACTATGTCCATGGTGTGCTATGCGGAGTCAGGCACCAGCTAAGGGGGCCCGCATGTTAGATCAGGGCACGGGATGAGCATACCGCACCAAGAAAAAGCAATTAACGGATAAAACAAGTTCAAAAAAAAGCAAACACGTAAATTGCCCGTACCCATATTCAGGAACCATCCGCCGCCTCGCGCGAGATTGTAAGCGGGCGAGTTAAGCTCCGGGTAATAAATGCCGCAGACCCTAACCTAAGCCAGCAAGAAATAGTGGAAAGGGAAACGAGAGACCGGAGCAGTGGCTTCAGCCTCGTCACAGATGGTGCAGGCCAGGTGCAGGCAAGGCAGAGCAGGGCAGGTCAATTCACGTAAGTTGACAGCAGTAAAACAACCGGGTAATACGGGTAGGGGTGAATTTTGCATTATCTCAAGTTAACAGACACTTCATCAAAACAGCCTCTAAAACCGTTACGTCTCGGGAAATTTTGCAAGTAGGGCGGTTGGATTGACCAGAATTTGATTTCACAATAATCCCCACCGCAATTTTGTAAGTATGGCTCCGTCAGCGGTGCCCATGCGCCGCCCTGCGTCGGTGCTTATTATAATCGTGTCATTACTGGCGATAGGATATTTGTTATTTTCACCATTTTCTAATGGGCCGTCAAATGGTTCGGTGCCACGGGTGATCCAAAACGTGCAGAATGCCCAGAAGAACTCGGCCGAGAACATGATCAAATCTCATCAGATGAATTCGCTAAAGGCCAGTGCCAAATCTGCCGATAACAATGAGAAGGTATTGATTTTGACGCCCATTGCAAGGTTCTATCCCGAGTACTGGGAGAACTTGATCAAATTGTCATATCCTCACCGACTTATTGAGCTGGGATTCATTGTTCCTAGAAACTCACAGGGTGATGAGGTTCTTCGACATTTGAACAAGGCTGTCAATAAAGCTCAGACCTCATCCAACAAGGAGGATAGGTTTGCAAAAGTCACGATATTACGACAAGACTCGGAGTCTTTGGACTCTCACTTGGAGAAAGATCGACATGCACTTTCGGTGCAGAAGCAAAGACGACAGCAGATGTCATTAGCGCGAAACTCTCTTCTTTTCACGACAATTGACGCTGATACCTCGTGGGTGTTTTGGCTGGATAGTGATGTTGTCGAGAGTCCACCTACGCTTATTCAGGACTTGGCGCGTCACGACAAGCCAATTATAGTTGCTAATTGCTATCAGCGATATAGTGATCCTAAAGATGGCCCAAAAGTTCGTCCTTATGATTTTAACTCGTGGCAGGATTCTGATACTGCTAAGGAACTTGCTGCTAATATGCAAGAAGATGAAATCATTCTTGAGGGCTACCAGGAGATGGCTACCTACCGAGTTCTTATGGCGCATCTTTATGATGCTACTAAGGATATACATACAGAGATGGCCCTGGACGGAGTTGGAGGCACGGCTTTGCTTGTCAAGGCAGAGGTCCACCGTGACGGTGCCATGTTCCCGCCGTTCCCATTCTACCACCTCATGGAAACTGAAGGATTTGCAAGAATGGCCAAGCGCCTTGGGTATCAATCGTGGGGTTTGCCTCATTATCTCGTCTATCATTATAATGAGTGATAGCTCTAGTTTGCATCATATATAAAACCTCGAGCTGCTTATGTCCCTAACCGCTATCATAGCTATCATAGTAGACTGTTTAATATAAAAGATAGAGTATGAAACGGTTGATATTAAAAATTGTCATTTTGGAGTATATGTCATTGCTATATAAATCAATAAACAATGAATCGCATGGACTCGTTCTCGCGCTATACTATAAGTGCTTCTGCCGAGAACTGTATTCCACTATAACGCCAGTACCTATGCTCCTGACGTGAGTGCAGGTGCATTACCACAGCTCTTGGATTGTTTTATCATACTATACTGGTGCATTCTAGTCCATTCATAAATATAGAGGCGGGGTGGGTGTATAGTGGTATAATAGATGAGGGGTAGAGAAAGATATCTTCTGTACAGGCCCTTATGATGTTATTGCTCGACTTCGGTTATTATTCTCCCGAGATGCATGTCCCCCACACGCCATGGTCCCTTTCCCCAATCTGTCAAGTTAAATAGTCGGTCATATTACTAGGTCACAGGGAGACTTTCAAGCGAACCTTCGCAGTATCATTACCCCGACTTCATCCAATGTCTCGGCTTTTGGAAAACAAAGTAGTAGCCATCACTGGGGGTTCGTCTGGTATTGGAAGAGCAATCGCTCTTGAAATGGCTCGTAATGGTGCCTTTGTGGCTATTAACTACTATCCGAATGATCTCGAGCAGGAGCGAGCTCAAACATTGGGTCAGCAAATACACGAGTTACCACAGATTCATCAAAGTACTGTCGATGATCGATTCCTGGCTGTATCTGGAGATATTGGTGATCCAAAAACTGGTAAGGATCTCATAGCTAAAACAGTTGAAAAGTTTGGTGAGCTCAACGTGTTTGTATCCAATGCAGGCATCTGTCCCTTTCATGAGTTCACCACTATGCCAGAAGAGGTATATCTACGAACTGTCAAAACCAATCTTGATGGAGCGTTTTTCTCTACACAAGCAGCTGCTGCACAAATGAAGAAACAGGGCAAAGGTGGCTCTATAATAGGCATTTCGTCCATCTCTGCTTTAGTCGGTGGGGAATTTCAAACACATTACACTCCAACCAAGGCTGGAGTACTGTCACTGATGCAATCTACTGCATCAGCATTAGGAAAGTATGGGATCAGATGTAATGCGTTACTTCCTGGTACAATTGAGACTGACATTAACCGACAAGATCTGGCAGATCAGTCCAAAAGGGAGTATTTTAACACTCGGATCCCGCTTGGCAGATTGGGACAGCCAGATGATCTGGCGGGACCTGCTGTGTTTCTGGCTTCTGATATGTCCAAGTATGTCACAGGGGCCCAGATCCTTGTCGACGGTGGTCTGTTTGTCAATCTACAGTAGATACAACCGCCGCTGGCAGAAAAATAATCACAAGAAAATGTGAATATAGCATTTTAATAAAAGAAATTGGACTTGTTACTTTGACCAGTTACTCGCTTACACTGCATTACTTGTACAAAACTACTTCATTACATTTTATCCGGGGTTTTCGGCTCAAATAGCTTTCTGTTTTAGGCTTTTCTTTTTTAACCCTTTTTTGACCCTAAAAGTTACTCTACCCCACACTTGGAGCTCCCACCATCTCGGTTTTCGGGGTAATGAATCCCCAGTGATCGGCGTTCCCCACGCTTCGTAAACCTATATAAGACAGTTATGCCTTCTTAAAGACTTTAACCCCATAAAATGGTTAAAAGCGAGTTTCCTAGAATAAAAGCTGTCCGTACCTTCATCACTGAGGGGCCCGGAGTCGGCGGAGATTACCACAATGTTGATCGAGGTCACTGGTGAGTGGTGTTAGAATTATTTTTTTACTGTGACGTCGAGTATGTTCTAATTTCAGGCTAATAGACAACAAGTTCTCCACTCCAATGTCCAAATACCCAGATTACCGAAAGTCGAGAGTTGATTGGGGTATTAATGTTCTCGGTTCCTTCTTCGTGGAAGTAGAAGCTACTGATGGAACAGTTGGTTTTGCGACCGGCTTCGGAGGTCCCCCTGCGTGCTGGTTAGTGAAGAACCACTTTGAAAGGTTTCTAGTTGGTGCAGATCCTCGAGATTTCAATAAGATTTGGGATCAAATGTTCAGATCTAGTTTGTTTTATGGCAGAAAGGGCCTGACCATCGCCGTTATCTCAGTGGTGGATTTAGCTCTCTACGATCTGGTGGGCAAGATTAGAGGCGAGCCTGTCTACAAGATGATTGGGGGGTGTGTATTAGATCGAATTCGATTCTATTGTACTGGTTGTGATCCTGCAGCTGCAAAGCAATTGGGATTTTGGGGAGGAAAAGTTCCATTGCCCTATGGTCCCGATGAAGCTCATGAGGGTCTCCGTAAGAATGTGGAGTTCCTCCGTAAACATCGTGAGTCGGTAGGCCCTGATTTCCCGATCATGGTTGATTGTTGGATGTCACTGACAGTTCCATATCTTATTGACCTCGTCTATGCTACGAAAGATCTCAATATCAACTGGTGGGAAGAGACTCTGCACCCCGACGACATCGAAGGATATGCACAACTTAAGCGAGCCATTCCTTGGATGAAGCTAACAACTGGTGAACATGAGTATACAAAATACGGATTCAGAAAGCTCATTGAGGGTCGTAATATTGATATTCTCCAGCCCGATGTCATGTGGGTCGGGGGAATGACAGAGTTATTGAGAGTTAACGCTCAGGCGCAGGCTTACGATATCCCCGTGGTCCCACACGCCTCGGGACCATACTCTTATCACTTTGTCTTCTCCCAGACAAACACTCCGTTCCAGGAGTATCTAGCTAATTCCCCAGATTCTAAAGCTATTTTACCCGTTTTTGGAAGCCTTTTTGTCAACGAGCCAATGCCCACTAATGGATATATGGATGTGTCGGTGCTAAATAAGCCAGGATTCGGCTTGGAGCTAAATCCCGCTGTGAAGTTAATTCCTGCAGATTATCTTCTCAGTCCAGCACCCGAGAAGCCGATTTCCAATGGAAATTCTGTTGAGATCAACGGAAAACATTAGCATGCAACACTACAAGCCTCCAATCGTTACAATTGATCTGTTTGTAATATTCACTCCCATTTTCGTCTCCTACCAGAGATTTTAGAGTAATCTCTTCTTTTTTTTCAAGAATCCAATTACATATATAAATCAATAATTCAATTGAATATTATATGCGCGAAAAGTATTATCTAAGAATACATCGTGTACTTGTCGCTCAGTTAGATTTCGTCTCTCAAGCAATTTTGAACAGACTTCGATCCATTCTACAACTGCATTATCGCCTCCTCCTATTTTACAGACTGGCCAGTCACTGCCCCAAACAATCCTTTCAGATCCCCAAAATTCTAATATGACATCAAACCATGGTTTGATCTGTCGAACGCAACCCTCTAAATCATTGTGAGATCCAGAAGGAAGTTCTGAGAACCCACCAGACAGCTTCACGTATGTGTCTGATAGGCTGAGTTTCTTCATGAGCTTGTTCCAGGTGCTAAACTGGGCATCCGTTTCGGTCATGTGAAGGTTGGGCTTTGTCAAATGATCTGAGTTAGTAATGACTGTCTCCAAGTGCCCATCTATCTGCATCTCATTACATACTGATAATGTAGCGGCATTTTGGAGCACGCTGTACCAACTCTACGGCTTGTTCAAGCTGCCAAAGACCCCCAGACCGTATGTCTATGCCCAGATCGAATACAAAATCATGTTCTCCAAGCCATTGCACCGCTTCTACAAAGTTTTCCTTGAGCATTGTACCCGAGGGTTTGTCTTGAACTAGGTAACGGAAACCTCTGACTAAATTAAGGCCACTTAGACATGAATTCTTTAATTCGTCAACATAATTTTCCATGATATCACGCCCACCTGGAATAGGTGCCCAAGGAATTGCTGCTTTGATAAGCGAGCAGCACTGTCCATCTAGCTCGGTTGATTTCTCTTCATCCAGGAGACTATTACTTGCAATCCGTTGGATATAACTCAATTCATTTATTACAAATTTCCATCCCGATTTTTCCAACGGGTCACTGGTTTTTCGATCTGTTTCCACAAAAATCACTCCCTCAACCTCCACGCCGCTAGAATCCACCAGATATCTTGGGAGGTCATGTTGCGAATGTAGTGGGCTATCATTGCTCATCCATGCTAACTCATCCAAATGTGATGCAGCAAACAGATGAATGTGAGAGTCCAATACCTTCATTTAAGAAGCTTCGTATAAATATTGTGAGAGCACGGTATGTGGCAGGTAGGCATTAGTATATATATATGGAGGTAACCCCCAAAACGTGGGGGTATATGCAAGATATATTGACTGCATGAGCAGCATGAAAGTACAATTACAGTTTTCAAGTAAACTATGATAGTCATCGGCTTTTTTCTATTTTGCCAGCCAGTCCTCAACGGAATGAGCACCGTAAATATCTACCATTTCATCTCTAGATAGTATATCTTTATACCCATCAAGCGAGTGCTGGACAGTAGGCTGTGCCTCTCCTGCTTCTTGAGCAGGTTGTCTTGGCCAATTAAACCAGTCAAACATATCATTCAAATTAGATCCCTCCAAGACCTCCTCCTTAAATATAACTTCATCCTTATTTAGGGCTAAGGCCCTGGAGTTATCGTCTTCCTGAGGTGAATTAGATGCAGAGCCCAGCTCATGGGTCTTCGATAATATCAAATCAAGAGCATATGCATTTCTTCTCATGTCTGATAATACTTTGGCACTTGACCCTCCCTCGCTTCTCGAAGATACAGATAGGTTGGTATTCGGTGACATCTTAGATGTCCGGAGAGACAGTTCCTCGTCTATAACCATGCTTAGCAGAGAACGGTACCTTTCGGCCACAGGCCACCATACCCCTAGTCTTTTCAATCCTTCTAGAAGGGGTTCTAGATCATCTGGAAACCTCTTGTGATGAGTAACACAATCAACAATCAAAAGCCGTGCTGATACCCATAGAATCCATGCATAGTGCGGTCCAATGTAGTCTAGAGTACCAAACATTATTGCATTCTTAGCCAAAGCAACTACAGACTTGGCCGCAGCTAGGCACTTTTTCACTGCACTTGGTGATGTCGAGAAAAACTCAGACTTTAATGGGGAATATGCAGCTGCTGAATTCAGTCTAATTATCGTAGTCTGGTAGGTGCTCAGGAGCATTAGATTCATAGGATCAATACTTCGACCAGCGGGTATGTGAACCATACTCGGTGGTACTGATTTGAACCAAGAATCCAGTTCCATGTCCAGTTCTCGGAATTGTACCTGCCATATAAGTACATCGTCAACAGAAAAAATGCTGACAGGGCGTTTCAGAAATTCATGTATACTGCCTAGTAAATGCAATACCTCCATCAGAAACCCGAACGAATCGATATTTTCTGGGTGGTTCAACGAATAGTCGCTTCGAAAAGTCGACTTTATCCATTTCGTCCCGACTGCTATCACAATTTCAGAGTTATCATGAGTATCTCGCCATATATCCTCTGATACAGGAAGCATTCGATCTATCTCATGGCTGTTGAGCTTGAATGAAAATGAAGTAGCTGCAGATGAGAATCTATCCAGCATATATATCCCCCAAAATAATCGTCTTCGTGATTCTTGCTCAAGCCATGTTGAAGCCTGTGGGAGAATTTCCGGGCCCTGTGAAGATAACGAACCGTTAACTTCCTTTCCAAGCGTTATTTCTTTTGTTATCCCTAAATGCGTTGCAGATGAACATATTATGGGGATGATAGTCCATGTTTCTGGACCGTTAGATCTTCCAACAAAATCGTAGGCTAGTATAACCACCGCTTGTAGAGTATCTATGCTGAATATTGAGTATGACTTAATCATAACGGTTTCTTTGCAAGTTCTATAAAACCTTTCCTTATCGCTGTCCGAGATTCGAAATGTAGGGACAAACCTCAATGACACCGCAACCATGGAATATAAAATCAAAGGAAGTTCATAAAGCTGATTTGAATCATATTGCTTTATCAATGCCTTCAATCGTAAAGCTGTATTCTGTGGATGCAAAACTGGAAATGCAGGATGAATCCTATAAAAATATAAATCAACAACATCAATCATAACGTCATACCCAGGCAGTTCGTCATGTCGTCGTTGCATCACTCTTTTAATTCGAGAACTGACATGTTTTGATGGTGTTCTCACCTTTGGTACAACAATAGGGGATTCTACTTTCTCAGTCAATGCTTCCCTTCTCAATACCGAATCCATTTTATCATTGAGTTCTGTGAAAAATCTCTTCTGCTTCTGAACTTCTGATTCTATAATAGCTTAGGTTAGTTTTCTAAATAGCTCCTTTCAGAACTTACACAGCCTGTCAGTAAACTCTTTTCCATATCCAGCTTTGATACCGGGCTTTTTTTTAAGGGTATATACACATTCCAAACCTTTTTGTTAGGTAACGACTCTAGCAAGCTATAATTACCATTTCTAGAACACCTTGTGCACACTGGCTTTTCCCTATCACAACGAATCTTCCTCTTTTTGCATACTTCACAACTTTTCTTAGATTTGCCTATTAAAAATGACGATCTTCAGCAGTACTTACGATCCAGAGTTGGTCTTATCCTCTTGCCTATCCAGCTCTACAGACTCACTCTCCACGAATTCCTGAGATAACTCTGTCCCAGATATATCGGCTTCAACAGATATATTATCGCCTGACTTGAGCTTTTTGGTTTGAGGCCCTGAATCAGATACCTCAGAGCCCAGCATTTAATACATACTGTAATAAGGATCACGAAGTTTCGGTGGAGTAAATTTACGTGGGGGTACAGGTTAAGGGTGCAACTAGCAATTATCGTAGCCACATGGACCCCACTAACCCCATATCCTTAGTAAAAAGAAAAGAAAAGTGTGAATTGTTGATACTTGTATATTGAATTTCAATCTTGAGTGAATTATTCATCTACAAAAAACTTTGACATGTTGAGGCTCTATAATTGTGTGTGTACACCAAATCAATTAGAAAATTGGCGTTGGTGTGGGCCAGCTGATAGGATCATTAAAGCGAAGGTTAATGTTAAGATCGGAGATTTCCTTGATTTCTTGTGACGAAAGGTTGAAATCCAGGCACTGAAGGTTCTCCTCCAGTCGCTGTTGCTTAGTAGACTTAGGGATTACTGCAATATTTCTTTGGGTTGCCCACCGCAGTAAGACTTGTCCCGGTGCCTTATGGTGAGATTTGGCAATGGATTTTACAGCATCGTGCTGTAGCAGAAGGGGGTTCTCATTCACTAGGGGATGATTTAGTTCAATGAATGATTGAGGTCCAAATGTGGAATATGCTGTGATTGCAATTTTCTGAGCTTGGACAAAGGATACCAGAGCGTCCTGAGTGAGATATGGATGATGTTCGATCTGAAGGACAGCAGGCCTGATCTTAGCATATGTCAACAGATCTCTGACAAGCCCAGCATTAAAATTGGAAATACCAATATTTTTAACTAGGCCCTTTTGAACACAAGCTTCTAGTGCTTCCCAGGTCTCTCGAATGGAGACATCCTCGAAGAAGCAAATATTTTTTTCAGTATCATTGATGTTTAGGGGAGGGTATCTTTCGTTCGGATCCACATATTTCTGAGCGATAGGGAAGTGGATCAAGAATAGATCAAAATAGTCCAATCCCCAATCCCTGAGAGAATGCCGAAGCATTTTTTCAACATGTTCTTTAGAGTGGAACGCGTTCCATAATTTGCTGGTAATGAAAATGTCTTCTCTCCTGATGAGTCCATCTTCTATGGCTCGACGGACGCCTACCCCGCATTCTTTCTCGTTGTCGTAATCCTGTGCTCCGTCGATCAAGCGGTAGCCAGTTTTGATGGCGTTATAGATTGTATCAGCGCATTCTTCTTTGGAAACTTTCCAAGCACCAAACCCGACTAAAGGCATCACTTGTCCTGAGGGACTTAGAATAATTGAATTGATCATAATTTTTCCTACAGTTGATAGCTTTTCACGTCGGTGTGTTTTATATGCGCTCTTCCTTCATGCACGGTGTCGATCCATGTGGAGAAATCCGGAATACGTGGGGTTATCCGGCATATTAAATCCCGTCCCCCTAAAAGTTTTGACAGCTTTAGCCGGAACAAGCGACCCGATAGATTCGGTATCCCCTGAAGTGGATAACCGAAAAAGTCTAGAAGCATATCTGCATAGAATTCATCATCCCGGCTTCGCCAAAATAGGAGGATCCGGTTCTAGGGCGAATCTTAGACAAAATCATTCATTCCGATGATTTTGAGTGCCTGCTTCACGTACTTTAGGAGAAATGCTTCGTACAATACCCCGCTTTCATTACCCCGCGAATGTCAAAATATGGGCCCCACACTATACGGCAATACCACTACGATCTATATAAAATGACTATCTAAGTCCAATATCGGTATGGATTAACAATGAACGACAAGAAATACCTTTTCAATCTTACCGGACAACGTTTAAACTATGCAATTGCAACCGTTGCCGGGATCGGTTACTTTCTTTTCGGTTATGATCAGGGGGTGATGGGCAGTCTTTTGACTCTCGATACGTTTGTAGCAACTTTCCCTCAAATCAATACCGTGAAACCCAATGCGCCTTCACATAACTCAACGATTCAAGGTATAACGGTTGCTGTTTACGACTTGGGTTGTTTGGTGGGTTCTCTTGCCACAGTTTATTATGGGGACAGACTGGGACGACGGAAGACTATTTTCATCGGTGCTGTTATAATGACTATTGGAGCTATTATTCAGTGTTCTTCATTCTCATTAGGCCAAATAATAGGAGGAAGAGTTGTCAGCGGAATTGGTAACGGTTTTATCACTTCTACAGTTCCGATGTGGCAATCAGAGTGTGCAGAACCAAAGAAACGAGGTCCATTGTGTATGCTTCAGGGAAGTCTAATTGCAGGTGGAATTGCGTTTTCATATTGGTTTGATTTTGCTTTTTTCTTCGCTTCCGGTCAAATCAATTGGAGATTTCCTGTAGCATTCCAAATCGTATTTTGCATTGCTCTGGTCTGTACTGTGATGACATTACCAGAATCCCCTAGATGGCTTATTAAAGTTCATCGAACAGAGGAAGCTGCTCAAGTGTTTTCAAGTTTGACCAACATCCCAGTGGATGATTCCAGAATTGAACTGCAAATCCGAGAAATTCAGGCAACCATGGAGCTTGATGAAGAAAATGCTAAAGGTTCTCTTAGAGCCATTTTTACAATGGGCAAAGAACACCATTTTCACCGAGCGGTTTTGGCCTGTGGCTCTGAAATGTTACAACAAATAACAGGAACAAATCTGCTAGTGTATTATGCTCCTGTTATTTACCAAACCTCTATTGGTCTGACCCCTTTGAAGGCAAAGGTCATCGCAGCTTGTAACGGTACAGAATTTTTCATGGCTGCTCTAGTTTCAATATGGGCAGTAGAAGCATTTGGTCGCCGAAAGATAATGATATTTGGATGTATTGGGCAGATCATATCAATGGCAGTTCTGGCTGGCACAGCTTGGGCGGCATCACCTGAACATGGTTCCAACGCTCAAGCAGGAGTAGCAGCTGCGATATTCCTTTTTGTTTTCAATACTACCTATGGAGTAGGGTGGCTCGGTATGCCATTCCTTTATGCTGCAGAAATCACATCGTTGAGGATCCGAGCACCAATTCAGGGTTTTGCGACCGCTACAAACTGGGTATTTGTCTTTCTCGTGGTTATGATCACGCCCGTATCTTTTGATTCCATTGGCGCTTTCACTTACCTTATATTCGCTTGTATCAACATAATTGTACTAGTGGTTGTGTATTTCTTCTACCCGGAAACTGCAGGGCGATCGCTTGAGCAATTGGATGAAATATTCTTTCGGTCAAACCCAAAGACGCCATGGGATGTTGTTAGAATTTCCCAGACGCTTGAATTCCATCATGTTGCGAGTCTTGTTGGGTCAGACGATGAAGATAGAAAGGTAAGCGTTGAAATGCTAGAAGTCAAGAAATAAACAACAATTAGGCAATTTTATAAGTTAGTGTATTAATTCAAGGGAGGGCATAGAAAATTGACGCATGTCACAATCCTGATCGTCGTATGCACCTTCCAGGGCTGGTTAGCGGCTAAGCTTAATTCTTATCTTATCAAGATAACCGACACAACCCATGATCCACGAAGAAACCGAACCTGTGACAATTGGAGTTCTTGAGTTGGGTGTAGTTACTGGTATTAAGTTCCCAGAACTTCAGATAAATCAATTCTTAGGGATTCCTTATGCTTCAGTTCCTGGCAGGTTCCGCAAATCGGAACTCTTGGAAAATTGGCAGAATGGGAAGCTAGATGCTACAAGTTACGGCCCGGCATCAATCCAACCAGCCAGGACATTTTATCCCGTCCCCTCTGAAACTAGAGATTGGGTTAAGGACCCAATTCAGTCTGAAGATAACATTCTAACGTTGAATATATCAGTTCCGACGACATCTGCGAAAGTAATGCCAGTCATGGTATTTATCCATGGTGGTGCAAACGCCTATGCATCCAGCGGTGCCTTCATGTATGATGGGCTCAGAATATGTGAAGCTTCTATCAAAGATGGTAAACCTACCATTGTAGTGACATTGAACTATCGGCTTGGGCCTTTCGGATTTTTGGCGTCCTCAGATATTTACAAGTACACTAAATCGCTCGGCGGTACAGGAGTAGGCAATTATGGCTTATGGGATCAAATCAATGCTCTCAGATGGATAAAAAAATATATTTCATCATTCCTTGGGGATGCTGATAATATAACCCTCTTTGGTCAGTCCGCTGGAAGCCAGGCTACCCATTTCCATCTGGTGCGAGGAGAGAATCTCTTCAATCGAGTAATCATGCAAAGTGGTCTTACACCATTGTGTGGAGTCTTCTCTCTGAAGCAATATGATGAAGTTTACTTCAAAATCCTTGACCTCCTCGGTATTGACAAATCTTTAGAATGGAAGGACAGAGTGAAAGCACTCCTTCAAGTGGATCCTACAAAATTGAGCGATGCCAATGCAAAAGTATTTATGGTTCCCACAGTCACTATGGCTTATACGGAGGATATTGATGGTGATATCTATGGAGGAAAGGATGTTCTGAGTTGGAATGGGCTAGCAAGAGAAAATCAGGTTCCGGACTTTGTGACCACTGTAGTTGTCGGAGATTGTAGGAATGAATCGATTATATGGCATCCTGCTTGGGATAGCTTTGACGGCAAGCAGTTATTAGGCTGGCTCAAAGAAAACTGCTCATCTGAGTTATTTGCAGTGTTATGTCGCTGTTATTCGCTGAGCGTTGGAATGACTCAAAAAGAAACATTCGAGAAAATTGAGATGTTCACGACCGACGGAATCTTTTTAATACCCAATCACCTGTTTATTAAAGCGCATCCAGATAAGAGGCTATATGCTTATCATTTTGATCAAGATTCAGCATATGACAATTTGTGGAAAGGCTATGCCCATCATTCACTTGACAGTGTATATGTTTGGGGTTGTCTGAAGCACACCCTCCCAGTGGAAAGTAGGGCATTATCTGAAAATATGACCTCTGCATGGATAGCTGCAGCAAATGGAGAAGATCCTTGGGAGCGGTTCTCAAAGGGCAAAAAGTATATGCTGTTCGGGAATAATACGAGTCGTCTCGTAGATTTCAATGAAGACTCAGAAAGATGTTCACGGTACTCCATATGGGATGAAATAAATGAAAAGGGCCTTGTTGAGGAGTTTGGTAAAATTTCTGAAGATTTAAATATGCTCAGGTCCCAAGTTCACGGATATGTATAATGCCATTGTGCTTTGTCTCTGACATTCCGAGGAATACAAAAACCAAGCTATATATATATATATAAATACTCATTATTTTGTGTGTGTGTCATAACGACAGAAAAATACAAGATATCATAAAAGGCAGAATTCTCCCCATTGTCGCCTCCTTATAGCTTCATGAGCCGATATCTCTAGTTCCCATACATCATGAATAAGGAGCGACATCTTTCGAGTGGTGGAAATACGTAATTTAGGATTCACGAGCAGTGGCCCTTCGTCGCCAAATAAGTCTTCAACATAAATTCGTTCACTTTTGGGGAAATGTGGATTGATTGCGACCAATATCAGCGGCCAAAATATACTATTTGGAATTCTCAGACCGTGCTTTTCGCAGTATATGGAAACATTCGACAAAGCAGTGACACACCTCATCGCAACACTAGCAGCAGATCGTTTCTTCAAACAAATTTGAATATGCAATATGGCTGCATATCTCCATGCTTCCCAAACTGCTGTATCCAAAACACTAGTCCCCATTTCATCATCCCATGTCCACAATTGAGACTCAAGTTCTTGGTAGTGTTCATAACATTGATCCATATCCGGGAACCAGCGCAGATGGCTCAATATCTTTATAATTGATCTCGGAACTCCTGTTACAGCTTCTACACCATTGTTAGGAACAATGTATCTCTGCCAGAGGTTTTTTGTCACAGGCTTCTCATTACCAGATAAGCGCAGAATATCGAGGTCGTATAGTCCCATGCATTGCAATGAAAAGAGCACGCTTGGATCATCAGTAAAGTACTGCTGTCGAAGCTCGATTATCGCTAAGATTCCATCTACATGGAGCCTCCATGGCTGTTGGTAAGAGAATGAACAGCAACAAATGAGCACTGCTGCAACAAGAGCACTCTTATAATCGGCAGTTTCAAGATCAGACAGGCTATGTCTGAATGCTGATATTGCTTGAGTTAAGTGACGCATTATATCCTCCATTTGATTTCTGAATATTAATTGAGTGGCAATACAAGCACTAACACATGCCTTGGATGATAACACACTGTCCATCAATGTAGTGAAAGGCGGAATGTCTCTGTCGGTTGAAAAAAGCTCATACTGGCCAGTGGTTAAAAACTCATCAAATATCTTGCGGTCTCTTTTGTTGAGTACAATATCAGCCCTTTTCAGCGCATATGTTACAAAATTATCATCGATAATACCCACTCCATTTGCCATCGAAGCTTTGGCTCCTGCTACTGTCTTGCGAATGGGATCGCGTTTCCATACCAAAGACTGCACATAACCTCCGCAAGGGAGTCCATCTGTCTCGCATCGCAAGCATGTTGGCCTACGTTCATCACATTTACGTCGCCTTGACTTGCAAGTCTTGCAACCAAGCCTAGACCTAGCTTTTCTCTCAGTCGACATTAATATCTGAAATATGGAAATCACGCTTGACCCCAGATTTGCAATTACAGACAGTTGTTCTCGCTAATAAGGGGTACGAGTGACTTGAAGATATGAACCTGAGAATTCCAATTCTCACGACGCAATTGATAAATATTCACTACAGCTTAGCTGGCTTAACCTTATTGACCTTCTCTTGCGGGGGGCCACAGGGCCCTTCGAATGTGTAAGCTACCAAATCAGGAATAGCCAAGAGATAAGGTTTGACTGCACAGCCGTGCATGGCCAATGCTCTGGTAGCTCGCTATGTTGTCCAGTATCTTAACAATTCAGCAACTGAGAGATCTTAAACCTCGAGACCTTCATTGGAAGCTGTTAGAGTGATTTGTTTTCCTTGTCCTTCATATTCTCTCACATAAAAAGCCCTATCTAACCAGATCATGTTGTATCAAAAAGTTTATCTTATCAGTCCACTGAATTGCCATCCATACGTAGTAACTATCTAGGATAGATATTTTGATCCTTGAAACTTTTCAAATTGCCTTTCATGTTATTCTTTTTGTCATTGTGGCATTTTCAGAGAATATATCGGTTGCCTGTCTATGATGCTATCAGATATCGAAGTGGGATGGCGGTTATTTGGCATCTACATCTGAGACATGCACATAGCCTGGCACAAACTCAAGTATAACAACCCTTAATAATGGGCCCGAATTTACAAGGTCCTCATATTTCTCTCCATATTGATTCGATTTAAATAAAATGGCTTTTATTGTCATCTGCTTGTCCGTACAGAGCTGGTCCAGAATAAGCCTATCTAACATTAGTCTGCAGGGATCAACCATTTTTCTGCGCGATAACGCAAGAGACCGAAAACAGACGCGAGGCGGTTAAATTCTAGTTAGACTAAATGGTGGGCTATTAGATAACCTAATCTTGGCGACCTTATCACAACATGGGAAAGTCAATTGTGGTTCTTGGGTATGTTGAAAGATGTGATGTGTATCAAACTAATTGAGATCAGGAATTATTGGTCTCTATACTGCGCTGGTATTGGCTCAGCAGGGAAGGGCTACAGACATCACCATACTTGCAGAGCACCTTCCGGGAGACCAATCCATCAGGTATACTTCACCATGGGCCGGAGCGAATTTCTCATTTGTCAGTGGTGATGAACCAGCGGCTATGCGGTTCGATAGAATCTCTTTTGAGAAGCTCAGTGGGCTGTTTGAGCGGTTTGGAGAGGAAGCAGGTTTAAAGAGGTTGCGAACAACCCAGTATTCGCTCAAAACTCCTGACAATATCGCAAAATATGATGCCTTCAAGGAATATATTCCTGATGTAAGTTTTAGCGGAGCGATAACCTTGATCTTCTAACAGTAGTTCCGCATTATGGAACCCCATGAACTGCCAGCTTTCGCTGCCTTTGCTACTACGTTCACTACATACAATTTCTTTCCACCTAAATTCCTTAAGTTTTTGAAGAACTATTTGACCAAGCTGGGAGTTACATTTATTCGACATCGAGTGGAAAATATCTCCGAGGCATTCATTTCTCCAAATACAAAAGTAGTATTCAATTGCACGGGAATTGGTGCCCGCAGCCTGGCAGGAGTCATGGATTCCAAGGTTTATCCTATCCGTGGCCAGGTTGTGGTACTAAAAGCTCCTCATATTAATGAAAACATTTCGCTGGTTACGGACTATGCTCTAACATATATTATACCTAGACCCACTTCTGGGGGTCATGTTGTGGTAGGAGGCTATTATCAAGAGCACAATTGGGCTGCTGATACTTATGATTTCGAAACTGAGGCCATTCTTGATAGAGCAAAACGGGTTTGTCCTACTTTGTTTGATGATGAGCATCCTTTGGAAATTGTCCGCGAGGCGGTGGGTCACAGACCTGGAAGACAAGGTGGAGCTCGAATTGAGAAAGAAGTTCTGTCAAACGGAAAGACTATAATACACAATTATGGAGCAGGAGGTTCAGGATACCAAAGTGGATATGCTATGGCTCTAGACGCAGTGGCTATTCTCAATGGGTCTCAGCCAAAGTTGTAAAATTAAATTTGTCTACTAAGAATTGTACAGGGCAGTGGGTTGTTCAGGGACGGTACAGGGGGAATTCTATCGCAAGTCAAGTAGGCTCACATTTTCACCACTCTCATCCATCTACACAAGTTTATTCCACACTTGCCCGTAGGGCTGGCCAAATGGCGGTGTTCCCCGCACTTGCCCGTCGGTTACTGTCGATAAGGCGGCCTGCATAATCGCGCATGACGATCTTCCTTTACTGGGAGATTGACAATTCACGGCAATCGATTTAAAAGGACAATTTCAGTCTCAGGGCCTCTTCTTTCAAACGAACCAACAATTACAAACTATGACGATGTTGAATATGTTGACAAGGAGGGCGCTATTGTTACAGAGAACCCTGAGGTCGTCGAACAATTCGACCCTGCAATCGAGAAAACTATCCGAATCAAGCTCGACCTTCAAATCCTTCCTTTGTTAATTCTAATGTATCTGTGTCGAAATTTTGATTCCAATAACGTATCAAATGCTAAAACTGATGGGCTTGGTGATGATCTCCATTTTGTTGGCAATCAATACAATACCCTCCTTACTGTGTTTTACGTCCCGAATGTGGTCATGGCATTTCCGTGTGCCTATTTAATAAAGAAATATGGCCCTGCCAATGTTATACCCATTTTCGTTGTCATATTTGGTGCTCTTGCAATGCTCCAAGCTGCTTGCACAAACTGGGGTGGCATGATGGCGATTCGATGGTTCCTTGGTACTTTCGAGAGTGCCATGTTTCCAGGTATTATATATTACCTTACCACATTTTATAGACGTAGAGAGCTGGGAAGTAGACTATCGCTTTTCTACTCTTCTTATGGTATTGCTGGTGCCTTTTCAGGTCTGTTGGCCTTTGGGGTTTTCCAGATTCACTCAAAATTGAAGGGTTGGCAATATCTGTTTCTTATCCAAGGTGCCCTTTCGGTTGTCATTGGAATTATCGCCTTTTTTCTTCTGCCAAGAGATGTCGGAAGTGCATTGTGGCTTACAAGTGAAGAACGAGAAGTGGCATTACTCAGAGTCAAAACTGATTCGTCGTCTGTGGCTAATGAAGAGACCTCGGTAAGAAAGGGCCTCTCTGTTCTGAGACATCCAACTGCTATTGTATGGATCATCACCAATATCTGCTTGGCAGTACCCCTTTATTCTATCACCGCTTGGTTCCCACAGATCATTCAGAATTTAGGAAAGGGGACTGTTGAAACAAATCTTCTTACTGTGGCTCCAAATATCTTTTCTTCATTGTTCTTGCTCGGATGCGGTTTCTTCTCTGACTATATTCAAGTCAGATCAGTATTCGTTCTGGCATCTTTTATATTCCCATTGATTGGTCTCATTGCGTTTGCCTGTGTTGATGTGCCGACCCATGTTGCTGGTTCTTATTTCTTGACGTTCCTAATGATATCAGGCACTCAATCGGCGTCAGTCTTGAACTCAACTTGGTATAATAATAATACCCCATCTGAGAGCAAACGACTTGCTTTGTCATCTATTGCCATACCTCTCGCAAATGGTATGGGAATCTTAACTTCAAACATTTTTCTACCTCAATGGGCCCCCAAGTATGTTCCAGCCATTGGAATCACTGCTGCATTTAGCGTTGTGGGTACTCTTTTGACGGCTGCGTTATTGTTATGGATGATCCGTGACAATAAGCGACGTAATCAAATCCAGGGAGTCAATCTGACTCATAAGGATGTTTCTACTGCGTTGATTCATGACGGCCCATTCAGCCCAGATTTCAGATGGTTTTATTAGGACTCTAGCACCAATGTCAATAAAAATTCACTAGTATTATTTAGAAGCGATCCATACTGTAGTTTATTCAAATCCTTCTTCTTTGAGATATTATAATCACTCGTCTCGTTTTTGTAATTTCGAAAAATTTGTAATATTTCTTAAGATGTCCAAAGCGAGCCTAGCCACATTTCTTATCTGTCATCCCTAACCCATAATCTCATAGTGGGGTGTTCCCCATACATATTTACGTGCCTCTAGTAGTTGATTTCCCTCCATATCTCCGATATGATCCCAACAGGCTCAAGGCAATATAAGTCTAGAATCGTCCGGCCCTGTGATTTCTGTAGGAAACGAAAGTACAGATGTGTGATAGAGGATCGAATTCCTTGCTCTATGTGTCGCCAGTACCATAAAGAATGTACTTTTCTATCGGCACCACTAAAGAGACATCCAAAGAACTCTGGAGCTACAATCGTTGCCACAGAATTGAGAGCCGAGAGTACAACTCCTAAAACAGTTCAATCAACAATTTCGGAAGTTATAGGTACGTCATATAGTCCAGAACAGACTACTATTTCCATCAATTCGTCGTCCTCCATCACGCGGGTTCCTGGGGTCAAGAGTCCCCCACCACCACCGGCACCTGCAACTGAAGATGTAATGGATTTCTCGACTTCTAATATTTTCGATGTTAACAGCTTCGATGTTGATTCTAATAATGAGTTTCTGAACTTGTTCATACCTGAAACCACAGAATTGAATAGTCAATTTGATAATGCACTGATGCAGTTCTCGCAGAGTTCTTTCAGGCTGCCAGATCAGCGCTCTCAATCTGGATCTCTGAGCTCCAACCCCGGTGGAAGTCTCAGTAATACCAGTGCTCCGATGAGTTTGGAAAGGCCAAGGCATAGCTCGCAAGCGTTAGGATTCTCTGGAGAGTTAGATCCTTTATTGTTTTGGCGTCACAAGTTCGGAAAGAATGATGAATTTTTTTACAAAAAGCTCGGTGTACGACGTTTACAGCATCCGTTTCCTGATATGACAAGTCTACCAACGCAGCACATGCTCCATGAGGATTCTTTAGCTGCTCCTGGTATTAAATATCTCAGCTTGGACTCAGATGCAAGCTATCTTGACAAGATACTATGTCATGGGACGCTAGCACAGAGTATTTTAGATAGATTTGTGCGTCATGTATATCCTATCTGTCCTATAGTATCACTGGGGAAACTAATGGCTGATAAGTTAGATGATGTCCCAAAGGGATTGCTCGCAGCTATATTTGCGGTAACGATGCCTCATTTTCCATTATCAGAATGGCCACGACAGGATATCCCTATCCAGCCTGAGCTCTTGACTAGACTTGCTCTGGCAGAGCTCAGTCAGCAATTTCATTCACCTCGTATTCATACTGTGCAAATTGGTTTGCTTTTGTTACAAACTCCTGGCTATAATGCATTTATTGGGCCTACCGCATTCAAACCTATATCAGCAGGGAGCACATATGTTTTGGCACAAATCTTGGGCCTCAATAGAGATTGCTCAAAGTGGAATATTCCAGAGAATGAGAAAAAGCTACGAAAAAGGTTATGGTGGTATGTGTATATGACTGAGGTGTGGACTGCGACGGTGCTTGGATTCCCTTCAAATATAAAGACTGAAGATTATGATGTGGACACTTTGTCCATTGAAGATTTTGAAGTTCAGTATTCAAATATTAATACTGCGATTATTGCCTATGTCGAGCTGACTGTGATGCTCAGAGACATATTAAGTTCTCTGTTCTCAGTTAAGGCCGTGTCATCTTTAGGTACTGATTTCAGAGCCATTTCATTGGTATCGCAAAGATATAACACAATGCTCGAAGACAGCATAAATGCGTTCCCGGAACTCGTCTTGGCTCAGAAGGACCTTAAACTTGCGATATTGTGTATAAAGTTGATATTATCCAAGCCAGCATTTCGTGGCCTTCCGCCTACATCTGCCGGGCCATTTCCAGAGGGTGCGGAGGCATTTCGAGAAGATGTTTTAGATGTATTAAGAGAGGCGTGCAATTTCATATACAGCGAAGAACCCATTGATATGCTGTGGCTGTCTTGGGCAAGATCATGTATGGCCCTAATAAGTGGATTGTTTATTCTTATGCTCAGCTCGTCCACCAGCAGAGACGAGTATGAAAATATATCAACTGTCCTAGATTTATGGACACAGGGCCTACAAGGCAATTCATGGAAATGTAGAGAGCTTGTAAGCTTGGCTTTACTACGAGTTTACGGTTATATGGGACATTATAGGGATGAGTTTTTAGAGTGGTTGGACCCGTCTATAACCAGGGACTTGGATAACATCGCCAGCCTTCGAAATTAGTGCCACTTACAAACAGCAGTTGATATGTTAAAGTACTGTAAATATTTATTTAGCTTACTGCTGAAAATGTGAAAGCCTCCTTCTTTTTTTTACAGAAGTTTTGGAAGACCATCAGAATTAGCCCAGAATTCCCATTTCCGCTTCTCCCAGTTTGCTTCTTGTATAGGCTGGCCGCTGGCCTGGAGTTCTTTCGCAATCTCTTCATTCTTCTTCCACACTCTAAGAAGATTGCCTCCCATAAGGCCGCTAACTTCTTCATCAGTGGCACCTCTACTCATACAAAGCTTGATTAAATCCGGGTACTTGGAAACATCCTCAAGCCCTTTTGGACCCTCTGGAATACCGTCGAAGTCAGATCCGAATCCGACACATTCCCATCCTGCAACTTTGGCGATATGGAAAATATGGTCGGCAGCATCTTCAATTGTAACAGTCTTACGTTTGCCATTTTCATCTTTCTGGAAGATAAAGTCTGGGAAAAAATTCACCTGGACTACCCCCCCATTTTCCTTCACTTTAAGCAAAACATCGTCTTGGACATTTCTCAGATGGTTGGTCAGAGTATATGCCGAAGAGTGTGAGTAAATAACTGGGCTCTTGGTAACTTTTAGTACATCTTCCATTGTTTTCTTGCTCACATGAGATAAATCAACCATCATTCCAAGGCGATTCATCTCAGCAACACAATTGACTCCAAACTCGGATAAGCCATTATCAGGAAGTCCTCCTGATACTGAACTAGCAGCAGTTGCAAATGGATTATCACAATTGTGAGTCAAGGTGCAATAACGAACTCCCATATCGTAGTATTTCCTAAGAACTCCTAACGAAGTGTCCACTTGGTGCAAACCCTCAACTCCAAAAGTGTAAGCAATTTTGCCCTCTTTGTAAGCTTTCATAGCGTCATGGACATTATGAGTAGCCGAAAACACATCAGGATATTCATTCATCAACCTCTCTGTGACATCAATTTGCTCCAGAGTGTCTCGAACTGCTGAGTTCCTATAATTGAAGTCCTGATAAAACATATCAGGGCCTTTGCACTCGATGAAAACTGAGAAGAATTGAATTCCCATCTTTCCCTGACGGAGTCGAGGGATATCAGTATGGGACTTTAAATGCCCATCAAACTTGAAGTGCGTATCCTTGTGAATCTCATTATGATATTGAACCCTCAAGAGATAGGGGAAATCGTTGTGGGTGTCCACAATTGGTGTTTCTTTTAGAAGATTTTCGAGTCTTTTGTCAGTCATGATGTCTTTCTTATCTGAACGGAACCGTTCTCTTATAAACATGCATGGAGTGCAGATCTGCCAGATAACCGGCGAGTTGCCCGAGTTGCCCGATAAGGCCATGAAATGAAAAAAAGCTCTCGAACGAGGTCTGTGGGTAGAATTATGTATTTGATTGTTTTAATATGATCAATTGATTGTCATTGATGTTTTTTTGATACCAATATTTGAATTTACATCTAATTGATTGGTATTGCTTTTCCTATTTTGATATTAGAGTAATTAATCTCTCCCCCTTCAGTGCTATTTACATTGACAGCAACGAGATACGCGTATTCTCAAAACATATTGCATAAGAAACGAGAATAACACTAAATTGATTGACAATTGTTTATTCTATTTATTCGTATATTATTTTGTGTGGCATAAGTCTTTATGTGAATCTATCGTCATAGTAATAGTAGTGATTTGATGATCCAGTCCTGTTGTGTGATATTGCTTTTTGGTTTTGCTGTGGTATTGCATAAGCCAACTCAATTGATCCCAACGATGCTGCTTTGATCAACTCAATATCATATCGATATCTATATATCTGTTTAAATTTTGTACTTGTCATTTCTACAATTTTATATGCCAGAGCTTTATACCTGTACAAATTTACATGCTGCGCTGTGTCAATCAACAGAGCAGTTAAACATAGCGAGAGCTATCAGAACCAAAAAAAAAAAAAAAAAAACTTTAAATAATTCCTCAACTTCTATTGATCTTCTTTCACAGCATTGAATGGGGCAATCTGGTCCTAGTTATTAGTTGCATTTTTGTTTTCATAGAGCTCATCTCTCCCCGCATCGTTTTGAGAATATTTCACTTGACGCACCTCGGTTTTCAAGCCGCCCATCGTGTGCGTACGTGTCAACGTCTTGACATCTCATCAGCCATGATTCATTCATTGCTATTGATTGTAACACTACTGTGTGGACTGGTCAGCGCGCACAACCAGTTGCTCTATCCTCATGGACGTGCATGTTTCTATGAAGACATGAAAAAGGGAGATCAACTGGCGGTATCATTCCAGGTTGGAGACCGAGACCCAAGCTCTTCTACTCAGCTTGAGGTTGACTTTTGGATCACCGATCCATATCATAACCGATTATATTCATTGAGTAAAGTAGCAGATGGTGATTCGTCGGTTGAGATCCAGGAGTCAGGCAAGTACGAGTACTGCTTCTCCAACGAGTTTTCCAACGTTGGTACTAAAGATATCACATTCCACATCCACGGAATTGTCTATGTCGATAACGAAAACGCGTCGCCCGAGTCTCTGGACAGTCAAGTTCAACAATTGGGTCGACTTGTTCAGGAGATCAAGAATGAGCAGGGCTATCTTGTTATCCGAGAGCGAACTCATCGAAACACCGCGGAATCAACCAACGGACGAGTCAAGTGGTGGAGCATTTTCCAGATGTTGGTTGTCCTGGTCAACAGCATGTTCCAGATCTATTATCTGAAGCGGTTTTTTGAAGTAAAGTCGAATGTATAAAAAGAAACTGTCTTTCCATGTCAAATAGTTTTATCGCAGTTTCTTATGAGTTTGATCCAATGCATCCTACTATACTATTACTATTACTATCACCTACAAATTTACTAGTCAATAAATAGCTTTATTTAACTGTGAAGTAGATCCCATATCTGCGAACACAATTCCATAAACTTGTCCTTCTTGTCTGAGGCTAAAGCTCTGGTGAAGGGATGATCTTCACTCATGATTCGAGTTCGCTTAGAAGGACGTACCGAGTCTTGTTCAATCACCTCACTATCTGATAATGCAGCATCCTCTGGGTCTCTTCCGTCGTCTTCTTCTTCCTCGTCGTCGTCGTCTTCATCCTCATCGTCGTCTTCAATTGATGGCCGAGGGGGACGTTTAGCAGAGTCCATTCCCTGTGGAGTAGGCAGTTCAATGCTAGTCGATGGAATTCGATGAGCATGGTCACCAAGAGAAACATGTCTAGGGGGACTTTTGCGCCAAGTAGATGTATAGGGGGGGCTCGAGTAGTTGTAAAGAAGCGGTGCTGACCTTGGGTCTGGATATTTGTTGGTGGTCTCTGCTGGGTATACTTTGATATTAGGAGGAGGCGCTGCTCGGTTCATGCGTCGTAATGATGTGGGGGTTGGAAGCCGGTGAGAGCTACTTATGGGTGTAGATGTGGCAGCAGGGATGTCCTCGTCTTTGGCAGCCATGCGCTGAGCAATGATTTTGCGTTGTTGAGCCTCTATTGATTTGGATCGCAACAGAGCATCATTCATATATGGAGGCAAACTTGGTGATACGCATTGTATGGCGATATCGTTTGCAATATCTTTAGGAGTTCGGTAACTTGGTGAAACAAGAGGCATTGCTCCGTCCTTGCCAGACACATCGATTTGAGGAGGCCGTCGTCGACCTGGGTTGAGTGAGAGTCCTGGAGGAATACGCAATCCATTGCCACCAGGGCTCGAGTTACTTTCTCTTGGACTAAGTTTATTTGTGTTGGTGACTCCAGAGTTGGTGGATCCGCCAGTCCCACTCATAGTGCCGGCTACAGGCCCAATGCCAGGTCCAGATCCAGATCCAGATCCGCTTCCTGCTCCAGTTCCAACACCTACACTAGAAGCTCCAGATCGTGTTAGATGTCCATTCAGGTTTCCAATCGATGGTGCCGTTGGCCCCTGTCCTTTTCCACTCATGCCAGAATTTGATGCTGATGGGCCACTGATCAATGCTTTGGACGTAGAATCGCCAGAACCTCTACCGGTTTCTATTGTCGCTATCTCGCTGACGTTAATAGGACTTGCCGCTACTTCGTTCATTGCACGTCCGGTCGTAGCTGTTCAGATAATACGCTTGACTTTCCACCACCGACCAAAGTGCCAAGTCCACAGCTTTAAAAAAACCTAATTAAACGAGTGATATCCAAGGGGTTTAAATTAAGTCCAGTAGGCTGGGTGGTAGGGATGACAACGCGGCTCATGCACCTCATGTTGAACTTGAAACATGGGGCAGGCGGCGTGGTCCACTACAACTGCAGTTACGAAAGGGGTTCCAACAATTTTGTTGACAGGAGGTGGGGGGTTTTCAATATATGTAAATTTCACTACAGTAAGTGGCATATATTTCTGGGTTTCTTTCTTTCCTCTTGGTTACGAGCCTACTTGGAATTGTTATACCCCTGTCTATCAAGATCTGTGGACCAGGCCAGGCCGTCTCATGTCGACTTACCAAGTTTCAGGTGCACACTAGAACGTACTGAGCTCACCTGATGCTGTCGTCCTATAGTGGTACATTGCCGCATTCGTGCGTGCCACTTTGGTAGTGTGAACTAGCAATTGACTTTGAAACAGATCGTCGCCGTTTCATATGCGTTTTAGGATTGTACCTGAATATCCCTTCCGGTTTGGTTTTACCCTTACCTTGATTTCCTGACACTTGCAGCATTTGAAAACCTCCTTTCAAATTCTATTTGTGCGTTGTGTGGCCAGATTTGTGCGACTGCTTTTAGTTGTTTTTTTTTTCTTTCTTTAGGCGCATTATCAGTTTATTATTAGATCAATCTATGTTATTGCTGTGACAGCGCCCGATGTAAACATATGTACGCAATAATAGCTGTCGCCTTGCGCGTCTATAATAGATGACGGCAATCGGCATCGGCAGTGAGCTTGTTTGGGTATAATAGATTTCTGGTTTGCTTGTTTTGGGTCTGTGTTGTTGGGTGGATTCAGCTTGCCGTGTTGGGGTCATCAATTCAGGCCAGTCAAGGTACATCCTTTTGCCAAGTGTAGCTTATATAGAGCTGCAGTGTGTTCGTATTATGATTTACTTAGTAACACTTTCTCGTTCTGTGTTGTTTTGTTTTCGTGATATTCTTTTGGCAGGTCAGACATGTCTGGATCCTTGATTACCGCCCCGTCGATCAGATACATATTAAAGATCAGCGATGAACTGCATCATTGTCTCAGCCGAATGAAGTATCCCCAATAGTATCTCCATTCTGGAATCCCGCTCAGTAGAATTAGTGTAAGCTTGTTTTGTACCTTCGATGTATATTGGGTTGGAAGAATTTTCCCGATGTTATCGTGACAGTTTGTTCAATCGATTTTTCAGAGCCAGTTGTGTTTGGTAGATCTGTAATTGCTATATAACTACCATAACAACAACACAGTGTTTTAGCTCTCAACCAAGATTCTTAGTACAACGCTGTAATTACAATTACATACAAACCATCACATCGACTATAATAACCACATACTCAATAAGGAAACGACAAGTATAACCCACCACTATCCAGATCATGCTTGGGCTTTCTTCACTTACTTGCCCTACTTAACCGGCTTCCTGTTCCACCACTCGGAGCTAAAACGGACCTGATACCAGGTTAGGGTAGTAATTTCCCATCCATGCCAGATGAGCTCGACATATTTTTTTCTTTTCTTCTCATTACATACACCTTGAATATCAAAATGCAACAAATACCATGAAAACTAACAACCATATACCGTCAGATGTCGTGAAACAGACATATATCCTATTGGCTAATTGTTAGGTTGTTGTGGACTATTGCTGCGAGCTAAACAATGGTTATAAAGTAAGCAGGTTGGCCGATGAAAACCGTTATGGTTCAGTCTACATCAGCTCAGAACCAAAGCTAACTTGCCAATAGCTCACGAGCAAAAGTCTACACACAAGGCAAGTATGTCACCACGATGACAATCCACTCCTGTTAGTGAAACTGGCCGGATCATATGACTGGCAATATTGTGGCCACGATCCGGTTGGTTGTCTGAAGTACCTATAAATACCTGCCTAGACCATCTTACGCTACCACAATATCACTATATCAACACCCAGCATGACCTCTTGTTATATGTTGTTGAATATATCCTCGAGACAGCACGTTTTCCTCATCTGTCGTTATATATTGCACACCTTATTAAGTACCCCACCTGATTTGTCGTTGGAGCCACACCCTACACCCTTCGCATCTCTTTAGCTGCGGTCATTTCTGGTACGGCTGACATAGGGTTGTTGTTACCGCCGCAGATATTGCGGGTCGTCCGGGTGACCACCGGGACCAAAACATTTACCGTCAACCACCCAAGTTGTCTCCCGATTATCGGCACCCGCAAGCCCACCGCCTATTCGATAAAAAGGTACCCACGAGCTTTAGGCCTTGAAACCGGCAGTTATCAAGTCGTACGCGTCAGAAAACAGTACCTACGCGTTTGCCGCCTAACTGGGCATAGTTTTCCCGCGGTTGTATACGGGATTTAATTTTTTTCTGTTTATATTTGTGCTTGTTGTTTGTGTGATTGCCTCATAGTTGGCCACCAAAAATTTGCCCAACCGTCCCCTTGTTCGCCGCACCCGCCACCATAAAATTTGCCACTGTAGCAAATTAGCTAGCAGCGTTGCAAGAGCGAGGATTCAGCTTTAAGGTTTTTGACGACTGGTTGATTGTGCTGTTTGTGCTATTTACTGGAGAGTGCGTTGCACTTTTTTGCATTTTTCCGTTCAGACTGTTCCCCAGACAGTCTCTGGTTTTGATGGTTGGTGACGCCCCTGTACTCGGCCATTCCTAAGCATTCTACGCCCTCGGTGCCCTTACCTCAGTATCTGTCGTTGGTCAGCAACCAGGGTGCCACGACGCGTAACCGAATATCGTTGGCGGTTTATCGAATAGCCTGAAAATTTTAACAGTAAAATAGCCCTCGGAACAGAAAGGTGGCTTCACAATGCCAAGCGCAGCCCCTTCGGCGCGGTTTCGCCAGCGCAAGATCAGTCTCAAACAGACACTGTCTGTTGTGCGCCAGAGCGATATCCCCGACCTCGAAGAGGAGCAGCAGCGTGAGTTGCAGCAGATTGAGACCGGTGTCGAGAAACATGAGGAAGAGGAGCATCATCTCAAGGCCGCCATCAATGCGTCCAATGCAGCCAGTTCCGGTGCGAAAGTCGCACAGGTGTATATTCCAACCCCAGATGCCTCAAAACAATGGGACGAATACTCGAAGTTCTACAAGGGTGAGTTCAATGCACCTGCTACCTATGTCAGGACATCAGCTACGGTTGAAGACACTGCTGGGTGCACATACTGCATGGATGAAGAGGATGACGAATTCCTGCAAAAGATGAATGCGGAAGCCAAAATCAAATGCACAGAGGATGAGTATGAGATGATTTGCGACAAGTTTGAACAAGTCGTTTCAAGCCAACAACCTTTTCTTTCTATGGACCCCACAGAACTCATGCCACTAGACGAATTAAGTGCTATTATCACTCAGCAGATTCAGGATGCTGAGAATGACCCCTCATCCCCTGAATATCTTCTCCTCAACATGTCCAGTTCGGCAATAATGAGCCCTGCCGCTGGCATGTACACCCCTCTGTATAGACAACCACAAATTATTGCACCAAATGGTGCTAAAACGTTTAGAAGTTTGCTTTCAAGCTTCAAATTGTTTAGCTCCGCTATCTACCCACACTGGAGAGATAGAAAGATTGCTCGACAGGGCAAGGCTGTATTCCCGATACTGAAGTTCGAGGATAATGCAGAGAAAGACGACAATGATCCATATGTATGCTTTAGACGGAGAGAAGTTCGACAAGTTCGAAAGACTCGACGAACTGATATGCAAAGCTCAGAAAGGCTGCGTAAGTTACAAGCTGAAATGGAGACTTCTCGCAAGTTGGTTGAAATGATTGTTAAGCGTGAACAGCTGCGTAAAGAAGCGCTGCGAGCCGAATATGAAGTGTTCGAAAGGCGATGTAAGATAAAGACTGTGAAAAGAGCACTTGGAATCAAGGGAGATGAAGAGGACCTTGTATCACACAAAAAGAAGAAGGTCGAGGAAAAGAAACCTGTACCACAATCTGTTTCAAAAGTTTCAGCACCTGGACAGGATGGAAAAGCAACTGATGGAGCCAAAGCTACTGTTTCCATGGCGACTGGTGGATCTATGTCAGTTCCTGCTAATGTTCGGTTACCTGCGAGTAAGATTCCAGATTTGGATCTATTAACACTTGAGCAAGTGCTTATGGACAAAGAAGCAGCCATCAGAAATGCTGTTAAGGGCAAGTTGAAAGGCCGTGCAGTGGCGGACCGTGAATGGGTCAACTATACGGATAATCCATTTGTGCCATACTGTGACTACTTTGATCCAGGCTCGGATCGTCGTGAACAGTCATCTGAGCATATCATGGATGCCAAATACGCTGCATATTCTTCAATTGCTTCATCGTACCCACCACCCGCTGATATGCTACTGAAACTTCCTTTAGCAGCCAGTTTAGGGTCGAGCTATAGCAGTAGAGTTGAAGTGAGTCCAGCTGTTATCAAAGCTCAGCTCGGTGAAGACGGTCAATTGGACATGGTTTCAAAAGTCACGGAGAAAGATATGTCACCGTCAGGTAGCTTCAATGTGCCAAGGTATTCTTCGGTTTCTATGCGGAAGAGGTTTGGCCGCGGAGGTCGTCTGATGGTTGATAGAAGAGGTCTAATTAAACGGCCAGACTTCGATGATAATGAGATGGACTCTTCTAAGGAGAGGTTGGTTGATCGTTACAAATATGACTCCGAGAATCACACTGACAATATGGAATTCTCCTTTAGTGATCCATGTCGATTGAATGGCATTTCGGAGTCAACCCAGTCCATTAGGTTTGGAGCAATGCTGCTGTCGAAGGCATATGAATCTTACAGGGATGCATATCAGCAGCGACAGCAGCAGTTGCTCAGCTTGCAGCAGAAGGTTCTTCAGCAACAACAAGCTCATGCTCAGCAGGTTCAAGCCCAGCAAAACAATGGATCAAGTATGAGCCCCAATCCATTGCAGCATCAGCAGCAACAACAACAACAGCAACAACAGCAGCAGCAGCAGCAGCAGCAGCAGCAACAGCAGCAGCAACAACAACAACAACAGCAGCAGCATCATCATCAACAGCTTCAGCAGCATTTTCAACATCAGCAGCTTCAGCAGCAGCAACAACAACAACAACAACAGCAGCAGCAGCAGCAGCAGCATCAGCACGCGGGACAGCACCAGCATATGCCGCAGAGATCGCCAGCTATTGCCAGTAATGTTCTGGCCGGCAATCGTCAGATTGGGAAAGACGTGAGACAAAACAATCAATCATCAACCCCCAAGATTATGCCACCAATGAAGCAGCGAGTGCTCCCTTCTGGAGCAGTAATGTCACGGCCAAATGGCCAAACCGCCTCCCCATCGCCTGGTCCTGACCGGGTTATGAGTGTCCCAAAGGTGGAAGCTAACGTCTAACCCTCTTTGTATATATGGATCATGCACTTATGACGATGAAAACGAGTATATTTATGATTATTTAGTGAATGCATCATGACTTCACATTAGATTTGTTTGTCAACGTGAGCGTTCTTGACTAACCTTTACGTATTTTACGATATGTTCATATTTTATTTTTCCTGCAACGCTTGAACTAGCTTGAAACTAGTCTCAGCTGGTTGAAAATGTTTTGAACTATGAGTAAATTTTCAATTGAAGTAACTAATTGAGTATTAGTGACAAATTTCGACGATTTTTTTCGGCACCCGAATGATGTTCAGTGGTGCTGTCAGTCATGCATAAATCTAACCACCGGGCCCAGGAGCTTATTTACTCCCGCGTAACACTCAGGCCAGCAAGAAAAAAAATAATATAAAGCCAACACAATCCAAGTTTGATCTTTTATCATTCCAAAAAAGAAAGATGGCCGGAACTCTTTATTATCTTGAGGTATGCAATTAGCAAATGGAATACCAAAAAAGACGTGAATCAGTTTTTTCTAATTCCAGAACAAGACTCGAGGTACCGTTGAAGTGAACCTTGTCAAGTATTTCAAGCTTCCCTTTGAGGTTAAGCTCTTTGACGAAGCTGCTGCTACCAGCTTTCCTCAGAAGCGAGTCCCCTCCTTGCTTGCCGAGGATGGCTTCAAGCTGACTGAGTCAATTGCCGTGTCTCTTTACCGTAAGTTATTGAAGTGATTCTGATGTTTAGTGTGTTGCAAAATGATGAATGAAACATTTTTTTTTTACAGTTATCCCTGTCTAAAACTCCGTGTTGAGAAATTGGTACCTGAGCAACAACCATCAGATCTATATCTTTTGATAGAAAAATTGGATTGTACTAACTCAGTTGTAAGCTTGGTCGAGAAGACCACTTTACTTGGATCTACTAAGGAGGACTACGCCAAGATTGTCCAGTACATGTCATTCAGCAACAGCCACCTCGCAACTGCTGCTGCTGGTGTTTTCCGACCCCTTCTCGGAGCAGACCCTTACAACAAGAAGGTTGTTGACACCAACTCTGCTAAGCTCGACGCTGAGATCAGTCACATTGAGTCCCACCTTCACAAGACTACTTATCTTGTAGGAGAGCGAATCACTCTTGCTGATCTGTATGTTGCTGCTCAGCTTTCCCGATCTTTCACACTTCTTTTCGGAGCTGAGTGGAGAAAGGCACACCCTGCCACTTCTCGATGGTGGACCACTGTCACCAAGAGCCCTTACTTCAATGGCTCTTTTGACAAGTTTGAGTTGATTGCTGAGCCCATCAAGTACGTTCCCCCCAAGAAGGAGGAGAAGCCCAAGGCTCAGGCTCAGCCCAAGGCTCAGCCCAAGGCTAAGGAGGCTGATGACGAGGACTTCGATGACACTCCCAAGGAGAAGAAGGCTGCTCACCCATTGGCTGCCCTCGGAGCTTCCAAGTTTGTTCTTGACAACTGGAAGCGAGTTTACTCTAACGAGGACACTCGAGAGAAGGCTCTTCCTTGGTTCTGGGAGAACTACGACGCTTCTGAGTACTCTTTGTACAAGGTTGCTTACAAGTACAACGATGAGTTGACTCTTACTTTCATGTCCAACAACTTGGTTGGTGGTTTCTTCAACCGACTTTCTGGTTCTACCAAGTACTTGTTTGGATCCGCCGTTGTGTACGGTGAGAACGGCAACAACGGTATCATTGGTGCCTTCCTTGTTCGAGGACAGGACTTTGCTCCTGCCTTTGATGTCGCTCCTGATTGGGAGTCTTACACTTACTCCAAGCTTGATGCTTCCAACCCTGAAGACAAGGCTCTTGTCGAGGACTTGTGGGCTTGGGATAAGCCTGTTGAGATCAATGGCGAGAAGAAGGAGATTGCCGATGGTAAGGTCTTCAAATAAGCTTAAGATAGAGTTAATGTCACCGGTTTGTAATCTTATTCGAATTTTGTAGTATTTAAAAGGACAGCGTTATTTGTCTCAGTAAGAATCTAACAAAATAAAAAGGAAAATATCAAAATATCAAATTTACTGTATATAAAATCTCAATTAACAAAATGAAGAATAAAACCTTTTGGCATTTGCTTAATTGATTCGATGGATCTAACTAGTTGACACCCATCTAGTACTGACTCTTGGGAATTTTTTTTTGCTGCCTACGCTCCGGATATCATGCACATCACCAAAAGGGAATATAGTTACCCGGCTGATGATACCTATAAAAGAGTTTCCTGGCTGATAACTTTTTCTTCAAGATAATATGATGATCCAAGTTTTATATGTTTTTTCTGGCATCTCTAATGCTAGGGCTTCGGCTCGATGAATATACTTTTGACTATATCTGATTGTCTTATAAACACAATTGTATTGTGATTGAATGTAACTAATAAACTACAGCATCATAATAATAATAATAAATGGCATAAAATTTATTTTTTGTCCACTATGTAGCATTATCGAGTCGTAAACTTTTAAATGTCAGTCGTTATGTTAATATCATCATTCACCCCTCCTGTTCCATGAAGAATTGTGTTTCTTCAAGTTGGTCCTCGAGCTGGGATGTAGAGTTTTCTTTTGGTTGCGCGGTAGGCTGCGAAGTAGTCTGCGAAGTTGGCGCTGCTAGCATATCCATATAATGAGTAGTCGTGCTGTGGGATGCCAATTCACCAAAACCGTTCAGTTGAGATTTATCAGGAGTTCCGATAGGATGCAATCTTAAAGGCGAACCAGACATTTCTGAGAAAGACTTCCGGTTGAATCTAGGAGATGTACCCCATAAGGCGTTTGAACCATGAGACTGGCCAAGTCGAGAGTCTCGCCGCCGCTGATCTTGTTCTTTGGGCGTTAATAGATCGTGTAGAGATGAGGGAACAAACAGTCCGACAGACTCATCATTTTCTTGGGTTATCAGTTGACTATCACCACCACCATTGCTGAGCATAGAACTTAGGCGAGATCGTGGTGGGTGAATTGTCCTAGCATCATCCTCATCATCTTCATCATCTACAATAGCTGAATCACCGCCGGCTAGCCACGATGAGTTTCGTAGAGATGCAGCAGTAGGTCGTTCACGCCATAATGACGTGGAAGATGAAGAACTAGACATGGATCGAGTAGCAAAAATGCCATCTGCTAGCGATCTCGAATATGGCGATGCACCAGCAGATATTGCATTAGGAGTCCCAACAGGAACTCCGCCTCCCAACTGTCCAGACCGTCCATGACTAATGGCAATGCCATTACTGGAAGAATTGCTGAAAGCGCCTGTTAGAAGAGACGATCCCAACATATCTGTGGAAGTTGTAGAGATCGGCTGAATAGATGATGTATAGTTTGACAAAGATCCCGGAATGGACCGTCCAATTGATCCAGCGTTACTGACATTACCAGATAGAGATCCAGATCCCGATATAGAATTAGAGCCAGGTACTGAGGTCAGCGAAGAAGTAGATGACGTCGTATAATTGAGTCCATTAGAACTCAATCCGGTGCCATTACTGCCACCATTGAGATTACCAGCACCATTATCATTGCTAATACCTGCAACTGAACCAGAGCCGCCTGAAATGATGCCAGTACTATTGCCATTGCCATTGCCATTGCCATTGCCATTGCCATTGCTATTGCCATTACCATTCCCATTACCATTACTAGTAGAGAATGGATGAGGCCCAGAATTGGACGAAGCCCGAGTCTTACGATGATGATGATCGTTAGAAGATCTCGGAGGATTGATTCGTCTACCATCAGGACCAATATGAGCTAGCGCGCATTTTGCCCCAAACTTACAATTTCCTTTGGCAAAGTATTTGCAAGTCTGCTCTCCCTCGTCAATCGCATGAGAAAATTGACAAGAGTCGCCGGCAGTACAATTTCCTTGACGGAAAAACCTACAAGGAACATGCGACAAGTCTATGTTAGTTTAGATTCTGATTTCAAAAGCTCAAGACACTTACTCTTTTGAGAAGATGGAGAAGAATTGGATGATTTTGCATTGTGCTGGCGAAGACCAGACGACAATTTGCTCGAACTAGAAGGAGAAGAGCTTGGAGGAGAAGTGCCATTTTTTGACACCGAGGCCGAGGCCGACAAAGTCGTTGTTCGATGTGGGGTGGTCAAGCCTCCACCTGTAGAAGAAGCCATCTCAACTCGAGAAGGTGGTGGAGTCGTCCACGGCGGGGCAAGCAGAGTTTGCATTCAACTGTCAATAACGTCCCCACGAAAAGAATTTACTGGGTAGTCACGGCGATTCCCTGATTGAGTTGAGTGGTAGATGATGATATAGGACTGGCAACCGTGGACACAGCAGCTCGGGCCAAAATCAGTTGAACCCCGGGATTTATAAACCAAAAATGAGATACTTAGATCAGCAAGGTTAACGAATCCACTAATAAAGCACCTTAGGCACGGGAATTTACTTGGCCAATCCACAATGTAATCAAAGACCTATAGGCAGGTCGATTGATGCTAGGTCCGATTCTAAGTATAATAGGATGGAACTCGAGGGTTACACTAAGGCAAGGACTATCAGTAGCCAGTCTCTAGACCGCTACCGACCAATCACGAACCAACAAGTTTTTATTGCGCTGTTTAGCAAGGTTTCGCAACCAAAAATTGTGACGAATTCACGATCCAATATTGCGATGGATATGAAAGTGATGACTGACTTATCGCATCGCTAATCGGTAGCAGCCGCCTAAATGGGCGGACCGGGGGGTATGGGTTGTGAGGGGGAGGGGTTCGACAGATCCAAACGAGGTATAATAGCAGGGGGGTGGGGATCAGTTAGTTGTCTTGGCTGGCAATGATAACGTGAGAAACAACTATTATAAATCGGTCGATATAGCTGAAAGCTCTACCAGCATATTTCAAGGAGGACATTGTTTTTATGAGCTATTTACAAATCTCCACTTCTATCTACATGCTATACTAGCTCAACGGTAAGTACCAGTATTGATTAGATTGTGGTAGGGATGATCGCGTGTACCTAGCGGGCCAATTACTCTAACTGCATAACGCGGCACTAGCACACCATTCCACAATGGGCGGGTAGCCGATAAACGGGTGTGCCCGACGGCACCAGCATTGTGTAGCAAGATATGGATCGATAGATATATTGATAGGGATGCCGATAGAGAAGCCACCGACAAACCACTAGTATTTTCTTTTAAAGTAACATTTGATTCCTGACATGACTAGTTGGGAGCGATACTTGGTATCAGCACTGGGATTGCGCCAATAGTACTAAAGGAAAGGATTAGTAGCAGAGATAGCTCTAGTTGGTGTTATTTCAATCGGATGATTAGTACCAACTACGATCTGTGGTAACATAGACCACTATATATATGAATATAAAGATTTTCATGACTTTCGGATATTCAAAATGGGTTAATAGAGATATTATATAGATCTAACCGTCATGACGCGGTTAGCGCCAATTAATAGGGGATCTGTGCAGAAAGATGCGTGGAGAATTACCTATTTTGACCTTTTTGACATCGCTGCATGGTTTAACGCCGGTGTTCGGCGGGACAATGACTAGAATTACCGGTTCAGGGAATTACTTAGCTTAGGTTTATAGATACTCCAGTTTATATATATCCCGAACAATCTCCAAAAGTCACACCACAAACATGTTTTTCTCACGCTACTTGCCATCATTTAATATGCTTATTGGCACTACTGCCTTGAGCTTTCAAGTGGGTGTTCTGTACCCGTGGCACATCAAGCTTGACGATGAGTTGAAGGCCCTTCAAGTCGAAAACGAAAAGCTCGCCAACGTTGTGATTTCCCTCAAAAAAGAGGCTGCTAAAAACAATCAATAGAACCATGTTATTGGGGCCAGCGCCGGCACATTGGCGACTGAAAAAAGCTTACTCCAGGCCCAATACGAAAAAGGATGGATGGATGAATAGATTATGATAGAGTATTGTATTTCATTTTGTTTATTAAGTTGCATACAGTTAAGTGGTATTTGTTTCACGACACTTAAATTATCCATATATCCATCTATCTATCTATGATACGTATTATTCCCTCATATCTGTGGGTTATAGTGCTTTTAATTGCAAGCACAACTTTTTGCGCCAACGGTGCAGCTGATAGGCCAAGGTAAGGTAGCCGAAATTTTCTAGGGTTTCTGCCAGGCGGTGCATCAAAGTCACGGATGGTGCGTATTTTGATGTGGGATCATCAAATCCTAGTACTGATGGTTTGAACAAGCCTGTTAGCCCCATATTCCCCCTGCAGGCCGTTTCCCCTGATTCTTTATCAATCAGCTCTGATAATGCTCCCCATTGTGGGTTTGGAACGACTATTTTGGAGTGGTTATGCTTGCTATTGCGTATATTCCTATTTGGTCACCATATGCTTCAGTATGCTTGCTATTGCATCGTCAGAGGTGAGGCTGTCAAAAATTAAAGTTGCATCGACGAATCGTCCACCGATGAGTCGAGAACAGTGTTAAAAAGATATCAAAAGCTTAGTTGAAAAGTATCATCAGTTATTCCATGCTAGCTATCTACAAAGTAGAACTCAGCGCGCTTATCTACAGTGCGGTATCTCGAAGAGAATCTAAATTTTGATACAGCGACATTGGTGTTACACTATCCGCTATACTGCAAAGCCGCTATTAAATAGTTTATCGACTAACAGAACTTTGGTTCTCATGAAAGCGATCGAGTTTAACATTTCCATTCAAAGGTTTCTCTTCCTTTTTTGGGTTGTAATACACTGTGCTGTGTTGAACATAGTATGCAACCGCTTAACAGCAGCCTCATGCTTATCGATAAGCCTAAGTTCCCAATTGGGCGCGGTCTTCAGCTGATAACAGCTCGTTAACTTGACAATGACTGGAGTTAACGAATTCTTTTCGCTTCCTCAACCTGCTCTGAGGCCCCCAACATTCACTAGCAACTTTATTGACAATGAGTATAGAATGGTTAGTTGAGTCACAGATTATGACATATTAACCAAAGTCTAGCACAGAAAAATGGCGAATCAAAGAGGATCCGGTAAGTGCAACCAAGAATTCATTTTATAACAAGCCGATTAACAATCAGACCACTCAAGACATCGTGACAAGAGTACCATTATCAACTCGAGAAGAGGCTCGGGAAGCGGTTGAATCTGCTCGAAGAGGTTTCGAGGTGTGGTCCAAGGTACCACTACAACAGAGAAAAAAGAAGATGTTCATGTTTGTGTTTCTGATCCGCCAACATGCAGAATCAGTTAGCTATTTCATCTCGCTAGAGTCAGGTAAGACCCTTCCTGATGCAAGAAGTGAAGTTGACAGAGCCATTGATATGGTTGAAGCAGCATGTACATCATCATTCGGGCCTATGGGAGACCGAGCAGAATTCAGCTCCAGCATTCAAACATTCACAGACAGACATCCATTGGGAGTATCGGTGTGCATCTCTCCCTTTAACTTCCCATTCTTGATCCCACTATGGACAATTCCTTTGGCAGTGGCTACTGGTAATTGCGTTGTATTTAAGCCCTCTCCACTTGGGCCCCTTTCAGCATCCAAGATAGGTGAGTTGATGAAACTGGCAGGTTTCCCCAATGGTGTGATAAGCATTATCCATGGTGAAGAGGACGTGGTGGCGGAGTTGACAAATCATCCGGATGTATCTACAGTAAGCTTTGTGGGGACGGAACGAGTGGGCAGTAAAATTTACAGGAGTGCTATTCTTAATAATAAAAAAGTCCAATGCAACATGTCGGGCAAGAATCATGCAATAATAATGCCGGATGCGCCCAAATCCTTTGTGGTCAAAGCAATTGTGGGAGCTGCTTTTGGAGCTGCTGGGCAAAGATGTATGGCTATATCTACCGTGGTATTTGTAGGAGAATCACTTCAGTGGCTTGAGGGCATAGTACAATCTGCCAAGGCTCTTCGATTATCTTCGCCGTTTGACGATAAAGTAGATATGGGTCCTCTAATTACCAGAGAATCTAGACTAGCAGTAGAACAACAAATTACTAATGCAGTCAGGCAGGGGGCGAATCTTATGTTGGATGGCAGAGGATATGTGAATGGTCAATATCCACGAGGAAATTGGGTTGGTCCAACTATCTTAAGTAATGTCACGACTGACATGGATTGCTATCAGAATGAGATATTTGGGCCCGTTCTGGTATGCTTGTGTGCAGATAGTCTGGAACAAGCAGTGAACATCGCCAATAATCACCCATACGGAAATGGTTGTTCGATATTCACGGCATCAGGTACGGCAGCCCGAAAATTCCAACGGGACATTAATGTTGGACAAGTCGGCATCAACATGCCATTAATGGTGCCACACTCGCAGTTCAGTTTTACAAGCAACAAAAGGTCATTTCTAGGAGAAACAAACTTTTATGGACCTAATGCCGTTCAATTCTTTACACAAGTAAAGACCGTATCATCCTTGTGGCATCACCCTGATCAGGAGGATGCCGAACATACCATGCTGCAAGGTAGATCCTTAACTTAGCGCAAACCTTCTTTCTAGGCATCCTGCAGTATTTTGGCTGCTTTGGCCGCCTTTGTTGCTTTTTATTACGTCGGAATGCCGGGGTGACCTATAACTATTCTTATCACTAGGGCTGGCAAAAAAAAAAGAATCGCCAGAAAATAATAATTCAGTCTGCATTAACATTTTAAATCAGTAACAAGTTATCATTAATAATCTCATTTCATCATCGACAAGACGATTAACAAGTACTTCAGTACTTTACAGATCACAAGTTCATGTGTTCCAGAGAGATATCAAATATCTAACTCATTCCCAAGACATAGGATCAGCACGTTTGCCACTAGTTAAAAAAATAAAAGGAGCTTTTTTCATAATTATTTTCTTTTTCCTCCCCCCTTCCTTGTCACCCCGTCAGTCATGGCACCACTGCCTTGACACGCTTAGCACTGTGCCTACGTACACTGTAAAGTGAGTGTAATATCGGAATGCGGACGTGCACCACGCTACTATAGGTTGCGTACATTAGAAATAGTCTCTTTGAGGACTACACCGCCGCAGACACCAAAGTCATGAGGGACAGCTGCAGCCACCAATATAAAGCGGCGTCGTCGCACTGTTGAGTAAGGTTTAATCTCACACTTATTATACTACGTCCAAAATGATGTTTGCTAATCGAACTGATGCAGTGAAGAAGGCCGACACTTATGTGTTGCATGCATTGCTCCTTTACCTGGTTGCTAGGGTCGTTCCTCTTTTTTTCCTGTCTGTTTTTGCAGTCCAGATGTGCTTTGACTTGTTGTCTATCCCTACCACTATTGTCCTAGCTGTGGCGGTGTTCCGAAGTACTAAGGAACGAAACTGGGGTCCTAAGTGGGCTTTTGGTCTTCGAATTTCATGGTTGCTTATTTCGTTTGCCTCATTCATATTCAATTTATTGGCAGTTATTGGCTTTGTCGCTACTATTAAGATTTTCGAGCACTGCCAGAAGGTCTTGAGCAATGGAGCATCTGTATCAGACATTTCTAATGTTGTCCGAGAGCTTGCAACCACTACAATGGGCTCTCATTCTTCCAATATGGAGGAAGCATGCCAGCAGATGAACAGCCCTGAAATGGCCATTGGAGTTGCTATCATTAAGAAGACTCTCCCATTTGTTATTATCAAGCTTGTTGAGGCTGTTGTTTACTTCGGTGCCATGATCCGAGAACTCGTTGTTGCTATCCGACGAAGAGATGAGTTCGGATACCGAGCTCTGGATGTTGAACTTGGCCAGGAATTGGATACCGAGCCTCCTGCTTATAAGTAAGCAATTCCCATCTTAAATCTATTTATGAACCTGGAGATCAAGATCTTGTTGTAATTGCTGTCAAAAGGAAATTTGGCACAATTTGCAATGCAATGTGAGACATGAAATTGTCCTAAATATATTATTATTACTATTATTATCATGAAAAGTAGGCATTGTTCAGGCGAGGTGCGAGATTACATTGATAGGATCTTAGCCCTTTGGAGAGTAGTTATAAATTATTAGTGAAATGTAGATTTAACTTGTCACTTCCATATTTTGTATATTACTGATTATTATGGATGTTGCTATCATAACTAGTTTAAGTTTGTGATATCATGTAACCATGTTTTTTGTCTCTTGTTCACGTTCACGCAATTCTTTAAGTCGAGGACTGAATTTTGTAGGTTGTTTACCCGAATGCTTCCGCTTCTGACCGACTCGATCAGCTGGGAGTTCTTCCTCGGATTTGATGGGGACTTCGGCGGGGGGGTTTTCAGCATTGTCGGTTTCATACTCTTCAGTCTTGACGTTTTCAATCTTAACTTCATCTTGAATCCTTTTGCCTTCGGTATTAAGGCCCAGGCAGTTGAATATATGGTTAACAGTTTGACAAACACTTTTATCAATGGGCCTCAATTCAGATTTGATGTGGTTCAACTGACCTACATAGTGGTATAGTTTGTTGAATAGGTTGGGGTGAGGATCAGCCACCAGTCTCAACGACCTAGAGTCCTCATTTGGGAAACTTCCTTTCATATGAATCCCGATCTCGCAATACCTCATACTGATACTGGTCATGATAGCATTGACTCTATCTTTACCTTTGCTCGTTATATAGTGATAAATAGTACCCTCAGCCAAATACGCCAATGGAACAGTAGGAATTATTAGATGCGCTGGCAATGAAATGTCCATCTTTCCGATATAGTCATTGTTATCAATGAAATGGCTACCTGATAATGATAACGCGTGCTGTTTTTCAACGGACTTGTCGGTGTAGTGATATACCTCAGGATGTCTTCTTGGCTTTTTGAATAACTCAAATGTCACCTTGCAGGTGTCGTGAGGACTGAATATCACGACAAGCACGGCCCTGATATGACTATGTTTCAGAAGTATGTTTGCCTTTTGTCTTATATAAGTGGCACTTTTTGATGCTGCAAATTCGGCAACAATACTAGGAGTTCCGTGACATTTCAAGTGACGAGGAATGAAAGAGCAAAGCGGTGCGACAACATTATCATCCACTTCAATTGTCACGGTCGACCCTTGGAAGTAATAAACGTCTGAATAATCAACATTTAATAGGGCCAGTTCTCTATTTATGATCCATCCAATAGTATTTCCAACATAAGTTGACATCCTATTATTTGCCCGGAGTATTGCAATTTTCAAGTTCGGAACTACGTGCTGGACGAAAAAATCATCGTTTCTAGAATAAATCTTGTCACATATATTCCCCTGAAAATTTGAAATAGCAACATCATCTGGAAAGGGACCCAGGCAATCTAAGAATCCGATTAGTATATCGTGTGTTCGGAATCGATGATGGAGCTTGGGATTGATCTGTAGTGACTCCAAACAGGTTTCAATTTCTTTATCTTCAATTTGAGATATTTTTGACATATTGAATAAGGAAGCACAAAGTATGCCATACAGGGTTATTTATATTGGCAATTCCCAAATCTCAGAGTGGCATAATATTTCAGTGGTTTCCGATACAATCACATTGGATATTCTAATGGATATTTAATTCGTGCCATGAGAACGTAGATGGCGATCCTTAGTTTCAATTTACCATTTTATTTCTTTCTGCATTCTCTATTTAGGAAATAGAATATAAAAGCTCGTTTTTCATATTGTTTGGCGTATTGATCGGGTCATCATCTGTCGATTATGGAGATCTATGAGGACTTTTCTGCGAACCAGCACCGCACCACTGCAAAATAAATCCCACAAACAGGAATTCATCAAATTCTCAGAATATCCAGAACAGACTAGTGCCATAGTATATTCCATTACGTTACATTCTACGACAAGGACATTAGTGACAAAATGAACAATATTGAAGTTAATAAACTGCTGTCTCAACCTAACTGAGCATATGCATGCAACGTTAATTTCGGTCTGGTCTGATCCTTTGTCTGATCCCACCACTGTCGATCCAACAGTAACATAACGAATTATACCGATGTTGAGAGAATTCCCATCGGTTGATTATGATTTGCTTCTGTACCAAAACTGGTACGTATACAGTAACGTCGTTGCCACTGCTACAATTAGAATCGACATATTAAATCAAGCACATCATCGATCCAGCCAACTTAGAAGTTCCTCTCCTTAGAGGATTATCCTCCATCTCTCCTATTTAGAAATATCTGAGGAATTCCCGTTCTGTTTTCTTTACCCCGCATCTGAACTCAGAAGGAAAATGTCATACGCAATCTACAATGTGCTACAGCTTCAAACTTATTTATACGCAAACAATAAACATCTATTTATTGTACTTTTAGATCCGAAGATCGCGTCATGAGTGATCATACAATTTTGTCCAGGCAATGCAACTTTTTTCCACATTATGTTACATCTAGCTTACTTTCGTCGGAAAGAGCATCCCTCGGTAAGTCGAGCCTTACCACCGGAAGGCTGGCAAAGGACAGTGGCGCATGAACCGCAGGTGACGACGGTCTGAGCGTGTGAGAAGACAGTGGTGATGTTAAGACATCCTGGGCACTTGACGTCCATGAAGAAAGATCGAGGAGAAGAGACGAGCTGCTTGAGCTTGTGCTTTCGGGCCTCAGACTGAGCAGAAGGGTGGAGAAGATCCTGAGCCAAAACCTGATGTTAGTTCTATCATAGTGGGGTTAACACCAAACAAAGAGAAAAGGGAAATACGAAATAACGACACAAATAAAAGCACTATCTGTAGTTGTCAAATTTCAGTAACGGACATTAACAGATGCCCGCCAGTACCAGTCACCAAAAGAGCGATCGCCGCGCCAAATTGCGACATCGTGAAAAACCTTCTCAGTGGCCCAGACAACCTTGCGATAAGACTCTGACCAACCATGACATAAACAAGTTGCAAGTCTATGGTTATAAGAGTCCATCGACCTGATTTTTGGGCAAATATTATTCGTTTACACCAAGATTTAGTCTTATCTTGACCCGGTAAGACCAAGTAACAGGACGACTCAATCGCATTTGATTTGGCTCTGAACGGCCTCATATATTACTCCAAGCTGGTTCATATAATGTTTGTGTTTGATTTTGTTCGTTTTTCGCATCCTTATTCGTCTTTGTCGGCTCTTTTTTTGTTCAACCTACCATTTTATGTTATTTGAAATAAACTGAGATTCTGTTAACTGAGTGTGAGAAATTCGACTAAAGCAGCGCCGAAGACAGGCTGCGGTCCCAGATATCCGCATTTTATGTGACTGTGTATTCCTGATTTGGGCATATAGAAAGTACTGTGGGGGTTATTCTTTTCATTATCAGCCTCACGAGACCAACAGCCAAACCAGAGCACAAACCGGCTTGGTGAGGCGCACTGGGTCCTGCGCTCCATTAACGGTCAATAAATTGTGTTCAACTTAATTTCATTCAAAATATAGAATAACAATAAATAATGAACTTTATAATACAATAAGAGTACATCCCGACTAATTTTTTTCTATGCCGGCTACGATGTCAATTACATGTCATAACGTCATAATAATTATACACTACTCAAGTCGATCTAATAACCCATTATCAAAGTCATGGCTATAGTCTTGAAATGCATCAAAAGCATCAAGATCTAGGCCTACGTCATGCTCAATTTCCAGTTCTCCATGTTCTCCATTTTGTAATTCAGAGTCTTCTGGCAAGCCTGGATCTTCTGCAATCACATTGTCATCATCTGCTTCCGATGGTTCTGGCAAGCTCTCTGGTTCTGGCACTTGAAGTACAGATTCAGAGTCATCATGATCAGATATTGATTCTTGTTCGGGTTCCTCAGCCTGAGTCTCAGTCTGTGGTTGGTCCTGTTCCTTTTCAGGTGGCTCTGAAGAAGACTCTGACGACGATCTTAGTAATGATAAAGGCTCTTCTTCATCCTTAACATCCTTGCCAGTGAATTCATAGTACATCTCATCAATCACCTTTTCTAAAGTATTGGCATCTCGTACAACAAATGACCCTTCTTCGTTATAAGTTCGAGCATTCTTAAACATGAGCTGAAAATCGGCCCTAAATTGACTCAGGCTCTGGTACCAGCAATCATGTACTCGCTTCAAAATCATATCACACGCAATTGGGTTCTCAATAAGAACGTAATAATCCGGATAAAGACGCTTTGAAGGCCTCTCGAGGAACAAGTCAATTCGTCTTCTGCCATCCTCGTCATTCACTTCTAAAAGCTTGCTGTAAATGGCCTCCATTTGACCAGTCAAAATATTTCGACCTTCAGCAGTCAATGTTTCTTTAGCCTTTGGTGGTCTTCCTTTGGCACGCTTTCGCGGTGGTTGATAAGAAGCTGCTAATTCGTTGTTCGTCTCTACCACTGGAACTGGTGTCTCACGCTTAGGGGCCCTGCCCCGCTTACGCTTGACAATTTCACCACCCGGTGAGGGTGCAGCACTGATTTGAGGAGACCCATATTCTGGTGTACCATCTTCTTGGTCTGTCGGATTTCTACCAGACTTCTTCTTTCGCTTATTGGCTCGGGCCCGCTTTCGTTCAATGGCATCTTCGAGTGTATCTTCATCGTTATCCACCGCTTCTAGCCATTGTTCTTCAGTGAGGCCATCATCATAATGCATCACTTTGCGTTCTCGGGCTCCACGACCATAGTTATCAATCGATTCTGGCTGCATATGCTGTACAATATCCTGTTTGTACACTTCAGGCAATTCATCCTCTGTCATGAGTCTTGTCATCGTTCCAGATTTTCCATACTCTGCATTTCTCTTTCTGTCTATTTCTTTAAAGAGCTCTCGCTCGCTGTCATCACGGGCCAGCACCTCATTAAGCTCTTCATCATCCAGTTCTTCATCGTCTTCATCTTTACCGGACCGTTTGGCTTCTTCAGCTTCTAAGAGTGATCGCAAAAATGCTTCTTGCTCTTCTGATGTTGACTTGTTGTCAAACTTACCAGCCTGGATAACTTTACCATCAATTTCCAACTTTCGATGCGCTCGTTCCAAAATGTTTTCTTCCACTGACTCCTCAGTGATGAGTCGCAAGATTCGCACCTCCTTGGTTTGACCAATTCGATGTGCTCGATCCTGAGCCTGCAAATCTTGATGAGGATTCCAGTCAGTATCATAGATAATAACTGTATCAGCAGTCTGGAGATTCAGTCCCAAACCTCCAGCACGCGTTGACAACAGGAATGCAAAATACGGTGAGTTAGGTGCATTGAACTTTTTGAGCAAATCTGATCGATCTTCAGCTTTGGTACCACCATCAAGCCGTAAGTACAGCAAGCCTCTAAATCGAAGGTAGTCTTCCATAATATCCATGATTTGAGTCATCTGGAAGAAAATTAACACTCGATGCCCAGTTGCTTTGAACTTGGGCAATACTCTATCCAATAATTCAAACTTTCCAGCTGCCCTAAATAAATCGTCATTCGTCTCACGCCTGGGGTTGACAAGGTTTTCAACTTCCTCAAACACGAATGGATGGTTACAAATCTTTCGAAGCTGCATAATTTGATTATTGAGACCCTTCAATCCAGAGCTAGAGGCACCCTGAGCGTTTTCACCAAGAAACAAGACTTTATATTTGATCATTTGTTCATAAAGCTTGGCTTGCAATGCACTCATCTTACACTTGATAACCTTCTCAACCTTGTCAGGAAGGTCCTTTTCAACATCCTTCTTCAATCTTCGCAGCAAAAATGGTCGCAAGACCTTATGCAGACGACGAATAATAAGCAGCGTCTCTTCTTCACTGAGATCCATTTTATCTTGACCACCAGTGTTTGCGAATGGAGTGTTAAACCATTCATCAAAAGATTTGACTGAATTGAAAATCTTTGGCAACACAAAGTTCAACAGAGCCCACAACTCTGGTAGGTTGTTCTGGAGAGGAGTACCAGTCAAAATCAGTCGGTATCGTGTATTATAATACTGGGTAAGAGTAGACGATAACTTCGATTGCGCGTTCTTCATACGATGACCTTCATCGATGATCATATGAGCCCACTTGATTCTGCTCAAAATAGGTCTATCCTTGATAATGTATTCATATGTGGTGAGTAGAACTTGGAAATCACCAGCACGGATGGCATTTTGTTGAGCCTTTCGAGCCATAGGGGGACCTTTATATACCAATTTCTTGACACTAGGGGCCCATTTCTCGAATTCCATATTCCAGTTGGTTAGAGTTGAAAGAGGCACAATAACCAAAAACGGCCCAGGAATCTTCTTGGTTTCTATAAGATAAGCAATCAAAGAAATTGACTGAATGGTTTTTCCAAGACCCATCTCGTCGGCCAATATACCGTTAAGATTGTTATTGTACAAGGAAACCATCCACTGCAATCCTTTGATTTGATATTCTTTCAAACTGCCTCCCACTAAAATCGTAGGTTGTTTAGTCACCTCCTCTTGGATACGATGAGCAACTGCATAATAATCCTTTCCATCGTCATTATTTTCATCTTCAGCAACATCAGTGCTCACCACAGTTTGGTTATCCCGCACTTCCCGCTGTTGAGTTTTGACAGCTGCCGCCAAAGAAGACAAGAACGAATTTGTTTGTTTCAATAGATGTGTAATACGTGTGTCCTTGGTTTGGTCGAGTAGCTTAATATATGCTTCTTCATCGTTGGCACGCAAAGCCTGAAGACGTTGTTTTGCTGTCTTTTCAGCTCTCTTTTGCTCTTCGCGCTCAGTAAAGCTGTGGAAACTAACAATCGCTTTCGAGAACCTCTGGTGACGAGCCTTTCTAGAGTTGACATTTTGAATAACATCGCTAGCATGACGGCAGAGATTGTTGATGTAATCGAGTTTCTTTTGATTTTCTCGTCGTTGCCTTTCCATACGCTGTTGCAAGCTGAACTGCTCGGTAGCCTTGGCTTCTTCAAGAGTCAAATTTTTGATTCTTGACAATGGGAACTTATTTGTCTCATCCATCCCAACCGAGCTAAAATAAAATACGTTTGATAACAAATCACCACGGATAGCCTTTTGATAATCAACCAACTGCAACGCACGATATTCAATGATTTTGTCAATATCGGTGTCCTCGGAAATCTCATCTGACAGTTCAGTTATTCTATCGTTTATAGACTGACGGACCGCCTCTTCACGGTTGATTTTCATAGCAACTGGATCCAATCCATATGGCATTATGCTAGAGATAAATAAAGACTGTTGACGAGCGGAATACTCGTCAAATGTAACGGGTTTGGATACATAAGTAGAATATGGATCGTCGAAAGTTGACACCCCAAACTTTTGTACCATTGGCGGTGGTGGTGTCTTTACAGGCGCCGGGGGAATGGGTGCAGTAGCTGGGGTTGCAGGACCAGTGTGTACAGATGATGACGGCGAACCCTGAGACTTTTGTCTGAACATATTGAAAGAACCAGGGCTTGATCCAGCAGCCTCTGACGGGTCTACTTTGACATCACCACCAACACTGCTATTATTGCTCATGGGTCTTTGATGTGACAAAGACGGCTGTCCTCCTATGATCGCAGGACTCACCATAGATGATTGAGCCTGGCTCTGCTGCTGCTGTTGCTGCATCGACGTAAGTATTGCACCAGACCCAGATTGTGCAGACAGTTGATCAGGCTGAGTTCGCATGTTGGCAAACAAAGCCTGCTGGATGAAGGGGGGTATAGGAATGTTTTTGGTCAACGATCTGAATGCAGTAACTTGATTTCGGAGAAGAATCAGTTGCTCCTGGGTGAATGGAAATTCAGGGCCCAATGAAGGTACTTGAGGTCGCTGTGGTTGGGGAGTATTAGATTCGTGACTTTGTACATTCCCTGGTGTCATAGGCGATTGTACAGCAGGGCTCTGGTTCATAACCCGAAATTGCTGCTGCATCTGAATCTCAGACTCGGACTGAGGAGCACGCGTTGTTGCAGGCATTTGGCGCTGCTGTTGCTGCTGATGCTGTTGCTGTTGCTGAAAAGCCATTGCAGAACCCTGTTGCTGCTGCTGCTGCTGCTGCTGTTGCTGAGCCAGCATCCTCTGTTTTTGGAGATCCTGTTGCCGTGCAGTGATAAGCTTCAAGATTTTCGACAGCTCGATAAACTCGGGATTATGCTGGGCTGCATCACCAAGTTGAGACCTTAGATTCTGCCGTCGCTAATTTAGTTAGTTTCAAATTCTGCACACATGTCAAACTAAACTATATGTATGGATGGAGATCACGTACCAAAATGAGTTTCTGCAACTCTTCGCGTGTAGTGGGCATTGAAATAGCGGCATCGGGTTGCGACTGCTGCTGGAAATTCATAAACGAAATGGGCGACCCACTTGGGCCCAATGATTGTGGATTCATGTCGTGGGTAGTGGCCGGAGCCCACTCAATTGATAACAGGGACAGCTGCCGATAACAAAAGTCACCAACCTGCGGGACCTAATACTAACCACCTCGGAAAAATAAAAATTAAGGCCACACGCTACAGGAACAAAAAAATGAAAAAATTGATCCGGGTTGGCCTACCGACCAGCCGATGCTAACCTATTTTTTATTTTTATTTTTGGGGGACCCGAGGGGGCGTGAATAATCTTTGGTGCAGTCGCGTAAGGTATCGCACGATAAACGGGCGAAACGGGGGTGTGACGTCCTATGTGGTAACTTGTGTGGTAGAAGTTGCGGGAAGAAGGGGAGCGGCGAGGGGCAAGGTTGAACCACGGGCCGTATTGCGTAGGTACTGGACCAGAGCGGGTAATAATCAGCATGGCTAAGCAGCCAATGTAGTTGGTTAAAAAAAACCACACCAAAAATCAAAGGTGAAAAATCCTCATGAATTGATGGTCTAAATACTTGAAACCCATCTTTTACGCCTATCAGTTATGTTGCGTTTCCCCCCACCGACATTAGCATGCATCCTGTCCAAACTAAGCGTGCCCAGAATTGGAGTTGCCATCGGTCGTGATTGTCCTGGCATCGATGTACAGCCTAACGCCCGAGGTATGGGTAGCGGATGCAGCGCTAAATTAAGTGGAGGTGGTGCTCCTGGGGCCAGGAGCATTTTAGCGTAGATAGATATGTGACAATAAATTTAGTGCCAAAATGCAAAGTAATAGCAGGAAAACATGAATAGGTTAAATGGGTATTAAAGCTCTGATAGAGGGAATAGATGTGGTATTTCTGAATGACTGGTGTATTTAGCTGGGGAAAAAAAGATGATTTTTTGGCCTTCCATTTTGTATCATGGCGAGGTTCATTACTCGGTGACAGGCGGCATGGCATGTTAAGGGCAAACACCAAAAAAAGAAATCACAACCTTAGACACAAGGGCCAGGTCTAACCTAGAAACAGCTGTGTGCGACAACAGTTTTCAGGGAGGTGAATGGGAAAATGTTGCCATAAATTATGCCCCTATCGTTTGTATGGTGGTTGTTTTCGGTTTTTCCGTTTCTGGAGAGGGTTAATTACCCAAAATTAGATCCAGTGGGAACTTGAGATTATTTCAATTTTAAATTGCGTGGGTAAATGGTATAACTGTGTCGGCGGCTCTTTGGATGTGATGTGATCCAGGACGATGAGAGAATTTGGTTGCGAATTATGATTTGCATCCGGACTCAAGTCCGGCAGGTGCCGTCATAGCTGCAGGCGCTCCGAGTCGATGCGACTTGGACAAATGCGGAAGCTTCGTGTGCTACCAACAACAAGTCCCGCGAAATACGAATTAAATGAGCAAAAAAAATGATACTAGTCTGTTGCTTTTTATGATGTATCTCGAGTGTCTATTTTCCTTTTTATGGGAGGGCATCTTTATTGTCTTTGTTTTTCCCTTTTTTTTGCTATCAAACATACCCCCTGTTGTGGTGGTAACTCGGTCCTAGTTTGGCAACGGCACCTCGCCCTACACCCGCACACTCTAAACCTACTTGACCTGCAGAGAAGTGTGGAGCTGCTGTATCAGTTGGGCTGCTGCATGGCGATCTTGACGCACTATCCACGATCGACTAAGTTTGTGCCAACTGACGTGGGTTTTTCAACCTATTTTGAATATCTAACTGATGTTATCAAATGCTGTGGATACATTTGTATGGTACGGTTCATCTATGGCTCTAGCTACCAACTGTCATCTGTCATCTCTGACGCACTCATGTTAGGGTTCAACGGCTGCACAGAACGAACCGACTCCCTATTTAATGCACTGTGCAGCTGTGTGACAGCGCAGAGATTGCCAGCAGTTGACCAGGCCACATGATGAGCACTTTGACGTCAGGTATCGAAATCACTCAACATTGTTCGTATTTTCGTCTGGCTTCTATAGACGCAGTTCTTGTCTGGGTTTCACCTTTAGTTGTTTGCGACCTAGATCTTTGGGTATAAACAAATGTGGCACACTAAAAAGTCGGCTAGCTGCATTGGCACATATGCTTGCCAGCCGTATGCTCCTGTTGCACACTGAAGTTTGTGCGGTGCTTATTTTGACTGCACAACTCTTATGAAGTGGATATCATGAGACCAGGTACAATTCTCCGTGCCGTACCAAAGTCGACACTGCGAAAATATTTATTTGAATACAAAGTACCACTTTCGTATGGGACTGTCGCGAAGACCCTAGAAGCATGTAAAACACAGTCATATGAGCTGATCCCCAAAGAGATAACTCCAACCGAGCTAATGACCTTAAAGCGAATTCTCGAAACTCATCGGAAAAGGTCTGGCCAGATATCTAAGGAAGATGTTAACACTGAAAACAACATTGTGGAGTATGCCGCCGAACATGGAGAGTTTTCAGCAGTCACTCTTCTATGTTTCAGCACATTGTCTGATCCTAAATCGGTTCGCGAAGACAGAGATGATGCTAACAGGCTTCTCAGAGATCTGATGGATCGCAAATTCGCACTGGCATTCAAAATAGCAGGCGATCTGGCCTACAGAATGAATCACCCCGACAAGGCCAGCCAATTCTATAAACTGGCTGTCGATAATGGCATCGACAGTGACAATGCTATCTATGTCGAATGTCTTCGTAACATAGGTGTGATATCGTTTATGGCCAAGGACCTTTCAAATGCCCAAAAATATCTATCCACTGCTGTGATAAATGCAGCAGACGCGAAACAAGTGGCTGACTGTCATTATTATCTAGCACACTGCCTTGAGCTCGACCATAATGCATATCGTTACCATCTAGGAAAGGCTGCCTCATCAGGGCTACGTGAAGCATTTGCGCCTTTGGGATTTATTCTTCTGAACTACTTCAACGAGCCTGAGCTTGCATGGGAGTGGTTCCAACTTGGTGCCAAAGATAACGATCTCAACTGTTTGGTTGGTAGCTTTGACTGTGCAGTAAGACTTGACAATATCGATGGAGCTGCCGATGCTCTTTCCAAAATCAAAAAGCATGATAACTCACAACCTATTATAGATGCTCGTAAAGAGTCCATAGAAAGGCTCGTACGTCAAGATGATGGGGGTTCAACTGGACGATGGGACTTTGTCTAGATGAGAAACTACAACTACAAGTAGAGACTATTACCAAGGCATATAGCATTTGTAAATACCAATATCATAGCATACTTATACCGAGCAAAATCAATACGATGTCATAAAGGCACTATAATACCACAGCCATTGTTATAGTAGGATTCTTCATCCATCTCACACTAACGGATATCTGCATATATCTCCATGCAAGTATCAATTTAACGTGCATAGCCTTTTGACAGATGGTCGCGAAAACTGCCAAGCGAGAATTGGACGCGTCCTCGCGAACAATTTCATCTTTTTTCCAACCCAAAGCCAAGATAAGCAAAGTGGGAATCGCTTCTGTTTCCACAAGTGCTCCTAGCGGTGGATCCACCATCAAAACCGTCAAAACACCTTTCGATAAAACTAAATGGGTGGCTAGCTTGACACCAGTCCAACGTGAGCTGTTAGACTTGGAAATAGACAGTCTCGATGAATCATGGCTTGCAGCTCTTCATAATGAGCTCACAAAGCCTTACTTCCTGGATCTCAAGAAGTTTCTAAAGGCAGAAGCTGCCAGCGGCAAGACGATCTTCCCTCCCACCAAAGACATTTATTCATGGTCCAGATTGACACCTCTGGATAACGTCAAAGTGGTGATCTTGGGTCAAGACCCCTATCATAACCATAACCAGGCTCATGGTCTGGCATTCTCAGTGAATCCACCAACGCGACCTCCTCCTTCTCTACAGAATATGTACAAGTGTCTAGTGAACTGCTACCCCGATTTCAAGGCACCCAAAACTGGACTATTAACACCTTGGGCCAATAGAGGTGTACTAATGCTCAATGCTTGTTTGACTGTTCGTGCACACAATGCAAATTCACATGCCGGCAAAGGATGGGAGACCTTTACGGAGAAAGTTTTGATAGCAGCATTGCAAGCTAAACCATCAGGGATCTGTTTCATGGTATGGGGAACACCTGCAGCCAAGAGAATCGAAAAGATTCGTCCTGAAACCCAACATTGTATTTTGAAATCTGTCCATCCTAGTCCATTATCGGCATCTAGAGGCTATTTCACGTGTGGTCACTTCTCCAAGGCCAACGACTGGCTCAGCGAGCGCTATGGTCCCACTACTGTCATTGACTGGTCATTGGATGAGTCCAACAAGATAGCAGAAATCCACAAGCTACTGTACTCTGAAACAATGGGACAAAAGGTAGAACACCAGGAGGAAAAAGAAGAAAACAACGGAGGAGGACAGCAAATATCAAAAGAGGTTTCCGACAAAACGGAAATCACCACTGTTAGCACTACTATTACTACAGAGACTACAGAATCAATCGACAAAGATGCTGACAAAGATGTTCAACCAGTCAATGGCAGTACACCCAAAAGTGAAATAATGAACGACATTTTAAAAGCAATTGAACAGGACAGTGATGATGATGACGTCGATATTGCACTACTTAGCCAACCCTCCACACTATAACATCACCCACTCGACGCCAATCATCATGAAAGTGACTATTAAATATTCGTACTCGCTCGGTTAGTAAAAAATAGGCAAATTATTTTCTCCTATCTTCAAGTTGAACATACCTCATCATACTCGTTTTCGTCTAGATAACTCTTCATAATAGGCTCCAGCTGTTCGAAAAACACCAAATGTCGTGGTAGCCCGACCTTGCCAGGATATCGATCATCCAGGAACCCAATTGGGTTTTCGTAAAACTGATCTGCCTCGTCCAGATACGCTTTGCGTTCATCATCGGTCATATTAAGTGGTGGCTCACATGTTAGGAACCATGCATCAACATCGGGGCGTTGCAAATGACTTTGCCAAGGGGTGGAATGACATGGCATAAGAAATCCTACACTTGTCAAATCGGGCTCATTTTTGAGATATTCCACAACATCCATCACACCACGCTGATGATACCTTGTAAAATAAAACGCAAATGGCAAGTTGATCATAATGAAAACCGCCGTATAAAGTCTGCGCTTAGATCGAGGCAATCGAAGGATTCCCCGAGACACAAGAATATGTAATGAAGGAATGAGAGGATAGATAAAACGAACCTCTTTATGACCGAGTAGGGAATAGATACCCACGACAAACCCAATCAGCCAGACAACAATTGATCTTCTTGATTTCCACAATTCAATGCCAACTATTGGTAGATATCCAATCAAAAGTAGTGGCAGTCCTTGTGAGAAATAATAATGCCAAGGAGATACCCCGTAGAAATGAGATAGCGATTGCAATACATTAAACTTGATGAACTTTGCAAGAGGGAAAATAAATTTCCCAAAAAACAATCTGTCCACGACAGCATTCAAACACAGGCTCGACACCATAACAAGCAAACCAATTGATGCTAATTTGATGCTATATGTTCTCATCAGCAAATGAAACGCCAAGAAACTCCACAATATAGCATTTGTTGGCCTGAAAATACATGCAATTGATGCTATAGATAAACTGGTAGAGTAGGCATATATATTTACAGGGCCTCTGCTACGCCATGGCCAAAATGTTAATGCAACAGTTGTGAGAACCATTTCCAATGAATTGCTAAACGTCCTTGTTAGGCAAAACCAGTTGAATGCAGACCCAATGCTGGCTATCAATGCCCACCACGCACCTTCACTGCTTTCATCACTATCACTTCCTCCTCCCAATTGCAATTGTAATGCCAATTGGAAAACAGATGCATCAGCTAAGCCCGAGATTAAACCTTGGAACAATTTCGTTGCCAATATTCGGTCAATACCCATCTGATCACTTAATTTGAACACACCGGCATATACCAAAGGGTGAGCAGCGCTTCTCAAATGCTCAGTCCATTCCCATGTCTTGTAACCATATCCATACACAGCGATATTGGCAGGCTCCAGTGACTGCCAAAACTCGTCAGGCTGGAAGAACGTCCGTATCGTCAAGGCATTTAATGTTCGAATTGCTGCTGCCACTGCCCATATACTAGCAAATCTCCACACCTTTCGGATTGCCATTTATAGAAGGGTTCGGGGACTCCTCGATGATATGTGAAGTTAACAACCACGGTCTCCCACAGTTAATTTCACCTTACCTTCGTGATAAGATACACTGCCGACGCCCCATGAAGAAGTGGAAATAATGTTTTTTGATCTTCTAAGCCAGGCGTCTGGCCAGAAGGACAAGAATCATCCGCAACATGCAAAGGAATCGACGAAGCCATACACGGAGGAGCCGAGTAAGCAACTGCCACAGGTCTCAAGCACCAACTCAGCCAAGCCTGTGGTCAAAGGTGGATCAGGTACGAAACGCGGGGTTAAGGCCAGCAGCACAAAACCCGTATCTAAACTAGGCCCAAGAGTCATAGCAAAGACTCAATCAAAAGTAGCATCAAACTCTGCCAAGAGACCAATAGGGAGGTCAAACGTAAAACCTAAGACTAAGGGTCTAGCAACCTCTACGGATCAATTGCGACGCGCGGTGGTTGAAAAATCCGCTAAACGAGTATCAAAATCGGCATCTCCAATGCCGAGCGACGATGATGATCATGATAGCAACAAAACCTCTGGAGGAAATAATGAGAGCAGCAGTAGCAGTGATGACGATTGGGAAAATAACATTCGAAAGCTATCAGCCAGTCAATCCCTGGCAGAAGAAGAGGATGAAGGTATCAGCTCTAGATCGCTGTTCCAGGAACGAGTGGATAAGGCTAGTACAAATAATATCATTCATATGGCAGACCTTGTGAGTTCGGGCTCTGTGGTTTACAAGGCAGTGTTTGATTCACCATTGGAATTTTCTATCGAGCTGCCGTTTGGCAGCGAGAGGTACAAAACTGTATATCCAGTGAAAAATGATGAAGCTGATCCGTTGGCAGAGCTTGAAACGGTACTGGACTTGATATCATCAATATTTGTGGGGAAAGAAATAGGTATACAAATCAAACACCCATCAATGCAGGATTGTATTGTACGACGGATGAGGAGAGCTGTCAAAGCCCATGACCAGTCCAAATATCTGGAGGCAGTTGAATCGTATAATGGAATCATCAGCAATTTAAGATTGGAGAACAAATTAGAGGAAAACATCAGGGCATTGGATCGACTACCAGTGGCATTCAGTTACGAGATACTTAACCAAGTTTATAGACGAGTGGTGTCTACTCGAGCACATGAGCTTAGGGACTACAAAGCATTCTCAAACAATGTATACGGGGAACTGCTTCCCAAATTTGTCAGTCAATTGTTCAAAGATACAAAGTTACAAGAAGATGGCGTATTTGTTGACCTTGGATCTGGTGTTGGAAATTGCGTCTTGCAAGCAGCCTTGGAAGTGGGATGTGAGAGCTGGGGATGCGAGATCATGAAGACTGCATCTGAACTTGCCAATTTACAGAAGATCGAATTCGAAGCCAGAGTCAAGCAATATCGACTTCGAACTGGATCAGTGAATTTGAGATCTGTTGATTTTGTTCACAATGACGAAATTCAGAAAGTTCTGCGAGATGCTGATGTGGTTTTGGTTAATAATTATGCTTTCGATGCCGAGCTGAATGGCCATCTAATAGATATGTTTCTTGACCTTAAGGATGGATGTCAAATTGTGTCACTGCGATCGTTTGTCCCGCTCGGCCATGTTATTTCTGAGCATAACATAGAATCGCCAATCAACATTCTCCGAGTCGAAGCCAAGACGTTTGGAAATGATTGTGTGAGTTGGACTACTGCTGGCGGGACTTATTATATTTCAACTGTCGACAGATCTCGCTTGGCTTTTTTGAAATAAGCTGACAGTTATGGTTATCACGAACTAACGAACCCCCCATCACCATATTATGACCATATTTTGAATAATAAAGCACCACCATAGTGCGCAATTACTTTTTGATTCTGTCGAGACTAGTAGTTAGCCTCTTGCTCATATACTATGTAACACATACCTGGCAAGAAATGCATTGGCATCGTTCATCTTGTTAGCTTCTCCTTCAATCTTCGCCATCCATCGATCTACAAGCGCCTTGTTTTCCAGTTCCAACTTTTGGATTCTTTCTTCACTGAGATTGAGTTGAATCTGGGATGCTAATAATTCGTCCTGCAGATGCTGGACATCCGAGCTCTTGAATTGAGCCTGATCTTTGTACCGTTGAGCTGATGTAGTGATGCTTTTCAGCCTGCGTCAGTTAGATAAAACCACAAAACAAAGGTATCCCCAAACTATTAGAAAAATTTAAAACTACTTACTGAGTGGTGAGCTGTGATACTTGGGTTCGCAGAATTGTCAATTCTTGATTGGAAGACAAGAGTTCATCATCCTGAATGGCAAGCTTACTATACATTTGAGAAACCTGCTTTTCAAGATCTGTCGGTTCCACATTCTGCTGGCTTTCCGATTCCACAGTCCTTGCTGCTGCCTGTTCAACTATGTGTTAGAACATTGTGACTTTTGTCTATCAATCTATCTATTGATTTGGCACCTACATGGTTGAATCCAATGGTCGAATTTGGCCTCTCTTTGGTCCCGGTGATTCAACGCCTCAACGTAAGTTTGTCTCCAATCCATGATAAACAGAACTGGAAGGGATTGAATTAATCTCGCCTATTCGATCAAGTACTACTGTCCACTATGTTGTACAACGATTATATGGGACAAGCTAAGACCTATCTCAATCTATTATGGTGATGTCATGTAGCTCGCTATATATGCATACCCCCATATATTTATTTGATCTCTGCATCACCACATGAGGTTGGGTTGGCTTGGCAGGTTTTCCAGGGTTGGATCCGGGCTCACGAGATCAACCGTGAAAGTTGATGCCCTGAGACGTTATAGTACGATTACCAGTAGTCCAGGTGGAGTTGTACAGGACACTTTACACCCATTATTGGCTCAACGAGCAGAGCAAATGCGAGGAGAATATGATTTGATGTCGCAACAAATGTCTGAAGGAGAAGTTTTTGACAAGTCCAAAGCTACCAAATTCTCCAGATTAGGTCATATAGTGGGATTATTCGACCAATACAAGAGTGCTGAGAGCGAATATGATGAGTTAGAGTTATTGTTGAAGGATCCAGATTTGAAAGCTGAGGCCGAACTCGAAGTGAATGGATGCAAAGAAGAGATTAAGTCACTTGCACGACAGCTTCAGAGTAAACTGGTCCCCACTAACCCATTTGTGGAAAAGGCATGTCTTCTTGAATTGAGACCTGGAGTAGGAGGTAGTGAAGCATCTATTTTTGCCAATGACCTGCTGAATTTATATCAAAATTATGCCATGAAGAAAAGATGGGAGCATCGCATTGTGTCAATATCAAAGTCTCCAACTGGAAATGGTATTATAGAGGCTATATTGAGCATTAATCATGAAGGATCTTACGAAAGGTTACAATACGAGGGAGGAGTTCATAGAGTGCAACGAATTCCTGAAACAGAAACCAAGGGCCGTGTACATACATCAACTGCTGCGGTAGTGGTACTGCCGAATGAGGTTCAGGAGCCCGGGGCCGATGATTCAAAGACTGGCGAAGAGGCAGAGCGAAGTTTTGGTCCAAATGAAGTACGAATAGATGTTATGAGAGCCAGTGGATCAGGTGGACAGCATGTAAATACCACCGACTCTGCGGTACGACTGACCCATATTCCGTCTGGAATTGTGGTGGTCATTCAAGATGAAAGATCTCAGCATAAAAATAAGGCTAAAGCATTTACTATATTACGAGCACGTCTTGCTGAAGTAGAGAGAATACGAAAATTGGACGAGGAACGAAGCAAAAGAACCTCTCAAGTTACCACCGCTTTGAGATCCGACAAGATCCGGACATACAACTTCCCACAAAATCGAGTAACAGACCATCGTTGTGGTTACAGCAGCTACAAGCTCGAAGATATATTTCAGGGAGAGTCGTTTGATGAAATTGTCGACGCCATGGACGAGTTTGCTCAAAACGAAGCATTGAAGCTTCTTGTAGATAATAATAATGTACAATAATAATGTACAATAATAATGAAAAATAATCATCAAAGGGTGCATTTTTTGTATATTTCTTTATTTGGTTAAATTAATTTAAGAAATGCGTTACAAAACATCAGACAGCTTGTCAGCGTGTTTGCCAGTGTTACCCAAGAGACGAGACGTACTGGTTTTCGACAAAAACTGTGAAGCCAGATCAAGAAGCGCATAATCATTGAACCTATTGGAGATCAAAGTGACACCGGTGGGTAACCCATCGGACCTGAATCCAGCAGGAATCGACAGAGCACTCATGTCTGCAAGATTGACAAAATTAGTATAAGTACCTTGCCTAGAATTTACGGTTACTGGCTCCTCAGCAACTTCTGCCAAAGTGGGATTCAGAGGACAAGTAGGCACAATAAATCCATCGAATTGATCAAACTCGGCTTCAATTTCCTTTAAAATGTCCATACGAATGTACTCGGAATCAAAAAAGTCTGCTGCGCTGAAGTTCTCCGCTTTCTTCACAATTCCATATACAGTAGGATCCATATTTTCAGGCACTTTCATGAATTCTCTCATAGCAGCATATCTTTCAGCAACCCAAGGTCCCTCATACAATAAATCTGCCAACTTGTAGAGAATGGAAAAATCTACAGCAACAACCTCCACTCCAATGGACTTGAACTTTTCAACAGCATCTGCAAATACAACAGGATTCTGTTTCTCACCAAACCATTTGGGATTACTTGGGATTGCAAATCTAGGCTTGCTGCCAAAGCTCTTAAGTATATCAGAAGGAAGCTTTCTTGAGTATCCATATTTCTGGTCGTATTTAGCGGCAATGGAAAACACCAGTTTGGCGTCTTTGAGAGTCAATGCAAAGATAGATACACAGTCCAAAGATTTGCAAGCTGGGACCACCCCAGAAGCAGAAAATGCACCTACTGTAGGCTTCAAACCAATCAAATTATTGAGAGCAGCAGGAACTCGTCCCGAACCAGCGGTATCCGTACCAAGAGAGAAGGCAGCAAGACCTTTAGATACTGAGACAGCTGATCCCGAACTGGATCCACCAGATACATGCTTGTCTGAAAATGTAGAAGTAGGTTTTCCGTATGGACTTCGAGTTCCAACCAGTCCAGTAGCGAATTGGTCAAGGTTTGTCTTTCCAATGACGATAGCTCCAGCAGCCTTCAGTAGTGAAACAATGGTAGCATCTTGCTCAGCAGAGTATTTAAATGCTGGACAAGCGGCAGTGGTAGGAAATCCCTTGACATCTATATTGTCTTTGACTGCAAATGGCACTCCATATAGTGGAAGATCCTTGAGTTAGTCCCGTATTATTTAAATTCATGCAACCCCGCCAACTAGCATATTTATCCGAACATGGTGATCCCCGATGCGCGCGGGAATCACCGTACCCGGAGAGACAACTCGAATCGCGTCTCTGGAAACACTAAGAGAGAAAAGTAAATCACTTACCGTAGACTTTAGACCATCAAATTGAGTCTTTAGTTGATCAGGAGATGCTATAGTAATGAAATCAGGACTAGACCTGTCATAGGTAGCTACCAGATCAATAAGATTCTTGAGTGCATCAGTGGTCTGCTGGTGTGACCTCCATTGATCAATAGTCCACCCGACGTTAGAAGTAGCAGATGAGGTGACCATAATGGTAATGTTGTTAATTAGTTCAATTGACAAGAATGAATATTGGCGGTATTCTTGATATATAAGGCTTGCATCTTGACCGTTGTTTGGCGTTGCCTCGGGCTCCCGCCGGGGTGGGTTAGGCAGTGATCGCTAAAAGCATGGGACGGCGAGGAAACTGAGGATGGCCGCGGGCTACTCATCGATAAGCCGGAACGTATGCCGATCAGAGTAGTTGGCTATCGATAGGAAAGGAGAATCAACTATAATTTCGAAACGAGACCGAGTACTTCATTGTTATGTCCGAGAATATGAATATATCTATACTGAGGGAATGCTCTGTTTGATGGATTGTAATTACTCGGAGTGCTACCACTAGGATCTGCTGCTGAGACTACTAGTAAACCCGTCACTAACAAACTTGAGATTCAAGAGTCTCATTATGGTTTGACCTGGAACTATAGCCATTGATTGTTCGGATTATAGTCATACTATAGGAGATTATCGTTGGTGTTGAGCGTCTTATCTTATCATGCATGTCGGGCTATCGGCTACGTCATGGGCCAGCCGTAGCCACCTTTTACATCTTGGAACTTCAAAAGATTGATGAAGATTACGTTTCAATTGAAGTCAAGCCATTGTAAGTCATACTGTTATGAAGCGTATATTTTATTTGGAACCAATAGTTATATCGTTGACATTATTATTTGAAACTCTCCTATAGCACAAAAACTCTGAAATTCCAATTTGACCACATTGACTGACTACGCACTGGCATGATTTCATAGTTATCCACGACCTTTCTGTACTCCTGTCAAAAGCTCCTATCAGAAACTCCTATCAAAAGCTTCCTGTTAATCGCTTTCCATTGACATTTCCACTGACAATACAATAGTCTACTCAATTTGTTTCTAGGCTTAATTACATATAATCATCAAATATACTCACCGAGCTGACAAGATTACGTCATTTAAATGATCTCGGTAGGGCTACACGTAAGTTAATCCGTGACTAGCAAGATATTGCGGCACAACCGGCCGGAAAAACTCCCATGCATATGTCCCAAAGTAGTAACGGTGTCGAACATGGGTCAGTTAACATCCGCTAACCAAATCCGGTATTGAAACCGTCAGGATTGGCAGTGATTGTCGTGTCGGTTAAGGGCTAGCCAGGGCGACTAATACGACGATCTAGTCTTGCTGCAGTAGCGTTGCAAGGCAAGGCCGACGAGGAGACGGCTACAATACCGGCTGCGGTAGTCGTGAAGCGTGGAATGTACACATCCCCAGACTATTTTATCCGGGTCGGTCAGGTTGCCATTTAAAGGTGCATGCAACTGCGTTGGAGTGCGTCGATTCGTTTATGGAGAACTATCCCCTCGCCGCCCGAAAACCCCCTGTCGATGAATCACCCGTAAAAATAAAATAAGCTTTCTAGTTATCCTTGCAAAACCAATTGATTTCAACACATTTCCCCCGCCTATACTACTAATGTGTCTATTGATAGAAGGGTTACCATGGTCTTTGTTACAGTAGTATGAAGGAGATACGGTCATCCGTTGATGGAGAACAAATCTCATGACGGCGTAGATCGACCTCGATTGGGATACTATTCCGCATAATCCCCCTGGCGCCTAACCCAACGAATGACTAGTAAAGCAACGGTGCCGGACCATACCCCACAGACTAGAAAAACAAAATTTTCTATTTTGGTAGTGTCATAAAAAGCAAATCACCACAACTACGAACAGGACGATCTTTCTGGTTCTGTAAAAGACAATATGTCATAGCTGCAAAACCAATTTTTTTGCAGCGCTGGCGTAGATTTATTTTGCTTTTTCTATATAAAGAAAAAAGAACTCAGTGCCTATGGTTTTGGTGGTGGTGGATCACACCGACCATGGGTGCATCGGGTCTGCATAGGCAACCAAATGGCCGGCATATCGGTCCATCACCGGGCTGTGGGAGTGTGTGGTGGCCTCCCAAAAGAAAATAACTATTTCTAATATAAAACCCATTGTGTGGTACGAGGTTGTCTTTTTTTTTGTTACTACCAGTTGCTTACTTCTCAGTCGGTGACTATTTTCTTGTGAGACACCGCCAATTGTTGTATTTTGGGTGCCCCGCTTGTAGCATATCTACCAGTCCCGCCTTGGAATATTACTGCCAGCCTTGTTTATATTGAGGCCAGCCGTCAAAATTTTAATATCCTAAACGTTGGATTGCTTAATTGGTTTGCTGTTGCATCCTAATCTCTGTATAACTGACATCACTCGTTGATATACAAACTTCACTAATGACCGACCACAACAACAACTCCGCCAAGGGCGCTATTGTACCCCCTCCCCCAACTGCTGCCGATATCGCGGCCGCCAATGCTTCAGTGCCAGATGTGCCCTTTGTCGCAAAGAACTTTTTGGCCAAGTTTCGTCTAGATGGCAAGGTTGCTGTCGTCACAGGAGGTGCTCGAGGATTGGGATTCGCTATGGCTGAGGGTCTTTGTTCTGTCGGACTCAAGGGTATTGCCATTCTCGATGTCCAGACTGACCTCGGAATGGATGCCATTCAGAAGCTTCACGGCGCTTATGGTGTCCAGGCTCAATTCTACAAGGTCGATGTCCGAGACGAAAATGCCGTTTCTGAGATTATGGACTCCATTGTCCGAGATCTTGGTGCTATTGACATTGTTGTTAACTCTGCAGGTGTTGCTGACCTTGTTCACGCCGAGGACTATCCTCCTGAGAAATTCCGACGAGTTATAGATATCAATCTCAACGGATCTTTCTTGGTCACCCAGGCTGCTGCCAAGCATATGATTGCCCAAGGTACTGGTGGATCGGTTGTTTTCATTGCGTCTATGTCTGGTTCAATTGTCAACTGGCCCCAGCCTCAATCTGCTTACAATGCTTCCAAAGCTGCTGTCAAGCATCTTATGAAGTCGCTTGCTGCTGAATGGGCTGTGCACGGAATTCGATGCAATGCCATTTCTCCTGGTTATATGGACACCGCTCTCAACCGATCTTACACTACTCTTTTCAATGAATGGAAAGACCGAACTCCTTTGGGACGACTTGGTGACCCTGATGAGCTTAGCGGTGCCTGTATTTGGCTTGCATCTGAGGCTAGTGCCTTCTGCACCGGATCTGACATCATTATTGACGGTGGATACACTGTCTTGTAAAATATTTATGACTGCACCACGATACAACAATTTTTTTGTATTTTTCTTCTTCACATTTTCTTTCTTTTTTATTATTTAATATACCTGGTAGCAAAAGACCAGATCAATATCAAAGGTCTGTTGATAACTCATCATGGAAAGGTCGTACCTTGACATGAAATGATGCAAGATGTAGCCTTTCCAGACTGCAGAGTCTTTGAATTTTGTGGTGTACTAAGCGTGGCCCTCCTTCAAGTTTTAAAAGAGCCTGGCCAGTACTTTGAAGAATGAAAACTTGATTATCTTCTGTTGGTAACACAGTATTGATAATGTCCACTAGATGGTCTTTGGTGAACCACAGTGGTATGTTGTCAATGGCTACAGCATTGGAGAGGCAATAGACGATTTTCTCTGTTTTTGGTGACAAGAGCGATACTTGCAACGAGTGCCCATGGAATGGACGGAATGGTGCCATATGTTTTGCAACGTAGATGTCTAGTTCTCCTTGATACACCACAAATGCTTTTAGTCCCACTATTTTTATATATCTTATTCTGCCATATGGACCCATGTGGTTCAGAATATCCAAGCTTGTTGTTTCCGGAGGAATAGTGCAAGTTATGGTTTTATTCTTAGGTACTCGTTTGAGCACTCGAGCTTCTGGACAAAGATATTTCTCCACTCTCAAAAATCTTGTTCCAAGAAACATCCCATTGCCATTCTGAATAGCCAATTGGGCCATTGCTTCAGTTTCATATACAATGTATGCTTTGCCATTTATAAGCCGGCACGACATTAACAACCCGAATTGTGAAAAACATTTATATAGCGTATTTCTATCACAACTGACATTCGAAACAAATACATTTGCGTCCGTCAGAGATTTCGGGTCTTTGACTTGCCTCATGACTCTACATCGTCTACTCGACATCAGTACTCCATCCAATGACAATATCGCTCTTATTCCATCATCATAATTTACAAAATTGACATAGCCATAGTTCAGCGATTCTCCCATTGCATCATGACAAATTCTTAATGATGCTATGGGTCCGTAGGGTCCAAAAGCTGCTAGTAGCTTTGCCTCGTCCACCTCAGAGTCCAGATTGCCAACGAATACTGATATACCAACTACTATCCGATTACGAGAAGATAAGATGATTGAGCTATCAAATTCAGATGTTTCACTATCACTCCCTGGTGACATTGACATGACAGCTTCGATGCGTGGGGTGCATAACTAACCACATTAGGCGTGCGTATGCATGGAACATTCCATAACCAAATGGTGCAATTCATCCAAAAGAAAAGTGCAACATCCAAAAAATAATTCTCGCTCTACTACTCAGTTGTGAATCAAAATGTATTAGTAAACAGCAACAGTATGGTGGATGTGAATAGATTGTCTGTCATCAAGTGAATAATTCATGAGTCATTTTTACCATCCGTTTAGTCAGTCGCAACTAATTTCTTCGAATCTGGTGGAACTTGTGGTGTGCGGCCGGTTGAACGTTGTCCCGAACCTTAAGCTACCATCCATTTGACTAACCCACTCAGAGACGCACAATTAATGATTACCCCATCCTTAGTAAAATGATTGAAACGGCTGAAACCTTAAGCGCGCAGTTGGGTATATAAAGGGTAGCTGGCACCGTCCATTTGGATTTTTTTTTTTAAAATGCAAACAAAGCATTCGACCTTTGTAGTATCGTTTATTATCGCAGTACTCGCAATAGTCTTTACTACACTTTTCGCAACAAAATCAACTTCTCAAGTCACAACAACAGAACCTATCTCAGAACAAATGTCAACCTCTACTACTGCTTCCACGGCTGTTAAGTCGTTTGCTCCTAGAGGCATTGCACGAAAGTTTCTCGCTATTGAACAATCAGAAGGTGTTGGAGCTCGTGTCAGACGATCTATTGGAACCATGAATGCTAGAAACTTCTCTCCATTTTTGATGCTCGACCATTTCCAGACTGGAACCAAGGGAGGATTTCCCGACCATCCCCATAGAGGCCAGGAAACCATCACTTATATGATGAAGGGATATGTTGATCACGAGGATTTTACTGGATCTGCTGGTACCATTGGTCCTGGTGATCTTCAGTTTATGACTGCTGGTCGTGGAGTGGTCCATGCAGAGATGCCTCGAATTGGTGAAGATGGTGTTTCCCCCGAAGGCATGCAATTGTGGGTCGACTTGCCAAAGGAACTCAAGTCATGTGAACCAAGATACCGAGATCTCCGAGCAGCAGAGATCCCAATTGCCAAGCCAAATGAAAAAGTCGAGATCAAAGTTATCTCCGGCAAGTCTCACGGAGTTGATTCTGTCCAAGACCTTGCTTACACCCCAGTGTGGTACTTTGATGTGAGTATGCAGCCTGGAGGAAAGCTCGAACAGGAAATTCCTAAGGGCTGGAACTCGTTTTTGTACCTGTTATCTGGAAACATCAAGATCAACGGCACTAATGTTCCACAATTCCACACTGTGCTCTTTGACAAGGAGGGTGATGGTGTCTCAGTTGAGGTAGACGAGTCTGCCAAAGGCGATGCCCGTATGGTTATCATTGGTGGCCAGATTCTCGACCAGCCTATTGTCCAGCACGGTCCATTTGTGGAGACTTCCAAAGAGAAGATCTACCAAGCCTTTATGGACTATCAAAGTGGCCAGAACGGCTTTGAACGAGCCGTTAACTGGGAGAGTAAGATTGGCAAGCGAAACCTTTGACTAGGTGAACCTTGGGCTACTAACTTGCTGTTTTCAACTCAGACACTCGCTTTAACAGTCATGGTGATCTTTATTTATTTTGCTTGTAGATAGATATAAATAGTATATATTGATAAATGGACGTTTTTCTTTCACTTTTTTTCTTGTCTTGCTTAGTTGTCTGTTCTTTTTTCCGGGTCCTTCTCTCGCTCGCGCATATGTTGATCTCCCAATCCGGAAATTTCCCCTGAACGCTCATCTCCCGTGCAAGTAGCCGTTTCTTTCCTCTTTCTTTCCTTCTTTCTTTTCGAAGATAATAAGCCAATACTAATCACTACTAAATAAGTCTCTTGTTTATTGACAAGCTCGGACTGACAAGCATTTGTAAGATACTTAGCCCAACTTGTAAACTGAAACAAGTTGTTGCTTGCATGTTTCAGATCTGGAACCACAGGGGCATTGACGTCAAGATCTGCACCAAACCTTAACCGAGACTGTTGACATAAAATTATAAATAGCTTGCAAAAGTCGCAGAGACAACTCGGCAAATAAAGCTTGAAACGGTTTCAACTCTACAACTACATTAAGGTTGTGTGTGATTTAGCGAATTCAGGATGGAACCGACACATTCAGCTGGATCTGGGCCTTACAACACTGGTCTTGGTATAGGCACCAGCACATCGTATAACAACAATAGACCATCGGGAAGTATTGTGAGACCCGGTTCCGATCTAAATCCTCAACTATCTTCTCCACCCAATGCATACTTGGCAGGCCAAGGCCAAATAGCTCAAGAGGGCACTGGTAGAGGTCCCCTGCCCCCTCCAGTCGCCCGGTTTACTGCTCATGAACAACCTTATGATGAGGCCGGGAAAATTGAAGAAGGTCACGACCAACATCCCGGCCCCGACTTGCGACCACAGAGATCAATAAGATCTATGTTTTCTAGAACAAGCGATCGTGTATCTGACCAAAAGGACGACAATGAAAAGCTACTGCCGGTCGTACCTGAAGAGGATTCTGATTCAGACCTCGATGCTCTTCCAGATATAAAAGAAGTCATGAGTGAACTTGAACATGACATCAATGCTGTTGATGATAGGTCTGATCTTGGGCCAGGAGGATCTGCTTCTCGGAGCAAAAGACGTGGCTATAAGAAGAATACCGATAAAGGACAGAGACGACTATTGCGAAATCGCAAGCCTAGCAAACTAATGTTGGCACTACGGAAATTCTATGTGACGATTATTTCCAAAACTCTCATCACAAGATCTTTTATTTACTGGGTGCCTCTGGCCCTTATATTATTTATTCCATTGGCGATTGGTGCTTGGGGCAGGCCCGAAGCTTCGCTCGGTCACACTCGACTTTTGTGGATTTTCATTTGGCTTGAAGTTGTATGGGGTTCACTGTGGGTCAGTCGAATATTTGCTCATTACTTACCTCGAGTTGCAGAATTTTTCTTGGGAGTCATCAATCCCGTATGGAGAAAGTATGCTACTTTCGTTGCTGCACTGGAACTATCCATAACTTACTTCTTTTGGGCACTTATTTCCTTCATCACATTTATCCCTGTTTTGTCAAATAATGCCCATGCACGCAAAGACACTGATTTGACTCAGAAATGGCAGCGAACTCTTAATAACATCTTGGTGTCGCTGCTAATCACCTCTATTGTCTATATGGCAGAAAGGTTATTTATCCATCTGTTATCGGTGTCTTTCCACAAGACCCGATTTGCACAAAGAATAAAGAGCAACAAGCAATCCATAAATACCCTGAATTTGTTATTGACAGCATCTTATCAAGTATTTGAACCATTTAGTCCTGAGTTTGAAGACGAAGACTTGGCGCTACATAGCAGTCCGATTATAGAAAAAGGCTTAGGTACTTTAGGCAGAAACCTGCCTAGTCGTGATAATATTCAGCGCGTGGTTGGTAAAATGCACCGAGTTGTTGGCAGTGCTGCAAATGCTTTGGGAACAGTAGCTCGAGATATAGGAGGAAACCGATCAAATGCACCAACTACAGCCTATAGAACTGTTGTTGATGCTCTTGATAATAGACACCATAGAGAAGTATTGGCAAATCGGATTTGGAAATCTTTAGTCATGGAAGATGCTGAGGCACTGAATCAGCAGGATTTGTTGGACGTGATGGGACCTTTACACGAGTCTGACGCTCGGGATATGTTTGAAGTACTCGATAAAGATATGAATGGTGATATCACTCTGGAAGAAATGATTCTGGCTGTCAATGAAATTGGCCACGAAAGGAAGACAATTTACAGATCTTTGAAGGACATGGACTCTGCAATTGGAAAGCTACACACTGTGCTTATGTTTTTAGTTGCGTTGCTCATGATAATTATCTTTATTGGACTTCTTGCCCCCAGTGTTGGAGCCGTACTTGCTACACTAGGATCCACATTACTAGCACTTTCTTTTGTATTCTCTGCAACAGCGCAAGAAATATTGGCATCGTGTGTATTTTTGTTTGTCAAACATCCATTGGATGTTGGAGATGTTGTTGATATTATATTCAATGGTGTCAACACCCGTATGGTTGCAGTGGAAGTATCACTGCTGTACACAGTTCTTAGTGATGCATCTACTGGAGTTCTAAAACAGGCATCTAATGCTGTACTGAATACACTGTGGATCGATAATTTAACTCGTTCTGGGCCAATGACAGCGGGATTCGCTTTGACGCTAGGATTGCCTGAAACTACAGCCATAGATTTGGAAATTTTCAAAGAAAAGCTTGACGAATTTATTGACCAGAACCCTCGGGACTTTCTACCAAATCCATACGTTCAGGTCACCGACTACCCAGACCTCGACCGACTGCAATTACAAATCAGCGTCACCCAGAAGACTAACTTCTCGGATGGAATGCAATTCGGAATCAGGAGAACAAAATTGCTTCAATTCATTTCTCAGTGCGTCCACGATATTCCACTCCATATTCCTAGAAGAGAGGATACGTTTTCTAATCCAGAACTTCCAATGTATAGTTCTGCATTAGCACAAGCACCCACTGGTAAGCGACCAGCATTCGGACTGGACCAGCGATCGCAAGCAGAAAATCAACTGCAAGATAATGAACAGGCTCTGGAGGAAGTGAATGACATAAAAGAAGATATGCGAATTCAAAATATCCAGAGGACCGGTTCAACTATTTCAAGGGCTACCAATGCCACAAGTTTGAATCGCCATGTATCAACTAAAGGATTGCGTCGACGTCCATAGTTTTTTTTTTGCAAAAATGTTAATGATACTATTAATAATAATATAGCGGCGTAGCTTTAAACCTTTTCCCATCCCTCGTCTTCGTATCTGGACGGCCTTAAAAGCCAAGACATGACAGGCTCAGGAACATAGAAAGACAAAAAGTGATAAGCATAACTGCCTCGGCCAACATACCACAATCTCTTTGGATTTGAACCAGTGATAGCGTCGAAAACAGCTCTGTGAAGTACTCTTATATTGGATCCATATGCTCGGGTGGTATGTAGATATGAGGAAGCTCTGTACGGACCTGCATACAGAGATCTCATGTCATCAGTCCATGATAAAATATCAGCTCTCACAGCATTGGCAATCTGCTTGTGGTGATTGGATCTTCCATGACTCACGTCAAATGAGCCGAGTTTGATATGAACCACCGGGATGCTCTGACGAGAAAGCTCCCGATGCAAACATAGAGCAAACGAATCCCAAGTATTGGCAGAAATGCACTCTGGAGCATGGAAAGCAGGATTCAACGCACCCATAATAGAAGGAGTGATGAGAATTATTCTTGAATCAAACTGTCTAACCAGATCAATTAACCCATTTGAAAGTAAGAAAACCGGCCCAAGGATCTTAGAGTATAGTAAATCACTCCAAGTATCGACCTTGATCGATTCAACTGGCCCCGATGGATAATATAGATCAGGGATCACCATGACAGCAGCCAATTCCAAATGGTGAGGAGTTGCACCCACGAATGCAGCCACCGGAGTGCTGAGAACTTTGGCTAATCGATCAGTGCAAGCTGCAATAGATTTTGAATCAGTAACGTTGATTGGCAACGACCGTATATCTGCCGACTTTTCACGAGCAATGATTTCATCCTCCTCAGGAGAAGAAGTGGTGCAATACACAATAAATCCTCGTCTATTTAGGTCTGATGCGATAACTCGAGATATGGGCTCGGCTGGTGATCCGGCAATCAAAACCACCTCCTTGCGAGCACCATTAGCAGCCTTCAACGCCCGTCTTCGTGGCCGACGAGACCTAGTGATTAGTGCCTGGCGTTTTGTATACACATAATATGCCGAACCAGATCCAGCCCCCACAACCAAAACTCCCACCAAAATCTTGTGGCGACTGATCCACTCAGTGGTGCGGTTCCATATTGTAGGTGGAGGAGGTGGTGCTCTCACAGATAACTTTGGCTGGGGCAATGCAGTACGAGTTCGGGAAACTACCTGCTCCAAAGATTTATATAATGATGATTCTGTAAGTGTTGTGACGGCCGAAGAAGCCTCATCTTTGATGGTGGTGGCTGTTTCAAATATATATTGTATGGGGTCCATCATGCCGCAGTGAAGTCGCTAAGTTTGGAACTCTAAGTCAGGGGAACTTCAGGGGAAAGGAACTTTGGCGTCCCACATAAGCAGCGACCGGTCAAGCTTCAGATCAGCGGATGGCAAAAAAAGAACTTCAAAAATACATTAACATCAGAACGAAGCGATAGTACAACGAGATCTGTGAAACCTGAGAGATAGTAATAATAAAAAAAGAGAAAATACAAGAGAGATTGATTGTGGTTTGATCATTATGGACGGGTATATTGATTCTATCACCGCTCTCAAAAGTAGACCTCAGAAAGACACAGCATTATGGATGCTGCGAAAAGCTGCGTCATTGGCAAAGCCCATAATGAAACAGCATGGGCTTAAGGTGAAAACCCTTTGCGAGTTTTTCCCTAAGGATGGTCGCCTGCTTGGCCTCAATGTGAACCGGGGGTTCAAGGTGTGCATCCGACTGAGGCCCGCGTCCAATGCCAATAGTTTCCTGCCATTAGAGCAAGTAATAGGCACATTTCTTCATGAGCTTACTCATAACAAGTATGGACCTCATGATACCCAGTTTTATAAGTATTTGGACCAGCTGACTACTGAACAGGAACAGCTGATGGCCAAGGGCTATACTGGTGAAGGATTCATGGGGAAGGGCCAGGCTGTTGGAGGACCAGTCAGACTAGCAAGGCCAGTATCTGTCCAGCAAGCACGCGATAGAGCAGTCGAAGCAGCTGTGAAGCGTACTATAGCCACTGGATCAGGCCAGAAGCTGGGTGGATCCAAATCACAGCTGCCGCTGAGAGATCAAGTCCGACTGGCAGCAGAGCGACGAGAGAGAGATTCGAAGTGGTGTGGATCTCAGAGAGATGTGACTTCAGATGTACCAGATTCGATTGATTTGTCTGGAGATTCCGACGGAATTGATGATCAGACTGGATTGAATATAACCAAAAAAGGGGCCCCAAAATACCCGGTAGTCAAGTTATCTGCTGGTGAATCTTCGAAGGATCAGCCAGTGGTTTACATTGATGTAGATCAGCCAGTTGTAGTTGATCATATCGATTTAACTGACGAGTGAACACCATTGATTTGGCTGACTGCATGCGAACTTATTTATTTGCACTGATTTTAGTGCATTGCATACTTCAACTTGATAATTCTAATAATAATACGAATAGTTTATGGGTTAATAATCATGAATTGAATTTTTTATTTTATTTCACAGCTCAAATAGTGTTTTGCTTTTTAATTTTCATTGTAGATTTTCACATTTCTGGTTGTTGAGACTGTTCTCCTCCGGTGTGTAAGGGAGACACTCATAAAGAGAGAGAGCGAGGGAGAGCTGCAGGGGCGTCTCCCTAGCAACTCGTGGTCAGGGATTGATCCATTATCAGTGAATTTTCCTCTTGTTGCAACTTCGATTCTTACGGTTGACATAAACTCATAACATGAGTGACCCTACCAACAGGTTCGTGCCTGATTATCGACGGACCAATTTCAAAAATAGAGGGCACTTTCGAGCTGATGAGACGAGACGGCGACGAGAGGAAGCCCAGGTGGAGATCCGAAAGCTGAAACGCGAGGAGAATCTGAGCAAACGACGAAACATGGTTGTGGCGCCTGCTTCAACCGGTAGCGACAGTGAGGAGGATCTTGATGATGCGTTGGTGGATGACGATAACGAGGACCAGTTTATTCTTGAACTTCCCACCATGGTGCAGGGTTTGCAGTCCGATAACATTGATGTACAGCTTGAGTGTACCATGAAGTTTCGACGATTGCTTTCCAAGGAGCGCAACCCTCCTATCCAGCAGGTTATTGAATGTGGAGTAGTGCCATTGTTTGTCAATTTCTTGCGATCGCAGCATTCTGTTCTCCAGTTCGAGGCGGCGTGGGCTTTAACCAACATTGCATCGGGAAATGCCGACCAGACTTCGGAAGTGATTAGAGCTGGCGCAGTGCCTTTGTTTGTGCAGCTTCTCGAATCAAATGCTTCTGAGGTTCAGGAACAGGCGGTGTGGGCGCTCGGAAACATTGCAGGAGATTCTGCCCAATGCCGAGATGACGTGTTGGGATACGGCGCTCTAGCCCCTATTCTCAATATCCTTAATGAATCGAAAAAGATCAGTCTGCTTCGAAATGCGACATGGACTCTTAGCAACTTCTGCAGAGGCAGGTCACCTCCTCCTGAATGGGAGGTTATTTCCGTGGCTTTGCCAACGCTTGCCAAGCTGATCTTTTCGTACGATGATGAGGTACTCATTGACTCATGCTGGGCTATTTCCTATCTCTCTGATGGACCTAACAGCAAGATCCAGGCAGTTATTGATGCCGGAATTCCTAGACGGTTGGTCCAGCTTCTCAGTGAGAAGAGCTCCAATGTTCAAACTCCTGCTTTGCGATCTATCGGCAACATAGTAACTGGAGACGATGTGCAGACTCAAGTTGTCATAAACGCAGGAGGTCTTCCAGCACTTCTTGGTCTGCTTTCTTCTCCCAAAGATAATATTCGTAAAGAGGCATGCTGGACTTTGTCTAACATTACTGCGGGTAACTCTGATCAGATCCAGGCGGTGGTTGATGCCAACCTAATTCCACCCCTCATCAATCTATTGTCTACTGGAGATTTCAAGACTCGAAAAGAGGCGTGCTGGGCTATTTCTAATGCCACTTCTGGTGGACAAGCTCGACCTGATCATGTGCGATATCTTGTAAACCAGGGATGCATAAAGCCATTGTGTGATTTGTTGACTTCTCAAGACAACCGAATCATTCAGGTTGCTTTGGATGGATTGGAGAATATATTGAAGGTTGGTGAAATCGACAAGGATTCTGGTGATACTCGTCTCAACCAATATGCTCTGTACATCGAAGAGGCTGGTGGTATGGAGAAGATCCACTCGTGCCAGACCAACCAGAACGAGCAGATTTATCAGCGAGCCTACAGTATCATTGACAAGTACTTTTCTGAGGAAGAAGATGAGGTCGATGCTGGTCTCAACCCTGAGGCCGCTGGCAATACGTTTGGTTTCGGTATCCAGCAGCAGCAGGGCTTCAACTTTAACCAGTAGCATGTAATTATGTGTAATGAATGACGCACCTGAATTTAGTGTTTAGCTTAATATAAATCTATCAGTTTTATGTTATTTTTTTAGTTCAGTTGTACATTATTCAATGTGGAAGCAGGAGCTATGTGGCTGGGTGCGAATCAGCGAACCTATGCACTCTTTCTACTAGAAATATTCATTATTCATTTTCTTCATTATGTTGTTTCATTTTTTCCATAATAATAATTTCGTTTATATATTCTTTCATATGTCATTTCATATATATTCAAATATTTCAAATATTTTTTTACTTCGTGTTCTCGTAGTCCGTTACTTCCAAAGCCGAGTCGGCTCCGCTGCGGAATGACACTTTCCACCTTAACAAGGCATCTAAGCTGGGCGAATCGTCTTAATTTCCATCTATTGATATTTTACGCAACAATGTGGTTATTAAAACTTGGTCTCAAGCTTCCTGTGATTCAGGCTCCACTAGCTGGAGTCACCGATGGTAATATGGTGGCAGCTGCGTGCAACTGTGGGGTACTTGGGTCTCTAGGAGCAGGCATGATGCAGCCAAATGACATTCGAAAACATGTAGACATTATTCGCAAGACGAGTCCGTCCAAACCATTCAATGTCAATCTATTTATAATCGATGACCACAAGGGATTCGATGTAAAGCCAGAGCAAATATCGTGGATCAAGGATGTGTACAAATCGACCGATGTAGACTTCACAATGCCCAAGTCCTTTGCACCTTCTTTCCCCGACCAGTTTGCAACTCTACTTGAATTGGCTCCGCCAGTTGCTAGTTTTGCTTTTGGCATACTCACCAAACAACAAGTTGATGCTTGTCACAGTAAGGGCATCAAAATAATTGGTACTGCTACTTGTCTTTCTGAAGGTCAAGCATGGCAAGAAGTTGGCGCCGACGCAGTATGTGCCCAAGGCTTTGAAGCAGGTGGTCACCGAGGGAACTTTTTGGCAAGGCCTGATTTCCAAGGAATTGGTACTTTAGCTTTGGTGAGAGAGTTGGTCTCGAACCTCCGGATCCCTGTTATTGCTGCAGGTGGTATTATGGATATCACAGGCATTAAGGCTGCTCAAGCGCTTGGTGCACGTTTTGTCCAGATGGGAACTGCATTTCTGGGAGTCAAAGAAGCTCCAATTTCAAAGCCTTATAGAGATATGCTCTTTTCACATGGTGGCCAAGATACTGTTCTTACAAAGACATTTTCTGGCAGATATGCTCGAGGTATTGCCAACAAATTTACAAATATAGGAGAAACCAAGGACACATTACCATATCCTGTGCAAAATGCTTTAACTTCAGTTCTTCGAAAAACAACCAGTGGTAGAGGGGATGGTGAATACTTCTCATTATGGGCTGGTCAAGGATTGTCACAATTAAAGGACCAATCTATGGAAGAGCTAACTGCTTCTTTGACTTCTTCCGACATCAAACTCTAACATATTACCTTTAAACAGACAATTATAACAAAAATGCACACGCTTATTCTCACATATATAAATATATATATATATGTTAGTATTGTTCTGACAATTATTAAATTTGTGTTTTTTATTGTATCTACAAAATTAAATAGCAAACCTGATAAAATCTTGCTATTAACAGATCCACGGACATTGTTCTACATCAGGTCATTTACCCCATACTTCACTTCCTAACATGCAGTCGCACAATGAGCGACGCATTCGTGAAGTCTGGGAGTCAACCCAAGACAACTTGGAATCTGCTGTTGGCTCAGCATATTCAGGATGGAACTTGTTCCAGGTAAGATATGGAGGGCCAGCAGTTGGAGCCATGGCTGAATGCTTTTCAGCTTGCTTTGGACCTTGCATTGGCTCCCGTCGGCCAAGAGCAAACATACGCCGAGACTCTATGGATATCTTTTTCGACATGTATGATGAGGATGATGATGGATTGGATAGAGATGAATTGGAGAGACTGTTAAATGACGATGATGATATCGATGATCCTGGCCATGTTGATCAATCCGTGAATACTCCGTCGCATATTTCTGGAGAATTAGCAGGAGGAGAAGGATCTGTATCTGCGCCAGGGGCAGGAGCACCTCCAGCACCACAATGGAGTTCTGCCATTCGAGACACTCGAAAGTCCTTTGGTGCTTATTTATTTTCATATCTGCCGAATTGGGCAACCCCTGTGTCACTAAGATATAAGCCATCAACTGCTGGCTTAACTGGAGTACGTACGAACAGGAGTAGATCATCTACCAAATCATCTGTAACCAGCAGTTTCCGGTCACGCACAGACTTAGTTAGTGATGAGAATTATGAGGATGCACAAATGGTTAGTGACAATTTTGCAGCTACGCTTGATTTGAGACGGCCAAGATCCGTTACAACTTCAACAACCAGTATTGCCAGTGAAGAACAATTAAGGAAAGAGGAGGCATTAACTGAGCAAGAAGAGATCCAGCAGATCGAAGCCAGTAGGAATGCTGCGTATAATAAAGCGATTCAGTTGGGTATGCCTTTGAATGTCGAATCTAGTCAATCTGGATCGCCAGAGGCTGATAACGCTTTAAGTGATACACAGAGCGAGAGTGCTCCTTCTTCATTAATAGAGTCAGGAAACGGCAGTGGAGCAAGTAGTATTCGGAAGGAACAAACTGAGCAAATTGCTCCTACAGAGGGCCAATCTCAACTGGAGAATGATTTAGAAGTGGAAAATGAGTCGCAGGACGAATTCGGAGATTTCGTGTGACAAATGCAGTAATTACACGGTCTGTGCCATAATCACAGATCTACCTATAATAGAGAACCAATTTGGATTCTATCAGGATGATATGGACCGGAAACAGATTTTGGAATCAAAGCTCAATGTTCTTACAGCAGCAATAGATGGCCCACGCCAGCCGTTTAGTCATATTATCCAGGACTATTGTGATATGATTCATAGTCTATCCAATGATTCCGGTGATCTATGTATTTTGGCACTGACAGCTGGGTTTGAGATTATTCCCAAAGGTATTGGTGGGCTCAACAGCCTGGAAGCTTTTGACGTTTTATGTGCAGAGGTTTGTCGAATAGTCGAGCTTGACACTGCTCTCAAATCTGTCGTCGATTTTGTTGAAACTGTGCTCCTATGGTGGATGCTGTATCAATTTAAACTCCAGAATTGTTACTCGTCAATCGCAAAGGATACTTTGATGTGGATTATGTCATACTGTAGGGATCAGTATCGAACATTGCGGTTTCTGGTAGCAATGAGAACACGAGATAGTGATTTCCTGTCTACAAAACCATCGTTTAGAACCACCAGAGCGGACCTCATAACAGTGCTAATGGGATCTGCTGTGAGGTTTGATTTGAATTGTTATGGATTTTTGAACTCGTGTATAAAGGAATTACATATTTCCTACAAACTGGAACTACAACCGGAAATCCAGGATCATTACATCAGAGTAATGGGCGAATTTTTGCAACGCCAACCTGTTACATCCAGAGATGTAATTGGAATGTTTCGGTATAAACCAAATTCTGTCGTGAAGCGCAATTGGCAAGCGGTTTGTATTCGAATCGTCACAGTTTTTGGTATCGAGCGGTTATCGGGCGGCTATCACGCATAATCATTTCTTTATCTGGTAGTCTCCCCCACACAACATGCGTGGTGGTTTATAACAACCAACCAGTTGATTTGTTTATAAATTTAATCATTATTAACGAGTCTCAAATTTGATTGATTTACCTTGTTCCTTTTTCTTCCATTCTTGAAGTTGTTGCATCATGATATGGCTGTTGCTGATCGGTGCAGTGGTCCTGGCAGCAGTCCGGACCTATCTCATTTCAACTAGGAAACCCAGAGTTAACAACGAAAATAGCAACTTTTTACATGGCAAACGAGACATTGATGGACCTAATGTGCTCACACGGGTGAATCCAGTCCAGAAGGATTTTGATTGGAAGCATACAAGGCCTCGTGCCTACCGGCCATTCAAGCCTGGGCCATACTTCATGACCATGGCCATCAAGAATTGCCCGGTAGATGATTGGCTGTTGCTAGAAGATACATATACTGATATCACCAAAGTTCGACGAAAAATCGTCCACAGCTACAAGAATCATACTGTTATGGCCCATCCAATGGCATCTGAAGCCATTGATGAAACTTATGATGTCATGTTCCAATATATGTGTGATAGATTTCCACAGTACTTCAAGGACGATGATAAAGCACCCGGGTATCTGTACAATGCTATTCTAGGAGAAAGCATTCCAAAGACAAGTGCATGTTTCAGGAAAGATCTTGGTGAAAAGTTATCTGATCAAGAGTGCATGACAGATATGATCCATACTCTTGCTGGCCATATTGAAGAGGATTTCTTGGTCATGATATTTAATGAAGAAGACGGCCAATACTATTTACGAGGTGGATCGTTTGCATTTCCATCAGGATTTGATCCTGCTGAGAAGTTGAACCTTGCATTAAAAGACATCCATGGGCCGGTACCAATGTACAAGGAGAAGCTTCAAGTGTCAATGGATCGATACTTTGCTAAGATGAAAGTGGGTCAATTTGTTCAGAGGTACAATTGGACTATACAGACCCATAACAACCTATATTCTACGTCCAATCATGCTGCTGCTGATACTGAGGTTAAAGAATTGGATCCAGAACAAATGGATTTCAATAATGTATTTTTGCGGTGTGAACGTCAGATCTTGACTCGACTACCAAAAACTAAGCATTTGATATTTACGGTACGGACATATGTTACACCGATGAGCCAAATTCGAACTGAAGATAGAGCGCTCGAGTTGGTTGAAGCCATTGATGGCTTGCCTGAGTCTGTTGCTCACTACAAGAAAAGGGCAGAGTGGGGTCCTGCTGTCAGGGCATATTTGCGGGGACAGTCAGACGGAGCCGGCGAGCTTGTCCAAAATGATCTCCACGTAATGAGCCATTAATAAGAGGCGCAAGTTGTCAAATGCATACTAGCCACCTCTCAGTGGCAAGCTGATTACGAATCTTGATTTAAATATTATGTCTTTCTCAGCTCAGCCTCCTGGCGGTGGTGATGCAGCCTGTTTGATCTTTGGTGTGTGCGCACACCACTCTAAGCATAGCATTTCCCTTTTTGGAATAGATAATGCATGTTTGCGGTGCTTAGCAGCCGAGGGCGTATAGCCGTAATGTCTGTTCAGTAGAGGTATGATAGATATGGAGCAGGGACATTCAGAGCGGTTGCTTTCGTGTCCTCTCATTTTCTATGTGTATAAGGACTGTTTTATATCTAAAATTAGAGCAATGTATTGATGACTAATGAGTGATTCCAGGGAATCTAGAGACTCTACTATTACTTTGGCCATAATCATTGTTGGGATCAAACCCCTGACGGCGTAGCACATATTGCTGTTTTAGGCACAACCCCTGACCGAGACGAAATAGGCGCATGACGGAAAAACCACAGAGTGTGCAACTCTTCATCCTACAACAACCAGCTCAATCCCCCAAGAAAGATCATAGTAAGTAGATCTGTACAATGATTATATGTTAGATGAGCTATGCTTACAAAGATGACCGCGAGCGAACGACCCCAGAACGTCGGAATCAAGGCGTTTGAAATCTACGTGCCGTCCCAGGCTGTCAACCAGCAAGAGCTTGAAAAATTCGATGGTATCCCAAGTGGAAAGTACACTATTGGTCTAGGCCAGACCAACATGGCATTTGTTAACGATCGAGAGGATATCTACTCGTTTGCGCTGACTGCAACCAGCCGTTTGCTCAAGAAGAACCGAATTGATCCCGCGTCCATTGGCCGTCTCGAAGTTGGAACCGAGACCTTACTCGACAAGTCAAAGTCGGTCAAGTCTGTATTGATGCAGCTATTTGGTGAAAACTCTGACATTGAAGGTATTGACACCATCAATGCTTGCTATGGAGGTACCAATGCGTTGTTCAATGCCATCAATTGGATTGAGTCATCTTCATGGGATGGCCGAAATGCCATTGTGGTTGCTGGTGACATTGCCATTTATGCAAAGGGTAACGCTCGGCCTACTGGTGGTGCCGGTGCCGTTGCTTTGCTGATTGGACCTGATGCGCCTATGGTGTTTGATCCCATTCACGGATCATACATGCAACACGCCTATGACTTTTACAAGCCAGATTTCACTAGCGAGTACCCAGTAGTGGACGGTCACTTTTCTTTGACTTGCTATACTCGAGCTCTCGATCAGTCTTACCGATCATACAATGCAAAGGCTGCCAAGAGAGGACTTGTCTCTGGTAAAGAAGAAGGAATTGACCGATTCGACTATAGTGTATTCCATGTACCTACTTGTAAATTAGTCACCAAGTGCTACGCTCGACTTGTGTATAATGATTACCTCGAGTCTCCCAAAAAGTTTGAGGGTCAGGTACCTGAAGATGTCAAGGGTCTTGACTATGAGACTTCTCTTACTGACAAGAATGTTGAAAAGACCTTCCTGGGAATCGCCAAGGCCCAGTCTGCCAAGCGAATGGCTCCAAGTTTAATTGGTCCCACCAACACTGGAAACATGTATACTGCTTCGGTGTATTCTTCTCTTGCATCCTTGCTGACCTATGTTGAGCAGGACCAGCTTGCAGGAAAGCGAGTCAGTCTGTTTTCTTATGGATCTGGACTTGCTGCGTCTTTCTTTTCTCTTGTTATCAAGGGAGATATTTCTGCCATTGTTAAGAACCTGGATCTCAAGAACCAGCTTGATACTCGAAGTTTTGTCAAGCCTGAGCAGTATGAGGCCGCATTGGCTCAGCGTGAGAAGGCCCATTTGCAGAAGAGTTATACTCCCACTGGATCTATCGAAACATTCAAGAACGGTACCTACTACTTGACTGAGATTGACGACAAGTTCCAGCGAAAGTACTCTGTCAAGGAATTGTAAAATATATTTTTTAGAGCATACTGTACATTCCTAGCTGTGTTATGAACAGTGACTACTACGACGAGGTCATTTACTAAATCAAATGACCAGATCAGATGCACATAGGATTTCACCAGCAAATAATAATTGAAACTAGAAACTAATTAAAACCAGTTTTAATAAAGTTCATCAAACTCCTTACGTTGACTCGTTGGAGCCTACATATGTGGCTAGCAGTGGTTAATTTTACCCACTCTAGCCCACCACGCTACACCCTGCATACACTCACCTACCAACAACCAGACTGGCGAACGATTGTAAATGGAAAAGGGCCAGGATCAGGTCCTTGATTTGGATCCTGATATCGAAAACGATATAAGTACAGGTGGGAATTTCCATTATAGTCCTCAATTTTTGCATCATATAGTGAAGGATCGAAATGAACGGGACCCTGTGACGAGTCGCGGTGAAGCCCCTGGGCAACAACTCCAGGATCCCTTGCCAGTTGACAGGGTGAGCTCTGGCTTGGCAGGTGCTCTAAATAGTGACGACAACTATGGCACTGTCAATGGTAAAAACCGTGTCAGTGTTGGGTCTGGCGTTGATATGGGTTCTGATGGCTCTGGCTCTGGCTCCAGCGCTGGGTCAGAACCAGGAAACGACAGGAGCCGATTAGCAAGACTTTCTGGCAAAGTATCCCCAGTAGAAATATCTCCACCAGGACGGGCTAATACTATAAGTCCATTACCACGACGGGTGCCTCTTGTTGAATCACGAGATGAAATCTCTAAAAAGCTACTAGGGCCAGTACATGGCCGTACAGTATCGGCGGGTAGCTATTACGACATGTCTTCTTTGAAAGCATCAGGATCCAGACAGCGAAGAAGTCTATATGGATCAGGTGAATGGTATGACAACATGGAGAGCCCAATTACAAGACGACAACGACAGAGACTGTCATTGACCCCAGAAACATCCAGACAAATAGGCGAAATATCCAACCGTAGACAGTTGAATCTTGAGAATTATCGGACGCGACTCGACTCACGTTTGGATTCACACCAGGGCCATCGACCACGGAGTATGCTTTCGTCAAGTGAAGATGACCGTGAATTTGAAGATAATTTGAATGCTCTTGTTGGTACTGGGCCTGTTTCTGGGCCTATTTCTGGTGCTATGCCGCGCCCCACACTGGCAAGCTTAGCAGGAGGAGGCACTAGGAATGGCACCAACGGTCAGCCCCAACCAATTCCTTCCAATGGTATCGAGACTCCACCAAAGTCAATAGAGACTTCAATTGATGATGGTTCTCCTGGTTCTGGATCGTCTACGAAGCAGCGTCATTCCTACCAAGCTTTGATGCTCGACCATATGATGATCCGCCAGGCTATCAAGGTCCTGCAAGATCGACTTTCCTTGCAGGAGGAACTGCATACAAAACTTCTATCGGAGTTGGACAGCGACGAGGTCGATCAAAAATTGAACATGCTGCTCAAGAAGTTCGATGGTTCTAATCAAAATTCCCAGCATGACGAAAAATATTCTCAAATCCAAACTGAGCATCCAGGTACTGCATCTGGTGCATCTCCAGGCCGGTCCGAACTCTCAGCCACGGCGGCCCCTGCGTTGGATTCTCAAGCGCCACCACTACAACCACATATGGATAATGCGGTAGTTGCTGTTAAACAACAAACCAAATCCCTGAACAAGTGGGTGTGGTGTATATTATTACTTTTTACCACCGTTTACGTGTAAGTAACTTTGGCTGGACTTGGACTAGTGTAACATGAGATTTGAAACTAACCTAGATTGATTGCCTACATGCGTCACGAGGAACAGAAATTCTTCGCGACCCTCAACTCAATGGGTCCAACTGAGGGGTTCATAATCGAACCACTTCCTTTATTCAGCTAGTTTAGGCACACGGCCCGCATATTAGCGGGACTCTATTGCCACCCCACTTGACGTCACTCGCCCCCCCCTGGTTTTCATGACTCAATCTGGATACAGGGGACGACTAACTGTGCAGCTCCGGTCTGTCCCGTCATGCACGGTGTCATTGCTAACTACTGTACTGCATGTCCCACACTAAGCTATTATTTATTGCAACGATACCATTTGTTATAATATGAGATTCGAAGTCCCAATCATTGTATTCATTTTGCTCCTGCACCTTTCCATAATTGAAGAATTCAATATTTTTTTATTTTTTGGTTTATAATAAAACATTAGTAAAAAAAATACTCATTGCTTTTCGGCATAAATATTTGTAGCAGAGCATCATTGTCCGACGACTCGGTCCTCCCGCCCCCCGCCATCGCATTGCCTATTACGGCTATGAAAAAATTGCCGGTGTCCCGTAACGGATCCACCCGTAAGTGTCAATAGACGATGGCAAATCGTACTTAAACTATTTCATAGTGGCAATATCAAACTAGGCGGGCCCAGTTGTTTACACCTCTTTAGAACCGGGATTACATTTTCGACACCTTGCGAACTGGTTCGCATTGAGGTTGATTGGACTCGTATGTGAACAATGTATGTTATTAGTTTGAATTAAATTATTGTGTGTGGGGGAGTGTCTAACATCAGATGATATTCAAGCCATTTTCTAATATTTCGAGGCACGCAGTATTGGCCAAAAACCTTTGGTACCAGACTGCTTCCTCGAATCAACCCTACCAGTCTCCTCAACCATCGTTTTTTGTCACTACTAATCAGCTTCAGAGACAGCAGTCTCAGCTAGCTGTAAGAGGGGAGAGTTCTTTTGGACATAATGACTCTGCATTTAGTGCCCACACTTCAGCTGGAGCCTATGCTGGCCTGTGCAATTCATGTCCCTTCCCAGTGATCTCTCCATTATCTGCGTTGGATGATGAAAAGCAGAAAGAGGTTCTAGCCAACTCGGCTGCTACTGCTCCTAGTTCCAGTGGGTATATGATCTATAACCACCAGAGATCATTGAAACTTCCTCATACCGTTCAGCATCGAAATTTCGCTTCTAACGATGGAAGTAAAGATGATAATTCACTTGAGCCTGGTGAGACTTTCAATGATGAATACGAAATAGTCGTTCAGAACAATAGCCACAGATTGGATGATGATGTTCCATTATCACCGCGATCTTCTCCTAGATCTTCACCGCGATCATCTGTCGCCGGGTCTGAGGAGTTCGGTCTTATTGAGGATGAAGACATTTCCACAAGCAGAATTGCTAGTGAAGTTGGTTCCCCTGCTACTCTCGATTATAGGGGTAGCGATGCCAATGACTCTATCTCTGTGTCTAGTCAAAGTGGTGGCGACAGTTCAGGTTATATTGGAAACGCCAACACTACACCTCCTCCCCCTGACGGTGATAATCGTGCATTTTCTCCTGCTTCTTCTGATATTTCGGCAGAAAGTATTCTATCTGAGGAGGATAAGATTGCTGCAGCTTCTGCTGCTGGTGAATTCAAGGTTGTACTACAGTTGTTCCAATCTCTCCGATCTAAGCAGATTCCTTCGGTTGATGTATTCAACAAATCAATGCTATCATTTGCCAACCTGGCACGAGTGCGGGCTGCTCGTTCTGGGGCTGCTTGTGATATGACTGGATTGCTAGACATTTATGCCGATATGTTGACCTGTAAGGTGGTACCCAACCTGGAGACATACTCAATACTCATTAATAATTTGGCTGAAACTTCAAGGCTGAGAAAGGACTCTTCAAACTTGCATATTAATACCCGAAAAGTCCAAGATCGCCACAGTTCATCGCTATTGAAGTCTGTCCAACAGGAATTGGACAATACCGATGTTGCTGGACTCTACGCTGGACTGGCTCTAGATATTTTTGAAGCTAGTATTTCTGTAAGACATCAGCGATACAGTGCTGAGACTTATGCGAATCTCCTAGATGCGTGCCTTTTCCAAAATAGCATGAAGCGTTTACCGTTGTTATTGAAGTCTATTCAATCTTCTGGAATTTTGGATGTTCCTACTTCATCCACTGTTTTGGATATTCTGTTAATCCGTGCATTCGGAAAAATTGGAGATTTGAAAAATGCTATGGCTATGTTTTCAAGATTTCCAAAGGATAACAGGGGTTATGGATCATATGGTGCCATGGTCGAGGCTTTCTTTGACTCTAAGGACCCAGCTATGGCCGTTGGACTTATCAAGGGTTTGATGGATGCTAACACATCTGAGTTCATTCGATCTGATAGTTTTCAACAGGTTTTATTTCAAGTGTTCAAGGGATTTGCTTCTTTGGGTGAAGGAAATGATACTTGGAGATGGGTCCAGCAATGTGAACAGGATTCTTCTGTATGCCCGATAACGTTGGAATCTCTAGTTGAACCGTTTTCAATTGTATGTGGTAAAGGTGACTGGCAAGTAGGATCTGAGATGTTTGATTTCATGTGTGCATACGATGAAAGTAGAACTCTTGACTCATTCAATGATGCCAGGTGTGATTTCATACTCATGTGCATAAGTGAGAAAAAGACTGAGCTCTTATTGAAGGCAATTCATGAGACTCATCTTAGAAATGCTCTGTGGGATGAAACCACTGTGGTCAAGGTAACAAACCATTTGTGTGACATAGGTGAGATTGATTTGGCCCTAGACGTGTTTGTCATGCAGTCAGAAAAATTGGCTCAATATTACAAGAAGCATTCTCTGCCTTATGAAGGTTTTGTAGATGAAGCTTTTGCTGCTGTGGTATCGCATCTTAAGGCTTTGGAAAAGCTAGATGTCGATTCATGTTTAAGTCTTTGCAGGCCACCATTTTTGACCCCCAGAGTCTTTGCCAATTCCACAGGTGGAGGTATCGATATTATTGAAAAAATCTGGTCTTCGCGCCAGAAAGATGAAGGAAAGTTTGCCGACTTGTATTCTGTATCCAGGACATTGCCTCTTGATATTATTCGAATTCACATATCTTGGGTTAAAGCTTCTTCAGATAATAATTCTTTAGGAGGCCTTGCCATCCCTTCGCAACTGCTTCAAAAGCTACAGGCTTCGTTTTCCATTTTTGTTAGTGATGCTATTATGTTTAAGCTACCAGTGTCAGATGACCTCAGTGAGCAGATTGTAGAAACTCTTGAGCTTGTCGGTGATATGCCAACCAGAAAGGCTTGGCAACAGTATTCGACGGAGCCCAAGACACAGCAGCAACAGTCCGAGATAGAGTCCAAGGTGGACGTTGCAGAGCAACAGGAACAACTGCAACTGCATATCAACTCTGAGCACATTCAAGGCGACGTGGTCGAAACTGGAGAATTCCAATTCCCACCTGTCAATTGGGAAGCATCGAGCCAGATTGTTGCATATGCTAGAGTTGATCATGGTCTCAAGCAAGCGTTTGAAATCCTTAAGAAGACATTAGTCAAGAAGGAATTGGTTAATCCCGATGCGCTGGTAGCACTCATTGAATGTGCCGGTGCGGTAAAGTCTAAGGAGATTTTGTCTGAAATTTACAGTATGAGTCTTCAGTACTTGCCCCATCCAGGAATTTCGTCTGGGTCGTGGGATGCATGGAATATGATTCATAGAGCAATGGTTAATTCTTCGGCAGAAGCTAATTTTGATCTGGCACAAGCGGCATACAGAAACTTAATTGAAATGGGGTCTTGCCCAGATGCCACAGGATATGGGCATTTGATGGCAAATGCTCCAGTCAACTCGAGTAGGGATGAGGCCAGCGACGCCATCAATATGTTTAACGATGCCAGAAGTTACGGAGTGGTCATGAACACATTTGTGTTCAATGTATTACTTTCCAAGTTATCCAAGGCCCGTAAATTGAAGGAGGCAATGGCATACTTTAGTGAGATGGAGGTTCTACATATCAAGAAGAGCAGCGTCACCTACGGTACTATGATAAGCGCGTGTTGTCGTGCTGGTGACGGGGATTTTGCTGAATCACTTTTCGAAGAGATGGAAGCTTCCTCAACTTATGTTCCACGAGTTGCTCCTTTCAATATAATGCTCCAGTATTATGTTCACACTAAACAAGACCGAGAGGCTGCTGTGGCTACGTATAACAAGTTGAGACGGGTTGGGTTGACTCCTTCAGCCCATACCTACAAGTTGTTGATTGATTTGTATAGCACGGTGTACCCTATTGATCTTGCTTCTGCTGATAATGTTCTTCTTACCATTATTAAGGATAAGAACCAGATCACTTCTCAGCATTATGCAGCGCTTCTGTTTGCTAGAGGGGTTGCTTTGCGAGATCTTGATGGTGCCCAAAAGTTTTATGATAAACTTGTCAATGATAAACGAGTACGACCTGATAAGGTTATATTCCAGTCATTGCTAGAGTCATATGTGGTTAATAATGGTGTCAAAGAAACACCAAAAGTTTTGGCTGATATGGTCAGGTATGGAATCGATCTTAACGCTTATATGGCTAATATTTTGATACGAGGATGGGCTTCTGTCAGTGTAGAGAAATCAGTGGGTTTGTTCGATTATATTCTGAATGCCAATATTGCTGAGCCTTCGTCTTACGAATCAGTCGTGAGAGCATTCTTATATCACGATGATCTACCTAGCGCTACTAATGTTTTAAACCTAATGAGGTCGAACAGATACCCTGAACCCGTGGTTCAAAAAGTACAAGCGCTTATTCAGGGCCCATTACAGGATATCGATAAGGAAAGGATCCTCCTTGACAGCATCTTTAGGCAAGATGCCCATCGACTCGGTCCAGTCGGCTCTGCTGGCCCCGAGCACTAATACTAAGAATGATTTTTTTGACGAAGTCTATGAGCATTTAATGGATAGTTGGATAGTTTTTTTGTTATTGTTTTTTTTAATTGATTATTAATTAATATTTTCGGTTGGTGTATTAACTTAGACTTAGTTTATAGTTGAGTTTAAACTGGTGTTACTATTAAATCTGACTGGATTTAAAAGGTTTTGTTTCTTTATGGCTTAGTTTGGTTCCCCTTGGCTTCTCGTATTAGGTTCGTTTAATTTCTCTCTCGCACGGCCTTCCGGAATCTCCGGCCTCTACATATGTCCGACGGATTCCATGCACAATAGCTGCAGGTCGCGCCTTGGCTGCGGTTAATTGTGTTGGTAAATTTTATATAAGTTGGAGTGTTGCCCCGCATTTTAGAACCTGGACATGCAATTACCTCTTTGACGAAAACAAAAATGCCTACGGAAATCATTATTGTTGGCGGCAACTTCGCGGGAGTTATTGCTGCCCAGGCAGTGTTGGGTTTGAGGTCAATACGGAATTTCCATGTAACTCTAATATCACCCTCAACGGATTGTTATTTCAATTTAGCTGCGCCTAGAGCAATAGTGGAACCTGAGATACTAGTGGATGCCAAAAAGCCGGTGTTTTTCCCATTATCAAACATTTTAGGTGGGAATCCGAATATAGATGTGGTACAAGCGGTAGTCACGGCGGTGGATCTAGACGCTCGGTCAGTATCTTTCAAGGGGATGAATAATGAAATCTCTATTTCTTATTATGACACTTTGATATTTGCGTCTGGTGCTAGAAGCAGTCATCCAGCATTCAAATTATCGGGAAGTCACACAGATATTATCGAAGAATCGGAGGATCTGCAGCAAGCCATTGAAAATGCAGAAACGATTGCCATTGGCGGGGGAGGCCCGACAGCGATTGAGACTGCTGGTGAAATCGCTGGAAAGTATGGCGCAAAATCTGGCACAAAATCGATCACTATATATGCAGAGTCCGGGCTACTGAAACAATTCGGTGGCATGGGATCCAGTGCCAAAAGTAAGTTAAAGGCATTAGGAGTCAATGTGGTGGTATCCAAGGTGAAATCGGCGGTTACTATCCCGTCTGGTGCAACTGAATTGGAGATCGCGGGAGAAACCGCACGACCAGTTGTAGATCTATATATTCCACTCACTGGTGTTACCGCTAATACGGAATTTATCAAGCAAAAGAAAATCCTTGATAAGTCGGGCTATATTATCACTGACAAATACTTACGAGTGGATGGATACAATTCGGTATATGCTCTCGGCGATTGTGTCGCGGGAATGCCTCGAACATTGATGGATTTGTTTGAAATCCAAAAAAGAGTCATCTCTTCGACTCTAACTCATGATCTGGTTACACGGAGCCATCCTGTATTTCCATATGCTCCTGCCAGCTCCACCACCATTTTGGTGCCAATTTCCAGAAAAGGTGGTGTAGGACTTGTTAAGGGCTGGCATGCACCTGGACTGGCAGTTAGGACTATAAAGTCTTCAGATTTCCTAGTACCTCGAGCCCCGTCATTTTTCATGAAATGATCACACCCTCTATTTGCATCTATGGCTCGGGATTATTGTATATTTTTTATTATATTTCACTTTTGAATCAATTTTGAACTTTATTTGATGACCGTATTTGTGTTGCTCGTGATGTGTCGTTGTATTTCTCGTATTTCATGAATGATTTGCCATTTGACTATATTTCCGCTTCACACGTATATCGTCCCCCACCCTCCATCTCTTTAGCCCCACATCTTCCCCGCACTTTGACTCTTTACCTGTCACCCCCAAGCGAGCTGAAACATAGGAATAGACCCAATGTCTAAAGTCATGCTACCGGCCACGGCGAGAACTGGGTTCTTCCAGAAGTCTCCGGAAACAGACAAGAACCAATATATAGATGATAAGAGCTTACAGCGAGTTCTGACTCGTCTATGGTCTGATTCTGTGTCGGATGAAGAGGACTTGCTGTTGACTAAAGCTTCTACAGAGCTGACAGATCTCGGGCAAAAGGTAGTGACTCCTGAAGTTTATGAATGGATCGAAGATGCGGAGAGGAATCTTCCATCTATTGTAGAGCAAGATACGTTTGGACATAGTGTGAACAAGCTGATCACCAGCGAAGGATGGAAGCGTTTGAAACATTTCTCGGCCACCAATGGCATTGTATCCACTGCCTACGAAAGAGAATATGGAAGTGCTAGTCGGCTTGTCTCGTTTGCTAAATTGTATTTGTATGTACCATCGTCAGCGATGGTTTCGTGTCCGTTAGCTATGTCTGACGGATGTGCCCGCGTCCTGGAGCTTAATGGCCCTCTACCGGGATACGATATGACGGTGTTCGAGAGACTAACATCCAGGGACCCCGCAAAACAGTGGATGTCGGGACAATGGATGACAGAGCGACCTGGTGGATCTGATGTTCGAAATTCTGAAACGGTTGCCAAGCAGGTTTCTACTTCTACCTACCGTGCTAAAGGTTTCAAATGGTTTTCAAGTGCCACAGATTCCCAGGTGGCTATTTTACTGGCTCACAGGGTTAATGCCCAGGGAAGGCATCGAGATAATGGCTCGTTGTCATGCTTCGTGGGGTATGTTGAAGAGGGAAGTGTCCGACTGCACCGTTTGAAAAAGAAATTCGGAACTCTGCCACTTCCAACTGCTGAAGTAGAGCTTCAAGATATGAGATGCCATATCGTAGGCACTCCTGGCTCTGGTGTCAAGACAATTGCGTCTGTTTTGAACATTACACGAGTTTACAGTGCTATATCATCGGTTGCAGACTGGCGAAGGGCACTGTATATTGCAAAGGAATATTCCCTTGTCCGCAGCGTCTTCGGCACAAAGCTATGTTACTTACCAGCTCATGTTAGGACTCTTGCTGCTGAGGAAATCAATGTTCGAGGACATTTGTTTCTTTCAATGTACGCTGGCTCGCTTCTTGGAAAGGAGGAAACTGGTACTCTTAGAGACTATGAAACCCCACTTTTGAGAATCATCCCTGGACTTGCAAAGGTTGCAGTTTGTAAGCGATCTATTTCAGGGGTTTCAGAGTGTATGGAGGCTATGGGAGGTGTTGGATATGTGGAGCATGATATTCGGATTAATATTGGTCGACTTTTGAGAGATGTGCAAGTAAATTCTATCTGGGAAGGAACAACAAACCTTCTCAGTGATGACCTCATCCGTTATATTCACAAGAATTGGCAGCTTTGTAAAACAGCGATTCTAAAACTTGTCACTTTTAAAGGAACGTTTCCTCAGAGTCAAGGTTCTCGAGCTAAAATGAGCGAGGTACTTGGCCAGAGGTTAACAGACTGGATCAAGCACATTGAATGTTCTACTTTGAATGTGCTGAGACGAGAAGGAAGAAATCATATCATGTGTCTTGCGGACATCGTAATCTCTGCTCTTGTTCTGTCTGACGTTTCCCATGACGCCAATGAAATGTCAACGGACGATATAATTGCACATGCCATTGCATCGAGCTGGGTGTACCAAACTGGAACTCGTGACTTCGTGGACGATTACATGATTGTGTACGGTGAACAACCTGTTACTGGTGGTGAAGCCAAGCTGTGAATTGATAGAATAAAATAAAAATATGCAATTATTAACATTAATGTGTATGTCTCTGTATAAATAAAATTAGTTAGATTCTAGTTTCCTTTAAACCAAGGCGTAATCTTCGAGCTTTATCGATTCTCTGGCCAATTCGAATCTCGAGAAATAAAAACCCCAGTGATAAGATGCAAATACCTGACATCAGAGTAAAAGCACCGCCTGCTCCTAATCCGCTCACCATCTTTTCAATAACAGCCAATCCTGCAGCACAGAGCAAGCATCTCGTGAGATTTACAACTGCTGTTGAACTCGCAGAATCGTTAGGAAATAAGTCGACGAGCAAGGTGCTGGCTGTGTTGATGAAGTAGGTTGCCGAGAACGAGATAAAAAAGGTTGACAAAACGGGGACTATGTAATGCACATGGTATTCAATGGTCCATCCAAAGATAATACAAAATGCTGCTACAATGAAGGTCGCATACATGGAACCACCTAATCTTGCCTTCTGGATGCAAAAATCTTGCATATTGACTGGAATGCCTTCAGCTCGGCACTGCTCTTTGAAATTGTGCAAATGATACCGGTACAACGAGTTCATGAGCCTTCCAGATATAAGGCTTCCTACAAGACTTCCACAACCACTAGCGAGATATGCGTAGCCAACTTGAGAAGACGAAAACCCATACTCGTTGCTCAACAACGTAGACATAGAGGTCAAAACCATGAACCACGCTGTATAATGAAGTGCATTGGGAATCAGAAGAATTATGACATCGAGCTCTCGAAGCAGTCGAATAGTTCCAAACAAATTAAGAGGGTGTCTCTGTAAAGGCTGCCCATATTCGGGATCAGAGGGCATTAATGGGATACCTCGATTTTTGTGTCGGAAGTAAGCATATGGCGACCAGTTAATTGCAAACCTAGGAAATATCGACCCATCTCCAGCGATGAATCTATTTGTCTCAGGCATGAGTACAGCAATTGTTGCCAAAACCACAGCTGCTGCGATAACCAAGAACCAAAATATTGCTCTCCATCCCATACTCCCAGTGATCCCACCACCAATAACAGGTCCAAAACAATTCCCAAGCAGACCAATACCGCTGGAAACACCCATGTAAGAGCCTCGATTCTTACGAGACGTTATATCTCCAATCACTCCACTCATTACAGCCACTGTAGACGCTATTCCGGCGGCTTGAAGCATTCGAAATCCGAATAGCATCCAATAGCTCTTCGCCAAAGCCAAGGCTATGCACGCTCCAATATATAGGATAAAACAGATCAGGTATACTGGTCTTCGGCCTATTGTGTCAGACAAAGTGCCTAGAATAGCAGGTGACAAACCCTGAAAAATCGAATACACCGTCACCGTCAAATTAAGCTTTTCAGTATCGACATGAAAATCACCACCAATGCTTGAAAATGCAGGAAGATATATTGGTACCGATACTGTAGAGAAAAATGTAGCCATAGACGCGATCGCAGTTATGAAACATCTCTCATGGAATGAGTATACTGTCACTACTGGTAAAATACTACTAGCAGTGGTATCATATCTTGCTGCTTCTGGCATGGCTTGGTCTGCATCAACAGTAGGAGCACGCTCCAAATCAAGCTCCTTCTTGGGCACCGCTGATGCTGGATCTGCTTGATCTCCAAGTGGATCAGCACCAACAGTAACTTTCTCGTATAGTGCCTCCGGTTCTTCATGGATTGAAGACCCATCTCCATAGTCCGACAGTTCATGAATAGATGTAGTCATGACTAGTTATAGCTCCAGGAAATCAAAAGATATTCTGTAAACCCATTGAAACAGCTTTAATAGCCGTCGAGAACACAAAATAATGCAATAACACGCCAATAATTAATCCTTCTCCTCTTATGCAACAGACACGAAGTATATATATATATAATATTATATTCTCAATGTCAAGGCTATACCCGGAGTCGGCTAAGTTACCGACGCAAGACAAACGTATCGATAAATGATGCAAATTTAAAAGGTTCTTCGTCAAAAGTCTATGACACAGTATTACTAGTACAGTGTTGAAGCTATGATCTGCACTTGTGTTAAGTTGGACCAGTCAGCTATGATGCTATTAAGCTGTCCTTACCATACAGAATTAGGCTATTAGGCCTGTTTTATAAGTTTCGTTCAGCGGCCTCCTTCCACGAAGCCGCGGAGTCCGCAACCGCCGCACACTGCTTGTAACTTGTCAGGTCTGCAGCTTCAGAGCCTTGGTGTGGAAGGGAAGGGATTATTCAATAGCGTAATGCTCATACTCGACTGTACAGGTCTGAGAATGGAATGACCAATATCCAACCCTCCGTTGAAGACGGTGTGCTATGGAACGTAATCTTTAGGACTCTGTCCGAAATGGTATTAAACAGAGTAGGCAAACATACAAATGTATCAGTGAAATCCCTTGGCATGTAGTATTATGCTCTCTATAGCATGTCAAATGATAGGTTGTTTTTCTGTTCTCACTAACTGTAACTCAGTTGTTTTCTGCTGTCAGGTTGCTCAGATTCTTTAACGGTTACCTAATCAGGACCTGTCAGCCTTGTCAGGGGAGGATGTGGGGTGCGAGATCGTGCCGAGTGCGGTGCTAAACCGGAGATATATCGGCGCGAATATGGCGCGGGATCGGCTCTTACAGCTTCACCATAAACTACTAAAGTCAATAGTGCCATTTTCTCTAGTTCACTTCATTGTGTAAGGGTTGTTTGTATATTTAAGTACATAGAATAGCGATCACGCCACGGGAGATAATCGAAATTTGTAGTAGAAGTATAGGTTCAAGTTAGTTTTTGTAAGTTTAGAGAATGACAGGCTCGATTCCCAACTCTACATTGCTGATCGTGACCCAGAATGCTAGAATCTGAGTGGGAATATTAAGACCACTGTTATCGGCGTACTTTTGGCCATTAAGAGACCCGTTCTGAGTGATGAAATCGTTGTCACTCATGGTGAACAGAATATAATCATTTGGACCAGTGAAAGCTGGAACGAGAGCCAAACTCTCCCATTTTTCATCCAATTCGTTGGATGCTGAAGCATCGCTATTCTGCATACCAACTCGAGCGAGCTGGGCTGTATTGTCGTAATCAATAAAAGTCATTGGGTTTCCAGGAATAATACCAGTGACGAAATAGTCTCCGTCAGGAGCCAGAGAATTAGCAGAGTTATCATACTGAGAGCCTGCTATGTTAGTAGCAAGAGTCAAATCAAGTACAACAGCATTTCTGAAAATAGATGTTCCATTAGCTTGGCCCTGACCTCGACTAGAATCCCGAGGAAGGAACAGAAGCTGGTTCTCGTTCAAGTAGTGTAATTCACTGCTAAGTGCGGTTCGAGGATTCTTGCTCTCATCGGGATCCTCGAATTGAGGAAGAATCACGACGTACTCAGCAACAAACTTTGGAGATCCGCTATTGGACACATCGTATTTGACAAGACGAGTGTACTGTTCTCTCGTGGCATGAGTGCCACCATCTTGGACAAGAGCTCCCTGAAGCAGAGCAAACAAGTATTGACCATTTGCAGAAATGGTGAGACCTTCGAATCCGTGGTTAGATTCTCGTCCGACATCGGGATCTACACTGCCTGTGAAGTTCTTAACACCATTGACGTATGGAATATAAGCTTCTGGTGGAACGATGGCATTCAGATAGTTACCATTGCTGTCAAAATGGTAGATGTAAGGACCATATTCATCTGATACCCAAAAACTCTGATCTCGAACATCGTGCACAAGACCCTCAGCATCAACTGAAATACCCTTCTGAGTGGAACCAGGCAAGAATGCTGCTGGGAAGTCAATTCCTTGCTTCGAGGTGTAAATGGTAACAGCATCGAGGCCAGTAGTCCTTAGACCATCAGGGCCCTTGTATAGTGTGGACTTGGAATAATCCAAAACGATTTGATTGTTCTCAGACTGTGCTCCTGAGCCAAAGTATGGGTTCAATTTCAAGTTGAAAGTGTGTACTCGGGCTTGATAGTCCACAGTAGTTTCCGTATTCCAACCTCTGTCAGGCTGCGCATACAAAACTCCGCTGTAGCTGCCATCCAGTCCACGAGACCAGCTCAACTGATTGAAGGCAATAGCTGAACCAATACCACCAATTGTGTCTCCTAGACTGTCTTGAATATCAGAGGGGAGAGATCCAGCTCCGATAAGGCCGTGGTTCACAAATGTCGTCCCTCCAACACTCTCGCTCAGTACTACAGGAGCCTGAGAGGGTGGTGAAAAGATTCCAAATGGAGCAGCAGATGCCGCTGAGAGCGAAAGAAGCGTACCTGCAACAGCCTTTAACATACTTCCGATAGTTATGTGTTTTCGTAACTGATGAAATCCAGACAGGATTGTCTTCAATTTATATACGTAATGTTTTTGGAAGTCCGTCTCCGTCTCCCTGTGCCTCTTTTCGTTTTTCGTTTTTGCTTTTTATGGGCCATACTCGCCAATTAGTGTGCCTTTCCTGGACTAGGCATGCTTGCCAAGCTTTTTCAACTGTTAAAATGTGCTCTAGTCCCGCCCACAAGGTTCTGTTCCCAGTCATTTTTAAGTTAGGGACGTTAAAGCTGTGCATGTATATGCATAGTTTGTGCATGAAAATGCAAGGTCCGGGCCATGACAGCCAGTGAATATCGAAGTCTGCCCAACGTGACACCAGCCATGCAAGAACGATCTGCAGAAATTCTAACTCAGGCGGATTGGAGACTATGGCCCGTTAATCATGCAGCGTTGGCTAATAGCGTAAAGTGGGATCTTCAAGCTGCCGTATTTGGTCTTCTGACACCAAGAGCATGTGCTAAAGTTGACATAGGCTTCAAAGGCTCCAACACTGATAGTATTATGCAGATGGTTACTCATTTTCAGCTATCCTTTATTTGATTGAGTATATTATAGTGCGTGTTCGTTTGTTTCGAGATCTTCCTTTTGTTTTCAAGAAGAAAGAGGTTATCTTAGGTGGCTGAATAACCTACAGTTGAAATGTTAAAACCATCACTTCTGATATCCAGCCCAGCGCGGTACGGAACTTCACTCGGAAACGTATTTCATCAGTCATCCCTATATCCACCACAGCTACCGGTGAACCTGATTCTGGCTGATCTAATTTGAAGCCAGAGGTTGATAGTTTAATGGCTGCACTTGAACGTCTCTCTTTACAGCTGATTTATACTGGCTCTCTTTACCAGCTAGTTTAAACTTTATCCTGGCGGTTAGGAACTGTCTGCAATATACCCATCTGAAAAAGGTTTATAATTCACGTATTACAATGGCTTCTTTGCTATACATTCACTAGTTATTTTCCAGTCTTGGATTGTTGCCAGTGATCTAGCAACTTTTGCAGCCTCAATAAACAAATAAGCACATGAAGCAATGCCCGATGTCCACACCACAGATCGAATAAGACCGATATCTGCCATGTAAGTGATGCCATAAGGCACTCAAAGAACAAAGTTTCCAAATGCCACCTTCTGCACCGATTCGGGAGAACTCCTATTTGGACAGCAAAGATAATTGATGGCAAGAAAAGAGGCAAACTCTCAAAAGTATTCAATTGAGCACTGTATGCCCGATGGTGCAGGCCAGTCAACTTATTCGGATAAGGCCGAGGGTTACTTGATCAGTGCCAACGAAGTCGTTAAATGGCTGCAAAGGCATAAGGGACAAGGCAATAGCCCATAACCGAAATACGGTTCCTTGAGTAAACATGATCAACTATAATCGATTTGAAGAAAGAGAGAAATTAAGGGATTGTGGTCTTATTTATGGCGAAGAGGATCGACTCAACTCTACCTCATTTGCAGATGTAACCAAAAAAGAAAAGCCAAGTATTCGGATTAATATCAATCATGATATTACGGTGACCGACCGAGTCAATGGTAAACAAGTTACTAGAACAGCTTATATGATACTATAAAGTTTTCACGATAAGCTCGCTGTGTACTGGCATCTTCTGAGGGACAGAAATTGACAGTATGATAGTAGAATGTCTAAGCCTCCATTTGTTGTTTTCTCATTGAAATATCAATATCGTGAAGCAGTCGTACCACGTTCCGCGGAACCAAACTATAGATATAACCTGCGGGTTTTTGAGAAACTGTGCTGTCAATATCAGACTTGGATTATTAATGACAAAATTGTATGATTAATAACCAAACAGGAACCAGCTCTGAAAGTCCAATCTTCAATGGCATTATGATATGTTTGACTATATCTAGTGTCGCTTTTCGTTTGGTTCCGATCAAGTAATTCGGAAGGTATGCCTATTTCTAAACCTACAGAAGATGAAGTGGAGTGTCGCATGTTAACTGGATTGGAAGAAGGTGATCCAGAGAATCCGAAAAACTTCAAGTTTTCGCTTAAGATGTTTCATACGGTGACCTATGTTTTCTCAACTTTGACATGCAGTCTTTCGTCGTCAATTATCTCACCTGGTGAGAGTGAGATCACGGAGAAGTACGACGTCCCGCGAGAAGTCGGATTGCTAGAAGTCGGGTTAACTCTTGCGGGCTTTGCTTTTGGCCCAATGGTTTGGTCGGCTGTTAGCGAGGCATTTGGAAGGCGATACTCTTGGGTCGCTGGAATCTTTCTGTTTACGGTCTTTCAGATTCCTACTGGAATTAACCCCAACATTCAAGCGCTCATGATAGGTCGTTTCTTCCAGGGCTTCACTAGTGTGGCTGCTATAGTAGGATTCGGTGCTTCGATGGCTAATATCTGGTCTTTAGAAGTCATCGGATATTCTGGTGCTGCAGCTATTTTATGTATATTTGCAGCCCTGTCAATTGGTCCAGTTTTCGGTTTTTTTTTTTTGATAGAGTGGGTTAACTTTGGATGGATTTCATGGTTATCTCTTATAATGGGATCGGTTGCTACAATCCTTAACCTTTGTACTAAAGAAACATATGCTCAGATTATCTTGAAGAAGCAGGTCACAAGACTATGTGAGCAAGGTGAACATGTTAAGGCACCAATTGAGAATATTCCTCCTACACTTTCCAATCTGGCCCTCAAATACTGTGTAAGACCATTCACCATGTTCTTTCAAGATACCTCACTAGCATTTCTTTGTGTCTATTTGGGCATATCCTATGGCTTACTATATATCTTTATTGTAGGATTTTCACTAGAATTTCGCGAGAAACGAAGTAGTTCATTAATCGTATCGTACTTGCCAGGTATTTCAATTTTCACTGGAGTTGGTCTAGTAGCCATACTTGTTGTACTAACCATTAATTCATATATAAAGGCGTTTCAAATTGCGGGTACAAATCTGCCAGAGTATAGGTTGTATAACATGATGGTTGGGGCTTGTGTTCTACCTGTCCGGGTTGTTTATTTTTGCTTGGTCTTGCGCATTTCCTTGGGTCCGCTGGATGGTACCTGCAATTTCAGGATTACTCACCGGATTTGCTGGTTCTATCATATTTTTACAATCTATTTTGTACATTGTAGAAGTTTATGGCCCCTATGCTGCTTCGGCTACTTCTATGCATGCCATTCTAAGATCAGCGATAGGCTTATTATTGACTTTGGTTCAAAGTAAGATGGTATCAACAATGCTATTTCAAGGAGCCTATTCTTTTTATGGAGGAATAGCTCTTGTCACACTTCCTGGACCATTCCCTCTGTTTCGATATGGCAGTATTTGGCGATCAACATCAAAATGGTATCATAGATAGTAGGCAGAAGGAATATCTTGTTGATCCCCAATGAGGCTCACTACAGGATATTAAAGCAAATAATAAATTAATAAAGGCAAGTAATTAATTAACTCATCATATTGGTATCAGGCAATAGTAACATGTTGTTTCAGGCTTAAATCCACTTAGAGGAGAGTGTTAATGACAGTTCCCAAGTCACCAGTAGCCAAGTCACCAACAGTCTGGAGCTGCTGGTGGTTTCGGTAAATTGAAGTAGAAGGAGTGTTGTAGTAACCAGCAGATCGGCAGACATCACCATACTGGTGGCAGTCAACAGAGTAGTAGTCAACGTTGTCCAAGTGAGGATACTCGTTGTAGTAGTTTTGGACAGTGGGGTACTCTCCTCGAGAAGAGTCGTAGGCACTGACAACACCTAGGTTCTGGCCAGAGACGGCGTGGAAGAACTGAGAAGAAGAGGTAAGCTGACTCAAAGACATTGTTAAGAGAGTTGTTTGAAGATGATTGATTCAATTGATGATTATTCTAAGGGAATATATAGCCTTATTTATATCTTTCAAAGATTCTTTGTTTGTAATATTCGAATTGGGGCGTTTGTTGATAGATTGCTCTTGATGGATAGATCCTCTTTGTTTTTGACAGATCTCTTGATTCGAAATATGAAACGGAATGATCGACTTACATCGAACTTCATCCTCTTTCCCATAATGCATCTTTGGCACAAACTTGCTTTTTATGCAAGGGCGCTCTTCAATCCTAGTGATGTACCTTTCCGGACACATGCAAGCACATCAGGCACGTAATTGTGTGTTTGTGGGGAACATGAAGTGGATGTCAAAAGAATTGGCTCTGAGGGATATTTAAAAATTCCCATGCTCACTCATATTTTGAAAGTTGATTATTTTATCAATTAACTCTTCCTATGGAGTTGATTTTGTTATCAAGTGCATCGTGTGTATTTATTATTGTTTAAGCTACGAATTACGGAAGTTGGTTCACATAAACACTTCCTGATTAGGTAATATGCAAGGTTCCTCGCATATACGCAGGGCTCTTCACAGGTGTACTGCACATGGTCCGTTGATATTAGGCATAGAATGGTTACGATCGAGCGCATATTTCGGGACAACTGGGGTTTTGTTAAACTATATCAACCAATGAATGTTTGCGATAGGTACAAGTTGTGTTGGCGATCCAGGTTTAATGTCTCGATCTGACCTGTCATCCAGCGATCATCAAAGGCAGGCGTGCCTGAGCGTGCTAGATCGAGTAGTGGATGAATGTGTCAGTAGTAATAATCGTAGTGCGAACCCTGACAACGAATAAAGTATGTAACTGGGGATACCGCGCTAGAACGGATACGATCTAGACAGATTGTTTTGGTTGAACCTCGGAGATGCGTTGGTTTATTGTATACGGGTCTCCTCGATTGTGCAGATCATCTGATCCGAGTCGGGCAATGTTTTTCGCCAATATGTTAGATGCTGCTAGATGTTAGCGGATTCCAACTACTTCAGGTTAGAACCTTCTGATCGATGCGCCAAGGTGTCATGCTGCTTGGCATATTTTGGCATATTTTGTATATTAACACTACCACCAACATGTGCCAGACGCATTGATCCATTTTTGCGCCTGTGTCTGCGTCTGTAACTGTCCCTATTGAGAGTACTATGGGAGGTCATTCGTTCATTGTCTGGATGGGGCTGGTAGGGCACCACCATATTTGGCAAAGCTAGTTCAAACAATGGCCATATGCATACGCAGAACAGTACCTAGGAGATCCCTCTGTAGCTTGGTGTATTTGTTCCAACGTAGAACAAAGCAAGATTTCATGCACTTAACTTCGCACTTGGGTTGTGGTGTATTGCTCTTAGTTGGGTTCTCGAATACTACTACAGTAGCAACATGTGGTAGAACACGTTTTTGTTCCTGTGGGTCCTGCGTCGTCTAGCGGACTCGCCTTTTTTCTAAGTCTCCCCCATTGTTGCCCCCACAGTGGTGCGCAGAGGTGGCTTCCTTTCAGCTAGTCAGTCTATGTGTGCTGCAAAACCTCGGGTAGACTCGGTGCTTTTAGACCTTCGGCCGCATTAACCTTAGCCTAACCTGAGCAGGGATCTGACAGCTTTATCTGATTAGGCATTGGTTGAGCGATATCGGGCAAAAACAAACAAACCCCCGATTACCATCATATGATCGTAGAAGGCCTTCAAAACAAACAATCAACACGGATTTCGCCTGAATGTATGCTGGCCATGCATGTACCCTCCCAATGTCGGTTTATTCTCGCATGGCCGTGTATAACGAGGCGAGAACTGACACACAGGCTGATAAGGTTCATTGGCTCGGCTGGGCTGGAATAAACCAAGGCGACTAGCCGAATCTGATATCCCTAACCACATGCTAGTATAGTCCCGCCTTACACAGAAAAATACGCAATATTATCAAGTAACATCTACCCTATGTGTTAAACGGTCGTTATCGGCATCATATTTTACCAGATAGCGGAAAAAATCACACACCTGCACAAAAACAAAAAAAAAAAAGGGAACAACGCGCTGCATTTGTGTGTGTCAATTCATCAAGACTACTACATTGCATGGCGCCCATCCCGTGACCAGATGCTGCCTAGCGCCTACTGCAAAACGTTGCCTTGCCTTCTTTCATATTCAAATCAACTGCCATAGTTAATCGGAGCCTTTTGCTATTTAGGATTCACAAATAGCCGAACAAAGGGGAAGTAAAATCAAATAGAAATTAAAATCAAAAAATATAATATTAAGCACAGAGGGGATACAATAGGGGAATATGGACATGGAAGCTGGTGGTAGTGACGGCGGCTTAAGCTCTCATCTATCATCTATGGGCCCGCCATCTGATGGACCGCAAAAGAACTCTTCTTCTAAAAAACGAAGTGTTATTAGTTTAGCGTGTGTAGTGTGTCGAAAAAGGAAGACAAGATGTGATGGACGAAGGCCGGTTTGTACTCAATGTGAGAAGACTGGGCGAAAGGATGGGTGCATTTATGACGAAAGCAGTGACAAACGGCGCACATCACACGGGCGTCAAAATAGAGCTCTGTTGAAAAAGGTAGAGGAAGCAGAGGCACTTTTTGATAGAATCCGCAGAGGAGGACGAGATGCTGAATTGGCGATAATGACGATTCGTCAGGGCAAAGACAGAGCCATGGGCACTCCTTCCATAAAGGTTGAGGACGTCAGTGGAGTGTCAGAGATGATCACACCTGAAGAGTCTGGTCAGAAGGAAGGGCTGTCTGTTGAGGGAAATCATGGGTCTTGGAAGGATGAATCAGGAGTTTTGACATTAGACGAAGATGGTCAAGTGCATTATTTTGGAGGTATGTCCAATCTGCTGGAAATCAAAAGCTCGATGAAAGTGTCTGGAAGATCTGCTCCACCAGGTACAAGACCGTCTACCTCTCCGAGAATGCTTTTTGAAGGCAACCAAGATGGTGAGGGTGGTTTAACTGGCGATATGTTTACTGTACAAAACATCGATATTCCGTCTGGATTGATCCGGTACTTATTGGATCTGTACTTCTGTTGGCAGCACAGTTACTATAATATCTTTAACAAAGATCTGTTTTTGAGGGACCTTAGAACTGGGGGAAAGTTCTATTCCAAATTCCTACTCAATGCGGTGCTGGCGCATGCTGCCCAGTTGTGTGATGAGCCTCTGTTGCGATCAGACCCAAGTGATCCGAGTACCGCTGGTTATATGTTTTTCAATGAAGCACGATCTTTGATCGATAGTGAACTTGTTAAAAGATCAGTAACCACAGTGCAAGGTCTGTTACTTCTAGCCAGTAGAGAGGCGGGTATTGGTCGAGATACGGTAGGTTGGGTGTATTCAGGCATGGCATTTAGAATGGCTCTGGATCTTGGGTTACATTTAGACTGCAAAAGCCTAACGGACTGTGGTTACCTGAGCACAGATGATTTTGAAGTACGAAATGCCACTTTTTGGGGATGTTATTTATTTGATCAAGGGTGGAGTACGTACCTTGGTCGACCTTCTATTATCCACATGGCTGATGCCACTGTGGAACGACCCGAGTTTAACTACAATGAGCCTCCGCTGGCATGGCGACCTCAGTTTTCTCCTACGGCGTTTGGTGATCCCATACCGTTTTATCCTTACAACAACTTGGTGGCTATTTTAAGACTATCGGAGATCATTGAAGAGACATTGGCGAGTCTTTACACGCCCAAGCGTGCACTGAAAAATGATGCATCACAAGTCAATGCAAAAGTCAAAGGATTATTTGATAAGCTCATGGATTGGGAAACTCAGTTACCTCAAGCTATGAAACAGCCTGAGGCAGCCGACCACCCCGCAGTTATCATGCTATACACATTATTCTATGCGACGAAAGTGTTCCTGTTCCGGCCATTTGTTAAAGTGAAGGATGGTTCAGAATCAAATCTGGGTGCATTGAATCAGTGCCTTGATTCGGCATGGAATATTATGCTGCGACTGAGACGGTTCAAAAAGCTGTATAATTTAAGATTGGCAACGAATCTCTCTGTGTATATTACCTTTACCGCATCTACTGTGTCACTATTTCAACAGGATGATCAAAGTAGGAACCAATTAGAGGAATGCTTTTTGTTCCTTACCGAAATAAGTGAGACATGGACTTCAGCAAAGGCAGTGGCAGAGGGTATCCAAGCTCGAATCAATATCACTACTACAGAAGCAGCAGAACATCAACTAATGTTTGCTCCTTTCACAGTGGGTGCACCCAGTTACTTTGAAACTATGGAAAATGTGAATATGGATTTCTCACCAGATTTCGATTTCTTGTTGGGATTCCAGCCGGGTCCTCCACCTCCCCCTCCTGTTGAAGCAACGTATGGTGGATCACAGCCAATATATGAATCGGCATCCCAAGTGATATAAGTGACATGATAATTTATTACGTAATTTCTTTTAGTATCTCTATTAGTATTTCTTACTATCATTTTGATCTTAATTATTAACATAGCATTAAAAAAGTTTCTATTTAACGTAACAAATTTTTTTTCCGTCCCTAGTCCATGAGTGGCTGCTGTGTAGCAACAGTCTCACCCTTACTTTCAATGTCATTTCGATCATCGCTTCCAACATTCAGACGTTCAACATCAATATGAGTGGGCACGATGACTTCTTCTTCCAAGCCATAATTAGTCTCAATAACCTTGGTCGCCACATAATACATGAGAGGAATAGAGAATCCCATCATACCAAAGTTGGCAGCCAGTTCATTAATGAATGGAGTTCCCACAGCATCAACACCAAAAGAGATAGCAGAACCAGCAGATTGGATACCCTTGTAGAATCCTGCATATCTCGCAAGTCTGTAAGACTCATTGGTTAGGGCGCCCATGATCCAGTAGCACCAAGATTGCCACATAGCATCGGACATTCCATAAAAGAAATACAACACAAATGGACCCCCGAATTTGGAATCAGTCCAATCCACATTTGGAAGCTCACTCTGACGAGTGAAAGTCTTTTGGAATGCAGCACCTCCTGCCCAGCAGGTAAGAACACACACAGATACCACCGTTAACCCAATAAGGCCACGAGTCTTTCTCTTCATTCTAGGATTATCCAAAATTGCACCAATAAAGAAAGTACCCAACACTTGGGTCAGCCAATAAATAAGAGAATTCAGAGAACGAGTTCGCAGCGAAAAGTAGAATGCGTTCATTCCAAATTGGTAGGAGTAAAAGAAATTGGATGCAAAAAACGCTGGCAAAAGCAACATAATGTTTTTATCAGTAACTAGCTTGAAGACACCAACCAATTCACCAACAAAGCTTGTCTGCTTGAAATTTTCAAGACCAGTTCCATCTCGTCGTCGCACTTGTCGTGGATCACATAATGTTAAAGACACGGCTACACCAACCAACATGACAACCAAGAAGCCAACATAGGTACCAGTGTTGACACCCGAAGTATCTGCAGCATGCAAATTTTGAAGAAGGGGGATTAATCCTCCCAAAGTAGCACCAATAGACAGTAGAGACCACGTTACAGCGAAGCCTTTAGCCTTGTCTTTTTCTTCAGGATACGACATGGTGATCATGCCGTGCACACTCCATAACATACCAGCAGAAATACCACAAAGAGCACCACCGGCAACCACAAAACCTCGGTTACCGTTCCTATCCAAACTCCAAAGAGATCCAATATAAATGGTATATCCAAGAGTACCCAAGAAAAATGTCCACCGCGGGCCGAGAGTGTTCACGATAGAACCACCCATGAATCCTACCACTGCGAAACAAGCATATAGAGTAGCATTAGCTTCGTCAGTCAAAGAAACTGAAGAAAATCTTTGACCTCCAGCACCCAAGCCTGACAAGGCATCAAACATTCCGGGTTGGCAGAACAGTACTGCACCCACCAGAATGATCTGGGTCTCTGGCAGGGTCCAGATCCGTCTTAGCGACCAAGATTTCATGTTCGACCCAAAAATAAGACAAAAACCACTGGTAATGCTATACCGTATTAAGCAATATTTTAAACTTTAATAACCGAAAGTCTAGTCAAAAAGTTTATCTGTCGCTAACTGTCCACAGTTATAATTATTATTATTATTATGACTCGGGGACCGGCCGATAGGGTATGGCAAGTTGTCGAGACGCCTTAAACCTTAAAATCAAGAGAACAATTTTCCGTTCCTAGATCTCAACGGACAGCCGTGTAAGATAATTCTATCCAAAACAAAACGCAACGAGCAACGTGTTATAACACAGTTAAGCTTTTTGTAGCTGGTGTTCGGAGCTGTAAATGACTGGTTTATATAATATGAACTGCAAACCAGTCGAAGTCAGTCCCGATATGTATGAATGGTAGTTACGAGGTGGGACGTTTCAGTATATAAACGATACACACATGGGTCATGCTTATCACCGCTCTTTCCTAAAACAACCATGCATATCAGGATCCACCTATAGGAGGCCACCAGTGATCACAAACATCCCCGCTTGGTCGCTAGCTAAGCTGTGGAGAATCTGACTAGCTTATCAAGATAATCGGCCCCACTTTCTGTATCTCCGTTATCTTTGCTGTTGATACTGAAATAAGGGTGCATCTGGCCTTCGCATCGTGTGAAACTCGCAGATTTCCTATTTAGTGGGCACCTACCAACGGGGGGCCCACAGGCCGCAAGGGCCGCAAGGGCCGCATTAAACTTGTTACCGTTTAGAGGGTTGCAGGGTTGGCATGGCTCTGAACCGCTGCAGGGAGTATGCGTTTATGCTGTTAGCGCTTCATGTCAGGGGCTACGGGTCTGTGAAGTGTGCTGCAGGTTAACATGCTTTATACGGAGTTTGTCGTCCCACCATGGAACTAGACTGCGATATGTCCGGGGTAGTCAGCATGAGAAAAAAAAAGCACGCATCTCGGAGATATCTATTACCGATATGATAACCTTGGCTGCAAATGAGTCCACTTGCCATTGAAATTGAATTGATTAAGCTTAGCTTCCAATGTTGATGTTATTCAATAGATAAATCTTAATTATCTCTTATTGTCTAATTAAGAAAAATTATCTTTTTTGAGACTGTTTCTATTTGAACTTTAGCACCGAGCTAGTGTACTTTTTTTTTACATGTTTGTTGCACTGCAAAAATATGTCACATCGGCTGGGTGTCACCTTATCACATCACACCTAAGCGGAGATACGTTAGGGTCCTGAAATAATCTTGCACCTAACCGACTCGGAGACAATTCTCCGTCGGGACCAGGTAGATCTTAGTGTGGCTAATTACTTAAAGACGGAGAAAGGTTCCGGAGTGCTGTACATTGTAATGTTTTGCCACTAGAAATAATAGATCCTCAAACAAGCTTAGAAGCATTATTTTCTACTTAGTTTGAACAGTTGTTCCCATTCACCCGAAGTTGTTAACCCCTACAAGCCCAATGGCATTGGCCCGTCTGTGCCTCTGCAGCCAGTCCATCTTACAACTACCTAAAGCGGTAACAAGCGTCTCATCAACGCGATGTCTCATATGCACGCTGCCAAGATAAATGAGGCTACAAAAAATAACTTTGTTTTGGGGTAGACGCACCGGACACGATATCTCCGCAGTCGAGTTTACCTTTTCACGCATCACATATGTATATAAGTTAAATAGGCCGCTGTCAGACAAGTTAACGGTATCGTGTACTGTCATCAATCATCATCATGTGCCCGTTGGACTTGACAGTCATGGGCCTGAATTCAGGTACTTCTATGGATTCGGTTGATATCGTACTTTGTCGATTCACCCAAGAGGATCCGCATGCTCCGCTAAAGCTCAAGCTTATCAAGCATGACGAAGTAGCTATGCCAGCTCCACTCAAGAAGCGGGTCCTTCGACTTATCAAGGACAATGAGTCTTCCCCAGAGGAGTTATCTCAAGTTAATGTCCAACTTGGAATCACCTTTGGAGATGCAGCTTACGATTTCTGCAAAAAACACGACTACAACATGAATGATATTGATATCGTTGCTTCTCATGGACAAACCATTTGGTATGTCCCAGATCCAAAACCTGAACAGACTAGATCCGTTCTCACTTTAGCTGAGGGCACTTATATTGCCAGTAAAGTGGGCCGAACAGTGGTGTCTGATTTCCGAATTTCCGAGCAAAGTGTGGGCAGACAGGGAGCTCCCATGATTGCATTTTTTGATGGTTTGTTATTAGTACATCCCACCAAAATACGTGCATGTCAGAACATTGGAGGAATTGCCAATGTCTGCTTCATTCCTAGTGAACAGAATGGTGGACTAGATAAGATTTTCGATTTTGATAACGGACCAGGTAATATCTTTATTGATGCTGCTATGAGACATTTTACTGATGGGGAGATGGAGTATGATAAAGACGGACTGTGGGGAAAACAAGGAAAGGTAGATCAACAGATGGTCAGCGAATTCTTGTCCAATGGGTATTTCAATAGATCTCCCCCCAAAACTACCGGCAGAGAACTTTTTGGAGATGACCAATCTCTCAAGCTCATTGAGATTGCAAAATCTCGAGGGCTGAATAAGTATGATACCATTGCTACTATCACTCGCATCACTGCACAGGCTATTGTCGATGACTACAAACGATATGCGCCAGGAAAAATTGACGAATTATATATGTGTGGAGGAGGATCATATAACCCCAACATTGTCGGGTACATTCAATCGTCATTCCCGGATATGAAGATTATGATGTTAGATGAGACTGGGGTTGGAGCAGGCGCCAAGGAGGCAGTTACATTTGCATTCCAGGGGATGGAAGCCATTTTAGGGAGGCCTTTAATAGTGCCAGATCAAGTCGAAACCCAGACACCTGTTGTGGTAGGAAAAGTTACTCCCGGTCCAAACTATAGAAAGCTGCAGGCGGTTTCGGCGGAGTTTGGAAAAGATATCGATACTCCCTATCTGCCCGCCATTCGCAAGCTAGTCCTCGATCGGTCTTGATTGCTAGATATAATTGTATACTAATGCATTGTTATGTTCATACATATATTCGGATCTATTATCCCTTCTCCGATTTGTAGTGCAGGCGGGTGCGTCTAATAATTGATTTGCAGGACCCTGCGTGGTGCCGTATAACCTCTATGTGGGTCATTGAACTAAAAAGGTTTTTTTAGTTTCCCATTTTTTTCTAATTTAATTTTCCATTACATCTTTGCACCTGGTCATTTTCAGTTGGAGAATGTTGTGAATGATCTTTTAAGGTGGTTTCCGCCTGTCAATTTACGCCCACATTTCTTCGTCTTTGTGTCTCCCTCATTTGGCGTTGAGGGGGCCTGTTGCATGGAAATGCTCAGATGCAGATCCTCACAGTGCTTTATGCAGCTGCTAAAGGTGCATGTAGGCGGGCTTTGCAACACGACAAGAGAGCAAAGTATGTAGACCAGTTCTTGGCATAACTTCAAGAGCAACTATGTGTATTCTGCTTGAAAAGTTGCTGTGTGTATTTATTATATATCATGCATTTACAGTTATTGGTGCCGGCTGCTTGCCTCCCTGACACCAATATAGCTATAGTACAGCTAGCCGTTAAGTAGACATTTAGCACGCACAATAAATTACTCCAATGTGTGACCGGGCGCAGTAATTATCGTCGAAACATTGGAACAATATATGCCCGATTTTTTTTTTCATTTTTTTTTTCATTCTGTATTGACAAATCATCAGATCAGCGGCCATCGCTCGCCATTGCTCGGCAGCCCATGAATTATGATCCACCATAACCGTATAGCACTGGGAGCAGCACGTTCTACAGTCATATTAAAGCAGCCAATTATATATTACCGTTATGTGTAATATATACATTTTGTCGACAAAATTATCAATTGCCATCTCAAATACAGTATAGCATGCTGTTTCACCATATATTCAGCTTTAGAGTATTATTTCTTTAGTGCCAATAGAATCCTCAGGTCTTATTAGAGATCCTCATGTTGGCCGAGGCTTTCGTCGGGCTTCCCCACAATCCCCGCTCTGATACCAACGACAAACTGACACGGCTGACCTAACCTCGGACCTCTGACATTTACGTCTGCATTTCGACACCAGTCTGGCTTCTAACTAGCAACTTCAAGGCAAATTACAAATGGATTATTTTGGGTGAGCTTCCCGTATAGCATCATGAGCTTAACAACTAACTGCAGAATCTGCCAATCGAAAGGGTCAATTCGTGCCCAAGCTTTGAGCAAACTGACTGGATTGGCCTCTAAGACCAACGACCAGGACAGTTTAACCCGTATTTGTCAAGCAATTTCGTCTCCTTCTAAAGATGGATCTGAAATCCCTATGGTATGTACAGAAATAAATCGAGCAGAGTTCAATTGATTTATGACGGGCTGACAGGTTACTAACAAAGTCTGGAAAAGAGTTCGAAGTGTTGATAGCGCTGGCAAAGTCTGCACATAACGTCATTGATGCTCGACAGGCCGACGTTCTAAACCAACAACTCACCACTTATTTGACAGAGTCTTCAAGCCAAAAGTTCACCAATTCTCCTTTGATTCGAAATGCGGACCCTTCTCCTTGGCAGCTTGTCACCAAAGAGCTGACAGCAGCTGTGATTACGCTTTCGAAAGTCACGGGCGAGTCTTCTCTTGCTCACGCCGTAAATCAATACATTGACAAAGTCGTGGGATCGTACTCTTCGGCTGGATTCACTGAAGATTTTGGCTCGTTCGTGCCTTTGTTATTTTCGATTCAGGGGTTTTTCGAAGCTTTCACCCTCGACCTTTCCCAGGTTCCCGATGCCGTCATAAATGAAATCCTACACAAGTTGGTTCCTCTCATCGACAATACGTTCCTGACCAATGTTGAAACTGCCGTGTCTTCCATTGCCAAGAAGAGTGCTTCTTTCCGAGGTTCCTCTCGTCAAATGCCGCAATGGCTCTACAGCTTCAATTTCAGCCCCGAATTATCTGGAAACCAGCTCGGTGCTATGCTTGTCAATTATCACTTGATATCATTTCTAAGAGCTGTTATTGCAAAATTCCTTGAAACTTCGCCTTCTGAGATCCTTGACAAATTGCTGAGTCTTGATACACCGAATAGTGTTGGTAACCTTGATCCGGAAAGACTTGAGATTGTCAAGAAGATAACTGAGAACGCTAGCTACCAGATCGAGTCGCTCGATTACGGTGCTGACTATATCGAACTCGCTTCTGCTGACCGGATTGACCTTGCTTTAACAGTGAAGTCCATTGCCCTTTCTATCATTGGTGGTACTGTTCATTACGACGTGTATACTGAGGAATCGGCAGTATCGCTTCTGGAGTCGTCTCTCAGCCAAGAAAAGCTCGTTCTCAACCATCCTGTATACCGAACTATATTCAAGCTTGGAACATACTTGTCTTATTTTGATGAAACAGCTACAACTCAGCTTACCAACCATCTGCCTGACTTTGTGTCTAACCCAACTGTTGATTCTTCCACAAGCTGGGAATTGTCCAAGGTAGTGTCCCAATCCCTGGGTTCTCGATCTCAGGACAGTGTTGTTGGTGTTATTTACACACTTGTGAATCTTTTGACTCCTGATGCGGAGTTGTCCCGTGCAGGAACACTTAAACGAAATACCACATTTGGAACCGGTCAGTTTTCTGCCGATGAAAGCACTGCACCGACTTACAACTCCAAGAACTCTGATCGGCTACATGGTCTAGCTGCTAGGAATATTATCACTGCTGTTGTTGGTATCGGTGCTAATTACGGTGATCCTCAAATTGCCACTTTGGCCTCAACTGTATTAAGTCAGAAGTACAATGCAGTGAACGGAACCGTGGACAAGGAAGTTATCAGGGGCCTAGGATTACTTGCTCCCTATGTACCAGAGAAAGAACTCAGAGTCATACTAAGAGCATTTTCTTCTGCTGAAACTTTGGCATCTAGAAACAATAATGAGGCAATTATTCAATCGGTAAGTAGATATATGCACTTTTTGGGAAACGACTAATTCTAGATCAACGATGCCAGAAAGAGTATCGGCGAGTCTCTCGATCCTAAACATCCCTTGTTTGTGAAATACTTGGCAGACTTACTGAAGTCCATTGTTGCTAAAGGTGATTCTCCTGCTGATGAGCACCATAGGTCTCACGTGGAGATATCTGCCACTGCTAAAGAAATTGCTTCTTTGCTTCCTCCACTAGCAGCGCTTCTTCCTAAATCACCAGCGCCTGCCTATGAAACATCCGATTGGGAAATGATTTCGCTATTTAGAAACGCATGGTTCAATATGGTGGTTCATGGGTTCTCCCGCAAGTCTCAGTGGACGTTGGATCACAAATCTGAGTTGGAGATAATCGCCAGAAGCACTCCACCGCTTGTGTCGGAAACTTCAGCCAACAAAGTTGAGTCAGAGCTTGAACTTAATACTGTTTTGCGTCGAGGATCATCCAACCATAATCTAAACAGTCAGAAGGAAATCATGCAGAATATGTTTTCTCTGCACAGCTATGAGATAAGATCAATCTCTTATCCAAAGCTAATGTTTTTATCGGCTGCTGTTTTATTGGAATCTCTGCGTGCAGAGACTGGTGATTGCTCCAAGGTTCTTATGTACTTCGGTGATCCTGATTTCCGGTCTGGCGATACTGGAAAGTATATGGCTAGTTTGGCACAGGATGTCACTAAGATCTATATCACAAATGTGGTGCGTGGTGGTAAGTCTGAGTTTACTGCTGATAGCGTTGCTGAACAGCTGCGACAGGTTCTCGTACTCTGCTGCCATAGAGTTGCTGCTGTCCAGAACAGTGCTTTCCAGAATGCCGAGCTATTGATCCATTCTATCCCTGCATCTCTTTGTAGGGCTCCAAGTTTGTTTGCCCTCTTGGACCTAATGACCCTTCTCTGGACAAGCTGTCTAGACGCCGAAACAGATGAATATGAGCCCAGGACCGTATTCAAGGTACATGATATTACCATTGAACTTTCTGATTCATACGAGCATCGACAGCAAAGCTTGAAGAAATTTCTTCAGGCTGCAAGAGAGTGGGTCGCTGTTGTTTTGCCGACTATGAGCTTTGACCTGAAGAGCTTGTTGACAAGCTACTTGACGGAGATGGGTGAATACAGACCGTTCAATCACGTAGCCCTGGGTTGTACCTTTGCTTTGGAAGTTGGAGGGTCTATTTCCAGAGGGGATGGAGAGATTGCGAGTATTGCGAAATCACAATCTCTATCTACTGATACTGCTTCTGGATTCCTTGCACAGTATATCTGGCGCTCAGAATATAAGCCCAAGGACAAGAAATCTGTCAGCGAGTCTGATTATCAGGCACTCATCCAGGCATTTGAAGAGATATTGAATGGAACAAGATCTCATGTCAGTCTTGGAGAGGTACGAGACCTTCTGTTCGCTGCTGCTACGATTTTGAGGTCTTCTGGTTCCCATGATATTAATTTATGTCAGATGACTGTACGGGTACCGTTCAAATTCTTCACAGAGAAGCATCTCGAACAAGGTATTTCTCTTTGGCTTTGGATTATGAATGAGGTACCATCTCTACGAATGGCAATCATTGCACAGGTGGCCCAAGAATGGGAACGATCCGTCAAGGAAAGAAAGGGCCTGTTCTCACGTGCCCACGATATCGTGAGACCAGGATTTTCTCGTATGGAGTATGCCCCTTCAAACAAAGTTGAAATCGAGCATGAATCAGGAATTGCGAGCAGATCTTATGCTGTTCATCTTATTTTGATAAGGTTCCTTTCCAATGTCTTCCAAGCGAGCACTTACGAAAGTCGGCACTTGCTCAGAATCTTTTGCCGGGTTGTTCTTATTGGCTTGAGTGGTCTCAGCGTCGCCAGTTACCATCCTCTGGCAAGAGGAATCCGATTTGAAATGATCAAGTTTGCTATGGATGTTCTGGATGTTCATGTCCGGTTCGTTGCTCATGTTTCCGACCATTTGAGAGATGTTATCGTAACATCAGCCCTTTCCTGGTTTGCATTCCCAGCGCAATGGCCATTTGGAGGTAACAGACTGAAGCTGAAGGCAGAGATCAGTTTACTCAAGGATATCGCGATAAGAGCGGCCAACTTTCAGATCGGAAAGGCATCTTCTCTTTTCAAAAAGAGGGATCTGCTACTTCTCTTTTTGAACGATGAACTTACCAAGATGACTTCTTGGCTCGATCCACTGCAGAATGAACCCAGCTACAGGGAAACCTTTGGAAGGAAAATATGGAGATCAAGCACTATCAATGAGTCCAGCGTCGTTGATGCGTGGAATGTTGACCCAGTTCTGGCCGTCTTCTTGACAATAAGATACAGTGATAGCGAATCAGTCTCAGCAATTGAAAAGCTGATTGTTAACAACCCCCTCAAGGTGATTTCGATCCCGGAGAGTCTGCAGTTCTTCCTGGCTAAGAAGTCAGCTGCACAGAGCAGGTATATTTTGTATTGGACTCCCGTTAGTCCAATTGAATCAATTAACCTCTTCTTACCAGCAAGAAGCGGCGACTCGTACACATTGCAGTATGCCATGCGATCTTTGGAGAGCCATGATGTTACACTTACATTTTTCTATGTACCTCAGATTGTACAGTCTTTGAGATACGACTCTTCTGGATACATTGAGAGATACATTCTGGAGGCAGCTAAGATCAGTCAACTGTTTTCACACCAGATCATTTGGAATATTTTGGCAAATTCTTATAAAGACGAAGATTCAACTGATCCCGACCCAATGAAGCCTGCTCTTGATCAAGTCGTTGAAAAGATGACAGCTTCATTTAATGAAGAGGAGAGTACCTTCTACGAGCGTGAATTTACCTTTTTCAACGAAGTCACGTCGATTTCTGGAAAGCTCAAACCTTATATTAAGAAGTCCAAGGCTGAAAAGAAAGTTAAAATTGATGAAGAGATTGCCAAAATTAAAGTTGATGTTGGAGTTTATTTGCCGTCAAACCCCGATGGAACTGTGGTTTCTATCGATAGAAAGTCTGGTAGACCTTTACAGAGTCACGCTAAAGCTCCCTTTTTGGCTAAGTTTAAAATCAGGAAAGAGGTTGCTGATATTAATAATGAAAGCACTGAGGAAGAAGAGCCAGCGCCAGTCAAGGTTGTCGAGGTATGGCAAGGTGCCATTTTCAAGGTTGGTGACGATTGTAGACAGGATGTTCTAGCCCTGCAGATTATTAGTTTATTCAGGGGCATCTTTAATGCCTCTGGCCTGGACTTGTATGTATTCCCTTATCGTGTGACAGCAACTGCACCAGGTTGTGGTGTTATCGATGTTTTGCCTAATGCTGTTTCGCGAGATATGCTTGGAAGAGAAGCTGTGAATGGACTCTATGAGTACTTCACTAGCAAGCACGGTGGTGAAGATTCGATTGATTTCCAGAGGGCTAGAAACAACTTTGTTAAAAGTTTGGCTGCCTACTCGGTAATTTCATACCTGATTCAGTTTAAGGATCGTCATAACGGTAATATTATGTATGATGAAGATGGTCATATTCTACATATTGATTTTGGATTCTGTTTCGACATTGTGCCTGGTGGAGTGAGATTCGAAGCTGCACCATTTAAGCTCACGAGTGAGATGATTGCAGTTATGGGTGGTAACACGCGAACTCAGGCTTACAGATGGTTTGAGGAGTTGTGCATCAAGGCTTTTTTGGCTTCTAGGCCCCATGCTGAAACAATTATTCAAGCGGTCCTTCCCATGTTGGATAGTGGATTGCCTTGTTTCAAGGAAAATACCATCAAGAAGCTCCGAACTCGATTCGTATTGGAGAAATCCGAGAGAGATGCAGCAACTCACTTCAAGTCCTTGATTAAGAAGAGTGTTGAAAGTTTCTACACTAAGGGTTACGATGAGTTCCAGAGAATCACCAATGGTATTCCATACTAGGTAGTTAATTACATCTGGTATATATATTATTATTAATTATTATTAATTCTGCCACCATAAATTCATCATATAAATACAAATACACAAAAATTAGCTATAATTTAAAAATTAAAGAGGAATAAGAAAAAACCCATTCCCACTATTGCCGAGCCCAAAGGATTTCAACATCACCATTTAAAGCATCTTCTTCATCTTTAATGTATTGCAACCCATGATCGCTGAATGGACTTCCTTGATCATGATCGGAATCTGATTCAGGAGTGCTGCCGGCAGTATTTCCCCGCAATTGAACCATCGAACGTGCCTTTCGTGGAGGTCGACCTCTTCTAGCAGGCAGCTTCTTTGGTTTACCAGGAGTTTCTATACCGCCGGAACAAATCATTCTCATCCGGTGTCGTTGCAATGCATCATGCCTGGTAAATCCTTTACCGCATGGGCAAGAGAAAGGACGCTCATTTTGGTGACATTTCTCATGTCGACGGAGATCATGAGGTCGGACGAATGAAGCACCACATACTTCACAACCGTATGGACGGTCGCAAAGATGTGTCTGAATATGAGATCTAACGTTGTAACGTCGTCGAAAGAATTTTCCACAATTTGGAAATAAGCACTCAAACAAACCTTCGGCATTGGGACCAGCCATATAAGAATCAACCTTACCTGGCGGTAAGCAAGATTTCCTGTTAGACTGTTTGTTAGATGTTTGCTGCATTTTGATAATTTCTTGGGAATCTTCATCTTTAGGAGCAGTGATGATTGGTTGCCAAGCAATTGCAGCAGACGGATCTGCTGGACCCATGTCTAAGGAAGAGAATACGTTCATGCTTGCTAAACCAGGAGTAGCACCAGTATAAAACTGGGAGCCAGAGGCCATTTCTGGACTTGTATCAATGTTTGGAGAATGTGAATGATCTGAACTTGAAAAGTATGCTTCAGAATCGCTTTCAGCGAACATTGAGGGCCTTCGCCTTATTGGAGAAGAATGTGGGTCCAGATATGGATTATTCTCCTTGGAATAAATTACTGAAGCCGGATGAACCACCGAACTTGAAGAATAAGTTAATGAAGGTGATGTCATAGGTAAGGACATTGGTGATGATTCCCTATGACTGACAGCTTGTAGAAACACTTCAGAGGAGTTATTCTTCATCGGAGACACCGAAGGTGTCAGAGGAGGTGCAAAAGGCGAGACTGTCATGGTGGCAGGTGTGACAGCCACATTGTTGTAATTCATCATCTTGGAATATCGAGCCAAAGAAGCTGGCTTGACAGTGAGCTGAGCTATGTCAGATCCATGATGATGGTGAAGCATTGAGGGGGGAGAGGACGGGAACGAAGCCCCGTCCGGTTGGTAAGTACCACCAGCTATATTCAACTCGTGAACAGCTGATAGATGATCACCCAGAACCGAGTCGTAACCGGAGTACTGGGAGAAATAAGGTTCAAAATCCTCGTGAGGTAGAGGGATAGAATGTCCGCGTTCTTGGAATCCTCTTTCTAGAGCTATATCTTCAGGATTACGAGGAGCCGAAGATATCCACCTTGAGTTCAAAGATTCCATGGGATTATTTATGCAAAACTGTCCGACCAGCGGTCAGTTAAGTTTGGTTGAAGTAGGAAAACAAAAATAAAAATAGCGTTGGTTTTGAGACAAATTACCGAGCACACAGTAAAACAAAAGTCAAAAGATTTGTAGAGTAACAAGAATGTAGTACAAATCAGCTCAGACTAAAGTTGGAAGATTCCACTGAGTTGTCGTTTTTTATCGAGGTTGGTTGGATAGGAAAATGTTGTGACCAGCACAAAACTGCGTAATCCAGAAAAAGAATTGAACAAAATAGACGTTTACTCTCACCAGGAGGTAACGACCAGAAGAACTGAACAGAAGTTTTTGACTTGGTTGGAAGCTGTTGTCAACTTGGCCCGCAAGTTTACAAGGTTTCAAAAAAAGATACACAGAAGTGTAAGTAAGAAGACAAGATTGAAAGAAAGGAAAATATTAAAAGCAAATGGGACCCATCACATGTGATCGGGAGCCTAAGGCGATCGTCCGCCCAATTCTTAAAAGACCATCCGAACCTGCATGTTCACACCATTCATGCATGAAAAAGTCCCCATATTCGTAGAAAACAAACAATGAATACAGATAATAGCCAGTTTGATAACACAAATGGGGCTGACAGGTGTGCGGGCAGTATTGATGTTTTACCGAATTCGGTAAAACATAAATATGCATACTGTCGATCATATGCAGAACCGTGCATGGCCATCGTAATCGGACTGGTACGGTTATCGGCCAGGACGCAGCAAACCGAACACAATCACCAACAGGCGCGAGACACCGGAAAAAGACTCAATATTCACGATATTAAACAAGATTTGTGCATAGAGTTTGCAATCTGCAACAATAACAAGCATGAGTGGATCTCGATGCCTTATCCAAATGAAACTACATGAACAGCTCTGCCAATACGAATTTTAGCCACATCGAAAGACAGCTTGAAACTTGATAGTTGGCATGTCAGCGATTCGGGCAGCATAAGCTCTGGCGGTACAGATTCCAAAGCATGATGACCTTGGTCAGCCGATTCGATAGATGCAATCGACACATGGGGTGTGTCTGTTGCAACCAGACGAGGAAGATCCAGATCTCCGATGGCTCGGTCTATTTGGGAGATAGCCATACCGAGCGACGACGAGCCGTAAAGCTGCACAAATGGTACAACGAAGAACAACCTTGACTTAGTGCTATTGTATAAAATCTTTATTTTTGGTTCGAACCCAATTTGCGGCTTCTTGGTCGCTTTTACGGTTGATTCAACTATTTCTATGAATCTGTGTCGCTGAGAATCATCCACCATCGCAGTCTCACAAAGACTGATATGCAAAGGCTGTTTGACCAGCAGGTCGTTTCTGTATAGGCAGGTGATTTTTTGTCGATCGATCTTGCTGATATCCACAATCGAATTGATGCAGCCATCTAAAAGCTGGATAGCAGCATCATCAGGCAACCACTCAATGTAGGCATGAGACGGCCATTTTCCATCCTCATGTTCGAAAGTTCGCTTTCGGCCGTCATGAAATTGGTCATCTGTTATTCTGGGGCCTGTTATATACTTGTCATAGAATGCAGAAGACGGTCGGGAGATTGTCTGATGACGCGGTTGTGAAAATTGCTTGTCGGATTCAGAATCAGAGTCTGAATAGTCTACTAATGGCATAACGTCACTACTATAGAATCAATAGCAATGCTAGAGCAACCACACAACCCTGATTTGATGGTATAATACTTGCAATCCTCTTGTAGTTTGTGGGAGAAAGCCAATATTTAGAACATTCAATCCACTTAATGATATTAGTCAATCAGCCTTGCGATAGAAGTTCCGCGGAATATCAGTCGAATCAGCCGTACAACCAAGTCAGAGCCAAAAATTGGGCAGCCGTGCCTGACGGGAACGTTCGTTACTTTTAGTAACATTTCCTTACATTACAGTACATAGCAAGCGTCTGTCCGCAGCAGATATGTAGAAATACCTATTTTGCTGCTGCAAGTACGTGACATATTATAGCGGAGTCCGCTACTCAAGGCAACCTGTTATCTCGTGTATGTAACTTAGTTTGGGTTACCGCATTTTCAGGTTTTGTTACAGTGCGTAGTTGCAGCCGGATAATTGTCTTGGAACTCAAATGCACACAGGATCAAGAAAAAGGACTCTTTTTACTACTCTGTTATAAAAACAATCTACATGTAATACGTTTTATTTTGGAGTGCTGTCTGATTAATCGTGGAATATCTGGTTGATTTCTGTATATTTTTGTAGTCAGCTACTTGGTCAAATGATTGTTCGTAGATTGATTTAGTCAGTGGGATCTGCGGTGCATCGGAAGTCGGGTTTTAGCAGCAGTCAGGCAGACCGTCACCCGGCCGCAACCCACGAATTATATAACAGCCTTTTTGCATTTGTCCGAACTGTAGTACCCTGTTGATAATAGACTTCTAACAACATAAATTTCAATGCTGAAAGCTGGTAAAGTATCTGCTAGCCTAAAAGCTGCTCCTGTTCGCGCATTGCGAGCAGCTGCCATTTCTTCGCGGCCCTTGGTGCTGCGACAGCTGTCTTCCAAGGCGTCTAGTGCCATGACCCGGCCCTCCATTGCCATGATGCCTAGGGCACTGGCTTTACAACAGGTTCGGGGATACGCCGAAGTTGTCAAAGTTCCTGAAATGGCCGAATCCATTACAGAAGGTACTTTAAAGAGTTTTGAAAAGGAAATTGGTGATTTCGTAGAGGCTGACGAGGAGGTTGCTACTATTGAGACCGATAAGATCGATGTTAGTGTCAATGCCCCATTTTCCGGAACATTGACCGAATTCCTGGCCAATCCTGAAGACACCGTTGTTGTTGGACAAGATTTGTTCAAAATTGAGCCTGGTGAGGGAGGAGGAGCTGCTGCTGAGAAGCCCAAGGAGGAGGCTAAGACTGAGACCAAAGTAACCGAACCAGAGCCAAAAGCGGAGTCAAAGCCCGCCGAGCCCAAGGCTGAATCAAAGCCTGCTGCTCAAGCTCCAAAGAAGGAGTCCAAGCCAAAAGCTGAGGAGCCCAAGGCTGCTGCTCCTGTTACCCCTGGATCTAGAGAGGAGCGACGAGTCAAGATGAACCGAATGCGACTCCGAATTGCCGAGCGACTCAAGGAGTCTCAGAATACTGCTGCATCTTTGACCACATTCAACGAAGTTGATATGTCTGCGTTGATGGAGATGCGAAAGCTATACAAGGATGAAGTCCTTAAGAGGACTGGTACCAAGTTTGGTTTCATGGGTGCATTTGCCAAGGCTTCATGCTTGGCCATGAAGGAGATTCCTTCCGTCAATGCTGCTATTGAAGGTCCTAATGGCGGTGATACCATTGTGTACCGAGACTATGTTGATATCTCTGTCGCTGTTGCTACCCCTAAGGGTCTTGTTACCCCAGTGGTGCGAAATGCTGAGTCTTTGGACATTTTGGGAATTGAGAAGGAGATCACTGGGCTCGGACTCAAGGCCCGAGATGGTAAGTTGACTCTTGAGGACATGGCTGGAGGAACTTTCACCATTTCCAATGGAGGTGTGTTTGGTTCCCTATATGGAACTCCTATTATCAACATGCCTCAGTGTGCCGTTCTTGGACTCCACGGAGTCAAGGAGCGAGCTGTTGTTGTCAATGGCCAGGTGGTTGCCCGACCAATGATGTACCTTGCTCTCACTTACGACCACAGGCTGTTGGATGGCCGAGAGGCAGTTACTTTCCTCAAGACTGTTAAGGAGCTCATTGAAGATCCTCGAAAGATGTTGCTTCTGTAGATATCATTTATCCCAAGATCGTCATAATTTACAAGACATTATTGTTACATGCAGTAAAATATTAAGGCATTTGTAAATATAAAAAAAAAAAATCATTCGTTAGCTTCATTCCGTTGTTGCTGTTGGTATTATATGAGATATATTATAGCTTGAGGTCAGCTCTCAATTGCTGATGCGCTTCAATGTTCCACGGTATTCAGACTCACTCAAAAGTCCTAGCCCGATTAGGTCGGTCCAAAATAACTGAGCCTTCTCCGTAGAATAGGCAATATAATCGAAAATTTCTTCATCACCCTCCTCTACTCCTTGGTCTGGTGTTGCTGTAACCTGGTCATTGTCCTGGAACTTGTAGTTACCATTCTCAACATCCATTTTCTCTCGTTCTTTTTGATCCTTTCCATAGTCCAGCACCGCCTGAACTATACCCCATATACACCAATTGGCATGAACTGCCGGACGCCAGTTAATTGACTCCTCGTACAAGTATTTTACATCTGCCTCCATCTTTTCCTCTTGGTCAAAATCATCATATCCATGCTCCACATAGCCCTCAATAAGATTCAGACGTTGCGCTTTAGTTGGGAAAAGCTCATTTGTTATATGATATGGCCTTTCTTCATCATGGTAATCTGACATCCATTCACAGAAATGGTTGCTTATGTCGTATCCTCTAGTATTACCGCCTGAGTATTCGAAATCTATCACAACAAGTTGACGATGCTCATTTTGAGGAACAAGTAGTGGACTTCCCTTAGGAGGCTCGATTCGCAGTATGTTACCATACTGAGTATCGTTATGAGCAAAAACCAGTTCACACTTGATCTTGTCTTCTCCATACTTTTCATTCAACCACTCTCGATATTTGATAACTGCGCTCCAGAATGTGGGCCAGTCTGATTGAAGTATTTGAAAACTGATCCCAGGTTTCGCCTGCTCGAGTTCTCGAAGCTTGGACTGGGCACGAACTATCCATTTATCAAGGTTTTGCCATACCAGTGGACCCTTAGCTCGTTCTTCGTCTTGTAGTGATACATTGTCATGCAGCTCTCGCATTCGCTTTGCTATCTGCGTACTTACATCTGGGTCTCGAATGTCATGTTTGGTCAGCGGGTGAGCATGCAAAAACTGTTCAAATCGACCATTTGTAAACGTTCCCAATAATCTAGGGCCAATTCTTCGAGCAGACAATCGGAAAACGGTTGCAAGCTCCTTTTCTCGGTCTATAATGTGGGCAACCTGAGGGCCATACACTCGCAGCAACAGCCGCGGTGGTACCTTGTGATGGTAGGTCTTTCCACTAGGATTGGCAGCATAACTGAGTTTAATCATTTCCTTCAAATAAGGAGGAGGGTCTACCGAGTAGATGGCATTTGTGAGAGCACCAGATATTCTCTGTACAACAATATCTTGAGCCATGGCTGGCTCCACCCGTTTCCATCTCGAAAGCCTAAGCTGGTGGGCAAGCTTAAGAATGTCTTGCTTGAAATAGTCAACTGGCAGCCTATTATCAAGGAAAAAATTCACATTAAGAATCTCATCATCCAACCCCGTTAGGCTGTCAGTAGATCCATGCTGAGAAGACGATCGTCGGAATCGAGGTCTCGAAGATGACGACGTCATGGAGTCGGTTAACAATGGGCTCATCATATGCAATAGTTTTTTCTTCCACAAGATGAAACTGGGTACGGAGATATTCAACCGACGTATGGTGATTTTCAAATTCGATGTTAAAAGATGGCAAGCTTGAGATCAAAAAGCAAACCAACGAAATCTAGAGATCTAGAGAGGGGGTTGCAGCAGAAAAAAAAGCACTCTTAAAACACGTTGGAGTAAAAAGTAATTTCTGAATAGAGGAAATAATCCTAGATATTGCCAATGTGTAGCTAAAATCCAATCAAGTATAATCTAACACCCAGGTGAGATGTTGTAATGGTTTATGAGAGTTGAAATGTGAATGATTTACAAGTGAGCCAAAGGGGGGGATGGTGTTATCAGGATGTTAGGAGTCTTGTGACGAAAAGCGGTTTTGACTTAGAGCCGTGCTGCATTGGTCCCAAATAGGTAAGTGATCATGGGAGCAGTGAGATAAGACGCATTGGGGTAGGGCACGCTTACCGAGGAGATGGGGTCGCGCTTATTAAGAGCCTGAAATGGCTAACAGATGGTCGATAGTTGAAAGAAACAATCAGAAAATTCACACTGTAATAAACAAGCTGAAACGAAATTTAATGAATAATATAGTTAAAATAAAGCCCAACCAAGTCGAGCATGTGAAAAAAGAAGTATACCTTTAACTATACTAGTGTAGTGTAGTGCTGGATGGCACTCCAGTAGTAAGATAGTTAAATCACAAATAAACCCAAAAAGTAATTAATTGAAAGAGTGAAACATCCGAGGAGAGTCAGAAAAGTGAAAGTCAATATCGTTGTTGTTGTCAAAGCAAGATGAACGTTTCATTGAGCGCCAGTCATTCTCAGAATTCTGTAGCGCACACGAATGGACGATTTCATAAATTGAGAGTGATCTTCACCCTCCAATGCCCTGGCAGCAGATTGTTCTGTCTCGTAGGTGATAAAAGCACATACGGGATGATTGGGCTTGGTAACCAGAGTGATGCCTACGATTTTGCCATATTGTCCAAACCGTGTGTTCAATTTGATTTCATCAACTTTGGTTGGTAGATGGCTCACGTAAACAGAATACTTGTCAATATGCTCTTCTTTTCCAGAGGTTACATTGATTGTCCATCGACCATTCCAACCCGTCTTGGAATAAATGTTTGCGAGGGCCACAAGTGCATCCTCTCGAAACATAAACCGCACAAACCAACCACCAGCTTGGTGGGTGATGTCTTCGATGGTTCCAAATTGAGTTACATATTCTCTGACAGCATCAGCAGACTCTCGAGGTGCAATGATATAAAGGGTCCGGTTTACTTTGGCAGGCTCGCAACGAACAGTGCGATCATTTAGCACAAGCTTCTGAGCATCAGCACGAGCTAGTGCCAGTTTAGCAGATTTCTCAGAAGTGTAGTACAAAAAAGCGTATGGACGATTCGATCTGTCTCGAATAACTTTGACAAGAGCTATTTCACCCCACTATGTTAGATGCATTCAGATGGGGCTAAGTACTCACCTTGGAGAACCACTCTTGAAGACCAGCAGATAAATCATGATCCGGTACATATTTGGCCAGACCGCCAATAAAAAGACAAGCAGCGGGAATTAGTTTGTTTTCAAAAGTAGCCATTTTAAAGTAGCTTAGAATTGGCTTAAAAGTATATGTGGGAGATGTGGGAGGAAGCAGACACCACTAGTGTTGTTGTGCAGGAGCCACTTTTTTTAGCCATGAGATGTGGCTACGAACATGCCTCATTTGTGGCACACGCATCGCCCCATTTCGGGCATGCGTGTTTGGATATGAAATGTTTCATGTTTGGAAACCAAATTAAAAAGAAAACAGACGTCTAATTGTCAATTAAAGACATTCTTTTCAGGTATTCGAACGGATATTGTTCTGGCTACAAGGATATCTACATAGGCCCCATATTAGAGAGAGATAGAGAGAGAGAAGTCATACATCATAATCATAAAGTCATTACAAATCAAGTTCAGCAGGAAACGTCAACTGCATTTGTCGATACGCCTTTAGGCCCTTGGATCGAAGCTGTTCCATAATAAAGGACATGGACTGTCTAGAGCCAGTCACTCGCAGCTGTCCCTCCTTATAGCTCCAGTGTTCGATGCGATCCTTGATACCCCAGCCACCAAAGTTGCTAGTAAACATCATACTATGACTTACCCTTGTACTTGGATTGCTCAAATCAATGCTATTATATACAGTAAACTCGTTTACTTTCAAAAGCCGAGTATGATCGAGGTTTCGAGTCCAGCTTTCCAAGGTGGCACTAGCCGGATCAACCACTGTTGTTTCGAGGATCCACGAGTCCGTCAATTGGCCAACAAACGGCCGAACAAATGCAGGTAGGCGGCCACGCTTTAGTATCAATCGCTCTGTGTGTAATTTCCCATTGGAATCAACGTGTTGTGCAACAGTATCTACTGAGATAACGTGGCGGGCAAATGGACTCCGTTAGGTTCCGATCGTTACAATCCACTGCTGTTTACTTACTTGGGATACTTGTTGAAATGGGCCACACTTGCCGTCTCGAAGTTAAAGCTGCGTTAGATTCGAACTCTAGGTGGGTTTGTACGTACTTGTATTGATAACTGGTTCGAAACACCTGGACCATTAGATACTCAATGACAGGATGCCAAACTAATTTTCAGTGCCGCACATTACAAATGTGGGGTCGGGTGACAATGGCACAGCACAGTCTCGCCAGCAAACTAGTGAGCTAATAAGCGCGTATCGAGTGATTCATACAATAATTACAGAATTAGAGTTACAAGAAATAATAACAAGTATAACCATCATTGGGTGAAAATGGTAACTAACTAATTTGACATGTCATTGCTATTGTAACTGAGATATCAGCTTGCAGCCGGCCTCGGACAGGCGTTGATTCCGCCCAGTTAACGGTGGGTTGTGTAAGCAGTAATCGGCCACCCGTCTCCTGAGCCATCACTCCTTTGGGCAGAGGTACAGCGTCATTGCACAGTGATTAGGCAAGGGAACAGAGGTGCCCATCCCGGGCACAGGCACGGGCACAGAGCACACAAGTCAAGCAGGCTAAATATTGATGGTGAATAGTGCAATCTCATAGTCATTCTCAGGGAAGATCCCAGACAGCCTGAATCCTGCTCTCATATAAAAGTCTCTTAGCTTTTGGTTCCCTGCCCAGCAGTCTAGTACTATTGTAGCTGGTGCCTGTGTGTGTATTTTGAAATCGTCTAGCATTATCGTTAGTAGCTGCACGCCTAATCCTCGACCTTGGACTGCTGGATCGAGCACAAACGAGTGGAGGTACCAGGCTGGAAAAATATCAATTGGCCAGCCCCGGGTGGTAGTGTATGAGCGGTATGAAGAAATACAACTCCTATATTTTGTGACTTCTGTTCCAAGATATAACTATGTTGATTGAGCACATAGTTTTGGGCTGTATCTGGTGAGATCGCCAATTGTTGAAGACTTCCTGAACCACTCAGCTTTTGTTGCGCCAAGTTAAACAATATTACGATCCAGTTTATATCTGAAGCTGTTGCTCTTCGACAACCTAACGAGTTTGGATTGTGAGATCCAGGCACCATTACTGTTTTTGTTTTTGTTTTGTTTCTGTTTCTGTTTCAGTCACTGTGCTTAATACTGTTTCTGATACTGGTACAGACATTTCACCCAGATCGCCATGATCACTTTTATCAATTTCACATTTCATCCCACTAATATCAGCTCATATATCTATAATACAAAGTATAATTTGGTAGCAGATCCAGTACACTAGGAAACGGTGAATTTACGACAAAGTTACTGTGGAGGAGGTGCTGCTGCTGCAGCGCTACAGCAACGCTACTAAGCCTTCTCGGTCCCTGCCTCGTGCTTCACATCTCCCACTGCCCTCAATGTCTATCACTAGAGGTAAGCACTATGGACTGAAAGCAATTGGAACTAACAAAAGACTCCATCTGGGCAGCTTTGCCTTCTACTTCTCGAGGTGTAGCAGTACATCTGTCTTACAACGGCAAATCCGACTCAATTGCATACGCATCCAACAAATCGGTGCATTTGAGATCTGTGGAATCTCCTCAACAGTCTCGGCAGTTCGTGGCTCATACACAACCTACGTCTGTAGCCAAGTTCTCTCCTTCGGGATTTTATGTGGCATCGGGGGATTCTGCGGGAAATGTTAAAGTTTGGGATCCAATTGGTGAAGATATGGTTATCAAGGGAGAGTACCCCGTTATCCAAGGACGAATTAACGACATAGCTTGGGATGCCGATAGTCAGAGGATCATCGCCGTCGGTGACGGAAAGGAGCGATACGGTCACTGCTTTACATATGACTCTGGAAACACTGTAGGATCTATTTCTGGTCATTCGGAAGTTGTCAATGCCGTATCGATTCGACCTGTGCGCCCATACCGAGCTGCCACAGTGTCGGATGATGCCTCGCTCGTATTCTATCAAGGACCCCCATTTCGGTTTTCTCATTCCAGCAGCGGCAATCACAGCAACTTTGTGAATGACGTTTCTTTCTCTCCTAGCGGAGAACACATTGTTTCGGTTGCTTCAGACCGGAAAATTGCCCTTTACGACGGTAAATCTGGCGAGTTTAGCGGATTCATTGATGGCGATGGACACCAGGGAAGTATCTTTGCTGTTTCTTGGTCTGCAGACTCTACGAAATTCGCAACTGCATCTGCAGATGCTTCTATTAGACTTTGGGATGCCTCAGCTAAGAAGCTCCTAAAGATATGGCAACTACCAACTGGACTCTCCAATCATCAACTGGGAGTTGTATTCACCAAGGAATACATTATTTCTGTATCATTAGCAGGCGATCTCTATTACTTTTCGGAGTCTAGCAATGAGCCTGTAAAGGTGGTTACAGGACATCAAAAGAGTATCACGGCATTGATTGTTGGTTCTGACAACCAATTATTTAGTGGTTCCTATGATGGCCGAGTAGTTGAGTGGAAGGGACCGAATGCCAAGGCTGGCCCTGCTGACCACTCGAGTTTGGTGGTTGGAATTGTATCGGATGGTAAGAGTCTTTGGTCTGCGGGATGGGATGACAAACTTAAATCCGGTTCCATCGAAATAGCTCTTCCTGGTCAGCCACGAGCCATTGATGGAGACAAAACTGCAGGGAAAGTCGTGGTGGCCACGGAATCCTCTATTCATGTTTTTGATAATGGCAAAGAGGTGGCATCATCAAAAGTCGATTACTCGATTACCGCTGTTTCTATTAGTGCCAACCACATTGCTGTGGGTGCCACTAACAACTCGTTACACATTTTTAACCATGATCTCAGCGCTTCGACCGTAAAGTTTGATAATTTACGATCCGCCATTTCGTATCTTGCGTTTGCCCCCAATGGTGAACTTCTAGCAGCCGGTGATAACTTTGGAAAGATTACATTGCTGAGTATACCTCAACAGTCGATCGTCACTGCCAGATGGGCATTCCACACTAGTCGTATCAACAGTATTAGTTGGCACCCATCTGGTGAGTACGTGGTGAGTGGATCAACTGACACCAATATCATAGTGTATTCTGTTTCCAACCCAAGTAAGAACATAAAGTTCTTGGGCGCCCATAAAGATGGAACCAATGCGGTCGTTTGGACTGGTGATAACAAAATCGCTAGTGCGGGAGCTGATGCTACTATCAAACACTGGTCTGTAGAGTTTTAAGCTTGGCATTAGAAGGCCGTCTAGAATCTAGAACTCAGAACTGGGAATAGATTAGATATATGAATTGAGTATACTGCAACTTTGCGGAGAAAAAAAATTACGTTGTGGAAATAAACCAAAAAAATATAATGTGCCAATGAATATGTATGTGTGTGCGTACTGATATACATAGAAAAGTAAGTTAGGCAGTACCGGCTGCCTTAAACCACTGGGAAATGCAATTCTCAGCCTTGATGGATTCTACACCTGTAAACATGCCTGGTGTACATCCAGAGCACTTGTCTGATGCCGGGCAGTTGTAATATGGACTATGAAAGTATCCAATGTCACTGAAATAATGGATTTGCTTCTTATCAGCCATCATTGCCAATGCAATACTATGAACAGGAGCATCCCCCCATCTTTCATAGAAAAACCCTCCTGCTGTATCAAGATACTCAAAATAATCCTGATACTGTTTAGATCGGAAGAAATCTAGATCGCCAATCTCAAAATTGCTCCAAAAATGGCAGGTCGAATAGCCATTGGCAATTCTAGTGTGGTCGGGACGTGCATCATGAGTTAACCACTGGAGAGCATTGTTATCATGTATATAGTCGTCATGTTCCCGGAAAAAGTCCTGTACTGTGGGCCATAATGTTCGAATAGATTGTGGAGCATCATACAGATTGATGACAAACCCATAGATTTTTTCATGATCTTGCATGTACGCAAACAAGTCGTAGTCAATATCACAGTAAAAGTTTGTTTTTGGCTCCACTCTCCAATAGTACCGATATTGATCTAGAGCCGGGTTTGTGAAGAACTTGCCAGAATTCCATCTACACATTCGATGATATGACATTTTAGTAGCATACTGGATATTGTCTTCTTTTTGGAGCTTTTTGTTGGCCAAGGCTGCTTTATTTTTGTCAATGAAGCTCGGTTCATTCCAGTCTTCTGGGTCTATGTGTACAAATGTGCAATTCTTATTACCAGTGGCTTTCGCAACCTTTTCTCGGAAGTCGTCAGTAAATTCCTCGTCATTGAAGAACGTCCAGGGATAATTGAATTTAGCATTGAAAGCTCCTTCGATTTGTATGATTGAATCCACCAGACCGTTGATTTCTGAGTTCCGTACAAGTGATATCAAAGTAGCTGGTACTCTTTCATGGTCTTCAGACGGCCGGTGTAAATGTCCATCAGGTTCAACATCACCAAAAAGCGGGTTATTGTCGGTATCTTGTGGATCAGTTGAAGCTCCTGCGCTCAAATCATAATCATCATCAACCTTGAACCCATTGTCAATGATTTCCTTTCCTGATGGTCCATCATTTGCCACCGTATAAGCAACCATTAGCACCGACAAAACGCCTGCTGCTACACAGGCAGTCATCAGTCGACGGGACGGCAGTCGCACCATAACGTTATCGAGATCTAATTAACAATCCAAAATGCTGTCAACAGTACACGACGAATCTCTTCAAGCAAGAAAAAGGGTGAAAAGGGTCGCTTTGATTTTCCTGTTTGTCACCAAAAAGGACTGCTCAAAGATTGACAGGCAATCAAAAAAACTTGGCGGAGCAACTATACTACTATAGGTGTAATGAGATGCGAAGATCTACTTGAGCCCCCTGCATCCCCAAACTTGGCAGTGCTTGGAACAGCATCATAGCTCAGCCATATGCCAGTACTAAGCCGACTCAAGCAAATACTCACAGATAACAGACGACAACAACGACAAAATAAAAAAAATAACAACACCCAATCAGCAGATAACAAGAATAAAAAAATAATATTATAAAATCCGTTCCATAATGAAATTTAGAATGGTCATCGTCGTTCACTATAGAATTAGTTTTAATGCAATTTCCAATCCATAATAATCACGCAAATCATGCTAAGCCATGCAGATGAGATTAGTTCGCTTCATGTTGGTCTATTCCAGGTGCTTCGCCTCCAATGTTAGTCATTTCTCATTTTTGTACAATTCCGTCCGTCCAAGGGATATGCGGTATAGGAACACTTCGACAATTGCCGGCAAACAGTAACCCCAAAAAGTCTGGCTACGTATAGTAATACAAGCGATGCAATAAGATAAAAAGCCTTATATACTAGTGGTTTGAACTTTTCTCTGAATTGGCACCGAGAGTTTCAGAGTCAGATCCAGTAGGTTGTGTTTGTGGAGATGACTGTAGTGGTGGAGCTGGTAGTTGTAGTGGTAAAGAAACACCTTCTGATTTAGGAAGAATAGTGGATCTAGGCTGAACCATTGCAAGATATCCTTCAGTACCAGACACAAATCGGGCTCTCATCAACTCCAATAGATCCTTGTTAAATACATCATCGCTACCGTACTTGAATGAACCATCATAGAACGGCGAGATCCAATGCAAAGGAGTAGGACCCATTCTATGAGTCCAGTTAGCCCACACCCCTCGACTGTATGGCCCATGAAACCGCAAATCACTAGCATATAGGCGAGTGACCACCCGCTGACCATTGCAATCCACATTGAAAATAGGGTAGATCAGCTTATTGAAATTGATGCTCTCCAGAGTAGTCACATCTCGCAGAATAAACCGTATGTGATAAGGCATAAATGTACACAAAATGAAAAGCCAAACACATGCTACTGCGTATAATCCGATGAATACACCGTCAATAGGTAGAGTATGAGCATATGCCGCCAACGTTGCAATCCCGTACGCAGTGATAACCCAAAAATAAAAAACAACCATCAAGAACAGTTTGAGGTTACGATCTCCTATAACCGCATGCAACCATCCACAATAATGATCCATATTTGGTACACACCGTCCCACCTGAGATGAGTGATGAGATCGATCAATCTTCACAGACTGACAATGCGAGCAATACAATCGAAACCCCTGAGGATCACACATGAAAACTTCGGGGAACTCACTATCTGGAGTATCAGGAGTCAACTGTGATTCATTTTTAGGAACATATCCGGGCCCCAGGATCAATACTTGGACCCAGCAAGCCAAAACTATCGTTATCAGCACACTGAACACCGTCAGCATGGCAATTCCTCGTCCTCCGCCTACATGTTTCCAACAAAATCTGTAGCAATAACCATATGTAAAGAATCCTAAACAACCCATGATAACTCCAGGAAACGTCAATATTGTAAAGCGGGCGACTTTGGCGGGATCTGGCTCCCATGTTTTCGTCATCTTTAGGCAGCCCCACTTTGGTGAACCGTAGATCAAGTCAAGTGCATAAGTTAACTTCATACATCTAGAGTCTATACATCTAGCCATCGCATCAAATTCGTTACAATACTTTTTAATAAGACGGATTCCATCTTAATTTAAAGTGTGAAGGTGGTTGTGTGGGTAAATACGTACTAAAGACGGTTTACATTTGTAATTAGTGTGGCCACTAGTGGGTTGATAATTAAGCTTTGGGCTGCAGTACATCGCTGACAGAGTTCGGTGATTAAGATTCAAAGGTTGAGCCATCACTAGGTGTAGATTGGCAGCTTGGAAGCTGTGCTGTATCGCTGAAAGTGGGGTTGTGAATTTTTATTTATTTATTAGCGGAACTCAAGCCTTTGGAGCCGAATATTGCGACCAATATGACGACAGGATATGCTGATTCAAGTTCTGACGAGGACATGTGTCCCATTTGCAAGTCATCTCGGTACCTGAATCCTGAGATGCGGTTTCTGGTGAACCCAGAGTGCTATCACAAGATGTGTGAGTCTTGTGTGGACCGGATTTTCGCAGTGGGACCAGCTCCTTGTCCGTATGCTGGATGCGGTAAGATCCTGAGAAAGAACAAGTTCAAGAGCCAAGTTTTTGAAGATCTCGACGTTGAGCGGGAGGTTGATGTGCGACAAAGGGTGAGCAGAACGTTCAATAAGCGTGAAGAGGACTTTGAAAGCCTTCAAGAGTTCAATAATTATCTAGAAGAGGTGGAGAATATCATCTTCAACCTGGCAAATGGGGTTGATGTGGAGACAACCGAATCTAAACTACAAGCATATGAGCAGGCTAATAGGAACCAGATATTGGCCAATACTCTACGACAGAAAGAAGAAGATGAAGTGATGGAACAAATTAATGTATTAGAGCAACAACGACGACGACGAGCGCAGCAATTGGCAGTGCAAGCCGAAGAAGAAGAAAGACAGCTTAAGCGACAGGCAGAGAACGAGCTGGTACGACAACTGGCAACATCTGAAGGAGATGCTAATGCAATTATGAAGTCCGTCAACAAGATAGCACTCAAACGATCAACCGCCCGAAGACGTGAACTCGAGAATGAGATGATCATGCCTCTCAAGATCCCTACCAGGCTACTCAAGTCGAATAAACATGATGCTCCTGCTACTCCGTTCACACCTTTCAATGGTGATCGACAGACAAACTATATGTTTACGGTGCGGTCACAATATTATGACCCTCTCATGGATGATGTTTCATCCAACCCAGCATACAGAGCCAGCGGATTCTCAGCCAAAGAAGCACACCGACAGTCGCTTGTTCAGGCATTCTTTGGACTACGGTGCGACATCCAGACCGAGCGAGCTACCGTTAAAAATGAGTCTGTAGAAGCGAACTAAGCTCCTGCTAATGCCCCCGAAGGGAAATAGATGCAATTATTTGAGCAGGATCGGTTGATTTGTAATATTTCTGGATTTTGGAACTATCTCCGAGACTTTTGACTTTGGAGTCGTCAATATCTGCTAGTGTACCGTCCACCGCTGACTCTAGGAACTCTTGATGCTTAGTACCATTTTTGTCACTGTTATCTTGGATAACCTTGATCGCAAATATAGATTCAGTGGTTTCACTGATACCAAACCTCCTCAATGCTTCCATTATATTGTTTGTAGGAGACATACAAAACACGATCTCGGAGTGGATATTTTTGGTTCGCATAAAGCCTGCGTTTGAGTCGACTAATGCTCGATATATAGCCACATTCAGGTGGTCGAGACTAGACACTGAGCTGGTATCTATAAATGCATATTCGTAATCTGGATTTCCAGCCAGTAGCTGGTCACGGATATCTCGAGCATTCTTGACATTTGTAAACAATGTCACCAGTATCTGGTCATCGAACTGGTGAAACTTTGTGAGCATAGTGGGTACGGCTGGTGGAGTATAAAGTCAACTTGTGATCTAAGGCAAGGTGAGAGTGAGTCTAACTGAGGCAACGCAGCCCCGAGGACTATATATTAGGCAGTGAGTGATCACTAATTGTAACATGATGGACAGGTTAATAATATGTTGTGATATATATATATATACTATTATGTCATTATTTCGTTTTCTATCGTTGAAGATGATAAATATGAGTTGAATCGGAGCATTATTTGAGCAAGCTCAAAAATTCGTCTCTAGTACGCTGAGCTTCACGGAATCGTCCCAGCATACAGGAGGTGGTGGTGGAAGATCCAGGCTTTTGTACTCCCCGCATCGCCATGCACATGTGAGATGCTTCCATGACTACTGCTACACCCTGTGGTTGAAGGATTTCCCAAAGCGCCATCGCAACTTGCTTTGTGAGTCGTTCTTGAACCTGTAGTCTTCTCGCAAACATCTCTGCCAGTCGAGCGAGCTTTGAAAGTCCAATCACTCTGGAATTTGGAATGTAGCCAATATGGATTTTCCCATAGAATGGCACCAAATGATGTTCGCACAAACTGAACACATCGATGTCCTTGACAATCACCATTTCATCATGATCCTCCTCGAAAATCGCCGATTTGATCACATCCTTGACATTATCTTCGTATCCTTTGGTGAAGAATAGCATGGCTCGTGCGTATCTCTCAGGGGTCTCCAGTAGTCCTGCTCTGTTAGGGTCTTCACCTAGCTCTTCAAGAAGAGTGCGAACCGCATCTCCGATCCTTTTTTCTCGAGCTGCCTTCTCGTCAGGAGTCGACTCCAATCTCTCTCGAGCTCCCACACTAGGCCAAGAAAGTCCATCATAATCTATAGGATTAAGATAAGGGGAAGATGGCCTAGCGTCGGCAAGTTTTGTCAAATGTTGGACGTATTTGGGGTATTGGCTAGGTACAGGGGCACTAGGACCACTAGGAGCTCTATGATGCGATGTCTTATGATCACCTTCATCCATGTCAGTGTCTGACACAGCAGAAATAGCAGAATCCCGATTCGACATTTGAGTACTTTTGGCACTTTTGGCGCTTTTCAATATTCAGTTGGCAGTTATAAACCACCCAGTTTCAGACAGATTCTATCAAGTCTCACTGATGTCAGCGAGTCTATGACTGATCTGGGTGAGGTTCGCTCACTGTGAAATTTCACCTCTATATCAGCGCCGTACATAGTGCACGCACACTATGCGGAGAAACGTTTGCCTGTGACATTCCTGTAGGCTATTGTGGAGGCGCCTAGGAAATTGAATTTGGTCGTGCAATCTTCTGTTAGCATTGTTGTTCAGTGGAGTGTTGAAATTACATCGAGTTGATTCTGATGCAATGGGATTCTGCTATTAATCCTTGGACTGAAGGTTCAAATGACACACAACTGGTTAGTCAGGGGGATCAACCGGCGAGCAAACTGGAAAATGAAAACGAACCCCCAAGCGATAAAGATGATGTCAATGGGGGCATAGACGATAATCGCTTTAGCATAGGTGCTAAGGAAGCTGAATTTGTGAATGAGGATGAAAATAAAGGACTGCATACTGATGAGGAAATAACTGAGGAAATAACTGAGGAAATAACTGAGGAACCAACTGAGGAACCAACTGAGGAAACAAATGAGGAAACAAATGAGGAAACAAATGAGGAAACAAATGAGGAAACAACTGGGGAAACAAATGAAGAGCCAAATAAAGAGCCAACTGATGAGCTCACTGCAGAGAGTATTGAATCTCGTTCAGAAATAGATGAGCACAAGGTAGAAGGCTCTGATATCACTATCAGTGCAAGTCCCGAGGATACTCTTGAAGTGGCAGAAGTCGAGAAAGATCTGGCTGTTCAAAATGAGCAACGGGAGGCAGAAGAGGACGATGAGTTTGGTGAATTCGATGATGGTGATATCCCAACTGTTAAAGCTGTGGTTCAGTCTCCGGAATCAACCCCTGAAGCACCGATATCAGTAGAACAGATCAGCGGTCAAGTTAAGTCTGTTGATGTGCTGTCTTCAATCAATGCCCTTATTGCATCCTATCCAGCTGGAAAATTAAAACAACTGGAAGGCCAATCTATATTAGATGTTCGTTCATCTGGCCCCAGCACACTTCGCAAACTCTATAATGAAATGACACGTCCTACTCGGCAATTTATAATGGTAGAATCGAAACCAGAAACTGTTGTCCGATGGTCGGGAAGTGCCATCGAAGCAGAGTCTGAGAAAATATTTGCCAAGTGGCATGAGAATGAAAAATCATCGAAACATCGATCCGTTTTTGGATGGAATTCCCGTACAAGACGATCCAATACCCCTCCGGTAGTACTTACAAAGGTGCTTCGGGTGTCTAGTGAGCCACAAATTATATCCAGGAAACATGGTGGTTCTATTCCCGTATCATTGAGAAGTGTATCAAATATGGACCATTCAACAGGACCCAGATCTGAAGAGGTAGAGACACCGGTCATACTAAAAGTAACACCGCCTGTTAAGCCTGAACGAAATACTGCTCGTTCAAACGCTAGAGACCTATCATCGCCGTCCGGGCAAGCGTCTGTTCCATCTTTGTCAGCACCAGCATATACATCCTTTGGTTCCATGGATATATTGGATAACAGGAATAGCCCCCGTTCCCTGCACTCTGTTTTGGCACCAGACGAATCCCAGAGTCTGGGACCTGAAGCTGATAATTTTGAAGGTGAACCCCGTAATAGTGGTGATAGCGCTTCCATTACTCCATTGGGTCACTATATCAATTCAGGTTCTCCAGCATCCGTTCTATCTGACATAGAGCAGAGAGATGTGTCTCCCAGACTCCCTTCTCCCTCTTCTCAGATTACTGTGAACAGTACCACATCTTCTGATAATCCGAATCCGGTCATTAACATTCCAATTACTACTCCCCGTTCCGCAACTCCTGCCAGCGCATATGACTTTTCAATTTTTGATCCTTCGGACCTGAACTCAATTGATAAATCGGCAGGCTCTCTGCAGTCACCACGATTATCATCTCCAAAGAACCCTTCTGCGCAGGTTTCAAATGATGGACAGCGTGATGCTGGATTGCTTGAATCTTCCGGAAATGTAATCCTTGGACCTACTGCTCCTGCAAGAAAAAAAGAGCAGGATAGCGAGGAGATGGTCATTGATAAGATCATCCGATCTTTGCCAGATCTCTCTTTTATGATATATTGAAGCTAAATTTTTGCATTTATTAATGATTGAAATGTATTCTTATTTAAAACCTAGGATTTTATTTGCCTGCTTAAAAACGGGTTCTTCTCCCTCAAATTTCTTCAATCCCATACTCATCATTGCAAGGTCTCCTCCCGTTGATTCGATAATCTCTGCTGTACCACAGTTTACGTGTTTTGATTCTCCGACACTATCGGGGTAGCCAGGGAAGTCTGGAGGAGGGATAAGAGCTTGAAAACTGTGTCTCTGATAAGCAAGATATCGGGCATTGAGGGCGCACAATGGGACTGCTGGAATATATATGACTGAAGAATCTGATTTACCAGTGTGAACAGCATCCACTGAATGAATAAGGTCACAATGCCAAAATATTGCGTCTCCTGGTGACATTTTGGGAATACTGGTCATCAGCTTCTCGAGATCAAGATCGGGGTGCCATTTGGTGCCAACTTCTTGACCTCTTCCAGGATTAGCACCGTGGAATTTTGTTGAATCAAGATCAATTTCATCTTCTTCGGAAAAAAAGGGTCGCAGGATTAGATAGGCTGTCACCTCCTTAACAAGTGGTGCAACTTTTAGAGATCCTTGGCCTGGTTCAATATCAGATATCGAAACCCAGCCTTGGAAACTTCGGAAAATACTGCAGAATCCCGCAGACTCATACATATCCATTGTGGCAGAGATACGATGAGTTGCATTATAAGGGTCATAGGACTCCCAATTTCCATCCAAGATATCAGTATAACATTTTCTGTATTCTTCGTCCTCCCATCGTTCAAGCGACCCTCCATCGATGTGAGGGCCAAGAGAAAACTGGTTATCCCCGGATTGGCGGATTCTCAATCTATCAGCGTATGTGATATTATGTTCCAGAGATATATTCGTTCCATCTGCAGCATGCCAAAGGGAATTGGCAAAATAAAGGGCCTTATTTAACGTCAGATCCGCTCTGGCTTGAAGCTGAGCCTGTGACCAATAAAGCTCGTACACAACAGGTGATTTGGTCGGAAACCCTTTAGTTGATGGATTCTCAGCAACATATCTTTCAGTCCTAGTTTTGAACTCCCTGGCTTTTTCCCGATTGAAAATATTTCTCACCACAAAACATCCTCGTTTTAGAATCTCTTGATGCTTTTCTTGCGGCAAATTCGCTAATTCTGTCACATCAACGCTGGGAACTATATCCGGACCTTTGAGGTTGATTTCTCTAATCTGTTGCTTAAGGCATTGCTTTAACCTTAGCCAACTCTTTTGTACAGCTTCTGGGTCTTTTAAAATCAACTTCTTTAATTCCGAGAATCTCTGCGGGAGATCTACTTCATCCTCCCCAGCCAAAGAAGAAAATACAGAAGAAATATCTCCTTCTCGTCTCACCTTGATCTGAATAGAACTAGTAGTACTCATTTATAAGAATTAGATTCCAATTTACCGTCTAATTCCCAGCTCTTAAATATATAGTTGTACCCCACAAGACTGGATGTGGCTTCGAGCGGACGGGTTGCCAAATTAGGAAATGTTGTCCAGGGATATCTTATCGCTTTGTGTCCACCTGTTCAACTTATTGCGAAGCAACAATGCAAATTGTGTTTAAGAGGGACTCCATCCGTCGGAAGGTATGCCAGATGTGAATATAAAAAGCACCTAACATGAGAAAGCCCTTGTGGCATGTGTGCGGTGCCGAAAACGCAGAATCAGATGTCAACAAACCGAAGATGGATCAAAATGCTATAGCTGTCTTGTCGCAAATGCAGATTGCAATTTGAATCAAGATATTCCGTTTCATAAGAATAGCTCCTCCAATAACTCAACTCCTAGAGAAGATATTTTTGCTAATCTAGCAAAGGACCATACCAATCAGACTCAATATGTGCGTGCATCACAGCCCTTAGCAGCACTTCTGAGCAAAGACATCCTCTTATGTTGTGACGGTGATAACATAGGTCTTTACCATCCATGGAGAGCTAGTCGACAAAGGCAAGTGCATAAAGATTTGGTCGAATACGTTAATGGTCGTGTGAAAAGTAATCCTGTTAGCACCAAGGCCATTGCCAAGAAGCTTGTTCAATTATACATAAATAACTTATACCCATTGTACCCATTAGTTGACAAGTCAGTGGTTCAACAGCTTGATATAATATCACCATTGCTTCTGACTGCAATGATGCTTGTTGGCTGCAGGTATTCAACCGAAATTCATGACAAGAAATTGGTTGCAGCAGAGTTGTTCAGCAGGTGCCAATTATTATCGATGGTAGAAACTGATAAAATTACTCTCATCCAAGGGCTTTTATTAATGACAATCCATGAGGATAGTCCTAGCCAGGTTGGCCGAGCCCTCTCCTCTGAAGCTTGCACTTTGTGCGGAGAATTGGCTTTAACTAACATTGATGGTATTAATGCACTAACCAAATCTGATGATTCTATTCACCTAATGAGAAGGATTTTTTGGTGCTCTTATATATGTGATCGACTAATAGCTGTTACAAATGGGCGGGCCATGCATTACAACAATAGTGATCTGAGAATAAATCAACCGGCTTTAGACGATTTTGAGAATCAGGGGGATTTTGAGATCTTCTGGAGTTGGTATTCATTGGCATTATTCAACGAAAGAATCCTCGTCTCCTGTTATAGGCCTCATGCCTGGAGACAGGCAGACGATCTTCTTTTACCAGACCTGATTGATTGGCAAGGGCCATTGACAACCAATGGGGCACTAAATACATTCCTGAGAATTTCTCATGGGCTCTCACTACTGCTGTATTTAAGGTGTCAGATATCCTCTCTATCGTTCGAAGAATCACCTGTACCAGCTGAACTAGACTTGATTCATAAGATATGCACCCGAATACTCATCGAAGTCCAAATGTGTTCCGTGCAGCATTCAACAATTATTCATGCCATCCTCCACATCGCAGTCCTAGAGTATCTCGAGTTGGTGATACGGCCCCGGCAACAAAGTTGGTCTGACTTTGACCAATGTATCAATATCCTAAAATCCAAAGAACCCGTGTGGTGGTTGGCAGCAGCCTCTTATAGATTGTGTGAGTATTTGCGGGCAAAGGCTGCTGACAATCAACATATACAAAAGGCCGCTTCTGACGAGACCAATGCCACAGATGTTATGGATTTTGACATCTTGAGCTTATTGGACCTCAGCGATTTAGACTATGCTGCAATCATTTAACTTGGTAAACAAATTTGGACAGCCTTTGTCTCAACTACAGTAGTCTTCCAATTCCTCTGCATGTAGGACATGTATCCTCAAAAAACAACTCCACGATAAGTCCTCGTCCTCGACATCGTCCACAAAGAACTCCGCCAATTCGTGGATCTCCAGGCTGAACAACATGAGACCCAGCAGGAACATAGCTACCTCCACCTCCCATAAACTGTGAAAATGGTCCTCCAAAAGGAATCGAGCTCCCATAGGATTGCATTATTGGAACTGCATTGCTTTGCCTTGCAAACCTCGCATAGCAATCTTGGCATGTCAGGCCATTTTTAAGTTTGATACCCGTATTATTGCATTTTGGGCAATAATAACCCGGTGGATAGGTGAACGGTACTTGCGGGCGATAGGAATGCATATGTGGATGATTCATTGGTTGGCCATGAGGAGGGAATGATCCACCAAATGGCGGTCCTTGAGGAGGTAAGCCATGAGGTGGTAGACCTTGAGGCGGTAATCTATGAGGGGGTACACCTTGGGGTGGAAGTCCATGGAGTACATGAGGCGGAGGGTGATGAATATGCTGTGAAGATGACGCCTGATTATGAGGGGGGCGGTATGACTGTGACCCTGACGAAGAGTTTGCAGGACGTGGAGTTGCCCCGCCATTTGGAGTGTTGGTGCTGTGTCTCTCATGGTCTATGGCATGCTGAATATGAGGAGAGATATTACTCATACCTGGAACTGAACTACCAGGAGCTGCTTCTGGTGTATATGGAGGAAGTTCCTCATCCGGAATATCCTGTTCGTCAGGCGGCAAAACATGGTTCGGTCTAGGATTATCTGAACTGGATGTCATGTGGTGAAGTAAGCAGGTCCAAACCCCGATAAGATAAGTGCAGGCATCATCCTGTCTAATGAATCAGAACTGCTAGCAAATGATGTTGCTTTGGAATTCGAATACTAATTGTCGTTATATCCATGTTTTTATGATAAAAACTGACAGTATTAATTCTCATGTGAAGTTTATTCACGGGCATGGAGAAGGCTTCTGGTTTGGGGCTGTCGAGCGCACATTGAACCAGCGATACAGCTAGTATATCAAACACGCATATCATATCACACAAGCAATGCATTTTGTAATGAGAACATTACAACTCCTAGCATGTCAAAAATTAATGACACTAACTGATTGGCTTCGCGACACACCACGTGAACTTGAACTTGCTTTACCATCTCTTAGTTGAAACCCATGTCAGACAGGATACAATACTTGTTCGCTTGGTGGACCCAAGATATGATTTATGGATGACAAACTAGCTAATTAGAAGAAGCTATATATGGAGCAAAAGTGCAAAATGCTCACTAAATATGGATTTAAAACAAAGCCAACGTAATGGTCTAGGGTATGTGTAGTAATCTCCGGTATCTCCGGTATCTCCGAAAAGTGATATTTACCCGAAGTATGCACTAGTCTCCCAGAGCACCATGGTCGACAGATTAGAAGCTAAAACTTTGATCCCTTCGGCTCTGCTTTCTTGAGTTCTTCCTATATAATTGGCCACCAAGGGCCAATCATGAATCATATTTGGCTCAGACTCTATTTTGATACAGCCATAGTTTCTGACAAGCATATAGAATTCTTCAATTTCAGGTGCTAACATCTCCTCTTCACCATATGTTATGTATATTCCTCTCATGGGAAAGGCTCTTCCCCACCATTCTTTTGACCTGCATAATCCGGGACTATGATAGACATCATTAGCATTTGCCCCTACTTCGAACAACCGATTGGCATAGTTCAAAAGAACATCTTGGGAAAGGAAATCGCTTTTGTTATTTGGCTTGGGCGTAAACAATTTTGTCCAGGGAGAAGTTAATACTGCCGCCACTGGACGGTTTTGAGGGCATTGTACAACAGCGGGATGTGGATTTGCTATGTGTAGCAGTAAACTGAGTGCCAAGGAAGCGCCATTCGAGTCTCCCGCTATTGCCAAGCTCGAGGTGCCCGAAAACACCGACTGTAAGTAATTCCACCCGCTTGCCACCTCTTGTAGCTGCCCGACCAATCGAGTGTTGGGAACATGGGTATAATCCAAAGCCAGAACTGCCGGGTTCCTAAAGCCCTGCATCTGTAATGCAACTACCAGGCTAATCAGGTACTCCACATAAAAATATACCGACGCCCGCGATAGTCCTGCAATTAGCACCCACACAATAACTGCACGTATTCAACTTTACCTCCACCGTGAATGTAGTATACAATTAGGTCATGATTTGCGTCTCGACTTGCCGATCGAATCCAGAGCCCTTTGAAGTCGATTTCTTCTATCTTGTGATGGCTAATGTCTCCCAAATTGGCAGCACCATAATGAAATCTTCTAAACAAATATATCAGTTGCGACAACCGTTCGCAGTAAAAGATTCCTCCGATAGACTCGGACTGCAAATTAGTCAGCGCCCATGATACGCACTTGACGATTGCGTATTCGAATACCGACGCCTGCCGCGAATACGGTGTCCGCTGATTGTATGATCGGAGAAATTTGTCAAAGAAAATACCAAAGGGAAGTCGGATTACTGTGTTAGTAATCAAATCGAATAAGTGCAAAATTGGTTCTTATACCGAGAAATGGGAGTGCCCCGAGGATGAATATTATCGTCTGAATAGCGCCTGCCTGCGTGACAGCGAGCACAAAGAAAGTCCCCACATAGAAGGCGGTATCTGCCACAGAAAATGGTTCCATCGAGAGAGAAACAGCATTCATGCCTGTTTCCCCAGTTCTCCCCCGCCTTGATGCAGCCATACTTCCATAATTGTAATCATTCTATTATGGAAGCCCTGTTGCACAACCCGCTAGAAGCATTGAGCCCTACTTTGCAACTGTGGAATGATGGAACCCACGATGATTTACCATTAGTTCGTCGAATACGGACTGATGCGTTGGTGGGCACGAGTGCATAGCGCGGAGAGCAGTTTCTGGCAAGTACCTGATCGCATTGGCTGGTTGCTCTTTTTTGTTTTTTGTTTTTGCTTTTTTCTTTCTATTTTTTCTTTTTTCATCTTCATATCTTCTATGGCGACCGCTCTAATATTCAACCGCAAAATATTATTTGTAGCCGATCAAGTGTCAAATATGTCATGGGTTATATTGAAATAGAATCGAACTAGGTTCAAATGCAACATATAGTATTTCCAGATGCAATGACATAGTATTGAGTGAAGTGGATTAATTTAGCTTCGACCTGCAGTAGATGCCAAGCAGGGTGCAGGAGCAGTTCGGATCTAGCATTCATTTAGATGGAACACCTCGGCCCACCCAGATGTTCATCTACTCCGGCGTGCCTCAGACGTAGTGCACCCAGATAGTACAGGGGCATGGGTGAACATGCTGGTGGGGAACCTGGAACAATGTTCCACGAGGTAGCCAGCCATCGAACCTTCGGGACGGCACCATGATATACAATGCGACGTGCCAAATCCAGCAATTTGTCGTTGTCTCTTGTTTGGATAGTGGCACACTCGCATGAAAAGACTCTCGTGAGTGTGGAGAATAATCCCTAGCATTAGTCCCGGAGATGCTAGTTCCGAGAGCGGTACGGCAAGGCGAGAAAAACAAAAAACCAAAAAGAAAAATAATAATAATTATATAGAATGTTGTGGGTCAATTGGCAGCCATATTCAATTTTCCCTGATTCCGCTTGCAATTGCGTAGTAGGGAGACCTGTCAAACTCCAACCAATAATATCTGCCCGCATCAATTGCGAACTACCGAAACCCAAATCTCCACCTCCATTCAACCCCGTCGTCACAGATAATCTGACTGTAGGTGGCGGCGCACTCCGGCTACCTGCAGAAAGGATCGACGCAAATAGCCTGATTAGGTTCTGAAACATGGCCATAGCTTTGAATGCGGGACAGACTTCCTGAACCAGATTAATTGTGTTGAGTTAGGACGCACTAGGTGAGACCTCTCGATCAATTGTATAGGGTGGAGTGCGAGAATGGAAATGAATAGACACTAGCTAACGGATATGAGTAACAAAGAAAGTTTAACTTTAAACCCATCAATTGCATAGTTTGGCTGAAACAATCATTAAGCTTTCAGGATCAGCTACCCAGTACTACGCCTGTCTGGCCAAGTTCTGACAACATTTGTGTGTGTACCTGTCTATTCTCTTGAGTTTATTTTGCCATTTACTTTTTCCTGCCTTCACTTCTTTTTTTGTTTTTATTTTTGTTTTGTTTTTTCTATTTTATTTTTCTTTTGAGTGCTTTTGGGGGAATGATTTACTTCTGATGTAGCCATGCCTGTCTATTGTTAAGATTGGATTTCGCCTGGATCGATTTAATCACCATTAACTATGATGGTGTAAAATCTGCCAAGCGAGCAACCGACTAAAAGCAACTGCTTTTTGGCTCCAAATTGGTATGCGCATTGTACTGGTATTTACCTTCATTGTATAATCAATCATAATCTTAGTCCGCACTATATATAACCAAGAAGAAGGAATAAAAGCTAACAAAACTGACAACCATCCCATTTAGGATGATATTTTGCATATGTTAAGCTTTGTATTCAGCAAACTAGATGCTTTCACATAAATGTGCAACAAAAAGAAACCACAGCAAGATCTAACTTATCTCATGCTGCCCTGTTCGGCGATGCCATACAGTTAGGAGGACCCTGAACTCATCTGACAGCGATTGCCAAGTCCTGGGATTTCCTGGCCGAAATATATTAGCGGGATTTCCCATTCACTTGGCATTAGTCGTAACATGCTGAAGGAAAATCTATTCATGATGAATCTGAAAATTTCACAATCTACATCAAAAACTGCTGAAATTAGAGCTCGTAGGTCCAGTGGTACGGCAGTATCACTGCGAGGATCTCGCAGCAAACTCTATTATGCGGATCGCTCGTATAACATCGGGGCACCCATTGAGGAAGTCTTTCACAAGCTGTTTTTACTCAAAACCTCATCCGATTATTCAATGAATATCATCTGTGGCAAAACTATAAAAAGAAAACAATAGTGATGCTCTGCTGTTCCGACGTCTGCCTCGTAGTGCAATCAGATCAAGGGCGAGAGAGGGTACAGCAGCAGGCGGTGGAGTGGAGTTACCGCGTATAAACAACAATATAATCACTGGAAAGCTGTCAATTGCATTAATAAAAGCTCACTTCATTTGATAAATAAATGCTGCCACACATCATTGCTATCTGCTCTGTTGTTCTTCTTGGTAAAGGTTCTTAGTTCCATCCAGCTTGTCTACACCACAGCAATAATAAGTAGATGCTGCATATTGCTTTTTCCTAGCTCAATAGACCCTAGTTACGGTGCCTAAAAAGCAACGGGCCGCAAAAAGAAACTTAAGACTCAGATTCACATGTACCGGAGGGAAAATGCACAAGACGCCGGGATAGTTTGGAGAGCCCCGCCTCGTTAGATACCTAACCCTTTCTGACAAGTAAACATCGATTTTTTCTTTTTGCTAGCGATTGGCGACGTTAAGAAAAAGCAAAGTTAATGAATCGCAACCCGAAAACCAAAGTAATGCTTGACAATGAATCAACTTGGTGTACACATTGTTGAAAGGAAGATTGTAAAGTGAAAGAATAGAGTGGTTTACTATTATGATACTCTTAAATTGCTTGTTATCGGCGATTCTCCGAGATGACTGCTTAAATGGACAGTGCTTCGATATTTGCTTTTTCTAGCCCGCATGTAACATCGTCCGTGAATCTGTACATGTCGAAACTCACATACACCAACATTGCTTGTTCCTCCCGCGACTTACCACCCCTGTAAATCAATATACAGAAATAATCAATGTACTCCTTGTAATGTACATGCCATCCCGCCGTTCGACGTTCTTGTTGTGCAGATGATCCCGAGTACCTGCTAACTGCCACAGCGGCTCATTATATATCGAGCTGGTCACAGACTGATGAGCTTATACGCTAGATATTCTCTCGCATTTCCTATCTTTGCGTTGTAACATTTTCCCTAGATTTTCGTAATTTTCAGTTACGTCTGCTTTATCGTTTTCTTGACTTTCACGTCCAGTCATTTAGGCATCTCCACGACCCCCCTTATTGTACTTAAATGACGTACTCTGACTGTTGACATTTCTGTGCTTGTTTTGTTGTGTCGCGTTGGAGGATTAACCTGTCAGGACAATTCTATAAGATTAATTTGCATCCACAATTGGCTTGTTAAAGATTTTGGTTTGTTGCCAAGACCTGCTAGTGTTGTTTTGTTGGTGAACGATTGTGCCTTTTGGGGAACGTCCACCACTAGCCGATCTGACTGCACAATTGGTCGCATTTGTTCTGGAGAGCGTATCGGTTCGTCAATCGCCCGCATTCGGTGTGCTATTTTTGTTTAGTTTAGTATAGTTTTAGGTTGGGTTGAGTGTTTTATCGTTAAAACCAAACCTATCTCCTCACTCCTATAGAAAGATTCCTGGGGTTTGCCCTAATAGGTGATTAAGTCCCCTTCCTTGCATAACTATACCGAAGTGGATTGCTTGTTACCTAGCTGTTAGTTTGTTGGAAACCCCAATTGGTAGGCCGATTATATTTGTGTTGCATCTGACCAGGTGGCGCTTTGTTTCTTTATTGATAACCTCTTTGTTTTTTTGGTTGTTTGACTTCTAATAATACTGCGTCGGTTGCTTGCTGTCTGTGGCTCTATATAGCTTGCTTCTGGATTGAAAGGTTTGTTTCAGCACTCAGGGAGATTTACACAATTTGCGGGAGTTTTTTCCACTCAATTGCACTTGGAGCTACCGGTTTATACCTTGATCCTTTTTTTTATCATTTCGATACTAATTTTTATTGGGTAACTGCGTCCCATCTGTCATTAATACCTTGGCGCAGTTATCCGGGATCTGACTATCTGACATCAGTGACTGCTCGGCTTGCTGGTTTGGGATCTAATCGCGCTAGCAAGATATTTGTCGATCAGTTTCGTTGTTTTGACAGATTGACTGTGAAGTCTAACTTAAAAGTCATTGGAAAGCAGAGAATTTAGTTTTGTCTAAAGCTAACGATACATTTGAAAGATTGGTCTTTAAACCTGATAAGGACGGAACATATAAAAAAAGGATTTTGTGCATTATATTTATGAGTACGCATGAATATCCATAAAATATTGAATAACGATGATGAAGATAGAGTCAACGATGGTGCCGAATCTATGACCACAACTACCGTCCGGCCCAGCTCGCCTGGTAAGCGACCCCGAAGCTCACCGCCAGATACAGAACGCACTCGAAGTTTACGGATAGATTCGAATATATCTCCTCCCTTAGGAGTGCCGGCTCAGTTACCGTCTCCTTCATTGGGCTTTCAGTATGCCTCGCCGGCTCCGCATTTAAGTCCGCGATCGAAACAACGCAGACCTCAGTCGGGAGAGTACCAGGATGACCCACAAGCATATGGTCATGGTCCAGACTTACTACCGTCCCCGGCGCCTGGAGTTGCGGATCCGATTTCCCCAGAGCATTTAAAAGTGGAAGGCAATCAGTCGATTCCACCGCCGGTGGCAGCCCCTACTGCCGAGTCAACGCCTGCTCCAGGTGAACCTGAGAGTAGTGGTGAGAAAAAGGGTAAATCTAAACGATCCAAGGCGAAGAACTCCACCTGGACTATTGAAGATGATAGAAATTTGGTAAGTTTTGAAAAAAAGAACCAGCTTATGGTCAGTATTATGTGTAGAGCTAACTTATAGGTGGATTTAGTGATGAGCACATTACCGACTCAGGACTTTGCGGAGTATGCCAGGATATTAAACAAAAGAGATGCCCAAACTGTACGATATAGATGGAAAGTGATCTTACGGCGAGCGAAGGGTGAAGGAATGTAGTCGTGGAGTCACCATATGATGAGGTTTAGCTAATGACTACTGCATTAACAACTATTTTTATTATGACTAGAAACCACACCTTGTCTAGTTCTATTGCAAATAACCTTAGGATAATAGACAGTAGCATCAAGTATATTTTGATTAATGTATGAAATGTTCTAGTTAATTTATGAATAACTCAAGCTTCATGCGTAGATGAAGACAAAATGTGGATGCTGGCTGCCCTGTATATGTATTTCCTGGCCCGCCTTGGATTGGTCAATCTCTGTGGTACCGAGATGCACAATAGGACCGAAAATGCACGCTAGCACTAAAGGCTTACGTAGTTCTTGCTAACTATGTGCTGGCTTGTATAGATAAATATTATCCCAGTTGCATCAGGATTTTAACTTTATCCTTCGTACAATTGGGAAAGAATTTTAAAATGCACATCCAATACTCTCAGTTCGACAATTACTCGAACATCCGCATTCCACTCATAGAGCGAAGTCAAGAGCTAACCTTACTTAGGACAATATTGAACTAGCTCCCAATGGTTAGTATGGATATAAGTACAGACCAGCTTCTAAATATCATGCCACTTAAGCGGATGACTATAAAGTTTATAAAGGCTCAAGAGCTTTCCTGCCGATACGGTGAATATAGAGTTCTATGTTGAAATCATATTCTAGTCATGGATGGCTTCTATCTTGTAGTATGTGTATTATTTATTCCAGTTACATATATGAAGCTACTATTGTCCGACGAGATACAAGACAGTAGAAAACTTTCGTAATGATTGCCTCGCTTACTATTAAGCTGTTCTTTTGGTTTTGACAGACTCATTTAACTTGCGGATGGTGTGTTTACAGTACATATATGGGACACAACTATTCCGTTTTTTTGCCTGTGGATTGACTTTAAAACTTCTATGAACCATTCTTAGATATCATAAATGAGAAATTGCCTTGCTGTACTGACTATGATCGAACGATTCTGCTCTCTCCGTAACGTTAAACGGCAAAAGTATACGTCCAATCACACATAGCGGTGTACGATTAAGGCACTCCGTACGAACTTCTTATTTCACATTCGTTGCAATTGTCGTTTACATAGTATCTATGCGGACAATGGAGGCAACTAAGATTTCCATTACATGGCAAGCCAATCCAAAACGGTGTCTTCACTCGAAGTAACAGACTATCTTGGTCCCTTCTAGTCTACCTCCTGGACGAATGGCCGCCATCAATCTTGGAATGATGAAATGATGAGATTTTTTATTGTTACATCCACCTATATTCTTCGTGGAGTGCAAAGCTCAAACCACAGCAGTCTCTTTTACTAGATAGAAACGACACTGTTTCATGTGGGCCCAGACCACTTTCAAGAGGACATCGTATATCTCGGATACAAGTAATACATGTCATTTCATTGAAAATGATAAAATTGAGATTTGGTTGAGTTAGCCCACGTATAAAATTCTTTCTAATTGAAAATATGGAACCAAAACGAGGGAATTCCATTCATCTTGCTGTACAATGTTATCCAGGATAACGATAAGTCGCCTTTTTCTCGCCTTCAACAATCCTTCAGACTTGCAATACTTTTAATAATTCACCCATTGATCTGTACTACCTCCTATGATTACGATCTGCAATATGTTACGACCAATCTTACGAGTCCTTCACCAAATCTCTCGACTAGAACTAGATTACACCTCTTAAAATGATTGGTCATCCCAGCCTTGTTTTACTGCTAAGAAAGAAACAATAGTTACGAGGGTATGAAGAGGCAGAGATAAATCTCTTGGTTGTATTTTCTAATTGCTAAAATTATATCACAGTGCATGGATCCCAGGTGGTTTAGACTCCCCACCTGGAGTAACCTGTTGCGGGCAGAAATCAGAGACAATAAAAAGCAATCCTCCCCAAACTAGGAGCCTCGTGCAGCAATTGTCTGCAGGCAGCCTCCTGCTCAATGCATCAAGCTCTGGGCAAGTTTGTCTCACTAAACAAAGACTCGGGTTCTTGATCAATTGTAGCGGAGGTTGGCCCACGATATGTTTCAATCCATTTCGGGATTCCTGTTGCCAACTCCATGGTTGATGGCTAGCTATAACGCCCCATAAAAAGCAACGAATGAAATCTATGGAGGTTCTATAGTTGCGGCTCCATAGGGGAGATCCGGCCATTCATTTATAGCATTACGTCAGCCTCCACATTAAATCCGCTATTATAGACTCGTGTGCGGAGATTCAAGTGTTAGGTTCATGTACCAGCGTATTCATGTTCTCTAGTCCCACCGATCTGAGTTCCTCAGTTGTCTTTCACCACGTCGGATCAAACTCGGACATGCATTAGCGGCCAAATCGAGACAAGAAGATTCAAATTAACACCGAATGAACGTTGGGCGCCCATCTTGACCATTGGGCCAGTCAGCCAATAATAACCTTGTTGAGCGGTCAACAATATGCAATTCAGGAGATAAGCAGCCAATATAATCGATCTGCATTGAAGATCATAATTTAGTTCAACGGCCGTATTTCTTTTGTTTGTGAAATATTTAGCCAATACTGGGAATCTTACATTCTTACTGTCCCTAAACAGCCAGCCGCCCACGCCCCAAAGCGGATTGGCCTGCAGCGCCGTTGACACTGGCCGTTGTGCAGGCAGGCACAAATTTGTCCCCTGCAATGTACTCCTCTCAAAGGGGACACATTTGCGGCTCAGATCCGCATCATCATGTCATCAATATTATATTGCAGACGGATAATATTTCAAACCGGTGGGCCAGTCCGTGCGTTTGTTGTGGTTAGCAGTACTTTCATTATGGCTCTGCATTACAGCTATGCAACTATCAGCTTAAATATCTGGCATGTGTAAATCCAGCTTCTCGCAACTATGTAGGATCAAAATACCACATGCCGATCTGTTCGTGCTTAGAGGTCTCAAGGGACGTTCATTTCCATATTGGAAGTGTCAAGGGGTAGTAGCTCTCGGAGATAGACGCTTTTCCAACTAAACGCAATGCTGCTGGCAGTCAAGGATGTTCTAGCGAAGACGGTGACTGTAGAGAGAAAAGCAGGGATAGCTCGAGGTGTATGGCGGATGATCGAAATAAGCACCCCTAACAGAAAATATCAAAATTGGTCCATCTAGTTAATTCTTTAAGAATCTTAAGTCAATATTAAATTCAAAAGTAACACATTCAGGAGATTTGTCCTACATCGGCATTTAATTAGTTTTTACTATCCGGCTGTAAGTTTCAACTGATGGGTGCTTTCTACGGCATCCGTAATCAAAAGTCTGTAATTTGATATAGTCCCTGTCTCCGGAAAAGTAGAGAAATTTGACGATTGTTACGTGGGGTCGGTTGAAATGATACAGATATATGACTATTCAATGGTTATCCTTCAATTTTTGACTACAGGCGTATATTTCTCGTGCAGTTTTGCTTCTTATGAGTAACGTCTTCGTCGTCACTACCTTTGGAACCTTATTCCAGAGAATGTTCTTCTCTGAGGGATCTTCTCTGTCTCCAATGAAGTTAGGAGACTCATAATGCCATTTTAATTTCATTAATGCAGCTCTGACACGGGTCTAAACTGATTTTTATTTCTCCACCCGTACTGCGTTACTCCAACATAGACCAATTAGTCCAGGTTTGAGATACATCCAGGTTATAATTGGATTGATCTCCCACTATTATGTTTCGGATAAAAAGACGATAATATTACTGGTGATGTGTGGATATCGATCAAAATTTCAACATGATGCTGAATGCCTGATATTAGTTCTGGTCTTTGATAAAAGCCGGAGTTATCGAAAGGTATTCTTGACTTTTTCAACATACTGAGGACAGAGAAAGATAAATATTGTTGAGAAGCTGAATTCATGTGTAGCAGTGTTCAGCGTTCATAGTATCACCTTGCACATTTAGCTTGCTCCCATTTGTGGTCTAACAGACGATGGCCATAGTGCTAAACTTGCCATCCTCTGGGTATGGCTGCTAGAGAATATCAATGAGAATGTCTCAGCTATTACCTTTTATCTTGTTTCTTCTATTCCTCTGTATACTTAATTTCCTGTCATGGATGGTGCGAGATAATTTTCTCACGAAACGGCAATATTATAGGACCCAGAGGGTATAAATAGACATTATTGTGCGACTGGCTTCATTAAGCATTGCTTTTTATGCGCCCTTTATTGATACTATAAATCTTTCCTTTTTTTTCTTGTTCAACGCCTTCTCTAGATCAAACGCGTTGGGTATAGATGATGTACTACTGCTCGGGCGCTTGCTATAGGTTTGTACTAGACTTATAGGAATGACGTAAGCAGGGTCCTTGTGTGTTAGGGTTAGTCAAGCGGAAGCGAAACCTTAATTACGAGAAGGCACTTGAGCATGGCTCTTCAGATCATTCCTTGTGTTAAACTATGTTCCCTGCCAGTCGTTTCATCCCGTGGTGATACTGATCTCATTTGAGTTCAAGGTGTGAGCATTATGATACCTGCATAGTAATCATGCCATACAAGCCATTTAAAAAGGATCCGTGGCCAACTAAGAAAAATCTAGTTTACACTAACGCAAAAAACAGGCAACATGCGAAGGGTAACTGTTGCAAAAGAATATAATCACTGAAGAAAAAACTAAATATTACACCAGTAAAATTTTGAAAAGAATATTAAAAATTAATGCCTCAGACCGGAATTGAACCGATGATCTCCTCATTACTAGTGAGGCGCCTTACCGCTTGGCCACCAAGGCTTCTTATATTACTGTCGAAAAATCGAATTACTTGAATTCCGAAAATTGCCTAAAATGGCAAAAAAACAACTGTGTTTGTACTTTGAAAAAGCCAGAAGGAATGGTTGCTAGGACTAGGAGTGCAAGCAAGGATCCCCCCCTCGAGGAGGATTCGGATTATGATTCTTCACTAGAAGAACAGGAAACCACTGTGACCTTTGAAAGCACTGATGACGACTCGTCAGTACCGATCGACGCGCCTCCTGAGGCTGATCTGGTCGCGGAGCAGGCTGTTCATGATGAAGATGATGATGAAGAAGAGATCGTGAACCATGATAAGGAAATCTTATCTGAAGAACCGGACACCAATGGGTCCAACGACACTGTTACAACCACTGAAGGTGATGATAACGCGTTGGCACTCATCGACGTGCCCCCCGAGCTTGGCTTGGTTGTGAATCAGGCCTTAGTCGTCCATGAAGGAATGGACGAGCGCGATAAAGAGATATTATCCATGAGAGAAGACATGAAGTACTATGTAGCTCAGTTCATAGCCTACCAGGAGACCATCCAGGAGTCCTACACTGCTATGACGAAGTCGCACGAACACCTGGTCGCGCTCATGAGGAATGAAATGGCCATGATAGTGAAAGATAAGGATGACAAAACTGCTAGACACAAGGAAGTGTTATCTAAAGTGGGTAAGACCAATTCGAATGTAAGCGACCTTACTGCTCAAGTAGGTAAAGCGCAGAAAAAGTTGGCCAATGTCCATCAGAGTACTTTGGACACCCTCCAGCAGCAAAAGGACAAGACTCAGGAGGTGGAAGATCGACAAAAGGCCAATGACAAAGCAGCGAAAAGGTACGATCCTGTCACTGCCGGTGCGGATGCGTTGAGACTAATGCGATCTCAATTCGAGAAAGATACGGAGAAAGTGGTTACCCGACAAGTTCGTCGCGAATCGGCGGAAGAAATAGCCGACATTTCCAAGGAAGTGCACCAGACTTTGTCATTGCTCACCAAGCAACTGGCAGACTTTGAGGCAAGCACCCGAAACGACGTGCAAGAGCGTACGAATGCTTTTAATCAGTACATTGAAACTGAAAGCAACAAAGCCCAACGACGAACGCAACGGGCTATCGACACTCAAGTAGCTCGAGGCACCCGAACCATGGCAGATCACCTTGCGTCCTTAGCCCCCAAGAAACTGGTCATCAATAAAGATCTCTCAGACCTGACTAATCAGAGATGGGAAACCCAATCGAAGTCCAAGGCCAAGAAGAAGAAGAAGAAGAACAAGAAGGCGTCTACCCGATTCGCTTACCTCCGATGTAAGCCAGAGACGGGAGAAGTCAATAAGGAATGGCTCGTCAAGACTATCAACAAAAGCCTGGATGAAACATATGCTGCAGTGGCAGTGGACTTCACTCCCACGAAGAACTTGAAGGTTACATTTACAAAATCGACCTATCTACGTGAAGACGAACTCCGCCTCAAGTGGCAGGCCGCGGTAGCAGAGAAATATGAACCTCTTGACACTACTACTTGGTACAAAGGAGTAATCTATGACTTGCCCAATGATACATCCATGGATCAATTGAGGGACGAGATAGACACTGGAACCGCGTCAAGTTGGTTACCGACCCGATACCTTTGCGACGACGAGGGGATGGCACCGAGACCAGGCAACCTGGTCCCCTGTCTGTCCTAATTGCCCTAGACTCGGAACAAACGCTTAGACGTTGCAGGCAAACCGAAGGATAATGTAGTCCGGCTGGAAAAAGCCCTTCAAAAATGTCACGATTGGTGCAAAAGCTACCACACTGACATAGACCAAGGAGACAAACTCGGCTTCATACATTTTGCTACAGCCGTAAATGATCAGCTCCGCCTACCCAACGGTACCATGAAATCCCCATCCAAAGAGGTAAAACTCCTGGGGATAACACTCGACCGCGACCTCAACTTTAAGAGACACACACAAAGTGTGGTGGCTAAAAGCAAGAGAGCATTATACGCGATCTGCGTTAGTGGGGCAGCCATGCGACAGATGTACCTTGCATGTGTACTTCCATGCATGGAATATGGATCAGAAGTATGGTACCACTCCACGACAGGCCAACTACGGAAAGAGGTGCAAGTAAACCAAAATAAAGGTCTACGCCGAATATTGGGAGCCATATATGACACACCAATAAATTCTGCACCCAGAGGCGGGTATAGCTCCATTCGAGAACCGTATGGACCTACTACTTCGGCTCTGTGCACTCAAACTGCTGGCCAGAACGAGCAGACACAATCCAATTGGGTCTCTCTTGTAATCGAATACCAGGCCGGAAGGTTCGCCTCTAGATTACTGCCTCACAAAGTATGAGACAGATCTAGAGACGAACTACAATCCGATACCAGAACTTATAGAACCCTGGAGTCTACCAACGCCAGAACAAGCAAAACAGCCATTGAATCATATGACATATTGGCAAGAAAAAGACCAGCAAATTCGAACAAAAATGATCGAAGAATGGCAAACTCAATATGACAGTAGCCCTGGAGGGGTTACGTTCAAAGTGAATGTACCAAACATGAAGTGTGCTATTAAAACGGAGAAACTGCCACTATTTGGAATCCTAAAAAACCAAAGAAGAGCAGTTTTAAGCAAGATAGTACAATACAGGAATGGACACGCTACGGTTGGAAATTGGAGAAGGATTAAAAATGGGAACTCCAAATGTTACTGTGGAAAGGAAGAAACAGTATCACATATACTGAGGGAGTGTCCTAAACACTCTAGTCCAAGAGAGCATCTGAAGAAAGTTTCACCTGCACTCGATGGACATATTTCACTCGGCACACCAGATGGTCTGAAGGCAATGGTTCGATTTATCGAGCAAATGCTGGACGCCGCCTGAGTAAGCCTATAAACCTTGGCAAACCAAACAGGTAGAAGGCAATAGTATGATTTATCAAAACTAAAGCTCGAAACTGTTTCGGGAGCTAGCCGGAACTGTATGATGGTGACACAGGTGGTTCCATCAATGCTATGAGCATATAGTATCAATCTGAGAATGGTTTTCGCCCAAAAAGGTATACAAAAGGTATACTAATTGATATCAAGATCAATTGAGGTTTTCCCATTCTCGAAACCGCGAATGCGGGGATGTGCAGGAAAGGTTATGAATAAGAATGGAATAAGAATGGAATGCAAAATAGGAATGGAAATATAAAGGATAAATAATGTCTGTATGGTGTAAAAACTTCTCTGTGACAATAAATGAGCGTCTATCTATCTATCTATCTACGCTTTCCTAAAAGGTATACAAGGGGTATGCTAATTTGATATCAAGGTTAATTGAGGTTTTCCGAAAACCGCTAATGCGGGGATGTGCAGGAAAAGTTATGAATAAGAAGGGGACGCAAAAAAGAATTAAATATATAGAGGTTTAACAACGGCTGAGTGGCGTCACAACTCCTCTGTGACAATAAATGAATTACCAACTACCTTACTACCATATTTCTAGCTAATTGTACCAATAATTGGATGAGGTCGAGGGCTGATATGAAAGGACAATAGTGCTTGTATGGTAAAAACTAATCAGTCGCAACAAACGAACATCTAATCTAATCTAATCCATTTCTATATTCTATATTTTGAATGTGCAATATTCTACTGGATGTCAGTCACTCCTTGCCGTTTTGCTGTAGATTAAAGAACAACGAGTTACTGTCTTTTAGAAGAGCTCTTGGATTACCCTTTTCCAAAAGCTTGCCCTCTCCCAATATCATGACTTCGTCATAGTCCATAACAAAATCAATCCTATGTGCAATCGAGACTATCGTAGTGTGTTTCAGCTCGCTATGAAGGACAGATTTCAGCCTCGTCTCAGTTCGATTATCTACTGAAGCAGTTGCTTCATCAAGGAAGAGAATCTTAGGCCGCTTTAGTATCGCTCTTGCCAGACATAACAGTTGCCGCTCCCCAGAAGATATGTTCTGACCGGAATCAGTGATACAATAACCCAGTGCCGGGAACTGTTGATTATCCGCGACGTTGTCAGTCCACAACTGGGCATGCTTCAAGGCATTAATCAATTCATCATCATTGAATTCACTCAGAGGATCAAGATTGAATCGAACCGTACCTGAAAATAGGACTGGGTCCTGAGGGATGACAGACATAGATGTCCGGAGAGTTTTCTTGCCAACAAGACGTATATCGAGACCATCGATTGTGATTTTACCACGCTCAATATCAACAAATCGATAAATTGCGGAAATCACCGTGGATTTTCCTGCACCAGTTCGCCCTAAAATACCGACTCTAGAGCCTCCATTAACAGAGAAGGAAATTCCATCCCAGACCAATGGAAGGTCGGGACCGTATCTGAGAGACACATCTTCAAGTGTCAGTTTCCCTTCCGTAGGCCAACCAAAAGTTTGCACTTCATGGGTAAAATTGTCTTCTCTCGAGACAGAGCTGTATTCTTTTATCCTTTCGACAGAATTCATACTCATTTCCATCACAGAACATAGCTTGACCAGTCCAAATATTATGTTATTAAAAGTCAATGCGTAGGTTAGAGACATGCCAGCAGCTCCAGGATCCAATGACTTAGCCCCCAAAATGACAAAAGACGATGCACATAGGACAACAAATGCAGAAGCAAGTTCCATCCTAAATCCTAACCATCTGTTACAACCCCACAGGTAAAAAAACGATCGATTACTCTTATCAGAGTTCTGATCCATTACCTGTTCCAGGCCATTAGCTAGCCCAAAAGCCCTAACGGTATCTAAACCCTCAAGAGCTTCTCCAAGCATCTGGACAATAGGGCCTCGCGATTCCCCTTCGAGACGCTTCAACTCTCGAGCAGACGGTATATACAATATACCAAAACTAGCATAAATACCGAGAACGATAAGCATAACCACAAAAAAACCTGGCGTAATTGAGCTAATTACAATTACAGTGGTAACAACCTGAATCACGCTATCGATAGTCTCCGAAATAGTTGGTGCAAGCTCTCGATCAACAGTCGATAGATCCTTAGAGAATCTATTGACAATCTCACCAGTAGGTACTTTGTCAAAGAAACTCATAGTAGCATGGGATAGAGTATCCAGTAATGATGCCGATATTTTTCGGGATGCTCTAACACTTCCTCTAAGTAATACGAACTCCTTCACGGCTACCAGGAAACTTCCTACAACTCCTATCAAGCAAAAGGCCAATGAGCCTGTTATTGCGCTATACTCTGTATCGTCAGCAGACCATATCTTCAACCACAACATTTGCACGGCTCCAGATATTGGCTGCATTGAGGCCAGAACAAATAAGAATACCCAAAAGTAAGATCGACCCATCGATTTGAAGTAATACAGATATGCAGACCTTCCAGAATTCATAGATGGAGTTTTTGATAGTGGATCACGAATAGTGTTGTCAGATATAATTGGACCAGAAGTGGTACTACTCGGTTCAGTGTCTGGTACAGTGTCTGGTACAGTGTCTGGTACAGTGTCTGGTGCCTGAGACAGCGGAGATACTTTCAAACTACTGCTCGAACCTTGACTGATAACCTTTCCTTTCTCCATGGCAATAACGAAATCTGCTTTCGAAAGAGCAAGATCTGTATTATGGCTCACCAGAATCATAGTCCTCTGCGATAGGAGAGGACCGCAACAGCAATTCGAATAAACCCATGACGCTGTCTTAGCATCAAGACCACTTAAACAGTCATCAAGAACAAGAACTGGAGAAGATGAATAAAGAGCACGTGCAATAGAGACTCGCTGTTTCTGCCCTCCAGATAACTTTGCACCTTTGTGACCAACCATTGTGGAATCGCCTTCTGATAACTCGCTGATATCATAGGCAAGAGCAGTCGCAGCAATTACATCATCGTATCTCTGCTTATCATACTCTTGACCGAACAGTATATTATTACGTATTGTATCATTCAAGAGCCAAGGTTGTTGTGAGCAATAGGCAATTGATCCTCGCGGCCTAAGAATTTCTCCACTTTGCAGTTGCATTTCTCCAAGGAGTGCGAGAGCCAGAGCAGTCTTGCCACTACCAGTCTCGCCTGTTATCACATTCAACGAATTCCTTTTAAATGAGACCGTAATATCAAACAGTCGAAAATCCCCAGGAACTGTAATGAAATTTGTTGTTGGCCAAGATATAGTTGCATTAACAAATCCAATAGATGTCGAATCCTCCTTATAATTTTTAATATATTCGTCCTGCTTTAGATATTCATCTATTCTTAGAACAGACATTATTGCTTGAGCGGTACCATTGACCATATTTGGTAGAACATCAAGAGGTCCCTTTAAACGATTGAACAGGGCAAGAGAGGTAAATGCAATAGGAGCAGTAAGACGCCTCCCCTCAATTATAGTGAAGCTTGCAAATGAAGAAGCGGCAATAAGCAACGGGGCAATGTTCCAAAACAAAGTTGCCCATGCACTTGTATTATTCCTTTTTGTTAATATTCCAAGCTCGTCCCGCCTGGCGCTAGTGATACGACTAGTGAACAAGTCCTCCCAAGCGTAATACTTGACACCCTTAATAGAATTGAAGAGTTCGGAAGTATGCTGGAGTCGCTGATCCATAGCACCCAATTGGTCTTTGTGGTACTTTGAAATGGCCTTGGAGAATGTGTGATTAAATGGAAGAAAGATGATAATCAAAGCAATCCCCACAAACCCGCTCCAAGATATGATTTGAAAGAGGAAGTAAGTTGCCAGCAAAATGGAAGTAATGCACCCAACAAAGTAGTGCGGATGGTTGGCACCTATTTCCGATACAGTAAAAGAGTCAGCAGAACAAAGGCTAATAGCTTTTCCCTGGAGTTGCCTGCCAGTGGATGACCTCAAGCGCAGTGATTTCCGAAATACCTCGCCGACAATGATAGCCCTAATTCTGAGACCGATCCTTCGACCCATATGCACCGCCTGGCCTCGACCTATACTTGCCAAGCATGAGAACACAAACATGCCGAAAGCAGAAGTCCAGGCAGAATATGTATCGAACTCATCATTTTCAAATAGATCGAGGAGCCGTTTCAACAATAATGGAGAAGCAAAAGAACAGAGAGACGCCAGGAAGGCCAAGACCATTGTATAAAGGTATTCGTAGGAAGAATTTACTATTAGACGTCCAAGAAGGCTTTGAAAATGATTCTCACGAAATTTGGATAACACATGTCGACTTGTGTCATCGGGTCTCAGAGGCGGAAGCGTATTCAATGAAAGCGGTTTGCGGTATCCATCGCGGATTACGGATTGAACCCAATAGAACGTCACCAACGACAAAATACTAGCATTGGATTCAGGAGTAATGGTTTGAACTTTGTCTGTAATAGCAATTGAGCTATTGGTAGGGCTCTCTGTGATTGCCAAGAAGAACAGTAGAATTGGCAAGCAAAGTTTCAGATCTGTTGACGCGTGAGTTATTCCGTCTAAAGGAAAATCAGCCACGGAATTAGCCAAGGCAAGACCATAGAGAGTTGCAACCAAATATCGGATCTTCGAATTGTACAGCTTCAAGCCCAACAGGATTAAACACTCGATCCAGAAGAGACCCGAAACACCATCAGAAGAAATGTATATCAGACTCACGATCAAACCGATCTCGACAAAGTACCGTACAGAAACTATGTCGAGGCGAGCTTTCGAATTGAAATGCCTCCATCTATATTGAAATGCTACAAAAATAGCGGATATTACGAAGGAAACTGGCCCCAAATATTGCCATCTAGGGAATTAGAACCTCGGTATCATTATATCACAATACTACATACCCGTTCCCCATCATCTCTTGCCAGTAACCTTTGGGACTTCTGACGCCTGTTTTTCAGCATTGACGCGAAGTTTTATACACTTCCAGCGATATTTTCATTCCAAATATAGATCCGTGCCGTTTGATCTAGTTTTACCCCTTTGGGAAGTCGATGTCGATAGTGGAATGCAGCTACAGTAACGTCACTTACCTTGACTAGTGCAGTGCTGTGCTGTGAGTAAGCATGCATGTCGATCAATCAGGGGCGGGTAAGGGTACAGTACTATTTTTATCTTATCAACATAGCTTAAAAAGTAAAAAGCATCTGTCGACAAATTGTGTCATTCTCCTTAACCATGAAAGAAACGGCAGAATAAAAAGCTTTACATCAAATCGCCATTTTTAAAAATTATTAAGATTAACCAAGTTGCTAGAAAAAAACAACTACTTCGTTTGCCAAGCAATCTGACATTTATTTTGCACCCGCCAAGATCTTATCAATTGTCTCCAAGAGGATATTAGCATGCTTCTCCTCGAAGGTCAAAGTAGGTCTTAGTCGTATGGCCTGTGGGCCACAACCTCCAATGTTGACACCTAAGTTTCGGCTGGTCTGCAGGAACTTGTCTCTGAATTGTGGAGTAGAGCAGTCCCAAGCAATAAAGGTTCCCTGTCCCTTGCCTCGCAAATTGGCAAAATTTTCTGGGTATTTCTTGGCAAGCTTTTCAAGCTCACCGAATAGGTAATCACCGACAGCTGCAGTCTTCTCTACAAGGTTTTGCTTTTTAATCTCACTGAAGATAGTTGAAGCAATAAGGTTTCGAGCGGGATCACCACACCAGGTGTTGAACTGCCTGTAAGGCTGAGCAGGTCGCAACTCGGGCTTGCTGAAGTAATAACCAGCAGCTTGTGCCTTTTTAGAATAAGTGACAATGTCTGGGGGAGAGGTCAAATTCCAGTGCTCATGAGCCCAAAACTTACCGGTAGCTCCAACACCAGTCTGTACCTCATCTACAATCATGATAACATCGTGTTTTGCGGTAATATCTCGCAGACCTTGGAAAAATGCTGGAGAAGCGTGATGGTCACCACCTTCAGAGAGAATGGGTTCCACAATGATAGCAGCAACAGGAGTCTTCCAAGTAGTGAGGATTTGTTCAAACTCTGCAAGACATCGCTGCTCTTCCTTTTTGTTCTCCTCGGCAAACTGATCGAGAGGATACTGAAGTCGAGGGAACGGAGCCTTTGGCCAGTCAAAAGCAGGAATGTCGAGCTTGTGAATTGGCTTGGATCGAGTGGCTGACAGAGAACCAAACAAACGTCCGTGGAAAGATGACTCGAAAGATAGAATCGACATACTGGGAGAGCCTGGAGACTGGTTATTCATGGATGAAGCCAGTTCCTCCTCACTGAATGGCTTGCCTCCTCGTCGCTTCTCGGCATGATAAATAAATGCTGCCTTGAAAGCGGTTTCATTGGCATCAGATCCAGACAAGGCAGTCCAGATGTTGTTGCAACCCTTGGGTGCATTAGCCAAAAGACCTTCCTCGAGGATCTCGGCGTAATCGTCAGATGGGAAGTTACCAGTGGCAGGTCTGTTGATTAACGCATTGACCATGGCATCAGACCTAGCAGTCTCAGCCAATACTGGGTTGTTGTAACCAAGAGCAATGGACGAGATCTGTCCGTACACATCTAGCATAACATTACCGTCAACATCAGCAATGTAATTACCAATTGACTTGTAGTAATCAGCTACAAAGTAGGCAGAAGGAATGTCAAAAGACTTGTTAAGTCGGACAAGAGCCTCCTTGGTGTTTGGGCCCGGGCAGCTACCTTTGACAATTGGCTCAGTAGGTTCATTAGGATAGTATTGGGCAGCGGCAGATGAAGCGTACCTGACAGCAGCTTGAGGAGCTCGTGCAAGACGAGCTCGAGTGGTGGCAGATCGAATCATTGAACTCACAAATCGTCTATTTATCACCAACAAAGTTACTTGGAAAAAAATCACACCACAGGTGGGAGATGACTGACTTTATATGTCCGGTACTGGCGATCTTTATCGGACTCTAACGTGCAATGGGCAAGGCTAATGGGCGGCTAATGTAGGGAGCGCCTATCCGGCAGTTGGCGTGTGGGGAAGGAGTTAAGCGCCAGACGCTAGGCGGTACTGAAAAGGGACAGGGCAGCCGACAATTCATATTATGTTGTTGTAGCTTCAACAACTTCAAGGTGATCAAATAAATTAGTATAAAAGTCTACTGCATTTGATTCCATGATATTTGATCACTTACACTCATTTAAACGAGTTACATGTTGAGAGATCAACGTGATAGCGACAGTTGCATATGATGAGTTTGAATACCTTCCCTATAGGGAATGCATTCTAAGAGTACATGTTTCCGCCCAAAAAAAAGTCTCATATGTGTGGTCAGTTATATATCTGTGGATACTTGATAGCATTGAGCTGTTTACAGATTACCAATATTGTTGAGGATGACTCTTCATGGTTCAAGAATTATAGTACTCGGACATGTCATGACCTATTCCGGTTAAAACGTTTGAATATCATTGGTCGGGGATGAGCATCTGCAAGATAAGATAAGGTTAGAGTTACCACATATATAACTTTAGAAATGCGATTCATGCATTGCACATTACCAATTAGTCTACATCTAAATTACATCTGCAGTCTTTGACCGCTTTGATTGAACCTTTTCATCATCAGCTGGCCGCTTTGATCCAAACTGCTTGAAGCCTCCATCATCACTATCAACTTTCTTCTTTTCTCGTTTAGCTTCCACTTTAGCAACCGCCTTAGCCATATAAGCTTTTATGAACAACTTGATCTTTGCCTTTTTGCTATCAGTGAACTCTGAGCTGGCTTTGGCCTCAGGACCATTCCGTAATTCCTTGGAAACTAGGATTTGCACAATGTCCTTAGAAAATAGTTTGACATTATCATGACCAACATCATCTTCGTAACGAGCAACAATATTCGGCACATACTTTGCCAATTGACTTGTCAATTGTCGCTCTTTCTCCTTAGTTGGATCTGCCAAGGAATCTTTACCATGCTTCTTCTTTTCGACGGTGTTATCTTTTTCTGAGCTATTGGAAGCTTTGTCAGAACCCTTATCAGAACCCTTGTCAGAACGCTTTTCCGACCTCTTGTCACGCTTCTTTTCCCCGTTTTTAGAGCTATTACGTTTTTCAAGTCTCTTTTCAAGTTCTGCCTGTCGCTTCTTCTCTTCTTCAGCTTTCAATTGTTGCTGCCTTTGTTGCTCTTCCTTTGCTCGATCTATGATCTTTTGGAGATCTAATTTCTGTCGTTCTTTATCAGCATCTGGCGTTGCAGGCAGTTCAGGTTTCTTTGGAGAGTTTCGTTTGTCAAAAGATCTACCAGGTAATTCCCATGTACTTTCCTCAGTCTTTCTGTTAAAATAATATATTCGACCATTAGGTGCCATCGAAGACTCCCAGCCAGGAGGCAAGGTCTCCTGCTTATCATTGTTGCGAATCTTCTTTGGTCCAGTCGGGGTTCCAGTTTTGACAATGTTCCTACTGGCTTTATTATTTGGCTTGTCTGGAGAATATTTTTCTTGTTTTGGCTCAACAATCTTTGGACTTTGATCTTCTTGATCTACTTCACCTTCATCGTTTCCATCTGATTTGACATCAGGTTCTCCATCGGCTGGGGTACCAGACAGTTGCGATCGCTCCCTTCTAGGGATTCGATATGCCATTTCTAAGCTACTCCACTCGTCTAACAACGACTGTGCCAATGCTTTGGCATCATCAACTTGACTCTGTGAAGCCAAGTCTTGGACTGTTTGCTCTATCTTTGAACTTGAGATTTTGTTCTTTGTCAGTCTTGGCCATCGGGTTAAAATCTCTAGAATGGACACTAGAAGACCATGCTCCTGAGGCCAATCTCTGAGGAGGACGCTGAAAATCTGATAACCATGCATTCGCATAACTCGGGAATGAACATTAACATCATTTGTAACATGTATTCTTGATACAAGCTTGGAAATGAGCCACTGTTCACGAGACTGCATCAGGCCACTCATAATTTTAGATACAGATGATTCCTCTATTGGTTTGGCAGGCAGTGTGTTAGTATACTCCTCATATAACTCTTCGTCTGTTTTCTTTGCCGCAGTCTTCTTGAACTTGGACGAGGCAACAGAGTACCATTTCTTCTCATCATGTTCGTCAAGATCGAGGATATCTACCAAAAGATCGGGTAGACGCTGCACTGCAGTCTCAGTCTGGGTCTTTCCTCCCAAAAACCCGACACAGTTGGGCTCTCCACAATAGCACGGTTGAGCCAGAGCTCCATATCGGTCTACGTTATAGTCGAAAGTTATCTCTTCACCCTTTAGGATATCTCGTTTACTGAAAAGGCCCATGCGTAGCTTATCACCGACAACCCACTTGTCAACGTATGAATTCGGATTACACGAATGATTGCAGAATCGCGCCAGGCATCCTTTGATGGTCGCATCTATAAACTCTCCCTTTTGGAGCATCATAAAATAGAAATGCTTGATACCTTGGTCTTTGTATTGTTTTGTTCGTTTCATAAATTTATTCCCGTCGATCACCTCACCAATATACTCGTAGATGAAGGTGCCTTGAGGAATATCGGCCAAAGCACGCACCCCATAGCCTTTTTTCTCGGTATGTATGATATCAATGTTGGCATACTCATGGCGCTGGAATCGCTGGTTCCGACAATCATCACCACACGTGCATTTGTCATTAGTACATTCAATAGAAGTTAGTCTGTTGATACAGTCAGAATCTTCACCGCATGCCATATTCGTCCCGTCGATGAAATCCTGCCGACAATCACAAGTCATGGCTTCATCTTGACCCGAATCACCCATCGATTTGCTCGAGAAAGTACATTCTTCAAGCAGAATGAAACTTTTGATTGCTTCGTCAGTTTTGGACGGGAAACTGTTGAATAACCTTGGTCCAGATGTCAGCGACTGCTTTTGATCTTCATGTTTTTCTGGCTCTTTAGATCCATTTGAAGACTCATGGCCATTGAGCTTGGTATCTACAACATCTTCATTGTCACCATTACGAACTGGGTCTTCGTCCTTCACGTCCACAGACGACTCAGACCCAGTTGGTGACGGCACTCGCAGTTTTCTGGCCATATATGACAAGTTGGTGAAGTGCGGCAGGTCAAACGGTGAACTGATCAAGCACACATATTAGTGCTGCATGATTGCGATCGTCCAGCACTACCACAACGACGGTATATATTTATTATAAACGAACATAAAGCAAACAAACAAAACAAAAAACAAAAAGCGAAAAAGCTAGAAAATAGAGAACAAAAAATAATAGAAAACTGAGACGGATTACAGCCAAAACGATTAGTTAATGCGATACAAATGCAGTCATAAATCATAGCAGGTCAAGCGAGGCATTAGTGTGTCATGGACTGACATCCTGCTCTTTCCACTCATCATAGCGGACTCTGGTGAATACAGTACGTCTGCCTTTATCGTCATCCAACATATCAACCGAATTGACAAGCATGAGGACCACTACAAAGTTGTCCTTGCCAGCATCACCACTTGATCCATCTACACCTCTAGTAATGGAGTCTAGTGACTGACGAGTTGATTCATTCAACAGAGTTCTTGGAGAAGGATACTTGAAAGAAGCCCTCATCCGAGGCGAAAGAGATGCCCATATTCTTTCATATTCAGCGTTCCACTGAGCCGAAGTTGGCGGAGGAAAAACAGTCTCATACTCAATGTTGCTGTCATAGTCTGGGGTGATGACTGGGAAATAGGAAGGTGGCAGTGGTTGCAAAGATGAATCATGACCAATTGGTGCCAATATTATATCCGAATCAGGAGACTCAGGCTCTGATAATGAAGATGCAGATGCAGTGGACGGCGAAGTTGTAGGGGATGAAGCCAACGGTCTGGACATAGGTAAAGAAGATCTCAAAGATGGGAATTCATCACTAGTGAGCAACTGCGAGAATCCCGATAATCGAAACTGGGTCCGGGCATTCGGGAAGTAAAAGCATGACTCGAACGCTTGCTGGCTGTTGGACAGATCATCGACTTTTTGCATGCGCTTGTCAGTCGTGAAAACTAACACGCCAGATGACCTGGAATTGAACAGCCAACCTCGATTCACACAAGTCCTAGCATGTGGAAGTCGATCTTTTGATACAGTGCAAAATGTGAAGGTTGGTAAACCATTGACGGTTTTAAGACAAGAGTCCAAAAGGGGTACCCAGGGGGGGATGCAACTCATGTCTTGGTAACAGCAGATATCCCACGACTAGAGACGATCAGACGATGATCAAACTCAACAATATTATTACAAACTCTTGGTTGATAGCTTTGTATCGATTCAATTAGACAATTAATTTGTCCAAATACCAAGCCAGTGAGGTGTAATGACAAATGGGTAGATGGAAATGCTGATTGCACAGATTATTGAGCCCCAAAGATAGACGGACGGCGGTCTCAATGCCGATAAAAGTCTAAATAAAATATGCAGATAGCGATGAGGCCAAAAGTTCCCGATATCACCGATCACCTATCAATCAGTGGATGGCTATAATATAGTTGCAAAACCAGCAATTTTCACCACAAATAACAGGAGAGCAAAAAGCAACACAACTACCAAATGCTGAGTGCGATTCGGTATGAATGCAAATTTTTTTGTCAGCCCAAAAGCACTCTGCTGCTGCTGCACATCTTTAGGAACTCATCGCTGGCGCCGTGCACACCAAAAATCAGCTTACTGTCGCACTGCGTAAGGTCGGAACCGATGCAGGCTGCCCGTTTTGGTGCAGCATGTGGACGGTACCAGCACTCGGATCTCGATACACCACATGGCCATTACTGTCGACGACCAGGAATTGCTGGATTTCTGCCCATTGTTTAGGTTTGACGGATTTGGCCCATTGCATGTCAAATCCAGAAACCTCTAAATGTTCACCGTCACCACATTGTTGCGGGGGTTCGACCAGCTCAATAATAGTAGCAGGTTCAACGGACGGAGATGCAGTTTCTGATCCCGAGTCGGACGACCTTGATGTTGACAGAGCCGACTGGTTCTCAGTTTGATTAGATTTTGTAGCGGCTAATACCATTGCTTCAGAAGTAATCCCTCGTAATTTTGATTTTTTGAGATTTGTAACAAGCACCACTCGCTTCCCTGTCAATTGACCGGGAGTGAAAAATTTCACCAAACCACTGACTACTGTCAATGATTGCGGTTGATGGGCTCTTATCTGGCATACATATAAACTATCTGCGTTGGGATGGGACTGGACGTTTTCAATTACACCAGACGTGAATTGGGCTACCGACGGGGTTGTTAGACATCGTCGAGGCACTGTATTGGATGCAAAGGATAATGATTGGGCTACGACATGACTACCCAATGGCCCTTTGTGTAAATTCATTGTACTGTACAGACTGCTGTGACAGCCATAGCTGAGTCTACGAACGACCACACAACTATTGTGAATGGACATGTCAAGACTTTAAAGCCAGTACAGTACGTGTTGCAGGTCTAAGGTCGATGGATGTCTGGTGTAGGGTGGGGGTCTGTTTCTCGGCTATGGGTTAATATTAGCTGGCTAGACGCTGTATGGTGTGAGCATGCACTGCGACGCCCTGGATGCACAGAACAAATTGTACGTTGTAGCAGAGGTGTTTTAATACATCAAATATGTATTAAAATATGGTAAGAAAACAAGTCAATTTAAACATAGTATTTGCTTATGTTAATATATGGGTTTTTTAGTTGCTAAATTCAAAAAAAATAGTTGTTTCACAGTTCCAAAGTCGCAAAGCAGCCATTCGAACGTTTAATAAGTTATGAGAAACTCTAGTTCTGGGACAAACATGTGACAAAAATGCCCACTATCGAGGACAAAAACACTGCCAAAAAGCAATATAAATTAGGTAAATAACTCAACACCTACAAAGCCATAACCAATAAGACTCTACAAAATGTCTTTTGTTTGTTACATCCATTGGCCAACGCCCAACGGTTTTCTGCAGAGAAAGCGCCTAACCCGCACGATCGACAGATCGGCTCAGTGAGCCCCCACCCTGCAGTAGCGGTATGACCTTGCTTTGACCTGGTTCACGGTTAGGGCTCGCGGAGATACTATTCCATGTCTCAACATCGTCAACTTAGTTTGTTAATATTTAGGGAGGTTTCACTGTTAATTTTGTGAGAAGGTGTTTGTTTTGTTTCCGCTGTTAGTTTGGTTTGCCCCACATGCATAGATAATGCTAGGTCGATTGTTATCGGGAACGTTTCCTGGTCCTGACGCTGATGACCTTAAGCGGTTGGGCGGTTCCGTCCGCAAACCAGTGTCTACACCACCATCTAGCGATACGGAAGATGGAGCAGCTATGCCAGTATCGTTTGTCGATGATACTGAGACTCGCAGCCTGCTTTATGGATCTGGACCCTCTCATTTCAGTGCCAAAGTCCCGCTGGACATAGATGGAGGAGATATCCGCATTGTTATCGTTAGTGATTTTCCTGGACTGGAGGGACTATTATATGATTCGTCGTTATCGCCAACCCATCATAACGATCGACTATTACCGTCCCCACCACAAGCATCTCCACGTAGCTCTTCTCCTATGAGCTCAAGTCTTTCACGTAGCATTTCTTACACCGCTTTAACTGGTCAGCTTGCGCGGGCTTCCCCGCCTCCATTGTCCCCCGATCCACCGTTGTCTCATAGACGAACTTTCAGCTCGAGTGTCAGCGCTGACAGAAATGTTCCATATGGCCAGCAGACAAGACGGACTGATGGATTGACTTCTGGGTTGATTCGAGAGGTTGTTTTCGGCTATACGCCCATGAAATTCGATGATCAACTTACTAAGATTCATCCTTTGACGTCAGTGTCCACTAAGACAGGCCATCGAACTTGGATGGTGTCTCGTCTATTTAAGATTGGCGTTGATTCTGATACTTCTTGCACAAGTGAACGTGATGAAGCTGCTGGCACTATTAATTCGAGTGATGGAGAGCTAGCTGGATGGACGCCGAAACCCACTGTCAAGCCACTACAATCACAGACGCATGCGAAATATGCCCGATTTGCGGTGTGTGTTTGTTTCAATCTTGCATCGGGGTCTGATGATGTGATATCGGCATACTGGGAACAGTTATCCAGGGCTTTGGCAGATCTTCAAAGTGTCGTTGCAAAATCTTTGACTACTATAGTGCCTACTGCAATCAAGGATGCATTGGTAATTGGCCGGAGACACCTGGGAGTAACGGTTGCTCGCCATTTGAATGCTGGTACTATCATTTCAGAAGCATGTAATTTCTTTGCCAGTAGATTTGCTTCCATGCTTACAGTGCCAAGAGTGCTGTGCGGACAAGACCGCTGGGAGGACTTGTACCGGCAACTGGTATGGATATCTTCAAAGTGGGATTTCTCGGACAACTTTATTTCGGCTCTACTAGCAAGTTTTATCCATATCAATGGGTTACGAAACAATTCTGGTGCGAATTCCAGCCAAGCTCGCATCAATAGAACAGTTATCATATGTTCAAATCGTGTTGTGGCTCGAAGGCTAATATTTATTTTAACATCACTTTTGCGGTCTACAAAGTATGTATGCCGTCCTGTGAATAATGCATCATCTTCACAGTATAACAATTATGGTGCTCTACCCAATTTGTTCGAGAAAGCACAGATATCGGATAGGTCGCCTCGAACTCCTTCGTCACGGATGTTCTCTGTATCATCTGTATCGAGTATCGGATCATCAAAGGGATCGGGGCCTGCACGAGTTCAGTTCACTGGTTCTGGTATTGGAATTGACCACAATTCTGGCTCAGCGGGGACTCACGCTGTATCCACAGTTGCAATCCCTCATGTGATTCGATCGTCATTTTCGTCGTCCTCGTTGTCACAGTCTTTCAGTCATTCGACTACCAGCAATGCCAGTAATAGTACCACGTCAACTTCGTCATTCTTCTCCAACTTTCTACATCCGACTGATAAGTCCGATAGTCCTGGATTTGATGAGGATTTTGAGCACATGGATGGATACTTTTATCCCAAGCACCATCAACATCGGCATTCTGCTGCTGGTCCATTAATTACTCATGAAGATTACCGGCCTGGTTTGACTAGGTTTCAGTCCGAGAAATCTATAGCCACTCTGACCTCCCAGGTTTCGAATAGAATGCGCGATATGAACCTCGATCGGTCTATGAGTGAAAGTGAACTTACTGTATCCAGTGAAGGTAGTTCAACCCCAGGTGTCGAATATACTATTTCCGAAGATGGAATGGGTATGGACGTACCATTGAGAGCGTCGAGTCCAATGGATTCTCTATTTGATGATTCGTCATGTGGCAGTTTACCACCAATAGCAGGACATATTCCTGATTTCCATCCTGATTTTGAAGTTCAATCATGTCCGCATTCGAAAGATCTCCCAGATAGAGTTTCTCATACCATGACAAGAGACATCGATCTGGGATCTCTGTCTAGTTGCATGTTGATGGTGAATGTCCGCAAGAAGGAGATAACCAAGATATCATTACAGAATCACAAGAAGAGAACAGATACATTATATGACAATGGGAAGGTAGCCCACCCGATTGCCGAGCAGTGTTTACAAATTTGCCGGCAATTGAGATCTATTACAAGTACAGGGCGTCCAGTTCCCTCGGGTGATGAGATCTCCGCTCTAAAGTCGAGTTATACAACATGTTTTGCATGATACATACACCAGTGTATATTTATTTATTTTAATTTAACCTACTCGCTCCAAACAGTAAAAACAAACTTTAGAAATCCTGACGGTTGGTTTGCTTTTTTTTGTTTTTTTGTTAACTGCTCCCTGCTTCTTGGCTCGTTACAACTGCTGCATGTACTTAAGGTAAGGTTCGTTCATGGACATTTGGACCCGTATACACTTCACTTGATGGCGGACGTATCTGAACTGACATTTGCGAAAGCATTTGTCAATCTATTAAAGGTTCGTGCACCTGAGAAGGTGTTGGCTGATGATTATGTCGAGACTAATAGTACTGGGCCTGTTAGCTTTCCTCCAATGCCACGACCAAAGAAAAAGAAGGGTACAGTTGGATCGTCTCTGGTTCGAGTGGATATCAAGTCTATTCGAAGCCCGAAATTCTCAATTAGCTTTGATCATGTCGAATCTAATGAGACTATTCTGAGTATTAAGGAGCGTCTGATAGGAGACCCAGACGGCCCATTGGCAGATTTAAACTACAGGCCTTCCAATGTAAGGCTACTGATCAAAGGCAAAGTTATTGGTGATTCCAAGAGTTTAAGTGAATTGGCATCGGACGGTTCTGTATCATTCGTAGCAATGTTGACAGCTCCAGAACCATCACAAACTCAACCACAAGCCGGTATCCAGACTCAAAAGGATGTGAAACCAGAATCAGAACAAGAGCCAGATCCAGAGCCAGACTACAATCTATGGCAAGACATCAACGTGGTATTAAATAAGCATCTAACCCCAAAGAAGGCAACAGAATTACTGGAAAAATTCAAGCAAGTATATTCTTGAACAAACTATACATAATATAATGCAATAAATATTACTGAGGATCGTTTTGTCGAATTTGAAGCAACAAGTTTGATCCAATCTTCATTTTTTTCTTCCTTTCTTTTGGTTTCTCAGTGCCTCAAAGAAGAAGCTCTAGTTCTATCGAGACGACGTGTTTGACTTCTCAAACTCATCATTCGTCTATTAAGACCCACTTGTATTCCTTTTGATAGGGGTTTCATCAGTTTGAATTCTTCAGCATCTGACAAGACGGCAGTACCATCAGATGATGTGATATTAGTGTGATTAAGTGTAACCGACGCAGCATAGCCAGGTCGGTGGTTATTAGTACCTGATCCCTTCAGAGCAGGCGTGCCTTTTGTTATTCTTCGTCGTTCGGCAACAAATTGTCGTAACTGACCAATATATTCGGGAGTCAAGTGACTAAATCCGTTGAATCGTTTAAAACAGTTCTCCATAAGATGTGTAGGATCTATTATCTTGCGAGGATAATTTTGAATTGTTTGAAAAGATTCCATTTGGTCTTGGATATCAGCAATCAAAGGCTCACTGAGCTTGATCATAGTAAGGGCCATTCTAAAGAATACTGCAGGCCCATCAAAGAAGAAGCAATCCCACACCCGTAGCAGAGTTTCTATGGGAAGGTGGTGAATATAAGCACTCACAAACCAAGCAGTAGTAAACAAAGTAACATGGGGCATATTACTTAGGAAGTTATTATCATACTGCTGTTCCTGGTCAATAACTAATTTGCTCCAAAGAGAGGGCAAAGAGTCTCGGATGCATAGCAGCAAAACACCTTGATCAATACTTGCTCCTTCAAGATTTATAACATGAGTGCCGGGCAAGTATCGCTGACATACGATTGCGAGTAGCCAAAATGCACGTTCTTCATCCATGAACAGTAGCAGCATACCAGCAATAAAATTAAGACCTTGACAATAGCCTATCTTGGGCTGATACACCGAGAAGGTTGTGAGAACCCGTCGGAGAGACTCAATTAGAGTACTATCAGGCTGCGAGCTGTAATCGCTACCATTTGGAGGATCAGGTCGAAAGTGAATATTATCTGGGAATGTTCTATGAAGATCTCGTTCAATGACTTCAGTGTCAATATTCTTGAGATTCTTGGTCTCCTTACACAAGGTCGCATAGAGCCCAGGGTTGGCATTAAGCTTATCAGGACCATTGGCATACCAAAACCACGCATTTCCTCTCCATTCAGCAGGAATTCCCTTTCGCACATACCGTCGAACTTTATCTGACTTGGCGGGAAACCTTTCAGGAATACTACCATCTCGAGCCAATCCGTTATCTCGCATCAATTTATCCCATTTGATTTTTCGACGCTGCACATAAGGCAAGTACGATTTCCACCATTCATCGTACTGTTGTTGGGAAATATGGGTGGACTTCTTCTTAAATCCGTATCGATCTCGATCGGATGATGTAACAGCATCGATATTATTAGGCTGGTCAAATGATAGTGCGGTGATCCCAGATGCTAGCGTATCAGAATCCGCTTCACTACTACCAACACCAACATCACCACCATATACCTGAATGCTGGCATCAGCAGGACTTATAATTGGATGGCCAATCAAATCGTCAGTGCCAGTGGTTGTATCGGCACTCATACCGTCACCGGGCTCAGCTATCGTATTTGATGTTGCGACAGAATCCCCTGAATGAACGAGATCGTCAAGAGCCCCCGACTCCAGTTTCGAAGAGCCAACGTCACGACGTGGACTCTGACCAACCCCAGATGGTTCACAGCCAGTATCTAAACTACTATGGTTGTTGTTTTCGATATTTTCACTCTCATCAGTTAGCTGGCCATCCCCCGCTCTGTCTAACATTGGGGTAGATACGCTGTGTTTGATGGTGTCGTTCGGCACAGCGGCCGGCACTTGAGCCTGAATGGTCGAATGAGGACGCTGAGGAGGTGCCATAGCTCGAAACGCGGCAGGCATCCTGTCCAGAGGTGATCTGGATAGCCCATTCGTCCGCTTTCCATCCATAGCCCCCATTTGGACAAGGAATCGCGGCTGATGTTAAGGAGATGAGATGCAGATCCAGGGATATGTTTATGTACCTGGGGGCTGCAGCTGTCAGGTGAAATTCTAAGAAGGGCCACTCACGACATACAATATACGAACGATGGCAAGTTCCATTCAATGGGACTCTTACAAAACAACAACAAAAAAAAAAAACGACACAGTCGATAAATTTCGATAACTATTTACATTATGTTTATTTGCCAAGTCGCTTTCGAAGAGATCTCTGGGCCTTCTTTCGCTTCTTGTACTTGTGTCTGTTCATCTTCAGCTTTCTCTTTCGCTTGACAGAAGTGGCACTGATCTCATCAAACACAAAAGGACTCTCATCACCAATGTATGTCTCGGGGACATTATCATTGAGGAATGAAACAACTGCTTGTAAAGGAGACTCATTTGTTTTGGTACGGGCAAAAATGACCATGGTGGATTCTGTCGACTCGGGCCCGTCGTTTAGGTTGAGCACCGAACAGCTGGTGACCTTGTTGGGCTCCACCGTAGATGCTTGTGTAGATGCGTTGTCAGTAGACGTGGATGCAGAACTAACATGCTTTGTTTGGTTGAGTTTGGACCATTCAAATGGTCCAAGCTGTTTGGCTATCTTCATGGAAACCGCATGGATGTTGGTTTGATCTCCAACAGACGCTTCAAACAGATGCTTCGGAGGAGTCCAAACTTGGACAACCCGGTCATCAGCCATCTGGAGAGGGCTTCGTACTCCTGGATCCATCACTAAAAGTGGCCGATGCCGCGCAAAGAATGCCAATGTTGGTAACTCCATATCCTGAAGCTCCTCCGAGTATTCTCGAAACTGCCGTTCACTGGTCTTGCTGAATGGGAATCGCTTCGAAACTCCTCCGTCATCATTACTGCTGCTGCTATTGCTACTGCTACTGCTGGAACTAGAGCTCGAGCTGCTGTTATTGTCACCTCCGGTGCTGTTACTGCTACTGCTGCTCTCCCCGCCTTTTCGAGCCAAAGATGAAGCTTCTTTGCTTCCGGATCCGCACAATGGACCTCTCAATCGGCCATTACGCCGAGATGCCATTCCATCACTTGCTAACGCATGAAGAGACCGTCGCATCCCCTTGCCTAACAGGCATCTGGATGCTGATCTGGCTGTGTGCATTTGCTAAGAGTCTAACAGGTCTGGTGAAGCCATATATTTTTCAAGCCGGGTAAAGTTTATACCTCATATACATATATGTGAAGGTTCAATATCTGCTACAGAATGGACAACACTAATACCGATCAAGTTTATTGTTTTTTCTCGGAACTGACTTTATAAATACATTATCAAGTATCTTGTAATATCCTTTGTAATTGAATGGGATTCATCTCAAATGTTTTTGATTTTCGTTCGGGCGAAAACTTTTTGATCTCTTCTATGAACAGCAGTATCTTGGTACATTATTTCTATAACGAGACTTCAGGGGTATGCACCTACTCTAAATGGCAGTTGCATTGGTGAACTGTCAGCCTTTATAGACCTGTCACCTCAACATATAGTCCCGCTATTAGAATACACACGTCATAGCATCTACCTATATCTGTTCTCCACATACCCAACTCAACGAGCTTCTCCACGACGCAACAAACGAGGGTCGCCAATGTCGACAGTCCATGTGTTATCACTGGAACTCACGAACCTCATCTCTCAGACTAAACGGCGGAATTCTGAATTACGCCAGGTGTCGGAACGTAGCTTGGCGAACTTGAAATCCTACGTGTCTGGGACGGATGAAGTACAATTTTTGACTGGTAAGTAATGGTTATATTCTTCTGATGAGCACAATTGACAACAGAAATTGCCAAGGACCCATCATTTATTGCTCCCTTTTTGGTTGCCAGCTCTACCCGTAATGCCAAATACTCAGCGTCGGCCATCCAGTGCCTCCATAGCCTGTTGGTGATTCGCGCCATCCCCATAGATCAGGTCGACTCTGTGATTGAGGCATTGACTGAAGCCACACATTTAGGAGTTGATATTCAACTGAAGATTCTTCAGGCACTACCGACACTAGTTCAGAACTATGGCCAACTGCTGACTACGGATCATATTGTCAACATCTTACAGTTGTGTTCGATCCTGCAAGGCAATAATAAGACTGCTGTCGTCATAAATACTGCGTCTGCTACACTACAACAATTGGTGATTTCTGTGTTTGATCGAGTTGCTCATGAAGATACTCTTTCTGTTCCCTCTGCCAAGACTTGTGAGGTCCCAGTTGACAGTAGTACCGGTAATGGAGACAACAAAGTACTCATAAGCCAGGTTGCACACGACGCGCTCATGATATTCGTTGACATCTGTAATCTCACTGAAAAGCATCGTCCCGTATTTGTCAAGTTTAGTGTCTTACCAGAGACATTTGGATTGGAACTCATTGAAAGTATTATGACCAACCATAGTCCGATATTTTCTCGCCACGAGGAATTCGCTTTTGTGCTACGAACTCGGGTTGTACCTCTATTACTTCGCGCATTTTCTGAGAAGAGAGAATTTTCAATTACAGTTCGAGTGACTCGAATTTTATACCTATTGTTGAGGCGCCAGTTGCCAGTTCTCAAAATTGAATGTGAAGTCATTCTATCTCTATTAACTCACATGCTTGATGTCGATGCTGCTCCATACTGGAAACGGTTGTTGTGTATGGAAGTATTCCAAGGTGTGTTTGCCGAGATTTCTCTTGTTGAAGAGATCTTTCAAGAATACGATGCTCAAGAGGGCCGCCGTGCAATCATAAAATTACTGCTGGCTGCTTTTAGTGGCATTTTGTCTGAAAGTCCAGAAATCATCGGTTATGGGCCCGCATCCATGCCCTTCCATATTCCCAAGGATCTATCATCCGATGAAGATGAAGCAGACCGATTTAATCTTCCTGGCTTGTCGCTTAAGACTTCGGTGGTTCGAGTACCGTGCATTGATCTCCTCGACAAAGGTGAGCCTCCGGTGGCTCCTGTGTCTTACTTGTACTATTTAATCCTTGTGTGCATAAATTCTTTGTGTGATGGAATGACTCGACTAACTGTGACTTCTACATCTTCGTCTGATCAGTCTTCAAAACGTGAAATGGGGTTTGTTTCCAGGCTCGTCGAGACTTGTTGGTCTGACACCTTGTCTTGTTTCCAAACACTCTTCAGGGCTTCAATCGACCTGGAACTTTATCATCCTCTTGTGAGATCGGCTCAAAAGTTTGGCCATGTTGGTGGGATTTCCGGTGTATTTGTAGCACGAGATGCATTCATGTCGTTGCTGTCTGAATATTCCACTTCGGTTCTCGATATCGGCCCTGTAGCTGGTAGCACCGACAAATCAAGCGTTCGAGGTTCAATATCTAAAAATATTCTTAGCATGGAGTCCATTGTTGGTACCCTTGGTTCTATGGGCTCACCATCCAAAAATGGCCCGAGTTCGTCAACTTCTACAGCAGCTGTCACTCCAAAGGGACTGTTACCTAGAAATATCCTTTGTTTCCGGGCTCTGTTGAATCTGACTCACACTCTAGGACCAACTTTAAACTCAACCAGTTGGTCTATTGCCATTGATGCCATCCAGGCTTGTGATGCTCTTGTAAATGGGATCGGCAAGTGGCGAAAGCGAACTAATTTCTGGGGTGTCTCTGCATTCTCGCAGCTGGGACCGGAATATGCTCCAGTGGATGCATCGCTGAGAAGGCTGCTGGACTCTACTAAAGACTATTCTGAACCTTCCTTTCTGACATTCCTCTTGTCCATATGTTCGGTGTCAAGTTCTACAATTCAATTCGCTGATCCTGAGCCAACTACATCCTCAAAGAAAAGTGTCGCTGATCCATTTTTTCTGTTAGATATTGTTGGTGAACTCGGTCATTTGAATATGCATAGGATCATTTCTTCAAAGGCTGAAGTATGGTCCACTATCACTGATCATTTATTTAAAGTCATCTCTACCAGGTCAATTGATATAGAAAGTCGCACTCGTGCTGCTACTGTTTTGTGCGATCTAATTTTGACGGCTGCTGTGCAAAGCGTGACGATGAACGACAATTATGCCAAGGATGTCCAAAGGAGACTTATGGATACAGTTAACTCTCAAGTAAATTGTGTGATAAAAACAGAAGAAGGTGGTGATGACTCTGCGATTCTGCAGGCAGAATCTGATATTCATGTTCTCATTATCGTCACGTTGAACAAGGTTCTGGATCAGTGTGGTAGTAAGCTGGCCAGCGGCTGGGATCTAGTATTTACTGCAATTGATTCTGTCTTTACAACAAACCATTCTAGGGGGAAATCTGATAGAAGTATACGCCTGGTGAAATCTGGATTTGAGTCGTTGAAGCTTATATGCAATGACTTTTTGGTTGTCCTTCCAAATGACTGTTTATTAAATCTAATCGATACTCTATCAAGATTCAGCAACCAGGAAAGTGATTTAAATATTTCTTTTACCTCTATTAGTTTGTTCTGGACAGTTGCCGATCACTTACGCAGTATCTTGTCTTCAAGCAACTCACTAGGAAATGAACAGATAGTCACTGATAGCAACCAATTGGTTACTATTGCATGTTCGGATGAGTCGCCTGCAAATGCACATGCTTTGTGGATCCTTCTGTTGTTAAGATTAGCGAATATTACCAAAGACCCAAGAACGCAAGTTCGAAACGGCTCCATTCAGATTCTTTTTAGAATTTTTGAAGCCCATGGCGGTGATAGACCCCCTGCTGTTTGGAGAACATGCCAGAGCATTGTTTTACCAGAAGTCATGAAAGCTAGGCCCGGGACAGATCCAGATTCGAAGGGTGAGTGGAATGAGACTATGTCATTGATTCTGTCAGGCTTCAGCACCATGTACTCTTCATTTTTGGAAATATTTACTGCTCAAGACAATTACACCGATCTTTGGAACGAGCTATTTTTGTATTTTGAGTCCTTGGTCAGTCTAAATGATTTACAACTCAACCTCTCTATTTACACCTCGGTGAAAGAAATATTGGATGGATTTTTGAAAAAGTCTACGACTGCTATCTCTCTGCCTCAGGACTGTCTTACGAGAGCTTGGAAATTTTGGGTTAGCCAGAAGGTTCCCGAAAGACCGACCGATGTTAAGGCTTGTCAGGAGGCTCTAGTCATGCTGGTGAGAATTCATTCTCCATTATATGCACTATCCAAAACTATCACGATTTCGCCACAGCTATTGGAAGAGGGTCTGTCTATCTTGAGATCTTGCGCAATGTTTAACTTCTTGCCACAGTTTTATTCCGACTCACAGCACTTGTCGCCGCTGCAGGCTCAAGCATTAGAGCGTATTTCTGCTGTCGAGCTCAGTTCCAAGTCCACGAAAAGCATTATACTGAGGCTGGCTGGTGAATTGGGAACTTTACCGTTCAATCAAGAGCCTGCGTTGAAGAAAAGGGAAGACTCGTCAAAGCATCCCTCGTTCATAATTCTTGCTAGAGATTCATTTCTGTTACTCGGAAAGACCTTCACTGGATTGGATGATGGTGATTTTGAACATATTATAAAGGATAACACTGCAAAAAGTGTACTTGAAGCGCTATTGTTGGCTATGAAAAATAAGTTTACTGGCCCATTGATTGGATCTGAGAAAGACAAGGATGAGCTGGAACTTTGGCAAATTGCTTCCGATCTTTTTATCAAACTGTTGGAAAAGATTCTCCCAGAAATCAGCACAGCTGAAGAGCAGAGGGAGGGCCTCTGGGATTTGATATTGTTATCTGCCAGGACAATATTGGATCGTCAGACAAATGATTTGCAAATATCGGGTAAGAGCCATGAAGATTTTGATATCACAATTTATAAAAAGTTCATTGAACTGGTGGAACCAAATGAGAGGATATCATACATTTCATATCCGATTTTTTGGAAGTCATTAGTTGAGCAATTATTTTTATCTTCGGCTTTATACTACAGGGGCCGATTTGTGGACAAGTATTATTTGCAAGAAGTATCAGATTCTCTGGTAGATCGGCTTATATCTGGCCCACTCTATGGATCTACAACTAGAATAATTGCATTGCCCCGACAGCAGATTTCTTATCTGAGTGTTGATGAATTGTTCCGATTGACATCTCTCAAGCGGTGTGATCAAACAGAAGTCATAATTAACGAGTCTACCAAGTATTTGACATGGAGAATTGCTGTAACCCTTCATCAGTTTGTTGCAGATCAACCACTTCGGGGTCGGGCCCCGATGCCAGTGACATCACGAAAGGAATTGATGCATGTATTAAAGCTATTCCTGAACCATACAGATAAAGCTGATACAATCACCAACGATTATTACACTAGACTGTTCCCGCTGGTGACCAAATGTGTATCAGTTTCAGGAAATGACGGCGAGATCCTAGAATTACTGCAGCACATCCTTTACAGTATGGGTAAACTTGGGAACATGTGTACATAGTTATTGAAGCCCTTATTGTAATTTGTCTTAAAAGAAAAATATATGCATATATAATATATATAAATAGCGACCAGTTTGTGGTTGTAGGGAAAATAATATGCTTAAATCATGTCTTGGGGGTGTTGGTAATCACTCAGGTTTGTAGTACTAGGGGTACCGGGTTGATCCTCTGGCCTATACACAAAGGATGGAACATTTCGAGAGGATGATGATAACATCGAAGAAGTTCCATTATCGCCATATCCACCGCTACCGGGGTAGACTCGTCTTCCTCGTTCTCGTTGGAAGTCTCTCCATCTTCGCATAACAATCTGAGAAGAGTCAAACTCACCAGCGGCATCATCATGACCTTCATTATCTCCACCCTGAATAGTTCGAGTGTCTCCCCAACTGAAATCATCAAACTTCCAGTATGCATTCATTGGTAAGATAAAATTCCACACGGGAAGAGCCATGAGATAGATCAGCATCCATCCAACATATGACAACCGACTAGCAGTAACAACAATTAATACTCCTGGCAGACCAAGAATCAAAGCCAAGAGAATCAACGACAGCGTGGGAGTTGGCTTTCTTACAATTGCAATAATAATCACATAGAGCGTAAAAGTAATGGCTGCAGGTAGAACCAAAGTACTGACTAAATCGACAAATACCACAAACTGCATGGAAATACAGAAAACTCCACACAAATCACGAACAAGAGCCAACTCAAAGAGATTGTGTACAGTGGAATTAATCCATCGTCTTCGCTGGGATAGCAAAACCTTAAATTCGGCAGGAGCAATTGTTTTACAAGCAGCTTTAGGTACAAAAATCTGCTTTCTCTTGGGGAAAGTTCGCAACATTAAAGTTGACAAAAATCGATCCTCACCAAGCAAAAGCAAGTTCTTCTTGTGCAAAGTATCAACAACATTCTCAGCATATCTTTCGACAACATCAGGATTTGCAAGGATAGGGATCCAGAAACCATCGTCACCCTTGGGGGCCTTAATTCGATACATACAGAAACATCCGGGCAAACAAGTAACACTTCCAAAAGTAGACTCAAATGCCTTGGCTTGATGGTGGGAAATAAAATACTCGAAAACTTGGATCATGGTTACCCAAGATTCAGTTTTATTGGCAATCTTGGTTTCTCCACATAGTCCCATAATTTCAGGGTCCTTAACCATAGAGGCCACCATGTGGGTAATCGAATCAGGGAAAACCTTTGTATCGGCATCAACCATAAGCACTATTTCGTAGAAATCTGGAGCAATTCCGGTGATTTTCCAAATACCATTGAAGATCTCATACTCAAGTTCGGTCATACGTTCATCAAACATAACGTGTTGCAAGAAACTCATGAGAATAATCTGAGAGTCTCTCTTTCCTCGGTTACCAGGCTTAGATTGTCCGATCTCAGCAGGTGTACCACATTTGACAATAGTCATGACTGGTACTCTTTGTTGCTTTGCAGGCTCAATAGTATCATCATCATACTTGTAAAAACCAGAATACACCCTTGCCATATTGTGACGCTTTGAACCACTGACAACTGATACATATGAGTAAGGCTTGACATCCTCAGGCTGTTCAGCGAAGTCAGTCATCATAGAGATGGCGATCTCAGGAGTTGTCATATCATTACCGGAACCTTTGATCATACCATCACAGATGATTACAATGAGCTTGTGAGAGTTAGGATAGTCAGTAGTGGCAATAGAATCTAGAGTGGTTCGTAGACCATCGAATGACTCCGAATAGGCTGTCACCAGGCACATTGTGTGTGCAAGCGGGTATCCAAACGGTTGATAATCAACCGGAGGCTGGGGAACGACGTAGTCATATCGCATGGCCTGTGAAGTATCATTCAAATCAGTATATTCATCATTTGCAAATTCACCACTCTCATCCATCATACCAGCACCATGATACGAAGTATCAGTAGACAACATGGACTGTCTACTCTTGTAAGGGTCAAGTTGGGAATCATTGTTGAGAAGCATAAAGGAATTTCTCGAGTTGTTAGCACCACCAAGTCCATAGACAGAACTTCCAGGGACAAGCTTCGAGGTTGAAGTGACAGGAATCTGGAGGTTCATAGTAACACTCTGTCTATTAATTTCCTTGTTGGTACTAAACAGCTTGGATCGTCGATCCCGTCGTCGTGGCACAGGGGCTGCATTTTTAATGTTGGGAGCTTGGGAGTAAATATCATTAGACCAGTCTTCAACCTGTTGATTATGTTGGTCGAGCTGCTTTCTATCCATATAGAAGGCACCCTGACGGGGAGCAACAAACCATTTGAAATAACAAGCGACAAGGAACTTGGCTCCGACAAGACCAATAATGAATACCAGTGACACGTAAAGAACCACCTGAGACGCAATACAGCCAATTGCCTCTGTATCAATGTACCCAACCTTGAGTGTTTCCGCCAAACACTTGATGACTTCTGCCTGTCTTCCGTGGGACATTAGCTGAGAAACATCGGTTCCCGTCAAGGAGGTATCGTTTTTAATCAAATCAAATTCCGAAGGATAATCAAGGTCACTACTCTGGATCCAGTCAATAAGAGATAGATCAAGCACATTTCCGTTATACACAATGAGGTTTCTAGTTGAGTTTTTGACATCGTCCCAAGTAAAGTATACTTCAGCAGAAACTGGTAAGGAGTAGTAGGCAGTTCTAGCAGCGGCAGCAGTGTGGCAAGCATAGCCATCGTAATAATCAGTGGTAAAATTAGCCTGGGTGGTACCATTCTGGGCGAAAATCCTGCAAGGAAAATACCATGCAACATTTCCATCGTCGTCATGAGGAATGGAGCAATTGGCTTTTGGTGTGATAAGGCCCTTGCAATTACCATTAACGTTTTGGAACAAAAAGCTGGCATCCATACCACCAGCATTAACTGGAGGATATAGCACATTGGATCCGCCAGGAATTCCTTGAGCAGCTGGGTGCCTAGAACTAGTAAGCTCGTAAGCACGTCCATTGATAATAAGGAAACCGTCATTGACTTCGTTGTTTCGAATACGGACAAGACTATTGTGGCATACAGTGTTGGTAAAGCCAAAAGTCAGAAAGGCCACAAATGCCGCCACGTACATGATAACAGTGATTAGACCAATCTTTTCCCGCCAAGCGTCTTGTCGTTCTTTGGTTTTCATGCCAAAAAGACGCAGTACAGGAGCAGGAGCCCAGAATGTGATAAGTCTGCAGTAAGCATGCCACAACGAAGGAGTCTCTTTATTAGCACGAGGCAAAGGGGCAGGACGTCGCAGTGGAGGCATTGCGCCCATTGACTTTTCATTAGCAAATCGCTCGTCATTTTCCCCTACGTTAAGAGGTGTGCCCTCAGGATGCTCGTCTCCGGAGTTCTCACCCTCGACGTACTCCTTGGAGTAACCACCTTGGCCATTATATGGATGTCGAACGTATTCTTGCTCGTCGTTCAAGCCATAGACATTTCGACCTCCTTTAGCAGCAGCCTCAGCTTCTTCATCTTCGTCGTCAGGTTCATAATGCCCGTAACCAACTTCATGGCCAGATGCTGGCATTGGAGGGACACCAGATTCCTGAGGAAGCTCTGAAAGAGCAATGTTCATGGAATTCTGACTTGGCAGTTGCTGCTGTTGGTCCCGCTGCTGAAGCTCATAAGAAATAACAGGATCCACACCAGTGCTTGAAGGTTGGACTTGGATACGGCCTGCAGACTGAGCAGCAAGCTGTGTATAATGATATCGAGGGTGATCAGGATCTAGACGGGTTCGTTCTGGACGGACCAAGGACTTTTTTCGCGAGAAATCTGTGGACGCACTTGGCTTGATACCACCAGCTGAAGATGAACCAACACCACCGATGCCTGTGCCTCCGTATGATTCTTCCTCGTCATATTGAGAATAGTCGGAATTGACAACTTTAGAGGGCGACCCCGGAGCACTGGCACCTCCAGCGGGTAGCTTTCGGAATGAACCAGACCTTTCCACTAGAATTAGTATGTTTGACCATTATATTTCTAAATTTCACGTCAAATTCGTTGGTGCTGACCTGAGACCTGTTTGTGGTCCAAAGCCTTAGCCTATGAAGCTGAAACTTTTACCAATACACAACAACGTGACGGACAGAAAAAGAACCTAGGGCAACCCGGGACGGCCCTTCTAATAGAAATAACAAGCATCAAATACTTACTCTGGATATTCTTCCTAAAGTACAATTAACCAATGTACAAAAGGTATAAAAACACTAGCGGTAGTGGTCGGTAACAGTAGTTTCTAAGTCGTGTTTTGTGTATTTTTTACTATTTACCTGTTTGGGCTAACTGGGGGTAGGGCGTTGTTATTTTTAGGCGTCGGTGCGGATTCAGGGGAGCTGCTGACAGCCCCGTGGGTTGTGTGCAGCGGTAATTGAAAAACAACAAACAATTGAGAACAAGAGAATGGAGTTTCAAGTGGATTCAAATATATGGTAACTAATATCCAATGATAATATTAGGTTTCCAGTATTTATTTTCAGGAAGTCGTTACCAGATTCTGGATGTTGTTGACGGAATACTGCTGAAGTGCTCATATCGAAGGGCTATTTTAGTCCCAAGTGACGTATGCGTAACACGCAGCTCGTATGCAAGGACTAATTAGGCAGTATGTAATCGGTGATGGAAAAGCGATAATCCAGCAACAAAAGATGGAGTGATCAAGACAAATTAAACTGAAACAAGGCAGAAAATACAGGAGTGACTGTAGTTGTGCAAGAAGTTGTGCAAGAAATCGTACATGAAATCGTACAATATGGATATTGGCAAATAGTCGACAAACCTTGAAAACAGTTGTTAGTACAAATATACAAATAACCATTCTAAGCTATGTCTGGATAATACAAAATATACTCCTGCTTGATTTTCTCCCAAGTGCTTGGGTTGAAAAACACATAGGTGCCACTCTCCGCTTGAGCAGCTTGTTGAACAGGTTCACTATCGGGATCCTTGGTGAGCCAGAGCTTGAGCATTTTGTGATACCTCCAAGTTCGATGAGTTAGCTCCATAGTAGCAGCTTCCTGCATATTATCACGAGGCATTGTATAGAACATATAAAAAAGAGTTTCCAAGTCAAACTCGCGAAGAATCTGAAGCTGGGGTACAACTGACGGAACCTCATAGCATGCTGGCAGTTTGAATTCAGGCACAGTTTTGTGCTCAGAGGTCTCAACCCATGGTGATGAAAACGTCTTGGATAAGGGCTCCTCACTGTGATTGAAATTGAGGCCAATATTTCTCAAGTCATTCCCAATAGCCACTGTAGTTTGATCATTATCTTCCATTCGTATCACTCCTAGTAATCCATTCATGCCAAATTTGTCGAGATCACTAGGATTGGAGCTTTCTGACAGATGTGTTTGCTGCGCCTGTGTTGGTATTGATGCAGACGGACCGCCAGGCGCTAAACCTGCTGGCGCAGAACCTGCTGGTAGCTGATGTTGTAGTGGCTGTTGGTGTTGGTGGTGATGTAGTTGTTGTTGAAGAACCTGCTGTTGCTGGTGATGATGGTGCTGTTGACCCAGTTGTTGGCCTGGTGCTGACCCAGGTAATGCTGGGAAATCATCACGAGATTCTCGTCTAATACTATTACTACTATTTACTCCACCACCGCCCAGGCCCAATCCAGGAGGAGCTGGAGACTGAGTACCATGCCGTGGAGCTCCCATTGAACTACCAACTGATCCTAAAGCTGGAAAGTCTGATGGATCTAAAGCTGCTCCTCCATTAGCCGCTACTGCTGCTGCCGCTGGTGGTGGTGGAGGTGGAGGTGGAGGTATTGTTGTCGCTGAAGCTACCGACGATGTTGCCGATGGCACCACTACGCCATTCGAAATTCCTCCTCCAATCTGACTGAACGAAGGCCCATTTGGTGCACCCCATGTTGGCTGTGATGGCTGCGATGTCAGGACCGGATTGGCCCCTCCCCAAGTAGCATGTGGGGGCTTCGTTGTGCCATTAGAAGGTCGGCTTGATGTGAGAATAGTCCTCGAAGGTTGCGTTGGAGGTCGCGCTTTGTTAGACAAATATTACAAACCATCTAAATACGAAGAAGCAAATTACATGTCCATCAGTTTGGACCATTAATGTTGCTCTTGTGATCAATGTTTGCGGTTTTAGTACTCACCTTGTCTGTTCATGAGAAGTGAAGATAGAGCGAGCGGCTGTGAAAATTTCAGTTGATGAAGTACGAACTACACTTAGTACCATCATACGAACTGTTACAAGTTTATCGAATAGTTAAAATAGAGATCTAAATCACGAATATAATCAGTACTATTTATATAGGGTACTATCATATTCGGAACAATTCTTTATCTTAATATTGAAACTTTGAACGTGAACGCACATGTCTCGAAAAGTCAATATTCTAATCACTGGAACTCCAGGAACTGGTAAATCCAGCCATGCACAAAGCCTTGCTGAACAGCTATCAGATCTGAAATTATTTTCTGTCAACGATGTTGCCAAAGAGCGAGACTGTTTTTCTGGCTACGATGAAGAGCGTAAAAGTCATATTGTTGATGAAGACAAGGTCATGGATGCTATCGAAGATGATCTTGAAAAAGGAGGCCTAATCATTGACTGGCATATTTGCGACATTTTCCCCGAAAGACTCATTGATCTTGTTGTAGTGCTTCGAGCCGATAATACAGTTCTGTTTGACCGATTGAAGAAGCGAGACTATGCCGAGAACAAAATCAACGAAAACATCGACGCAGAGATCATGCAAGTCATTCTTGACGAAGCGCGAGATAGCTATGCAGAGGAGATTGTCATTGAACTGACTAGCAATACCGTTGAAGATATGGAATCCAATATTGACAGGATAATTGCATGGAAAAATATGTGGGATGAGCAAGGTGGGGACAAGAACAACGAGAATTAGTTTGAGTTGTTGGGTTGGTTGTGTGTTCTTTAACTAATTTCCTTGAGGGCATTTTCCAATAAGCTAGCAATCTCCCACACTTCCACATGGGTGTTATAAAAGTGATTGGGTGCAATTCTGATGACGTCAGGTTGCCTCTCATCCCCAATGGCTCCGTGCTCTTCTAGATAGCTAAACACCTTTTGCATGACTCCACTTCCAGTAGGCAAGAAAAGAAGTGACAACTGAGCTCCTCGCTCTTGGGCATTATCGGGAGTAATAATAGTAAATCCCTTATTGGCGTTTGTAGCTGCCTCATCAAGCTGAACATAGTATTCTGATTGCTTGAGTAAAGTCTCCAAATAGTTAGTAAGACTGACACTTCTAGCCCGTAGTTTTTCGATTCCTCCTGCTTTTCCGAAAGTCTTTAAACTTTCTCCAAGACATACTGTGTTTAAAACACTTGGATTCGACATTCGGTATCCCTTGGCTCCAGAAATTGGTTCAAATTGGTCTGCCATTACGAATCTTGTCTTTGGGTTGTTTCCCCACCATCCTGCTAAACGAGGTCGATTATCATTAGCATGATCACTGTGAATAAACAGTCCACCAATCCCACCAGGACCAGCATTAAGATATTTGTAAGTGCAAAACACCGCAAAGTCCACTCCCCAATCATGAAGTTTCAATGGGACATTGCCGACGGCATGAGCTAAATCCCATCCTACAAAGCAACCTTTAGCTTTAGCGGCCTTAGTGATCGTCTCTATATCGAATAACTGACCCGTATAGAACTGGATTCCCGAGAATAGCACCACTGCAATAGAATCACCGTGCTTTTCAATGGTTTCCAGGATATCTTGTGTTCGAAGTGTATACTCGTTGGCTCGAGGGGCTAATGGGATAAGTCCTTCGTCAATTCCATATCCATGAAGTTGAACCTGTCCTTGGAATGCATATGTATCCGATGGAAATGCTTTCTGTTCAAAAAGGATTTTATGTCTAGCTGGAGTTGGCTTGTAAAATGTCGACAACATAGTATGCAAATTTCCGGTCAGAGTGTTCATCACGGCTACTTCAGATGGATCTTTAGCTCCAACAATCGGAGCCAGCAAAGGGCTTAGTGGATCATCGATTGAAACCCATGGTTCAGAATATGGGTGGTTGAAATGTGATACAACTCCCCGCTCTTTCCAAGCACTGATCTCCGTCATTACCGCCTTCTCAGTACTAAGAGGCATCAGTCCTAACGAATTACCACAAAAGTACAGGCATTTATCGGATGATTCTTTAATTCCCAATGACTTAAACGTTGGAATAGCAAACAGATCCCGAAAATCTGGAAGGCTTTTATCCAATGATTCGGCATGCTCTTTACTGCTCATATTGATATGGTGGTAATGAAGACGCCAAGATGATTCATTGCATCGCTTAGTACTAGCACTTGCATACATTTTGACTGCATCTCCGAATACCGCTAAAATCGCTTGACACTACAATGAGAGAACTAATAATATAGTTTAATTTCAATAACTTTTATTTTTATAACTTAATTCACATTAGAATCGTTAGTTCATTTATGTACCATACAATTTCATGCCTTCACAGGCTCTTCCAACAGACCCCATGATCGCTTCTCAATGCTTCCGTTACCAGGCAATCGAGTGTTATTCATCAAGAACACATCAACATCCCGAGCACACTGTCTACCCTCCTGGATACCCCACACAATCAAACTCTGACCACGTCGGCAATCACCAGCAGCGAAAACATTCTCGCCAACAAAGTAGTTACCACCGGTAGTGGTAATGTTACCACGACCATCTCGGCCGACATCCAAGTTCTGAGCTTCAGGACCAACGAATCCCATAGACAAAAGAACCAAGTCAGCGGGGAAGAACTCCTCAGAGTTGGGAACTTCAGCCATCTGCCAAGCACCGCTGTCAGACTGCTTCCACTCAACTCGTACGGTCTTAACTCCCTTAACATTACCATCCTCATCACCAACAAACTCCTTAGACAAAATGCAATACTCTCGGGGATCCTTACCATAGTGGGCTCGCACTTCAGAGTGTCCATAGTCCACTCTGAAGATTCGAGGCCACTGAGGCCATGGATTGTCCTTGGATCGTCCAGTTGAAGGCTGAGGCAACAACTCAAAGTTGACCACAGACTTGGCACCGTGTCGAACTGAAGTACCGATACAGTCATTACCAGTATCACCACCACCAATGACAATAACATTCTTTCCTTCAATCATTGGTCTCACATCATCAATCACACCATCCAGCAAAGACTTGGTGTTATACTTGAGCAACTCCATGGCAAACTTGATGTTGTTGAACTCTCGTCCAGGGATCTTGAGGTCTCTGGCAATAGTAGAACCAACGGCACAGATAACTGCATCATTGTTAGACTTGAGTTCATCCATAGTAATGTCTTCACCCACAGTAGTGTTGGTGATGACAGTGACACCCTCGTCCTTAAGCAACTGCACTCGTCGCTCAACAATTCGCTTGTCTAGCTTCATGTTGGGAATACCATACATCAACAAACCACCAGCACGGTCGGATCGCTCATACACAGTGACAGTGTGACCAGCGTGGTTGAGCTGATCAGCAGCAGCCAAACCAGCAGGACCAGATCCGACAATAGCAATCTTTCTACCAGTTCGAACAGAAGGAGGCTTAGGAATCATCCATCCTTGCTCCCAGGCATGATCAATAATGGCAGCTTCGACACTCTTGATTCCAACAGGGTCCTCTATAATACCCAATACGCATGCACCTTCACAAGGAGCAGGGCAAACACGTCCAGTAAACTCAGGGAAATTATTGGTCATCATCAATCGCTGGAAAGCCTCAAACCATCGGTCCTTGAAAACCAGCTCATTCCACTTGGGGATAACGTTAGAAATAGGGCATCCAGTATCAGACTGACAGAATGGAACTCCACAGTCCATACATCTAGCAGTCTGGTGCTTGAGATCCTCCTTGGACAATCGAGGAGACAGCTCCTCCCAATCCTTAGTTCGATCAACAGGGTTTCGGTACTTTTCTGCTCGTCGCTTGTACTTCATGAAACCTCGAACCTTGTCAAGAACAAGCTTTGGCTTCTTCTCCTCAGCCTTGTGATCAAGAATAGTATCTTCAAGATCAACAACCTTTGGCTCCTTAGCATGATGAGCATGCGGAACAGGAGTGGAACTTCTAGACAAAACATTTCGGATCTTCTTGATCTCACCATTGGTGATATCAGCTTCGGGATCTTCCTTGATAGTGTGCAAGAAACCGACAATCTCATTCCTCTTGGCCTCCTCAACTTTTCGTGCTTCAGCCTCCAAGACACGCTTGTAATCGACAGGCATAACCTTAACAAATCGTGGAAGAATTCGGTTGAAATCACTAAGAATTCGATCAGCAACCTCAGACTCAGTGTAGTGACGGTGGTCCTCAATCAAACCTCGGACAAACGCAATCTCAGCAGGATCAGTGATCTGGCTCAGTTCAACAGTCTCTACGTTGACATTGTTGATGAACTCTTGGCCCATATCAAGAACGTAAGCAATACCACCAGACATACCGGCAGCAAAGTTTCGCCCAGTGCTTCCAAGAACAACAACTCGTCCACCAGTCATGTACTCACAACCGTGGTCACCGACACCTTCAACAACAGCAATAGCTCCAGAGTTTCGGACACCAAATCTCTCAGCAGCAATACCTCGGAAGAAACATGTACCAAGGGTAGCTCCATACAAACAAGTGTTACCAATGATAATATTCTCCTCGGCCTTGAAAACAGAGTTCTTGGGAGGATAAATAATCATTCGTCCTCCTGACAGACCCTTACCAACATAATCGTTAGCATCTCCCTCTAATTCCAAAGTAATACCAGGAGCAAGGAAAGCACCGAATGACTGACCAGCAGAACCAGTGATATTGACATGGATAGTGTCGTCAGGCAGTCCCTGTTCACCGAACCGCTTGGAGACTCGGTATGAAAGAGTAGTACCAAGAGACCGATCAGTATTGATAATTTCGGCACTGATTCGCACAGGAAGACCCTTCTCCAAAGTGATTTCAGACTCATCAATGAGCTTATTGTCCAAACGAACATGCAATCGATGATCCTGCTTTCGGACATTTCGTGTGGCCACTCCAGGTCTCAAGGTATGAGCAGGAGTCAAGATAGGAGTCAAATCAAGGTTGGCAGTCTTGATGTTTCGAAGATCATCACGGACCTTGAGCTTCTCAGCACGACCAACCATCTCATTGATGCTTCGGAATCCTAACTTTGCCATGATTACTCGCAGTTCATTAGCGATGTAGTAGAAGAAGTTGATGACATGCTCAGGGGTTCCTTGGAATTTCTTTCGAAGCTCAGGATCCTGGGTTGCAATACCAACTGGGCAAACGTTCAAATGGCACTTTCGCATGAAAATACATCCCATGGCGATAAGAGGAGTTGTAGCGAAACCCCACTCTTCGGCACCAAGCAAACAAGCAATGGCAACATCTCTACCGGTTCGAAGCTGACCGTCAGTCTGAACGACTACTCGGCCTCGCAAATCGTTAAGAACAAGAGTCTGATGAGTCTCAGCAAGTCCCAGTTCCCATGGAAGACCCGCATATTTAATACCAGTCCATCTAGAAGCACCAGTTCCACCATCGTGACCAGAGATCAAAATGTGATCTGCCTTTGCCTTAGCTACACCAGAAGCAATAATACCAACTCCAACCTCAGACACAAGCTTGACAGAGACTCGAGCACGGGGGTTTGAGCACTTAAGATCATAGATAAGCTGCTTCAAATCCTCGATAGAGTAAATGTCGTGGTGAGGAGGAGGAGAAATCAGACCAACACCTGGGGTGGAGTGTCTAGACTTGGCAATAGGGTTGGAAACCTTGTTTCCTGGCAATTCACCACCCTCACCAGGCTTGGCTCCTTGAGCCATCTTGATCTGCAGCTCATCAGCATCGGAAAGATAATATGAAGTAACACCAAATCGACCAGAGGCAATTTGCTTAATGGCAGATCGCATACTATCACCGTTCTCACTGACAGCTGAACGCTCAGCGTCTTCACCACCTTCACCGGTGTTGGATTTAGCACCAAGTCGGTTCATGGCAACTGCCAGAGTAGAGTGACTCTCCATAGAAATAGAACCATACGACATGGCTCCAGTAACGAATCTCTGAACGATTTCAGTCCATGGTTCGACCTGATCAATGGGAATGGCATTTGAGCTTTCGAAGTCAAAGTCCAGCAAACCTCGAAGAGCACAGTTCGTGATTGCGTCCTGCTCTTTCTTGGAGTAAGCTTCATATGCCTTTTCGTTCTTGTTTCGGACTGCATCCTGAATATTGGCAATAGCACTAGGGTCATTAATATGGGCCTCTCCACCATCTCGCCAGTGGTACTCACCACTTTCATTAAGACCAACAGGCTTGACAGTTGCTCGAGATGGGAATCCCTTCTCATGAAGGGTGAAAGCATCTTGAGCAATGTACTCGAAACCAACACCTCGGATACGAGATGCAGTACCAGCAAAACATTTGTCAACAACGTCATTATCGATACCTAAGATTTCGAAAATCTGGGCACCCTTGTAAGAAGCCAAAGTGGAGATACCCATCTTAGACATGACCTTAAGAATACCACCATCTACAGAGTGCTTGTAATTTTCAATAGCCTCATCATCGGTAATACCTCCCTTAAGAAGACCTTCATGGTTCATCTTGATCAAAGTCTCCATAGCGAGATAAGGATTAACAGCATCAGCACCATAACCGACCAATACACAAATGTGGTGAACTTCTCGAGCTTCAGCAGTCTCAACAACAAGAGCAACCTGTGATCGCAGTTTCTGTCGGACTAGATAGTGGTGCACGGCACCAGTAGCAATCAAGGCAGAAACTGCAACACGATCAGCAGAAGTTTCTCGATCAGACAAAATAACAACCTTATTATGAGCACTGATAGCCTGGGCAGCCTCGCTACAGATTCTATCTACGGCTCGTTGATATCCTTTAATACCTTCAGACTTTGGATAAGTAATGTCGATCTTGGCAATAGTCCATGATGGGTAGTAAGTAGGCAACGAGTCAAGCGAAGCTAACTCTGTCAACGATAGGATAGGTGAATCGAGTAGAAGTCGGTTACACTGGTCAGGCTTCATCTCCAAGACATTGCCTTGAGGACCAACATAACACTCAAGAGACATGACAACAGACTCTCGAATAGGATCAATGGGAGGATTTGTAACCTGAGCAAACAGCTGTCGGAAATACTCATAGATAACCTTAGGCTGAACACTCATGCAGGCGAGAGCAGCATCATTACCCATAGATCCAAGAGCCTCTTTACTGTCACCGGCCATAGGAGCCAACAGCAAACTGAGCTGCTCAAAAGTATAACCAAATGCATTCAGACGAGGATCTGACTGAACAGACACAGAGTCATCAATTTTCGGACCAAGCGAAGACAAGGAAACAGTTTTGGTGATCTTCTCCTGGAGCTCAGGCATAGTAATGAGGTTTGCATGAATCCAAGCCTTGAAGTCGAATCGAGCAGCAACTTTCTTCTTGAGTTCCTTATCATCGACAACCTTACCTTCCTTAGTATCAACCAGCAGCATTCGTCCAGGCTGCAATCGGCCCTTTTGAATAACCTTTTCAGGTTCAATAGACATAACACCGACCTCGGAAGCACAAATCATTCGGTCGTCATCAGTGATATAGTATCGACAAGGTCGGAGACCATTTCGATCCAAGTTAGCACCACAGTATCGACCATCAGCAAATGTGAAAAGAGCAGGACCATCCCAGGGTTCCATTAGACAAGCAGCCCACTCGTAAAAGGCTCTCTTCTTAGGATCCATGTCCTTATTGTTTTGCCATGCCTCAGGAATCATCATCATGACAGCCTCTGGAAGAGATAAAACACCGTTAATAACTAGCAATTCGAGCACATTATCAAAAGCAGCAGAGTCGGAACCTCCTTCCTCAATAACAGGGTAGAGCATCTCAAGCTCCTCAGCAAACAGAGAAGACTCCATAACACCCTCTCGAGCACGCATCCAATTCTTGTTTCCTCGCAGAGTGTTGATTTCTCCATTGTGAGCTGCCCATCGAAGAGGCTGAGCTCGATCCCAAGAGGGGAAAGTGTTTGTAGAGAATCGTGAATGGACAAGGGCAAAGTGACCTTCATAGTCAACATTGACCAAATCATGGTAATAGTTGTAAACCTGGACAGGAGCAAGCTGACCCTTGTAGACAATGTTTTTGTTGGAGAGCGAGCAGATGTAAAACCAGTTGTGCAAACCAATGGTGTGGGTAGACTTCTTTCGCAGAACGTAAAGTTGCCTCTCAAATCGCTTTTCAAATTTTTCATCGAAGTAATCGGGGTCAACGTTATCGGGAGAATTGGAGGATCCGTAAGCTATCTCGAGAACAACAATTGGCTGAAGAATGATGGGCTCCCGAGATAAGGCAGCGGGACCAAGGATAGAAGAGTCCCTTGGAACTCGTCGCCAACCCAATACTCGCAGACCCAAGGAGTGAGCAATCTGTTCAAAGGTTGCTCGAGACTTTAGCATAACAGTCTCATCATTTTTAAAGAAAAGGTTACCCACGGCATACTGACCCAATGGGGGAAGCGTGAAGTTGTGCTCACGCTCAAACTCCTTGACCATGAATTTGTGGGGAACCGAAGTCATAACACCGGCACCATCACCATCCCGAGCATCTGATCCAACTGCTCCTCGGTGAGTCATGTTGCACAACAAATTCTTGGCATCCGAAATGATTTTGTGGGAAACAGCACCCTTGATGTTACAGGCAAAACCTACACCACAGGCGTCTTTTTCATATTCAGGGTCGTAGAGTCCCTGTTTGGTGGGCAATGCACCAGCCCAAGACGCATTTTGGGGGCCCTCTTGGTAGTCGTAAGGAGTGTATTCCTCGGTGGTTACGACATTGTTTTCAACCATCGCTGAGTTAGTAACTATTCAATATTGGAATAGATCATGGATCACAGAGAGGATTTCATCAGAAGTTCGAAAAAGGAGTTGAGATAAAAGTTGATCGGGCCAACCAAACGAGAATTTAAAAAAATAGTCCAAATGGGTCAATTTCGGATCACAGAGCTTAAAACAATGGTTCAGTTGCAATTTGGCACGCAGGCCTCTCTAACCATGTCTTGTCGATTATTTCCTGGAACTTTGGTAAAAGGCTCGGTTGTGCCGAATGTCCCCCACATAAGACCGTTCACATAACTTATTACCCAATTACTCATTCCGAAATCCTCCCTATCGATTCCAACCTCTGATTCGTCCTAGTCTCAGCCAGTCCAGCACTAGCATTTAATCCCTCTGATCCGTTGAATCGGGCCAGGGTACATGCGGGGCTTATCAGACCAATGGCGGGGTTCACTTACAATGAGTCTTGACGATAACGATTAATGCTTTGTTAGACCACAGGTTCGATCAACCAACAAAAAAAATTAGTATAGAAAAACAATAAAATGATCCTAATATGACAGATCGATAGTTGCTTGGGTGAAGTCAGCAAAAGTATTAGATCACAAAAATACTCGACTTTAAATAGATGTAGCCAACAATCAAGTCACACATTTTCCTATCAGCACTAGTCATTAGTACTACCGAAACCAGTAGCTGCACCAGTACAATTGCTTGTATGGAATTGCCACTTGTGTGATTTTATATTGCTTCTACTATTGGAATTGCTACCACTAGCAAGTGTCGAGTGATCCCCAATATTGGCTGGTAAATCGAAATCATCCAAGACATTAATTCGCACCCCAAGCCAATCTGCGTCACCGCATTTACGATCATTTATTGCTATTCTAATTACCTTGGTACTCACCTCTATCTCTACTCTACTCACTACGCCCAATCTCAAGGCTCGATAGTTTGTGCAAACAGAAGAAAAATTCTTGTGGGAGACGAGCTCTAGTTATACGCACGATTGTCACCGTTAAGGGAAAGGTGATGTCGAGTCTGACAAACAGCCCTTGACCATTGGGCGGACGGTGCAGTGTACGCCGGCTCAACCGACGGGACTGCTCGGCCAATTAATTTGCTAGGAAAGGCAGTATTTTGTTAGGGGAGTCTACGCCGCCATCGGCGGGATGACTCTTTATGCAAAGTGGCCGCGGCGGGATTGGAGTAAGCGGGGGGGTTGGGTGTGTGGTGGGGGAATTTGTGCGCATGAAATAATATGGGCTTATTTTGCAACGATGGTAATGAGCGCTGTGCATTAGTACTGCCTGCCCATACAGGGTGGTTTGAGGGTTGTTAAATCATCTGAGAATATATTGTGATTTATATTACTTATACAACATCAATATTCAAAAGCCGCCATTGTTATTTTTCTTGCTTGGCACTAGCAGTAGCTACTACCACCGCCCACATGGGTTCGTCTTAGTGGTGTTGCGGGTAGTTGGTACGAGGCCTGTGAAAAACGTCTGCTGCAGCCACATGCATGCAATGGGGATATCCCAGTTCAGACCATTGAATTGTTAGTAAGGTCAACACTATCTAACAAAACCCGGCACTTTTTTATGACAGAAAGCTTATTAACCACCAAGAGCCTGTCATAACCAAGTTCGTTGAGTAGTTTCAAAGTGGGTTTAGAGTTGCGGGGTGCCGGAATTACCCGTGTCCGGTTTCGGCTGCTATCTCAGACCAATCATGGCATCTGGGATAAAAATTTGTACATTGCATAATGCATAGTTGCACTATGACGTGGGTGACAGTCAAACTATAATGGAATGTGGGCGAGTGTAACGCTAGCTAATTGAATACCGATTCCATGGTATCTTGTGTGGGAATTTGGGGATTTTTGAAGGGCCAAACTTGGCTTATCTCGGAGGATCTATCTTCTAATCTGATCGTCTTGGTTTTTGATGCGCTCTGTTAGATTGCTTAGTTTTATATTCATGCAAGGCAAAATAGACACGTGGGCCATAAATCTGACAACTGTTCAAAATACAGCCATTACACTTGGCCAATGCGATCTCATCTCTTTCCTTTTGTCATATCTATCTAAAACTGCTATTTTGTTTTAGTATTATCCGCTGTCAGCTCCTTCCTAAGCTGTGTTCATATTTTGCTGGCCCATCCGAATCATGCTGGTTGTGATGCTCATGGCCACATCGGGCTGCATAATCTTATCTAGCCTCACTGTATACATAATGCGAGATAACCTTGATTAATGGGTGCATCAGAAATACTATAATAATTATATTATACACATTGTAGCTGGTTTAATCAGACTCTTCTTCCATTTGTTCATCTTCTTGGGCCTCCTCCTCTTCATCTTTATCATCTTGAACACTCACAAGGCGCTCTTCCCGAGCCTCCCGAACAAGACCTCGTGCTCGTCGTCCAATTCCATCTCTAACTGTTCGGTTTGTCATGGTATCCCATACTTTAACTGTTCCGGTACTTCCTCCTACAGTTACATGACCAAAAATCTCTTTATCAGCTCCAAATCCAACCGAAAATACTCGGCCAACATCCAGATCACGGGAAAGTACCAGAGATGGTCCCTTTCCGCTATTCAAGTCCCAAAGTTTGATTGTCTTATCACTAGATCCAGTAATCATGTATCCATCAATATAATTGTTGACATCAAAACTAGTGATGTCTCCGTCATGTGCCTGAAGTGTCCATAGACTCTTTCCCTCCTGACGGGCATCGAACTTATGCACTCTACCATGCTCGGTTGAAACGTAAAAGTCATGGCCATTAGAACCCCAGAGAACTCCCTCGACATCTCCATCCAATTTCCATTTTCGTCGTCCACCATCTCCCTCAACTCGAAGATCAGACACAATAGCATGGCCATCATAACCTCCTGAAAGCAGGACTGTGCCTTCCTTGGGGTTAAAGTTCACAGAACTGACTTTATCACCATGAAAGTCAAAGCTCTTAGCACATGCTCCAGAATTAAGATCCCACAGCTTGACAGTGCTATCTGCGGATCCTGATACCAACAGGTTTCTATGCAATCGATTAGCTGACAACGACAGAACCGCATCAACATGATATTCGTCGTTTATACGCTTCTTATTAAGCTTCTTTTGCTTCTTCTTATGTTTCTTTGAAGGTGCAGTACTGAGGTCTGCTCCTTCTGGTCTCTGTCCCAAGATAAGGTCTGGATATACACTATCCACAACATCAAGATTCCAAATTTCAATCTCGGGTTCGAATGTTCCCACTGCAGCAAAGTTTCCAGGTGCATTATCATCTCCAGCGACTTTGCCTCGACCTACTCGGTAGTCAAGCCATTCAACGCATAATGGGAATGACGGTAACATAACGTCGTGATGAACATACAAAGATGGCTGCTGCACCTCATCGCTCTCGTCATTAACCTCGTTGACCTCATCATTGTATACATATACTTCCAAATAACTGACTTCATCTTCAGTCTTGGTTGCAAGTACAAGATTATCTGTAGGAAGAACCCTGAGCTCGTCTCGCTCTTCATCCTCTTCGTCCTTGGAAGGAAGAGTGATGTATGGGTCCTGCTCTCCAGGTTCATAATAAGATAATGACTTGATATTATTGAACATTCCCATCGATTCTCCCTGTCCCTCATCTTCTTCCCCTTCATTATCGTAGTTTTCAAGATCATATTCCTTCAAGTCATCATCGACTTCTTCTTCAGTGGATTTGACTACTGGTGCTGAAGTACTATCGTCTTCTGGTTGTTCATTTTCCTGCTTGTTCTCCTCACTCTGGGCCTCATTCAAAGCTTCTTGGGCATCTTTCAGTTTGAGACCAGCCATCTCAGAGATCCTCTCCACCTCATCATCATCAAAATCGTATTTCACTGGATACTCAGTTGCGAATCCTCTTGGGACCCACCTTGTTGCTGAGATCATTTTGGAAAGATAGTTTCAAACCCCTCCAAATGAATACTTTTACGCAAAAATTTCAGGGTAAGGAACTCCTATATAGGCGAGCTTTTTCAGGGGGAGGATTATTAGCCTGGGTGATCAGGTAAAACTTTTCCAAACTCATGATTTCACTCCTATTCACCTATTAAACTGGATATTCAGTGATTTATATTAATCTTGGCTGTTATTTTAAAGTGATATTATCCGGAAGAAACGCTTCTATATACCACATGTATTTGTATTATCGTCGCCCACAGATCTCTTGGTATAGGTTCTTATCGAGTAACTACAATAATAGCCGGAAACAAACATCTTTCAATAGCCGGAAACAAACATCTTTCATAACTTAACGGCTCGACCAATATTATCATCAATAATTGGCAATAAATATCCTATAACGCTTGCTTGTGACTGCGCTCGGCCTTAAGAACATATTTGTCTTTCCCTTGGCTCTAGCTTTCTGGCAGGCGCATCTCAGTCTGCACTCTCAAGTTAGGCGCTTAACGGTTTTCCTAACCTCTTACTCTCTTACACAATCTACAATGGACAAATCTGAAGATTCAAAGCCCGAGGGAAAACAGCAGCCAAAGACCACAGGCATGGGCATTGAGGAATTGCTCAAGCTGATGATGATGAGTCAAAAAAGTTCTGATGAAAAGCCCAAGTCTATGGATCAGTACAAGTTCTGGAAGACCCAGCCGGTATCGAAGTTTGGAGAAGAGGTTGACGCCGAAGGCCCCATTGATGCCTCAAAAACCGTCGATGACGTCCCAGACACTCCATCATCTCTTCCTAGTGGGTTTGAATGGTCAACTATTGACATCAATGATTCTGAAAAGGTTCAGGAAGTATATGAGTTACTGTATGCGAACTACATTGAGGATGACGACGAAACTTTCAGACTCAAGTATTCGCCAAGCTTTTTGAATTGGGGTCTTAAACCTCCAGGATGGAAAATTGATTGGAATGTAGGTGTCCGTGTAAAGGATACTGGAAAACTGGTAGGGTTTATCTCTGGTATCCCCAGTCGTCTCAGAGTACGATCCAACGATAAGCTCGATGTTACTGAGATCAACTTCCTGTGTGTGCATAAAAAGCTTCGATCCAAGCGATTGGCTCCCGTTCTTATTAAAGAAGTAACAAGACGAGTTAACAAGACTGGTGTGTGGCAAGCTTTGTATACTGCAGGTGTTGTTCTCCCGTCACCAATTTCAACGTGTCGATATTACCATAGAACCATCAATTGGCCAAAACTGTACGATGTGGGCTTTACTGGTCTGCCAAGTGGATCAACTCCCGCCAAGCAGGTAGCCCGATTTGCATTACCGGGAAAGCCTGTTCTAGAGACAGTGCGTGAGATGACTGCTGATGATGTGCCACAGGTTCTGGAGCTATTCAACAAGTACCAAGATCGATTTGAAATCTCGCCTGTATTCACTGCAGAGGAAGTTAGCCACTGGTTTGTTGACTCTGCTAATAATACCCCGGAAACAAAGGTGGTGTATACATATGTGGTTACTTCTCCTTCTGATCCTAATACCGTTACTGACTTTTTCTCGTTCTACTGCATGGAGAGTACTGTGCTTGGAAACTCAAATCATGACTCCATCAAGGTTGCATACCTGTTCTATTATGCCACAGAAATCCCATCTGCCGGTGCTGACAGCAAGGAAGTGGATGCTGGCTTAAAGTCTCGTCTCAGCATTTTGATGCAAAATGCATTGATACTTGCAAAGTCTAACGGATTTGATGTTGTAAATGCACTCTCTCTGCAGGACAATCCCCTGTTCCTTGACGACCTTAAGTTTGGACCCGGTGATGGATTCTTAAACTACTACTTATTCAACTACAAGGCATTCCCTGTTCATGGAGGAATTGGTAAAGAAAAGACATTGCACCAAAAGCCTGGTGGAGTTGGAGTAGTTATGCTCTAAAACAATTGTGTGTCATAATAGTAATTATTCTATACATATACATGTTGAATGTCGTTGTCATCATATCGTAGAAAATTTGTTGAAATTTCTCTTAGAAGAGACCATCGATCTCTCCATCTTCATTGACTTCCACATTCATGAAACCGCAATGAGTAGGAAGACCTGGAATGGTCTGGATCTCGGCTGCCAGAGCATACAGATATCCAGCACCAACAGACGCCTTAATATCTCTAATAGGAACCACAAACCCACTAGGTCGTCCCTTCAAGTTCTCATCATGAGAAAGAGAGTACTGGGTTTTGGCAACACAGATGGGCAAGTTTCCAAATCCTTGTCTTGTATAAGTCTCCACCTTGGAACGGGCCAGTTCACTGAGCTCTACCTTCTCTGCTCCGTACATCTTTTGAGCAATAATGTTAAGCTTGTCTTCAACTGAGTTGCCCTCAGCAGAATACAACAACTTAAAGTCCTTATCAGAAGATTGAGATGCCTTGATAACGCCCTTGGCAAGATCAATGGCTCCCTTTCCTCCCTCAGCCCAGTGGTTGCTGACAATAGCATCTTCAGCGCCCGCTTTAATGGCCTCCTCTCTAATAACTGCATGCTCAGCATCAGTGTCTGACGAAAACTTGTTGATAGCAACAACGACTGGAAGGCCATACGATTTGGCATTCTCAATATGCTTGGCAAGGTTGGCACATCCCTTTCGCAGAAGTTCAGTGTCCTCGCTAAGATAAACCTCAGGCAAAGGAGCTCCAGCGGTAACCTTAGGACCACCACCGTGGAGCTTGAGAGCTCTCACTGTGGCAACGATAACAACCACATCGGGAGCAAGTCCAGATGATCGACACTTGATGTTGAAGAAACGCTCTCCTCCCATAGTGAAGTCGAAACCAGCTTCAGTTACAACAAAACCCGCTCGGTCGTCGTCTTCATCTTCTTCAGTACCAGCAAGCTTGAGTGCCATCTTGTCAGCCAACACAGAGTTGGCACCGATACTGATGTTGGCAAAGGGACCAGCGTGAACAAACACTGGGGTTCCCTCCAGAGTCTGCATCAAGTTGGGCTTAATAGCATCTTTAAGAAGTGCAGTCAAAGCACCTCCTGCTCCAATATCATCACAAGTGACGGCCTCTCCACTTCGGCTGGATGCTACCACCATTCGACCAAGTCTTTCTCGCATGTCTTCGAGACTGTTGGAAAGAGCGAGGATAGCCATACATTCGCTGGCAACGGTGATATCAAATCCAGTTTCTCGTGTCTGACCCTTTTCTGTTGGAGCCTGGCCAATGGTGATACCTCTGAGATGTCGGTCGTTACAATCAACAACTCGTCTCCAGGTAATAGTCTCAGGATCAATATCGAGACGAACAAACTTGCTGATCTCCTCTGTAGTCAAATCATCAGGGTTTGTCTTGTCAATTCCCAACTTCTTAAGTCGTCGAAGCATGACGGGAGGGAACTTTCGACCTCCCTTTTTAGCAGGCACCAAACGTCTGTACAGAGGTCCATCCTTTTGTGCGTTCTCGTGGAAGATACGAGTATCAATGGCAGCAGCCAACAAGTTGGTAGCAGCTCCAATGGCATGGATATCACCAGTAAGATGCATGTTAAACTCATCCATAGGGATGACTTGCGAATAACCACCTCCGGCAGCACCACCCTTAATACCAAAAGTGGGACCCATAGAGGGTTGTCGGACGTTTGCAAAAGCCAGCTTGCCCAAATGAGCACCTAGAGATTGCACAAGACCAACGGTGGTAGTAGATTTACCCTCACCAAGAGGGGTAGGAGTAATTCCAGTAACCAAAATATATTTACCATTCTTTCGGTGCTTGAGTCGGTCCAAAAGAGAAAGCTGGACCTTGGCCTTGTAAGGACCATACTGCTCAAGCTCAGATGGAAGAATCCCAATCTCTTTGGACAGGTCGCTGACATGCTTGGGCTTTTGAGCACGAGAGATAGCAAAGTCAGATGGTACGTCTGCAGAGATCTTGAGAGGAAGAGGAGTGATTCCTCGCTGACTCTCCTTCTCGTAGAATCGCTTGGCAGATGAAAACACATTTTCAAGTAGCATTGCAACTGTCATAGGGCCAACTCCACCTGGAACTGGGGTGATCTTAGAAGCTACCTTCGATGCAGATTCAAAATCGACATCTCCTACCAATCGCTGGCCGGATTTTTTGCTTGCATCAGCAATATAGTTGGTTCCAACATCAATCACAACGGCACCTTCTTTGAGCCATTCACCCTTAACGAATGCTGGCTGTCCGATAGCAGCAATAACGATATCGGCAGTTTTGACAAGCTGAGGAATGTTTTTTGTCTTGGAGTGTACCACAGTCACAGTTGCGTCAGAGTTACGCAACAAGTAAGATACTGGGCTTCCAACAATATCAGATCGTCCTAAAACAACCACGTTCTTGCCAGAAACATCGACCTTGGACTCTTGCAACAGCACCAACACTCCCTTTGGTGTGCAGGGCACAAAAAGGGGGTTTCCACCCCGCTTGGCAAGCTCTCCGATATTAACAGTACCAAATCCATCAACGTCCTTTTCAGCAACAACAGCCTCGGTTATTCTGGCTTCATCTATGGCCTTTGGCAGAGGAAGTTGAACAAGAATTCCATGAACAGTCGGGTCTTCGTTCAAGCTACTAATATACTGGATCAACTCTGGTTCAGAGATATCTTCAGGCAAGTTCTTGATCTCACAAGCAATGTTGGCCTCCTCAGCAGCCTTTAGCTTCATACGAACATAGGTTGAAGAGTCTGGGCGATTTCCCACCTGGATTATGACCAGCGATGGCTTGAATCGTGGCTTTTGCGCCTGAGCATCCTTGATCTCCTGGTTGATCTTGGCCCGGATTTCCCTAAAGTTAGCTCTTGTACAGAATTTAAGTCCATTGAGTCACTCACCGAGCAATAGATGTCCCGTCAATGAGCTCTGCAACCATTGGAACGTCTTAAAATGTTAAAGTTGGTTAGTTTTAACCAGTCAGTACGGTCAGAGTAAAACCCGTTCCCCCGGTTAAAGGGCCCGAGTCAAACTGCATGTGACGGAGAAATTCATCGGAGAAATAACTATAAAGAGCGAGAAAAACATATTCCACAATAATTCATTTACATGATAAAAATAGTTATTATAATATTGTAAAATCTACAGTTAAATATACTTTGTTTCATTATAAGCAGACCAGATCTTTAAGACATTGTAGAATAAAATAAAAAATCGATCACATACACGTTTCGAGTCGTACACTCAATGTGAGCAGCACCGACGCATAGGAAGCCCCTGAAAAGTTGATCTCTTCGACAAATTCTTTCATATAACGATCAAAGCTATTGGAAAACTTGGAAAGAGAATTATCGAGATATTCAATCAACTTTTCTGGAGCATATTCATCTCCTGCGCTGTCGACCACCCGAGTATAGAACCCTCTATTAATCTCTGATACTGCTAAAGGATCTATCTGCACCATAGCACTGACCTGACCAGGAAGAAAAGTCCCAAACATTCGACAAGCACGAAATATCTTGGCCTGGATTTTGAGAAGCTTTGGACTGGTGAGCATACACTCCTTAACACAAGTATCAAGGTAGGTGATATGTTGCTTGATGAGTGCATCCACAGTTTTGGAGTGTCGGAGAGCATTCTCCAACTTAGCCCAATTAGGCTCAATCACATCTAGTGTACAAAAGTATAGCAATTGCTGAATAAATAAAAGCATTTTAATGCGTAGCTTGACGGCATTCGTTTTCCATTGGTTTAGGCGGGCTACTTGGCTCTGATGTCGCCAAACATCCGACTTGACCTGACTGGCCCATGAATTGTTAAGAGTTCTCTCCAGATTCTTCAGTTCCACCAAATGACGAAACAGGAACTGGTATCTCATTATAGCGTTGCGGGACAATGCTAATGACAATGGAAACGGCATCTTGAAATCCAATTGTAAACCCATAATGGCTGTGAAGTTCGTTATCCTTTTGTCATCATCACCTGTAGGTGTTGGATTGGTCACTCTTCTGGCAGCCATTACCATATCACGTACATACTCTGAGCCACTGTTTTTAACCTCATCAGCATCAAGACCAATCACACTGGTAATCTTGAGCAGGTATTCCGTCACCGAAGTATGGCTCATCGTTACTATAACTTCATCCTTGAACGGGTCTTCTGACGAGATGCTTCCTGGCTGGCGCAACGCCATGTCGAGCAAGTATTGTAATTTCGTTAATGATGCATCTTTGGATGATTTGCTTAGTTCTGAATCTGCAATGTCCAGGAAGTTGACAAAAAAATCCGCACGGTCCAAAAAGAAATAGTGCTTTAGCGATGACAGCCGATCAAGCAATCCATGGGTATCTATCAAAAGCTTCAAGAGAGACTCGTTCGCATGAGCATAGGCAGCATTTAAGCTCAAGACGATTCCTGCATCTTCTATGGAATCAAAGCTATCTGACACATCTTTGCTCACATCCACACCTCCACATTCACGGATCACATTCAAATACTTACCTGCCAATAAAACCTTCTCATAAACCTCATGTGAAGATAATTGTAATGGCAGTTCTTCTTTGCGTATTGAGTACCTTTTATCCCAATATTGATCAGCAAAATCTTTATGCAATTGCTCAGTAGTTATGCTACCAGACTCTTTGATTAGAAACTCCGCATATGGGTCGTCAATTATACCCCTGTGGATCCACTTTTCGAACATCTTGAGATACGGACGCGACGCATCTCTTAACAACTGCTCCAGCACTCGTCGCGCTACAGGGTCTCCCGAGTATTTCTCCAGGCGCTCAGCCAGTAATCTCAAAAGGGAGCCTCCTTTACAAAGACCCGATTCTACAGATTTCATTGGAGAATCATAGCTGATCCCGCGAGATCCTCGGATCCTCTCAATAATATCATCGATGCCTGTGCCTGCTGTAGCAGCTTCTTGAAGTTTTCTGTTATTGGCGGCTAATATAGCTTGTGCAATATTATAAGTCTGACGAAGAATATTCGAAATAGATGCCAACTGAACACCCATAGTATGGAGCGTATAGGAAGGGTCATGAAGGACTCTCTGCTCTATCTGACTTGTTACCACCAGATAATCTTTGAGAAACACCCTCATACTCGCACACAATGCTTGGTTAACCCGTCCATGTCCAGGACCGCTCTGATATGCCACAAACTCCTGGACCGCAACGTACCATGACCCAGCATCTACCATACTCATTGTCAGATCTTTGATACTATTTTCAAAGTACTTAGCGATACGAAACTCAGGTCCTTTGAGCCTGTCCAATTGCAATCCAGGATCATAAGATTCTGAATATCTGACATATGATCCCTCGCATCCAATCAAAACATATAATAAATCTTCAATGATCAATGCCTCTTGTAATCTCGATTCGTGGGGAGCTGGTCGATGAGCCGGGACATAGTTTGACAGCCCGAATCGGGCCTGCGAGAATTTTAAAATCGGTTTAACTTTCACTCCTAATGGTGATACACCTGGATCTGGCTGTGCCAGAGCCACTGTTGGAATCCACTGTTCTTTCCCGTTATCTGCCATTCGTCATAGTGTGGTGGTGGTGAATGTTGTGAAGACTGAGCGCGACGCGTCCGTTAGACGATTATTCAGGGGTAGCGTATTTACTCTAATAGGACGACTGAACTATAGACTATACTCAATTTAACTGATATTGTTATAAAGAACACCTGAAAATGAAGGGAAAAAACATTTTAATTGGATTTACCGGAGATTTGAATGATTTTCTTTAATACAATTATTCGTAAACTGATGTAATGATTTTAAGACAGATAGTGTCGAATGACCACCTCATCGGACGCTTTAAGGTCAAGGATGTTAATAGTCTGATCATCACCAGGGAATACATCCACACCATTATCTTCCAAGAACAAGTCTTTGTCCTTGATGATAATCTCAACACCCTTGACAGGCTTGTCGGATGAAAGAGTGACCTTTCCATCGTCTACAGTTACCTTAACATGTCTATTAGGGAACTTAAGGAACTTGAGAGGTTGGGGCCAGTCTCCAGCACGGGCCAACACTTTACCATCTTCATCAACTAGTCGGCAATAAACCACATGATGAGTTTCGGAATCAACAGGCAGGTCTTTAGAGAATTCAGTAGACTGGTTCGCCTTGAGAACGACATCTTTTGGAGGCAAGGTCTTGACCAACTTTCCAGACTCAACCTCAAATACCTGGACATGCAATACAGCCTTCTTATCATGGATGGTGCTGTTAACTCCCCAGATATCTTCAAAGTGATCACGCTTAAAGTAATTGAACATAGGGACCTCCTTGGCATATCTCTCTTGTTCAGGGGTTTTGTATCTCTCGTTTCGGTACATTCCCAGCCAGATAGGGCTTGACTCACGCTTCACAGCATAGTATGAAAGCTTGGGTCTCTTGTAAAAATCACAAATAGCCCATGATGTTACAGGCCAACAGTCATTAACCTGCCATACCAAGGCTCCACTCATATATTCTCGACCAGGACCCTTCCACTGTCGTCTCCAGCATCGATAAGCATAGGCCAAACACTCAGACTGCATAAGCTGAGTAGAATAGATCCACTGATCAAGGTCCATTCCAGTAACCTTGACATTCTCCATCACATAGAGCGCAAGACGACGCTCAAATCCATCAGCCTTGTTGTGGAGATCCATAGTGGCACTTTGAGGATACTTTTCAGATTCATCAGTGACAAACGCATCGATGGTCTTTCTACTGGGTAGAGCCTCCATTCCAAATTCAGAAATAAATCGACCTCCAAGTTTGTACCAGTCTTGGTACTTTTCCTGAGATCCATGCCAGACATTCCACTGATGGATATCACCAACAGTCGGGTCGCTTGAATTCTTTCCTCCCCAAGGAGATCCAGGATGGTAAGGGACACTGGGAGAACTGGCTGAAACAAGCTCAGGGAGAAGTTTCTCATAGATGTGTCTGGCAGGGAATGATGTCTTGAGATAATCAGAAGTAGTATCATTAGGATCATACTCGATGTCGTCTGGGTATGATTCTGCCACCTGGTAATCTTCGTTGTTACCAGCATACAATACAATAGATGCATAGTTTCGTAATCGTTTCATTTGGTCAACGGCCTCCTTCTTTACGGTATCCAAGAAGCCAGGATATCCAGGATATTGACCACAGGCAAACATGAAATCTTGCCACACCATTACACCTAGTCGATCACATTCCTCGTAAAAGATATCTTCTTCGTAGATTCCACCTCCCCAGATTCGAACCATGTTCTGATGTCCGTCAACCATTAGTTTGATCCAATCTTTGTAATCCTTGTCAGTCAACACAGTAGTGAAAGAATGGGCGGGAATCCAACAACCACCCTGGCAGTATGTTGGAACATTGTTGATTTCAAAGAAAAATGTAGTTCCTTCTTGATCCACGAGAGGCCTCTGGATGAGCTGAACTCGACGGAACCCAACTTGCTTTGTAATTGTTTGAACAACTTTTCCAGCAGATACCAACTTGACGGTAATTTCGTGGAGATTCTGCTTTCCATAGTTGGCCGGGTACCAAAGTGAAGGCTTCTCGATGTTAAACTCGATCTTCTCGATACCAGACCCAGAAGCCTGGAGCTTCTTAGATTCAATCACTTTGCCAGTCTCTGGAGCTCTGATTTCAACATCAATTTCGACAGGTCCTCCAGTGACAAGTTCGGCCTCCACAGACACCTCTGCGTCTAATTTGTCGGAAACATTGGCGTTTACAAACAAGTCAGTAATAACAGATCCATATGTCTCTATTTTGACGGGTCTGTAAGGACCTGACACCATCAACAATGGACCCCAATCCCATCCAAAATGATACTGGGCCTTTCGGATTTGTACTCGGCTGGATTCAGCGTTGAAAAGGTGCATTTTTCCGTGCTCCTTCTCAAGAGCTCGTGCCTTGTCGTATGCATTGGCGAAGAAGATTCTAACAACATTCTTGCCTTCCTTGACAACATTGGTAATGTCCACTCGGCCAAGGTGGAACATATTGTCAGTCTCGACGATTTTTTTTTCATTGACATAGACAGTCGCAAATGTATCGAGACCTTCATATATGAGGTCTGTTTTGAGACCATGAATCAATCGGTCCGCAGAGATATCCAGCTCCGTCTGGTACTCCCATTCCTCGTCAGCAACCCATTGAACGGCCTTTTCGTTCAAGTCAACAAAAGGATCAGGAATCTCTCCGTTATCGAGTAGATCAACATGAATCTGAGTAGCAGGACGGCCATGCTTGGAAGCAGTCCATTTCTCAGTGCCAGCCTTACGGTAAGACCAATTGGCCAGAGTACTAGTTTTCACTGCAAAGTTGGACATAGTGGTTACAACGTCTATTGTGGGGATATTGTTGCCTTTTTATACCACACCGTGTCCCCCAGATTTTTGTGGGACTGGTGTGTTTTTTGGGGTTACATCCCCCACCGACACGCCGTTCCCCACAGGTCGGCAATTAGAGCGGAGAAACGCATGCTCACCTGTCGCGGAGATTTGGGCGGATTTTTGTGTCTAATGATCCGACGTCGGCTGCAGGATGCATGCATGACTTGACAAGATGAGCCAAGACCGTTGAGTTCAAGTACGACACTAAAATGGAATGCTGAGTGGGGTTCCGTTGTGATTCATAAATCATCCTGGATCCTGTAGCGATTGTGGTTCCATTTGTTCAAGGAAGTGAGAAGTAAAAGTACTCTTTCAATAATGTACTTTTTCTGTTGTGGCTAGGTATGACCGCAAAATAAGGGGCACACAAGATATTATATTTAGATAAAATAATAGTCGATGGTCATTAAGCTACTATTAACTCTCGGCTAGATTCATCTACGAAATTTACTCCTAATACCTAGCATCAACTCTAACATTGTTATTTTGATCTATATAAACGTCTTCAACCTGCAACCTTCGGGCTTTCTGGCTGCACCCCTGAATGAGGCTGGGGGGATTATTACTGCGAGTGCTGCGAGTCCATTACACCTTAACCATAGTAAGATCTGACAGACCAAGGAAGCAAGCAGCTAATCAATGGTATCTCCTCTAGATTTATATGATAAATTTATAAGATATACTAATTCTACAAATCTGTAGCTGTTTCTGTCGTGATATCATGCTTAGTCAAGTAGTGGTGAATGTATAGTATTCCATCCGCCGTACTACGTACTGAGTAACATTGTAACGTCTCCGTGCAGCTCTGCTGTGCACAGTCTGAAATGTCATATGTCACATCACAGACTGAAGAATATACAAATTTTTTTGCAATAATTTGTCAAAAATTCAGACAAGCACCCAAGAATTGTCAAAGATCTTACATTATAGTTTCATTTATTGCGTATAATACCCCAGATTGTCCATATTCGGGTCATCTGCTATAACAGTGAACAGCCCTACGTGCTAACTTACTAAGGCTAAACCTGATGAAGGTGGGTTTGGCACCCTTGACCACTTGCCACTATGTTCCTCACTCGAAGCGAATACGATAGAGGAGTCAGCACATTTTCTCCCGAAGGACGACTGTTCCAGGTGGAATATTCATTAGAGGCTATCAAGGTAAGTTGGTGGCGTCATGGTATATCTAACAAAGCTCGGGTCTACTGCCATTGGAGTGTGTACTTCAGAAGGAGTAGTTCTTGGAGTTGAAAAGCGAGTGACTTCGTCGTTGCTTGAATCATCATCTATAGAGAAGATCGTGGAGATTGACCGCCATGTTGGTTGTGCAATGAGTGGTCTGACCGCTGATGCTCGAACCATGATTGATCACGCCCGTGTGGAGGCAGTTAACCACTCGTTTCAGTATGACGAAGCCATGAGAGTGGAATCAATCAGCCAGAGCGTGTGTGATCTGGCGCTCCGATTCGGAGAGGGTGCAGACGGAGAAGAACGAGTCATGTCTCGGCCCTTTGGTGTTGCACTTCTCATTGCCGGATTTGATGAGAATGGACCTCAATTGTACCATACAGAGCCCACTGGAACTTTCTATCGTTACGATGCAAAGGCCATTGGCAGCGGTAGCGAGGGAGCCCAGGCAGAGTTGCAGAATGAATATCACTCATCATTGACTATGGCAGAGGCCGAACTTCTGGTCCTAAAAGTGCTCAAGCAGGTGATGGAGGAGAAGCTCGATTCGAAGAATGCCCAGCTGTCGAGTGTGACCAAGGAGCATGGATTCCGCATCTACAATGACGATGAGATGGCATCTGTTGTAGCCAATCTGGAGGCACAGGGAGGACAGGACGAGTAATTATATACAGTGCTTGTGATGCAGTACGTTGTGTGATTGTAGACCAATGTCCATTTTCATTTTCTAGCAGTTCTAGCAGTTACATGTACAATAAATAACGGTTCTCTTGAAATTGTTGCTGTTCAGTCCACCAAATGAGAGTACTCGGGGATCTCCCTCACCTTTTGGTACAGAAACTTCTCCAACTTTGTAGCATTCTTATAATAAGTTGTCGTTTCATTGTTGTATTGTCGACAGTTGTTGAAGATGAGTCGAGAGTCATACAGAAAGTCTTCCAGACCACCGTATGCATCTGCTTCCAGACGCTGCTCCATGGTTGACAGATCCATAGGCTCTTTGATTACTTCATAGTAATCGGCCACTTCATCCCGATTCACTGGCTGTGCAAATGGCCACGCAGATGGATGGTTTTCCATCTCACTCAACAGATGCTGCATGATAGCAAAATGCGGACCTCTTTTTGGTCGGCGCGCTAGTTCATCCATCTCAGGTGTCCACCCAGCTTCTTTCAGACCAGGAATACTCATAGGATCAATTGTCGTGGCACCATCTTTGAACTGTTCCAGACCCGGTCTCACAATATGAGACTTGGAGATCTCCCGTATCTTGGCCATAATAGACGCCTTTTGAAGAAGTAGAATCTTGCTTGCATCCAGGTATCGAATGCGGGGAAGCATAGAACACTGCATGATAGTACCTCCTTCATAATCCTTGATATATCCCATCCATATAGATCTGTCTAGTGAGATCTCTTTGGTAAACCCTTGCTTTTTAAAGTATCCAATGGCATAATTATCAGCATAGGTCAAAAAGTACATGATCTTGGTAGTGGCTTTGACATAGTCTTTCAGATGGTTCATCATATGGGCTCCATATCCTCGAACCTGTTCAGTGGACGAAATGGCACAAAACACTATCTCCGCGAACTTTCGAGCCTCAAAAGGCCGGTATGTCACACCTCCAACCACAGTCATTGGTTTGCGAACCACCGCAATCGACAAATGGCTTCTATCATACACCAACCTAGCAATATACTCTCGAGGCATTTTAGGCAGTTGTTTTTGAAAGATATTTTTCAACCCTGTCAAGATCATCATGTTTTCCTTGCTACCATCATTATTGACCACTCGAAACTCAAGCCTGCCGTCTCTTTCTTCGACAGCTGCTGCTCTCTCCTTGTACTTGTACTCCACATCATCAAAAACAAATGTTGTGACATTTGCATCGTCATCAACTTTCTTTTCCTCTTCATCGCCATCCTCGTCCTCTTGTTCTCCGGTTTCTTCTTCATCTTCACCCTCCTCGTCCTCATCTTCATCCTCTTCTTCTTCATCTCCACCTTCATCGCCGTCACCATCCTCGTCGGCACCATTAGTATCTATATTATCGGGATCCTCACTTTTGACATCATCATCCTCATCATCGTCAACTTTGACTCGCTTTGGTAGCTGGCTTTCGCCTTCGTCACGAGCTTTGCGCTTCGAATCGCCCATGAATATGACGTTAAGACGTTGAGATACAAGAATCGAGGGTATGGAATGTCTGTAATAGGCACGGTGTCATTGTGGAGAGTCTCCGGAGATGTCTGAAACTAATTAAATAATAATATAGACAAATTCCAGTTGGATATCATAATGATGTGATAACAATAATAATGTAATGATTCGATTCATTATGAATCGAAACTAAATAAAATAAGAAATACAAACTATATAATGATCTAATAAATACTAGACATCCGAGTCAGACCAATCCATGTCTCCAGCCATCTCCTGGGCTTTGCGTTGAACTTCTGCAAGGCCACTAAGCTCATTAACTATTTCAGGCTCATTTAATGCATGTTTGACAAACTCCCATCCATCTTGTTGCCATGCCGCTACTATAGGAGGCGAGCATGCCGAGCAATTGGGGTAACTGGGTCCCCAGATCTTCATAGCCTCAAAGCTATGTAGAAATCCTCTCAACTGATGGGGAAGCGTGCTCAGAACATTATTGTCTTCAGCATTATCAGCCTGATTAGCCACATATGGGGGAGCCAAACCTTTGAGTGGATGTTGCAACACAGAAACCAGAAGTTCTACAGAACTAGCTGCTGCCAGCATTGCAATCCCTGGCCTGGTAACTGTACACATCTGATCGAGAGTTTGTCTTGAAATGCTATCAACAGGTGCTACCACATCATTACAAAAGTAACAACCGAGATGGGGCTGGTGATGAGACTCGGAATCATCCTCAGAATGCTGTTGCTCGTGGTGTTTGGAAATTCCGTGTCTCATCACAACGTAGCTATCAAATCCAAGGGCAGCATTTATCACTAGTTTACCCAATTGACTAGCAATGACTGTTGGTAACCATCTACTCTCCCTGCTATCCATAAGTAAGAATATAGTGTCATGTTGCTTGATGAGGTCTACCAATGTATCGTAATCCTCATGCTGCTTTTGTTCATTAGTAATTGCATGACCTGCCATTGGAATCTCCAGTTCGTAACCACTGCTATCAACAGAAGGGTATATTTCCTTAAGGGCCTCCGCTGCCCGCTTGGCCTTTGGAGCACCTCCATCTAAGCAGTCCTTAAAAGTATACAAAGGTTGTCGGACTGGATTGGAGAATGATACTTTTCCGTTATCCACAAATGTGATCTTTCGGACCCCCCACCCAAGCAGAGCACGCGCGATATAAGTGCCCAGGGTTCCAGCTCCCAGCAACAAGCAAGAATTTTGCTTGATGATATCAAGGTCCACACTAGGCGCTACTCGCCATTTCATAAGTTTGAGATTGAGGTCCACTGCCTGATCTGCTAGCTGAGTCGGGTTGATTAACGATCCTAAGTCACTCATTTTTGGCATAAGCTTGTTAGAGCTGTTTCTCTCCCACCCAGTCACTCTGCTCAAAACCTGGTCCACTAGTGCCTTATTACTGCCATCACCACTTTCACTGTTGTTGATCCACCCCCGAGTTACGAGCTCGGCCAGTGCATCGTTTTCGGCTATTTTCACAGGAACCCACAAGCTTGGAGGACTGGAAGCCAGTTTGACATGACTATTACCACGGTAAGATAGTATAGTCACATTTGTGATGCCAAGTGAGCTTATAACAACAAGTAGATTTCGCATGGGCCATCCAGCAACCCCATCCACGGTACATGGATCAACAAATGCAAACGAGCAATCACCATCCGAGGTCCAAAATTGCTTGAAATCCTCCAAACTGCCAACCACGTATGATTTGCCATTATTCACTTTTTTAATCAAGAAAAACCCCCATTGACTAGCATCTGTGTTGTGCCTCCATTGGTCCACCGCATTGTCCATTGGAGTTCGATCCTCAACGCTGACTGGTACTATGTTGCCATCGAGTGCCCAGTCCATAGAGATTGTTGGGAATGCAAACCAGTAGTAAAACTTGTACTTTTTGAGATCAGAAAATGCACAGATGTGAAAACGTGCTAATAATGACGGATCCTTGTATATCGACCCATCTATTATGGTTCTCAACAGATCCTCGCATTCATCTCGGATTAGACCAGCCTTGTCGACCTCCTTAAAAGCATCCAAAGTATTATAATTGGAGATCCATCCTGGACTTGACAAATTTACAGGATTTCTCGAGTTAGAAACTTCAACTTGAACTTAAGTGCAAAACTTTAAAAAACAAACAAACAAATAACCTACGATTTGATGACTAACGACTGAGAGTCTTGAAATGAAGTACCGGAAACACTCAAGTTTGGAGTTCTGTTTGGCGCAATAGATGTTGAATATGCGCCAAAAACACGTATACGCTGCTCACTCAGCTTGAGCTTGTTAAGTTTACGTTCCGACAGTTCATGGAAGAAAGACGCGTCCACAAACGACTTGAAAGGAGCAAACTGCATAGTCTGAGGGATAGTTTGGGATCCCCCACAGGCCAGGTCAAGCCGTGCATGAATACCATTTGATCTTATCATCCCAAACAGGAAGGTGGTAAAACGGTAGTTATGCACGCTGTTCCACGAACAAGACCAACTTCGAAAAGCCATATCATACGAGACTACAAAATAATTGGAGAAAACATATTTATTCTATGCAAAAACTCCATCAGGAATAAACCAAATTAACTCTCAAAAGTATACCAAACGTGCGAAGAACGAAACACGAATGGATCTTCGATACGACCAATTTCTCATAGATAATTAAACACGCTTCCCGGCGTGAATACTAGAAGCGGCCAAGCTTCATGTAGATATTTGATAGAATCAGGCTTCCCAGCACGAATGGATACTTGACAAAATCAGGCTTCCCAGCACGATTGGATATTTGATAAAATCAGGCTTCCCAGCACGATTGGATATTTGATAAATCAAACTTCCAGATTCTCAATCACGCTTTCCAGCATGATATTTCTCAGAAGCTGCCTAAGCTTCACGTAGATATTTGATAGAACCAGGCTCCCCAGCACGATTGGATATTTGATAAAATCAGGCTTCCCAGCACGATTGGATATTTGATAAATCAAACTTCCAGATTCTCAATCACGCTTTCCAGCACGATATTTCTCAGAAGCTGTCAAGCTTCATGAAGATATTTGATAGAATCAGGCTTCCCAGCACGAGTGGTTATTTGATAAAATCAAAGCTTCCCAGCATGTTCCATTAAAGCAGGCCTCTCGGCAAGCTTTATATTGTAAGCGCGGCCTCTCGGCACGCTTCCCAGCCAGATGATTTCAGTCAGGTCTAGACAATTTCATTGCCATATTCCATTCCGAACAGATGGTCAGAGCTAGACTCTTTCCAATGAGCGGGCATTACCCTTCAAGACATTTCAGCCTTGCTGAAAGAATTATACAACGTAGTGGCAACCTCATCCTACAATTCTTTGATTCGATTATTCAAGTTTAGACGCCTCCCAGAGACTTTTACACCCATGAGACGACAAGCCAACAATCTTTCCGTTCTACCTATGATTGAATCGTGTACGACAAGCGCATCGCATAAAATAAGGCTAGAATCTTCCGGAATGATAGTCCGTTATCGCCATGCTTTTGCCAATTCTGCCCCAAGACAAGTGCTGGTCCACTATGTCGTCAACAAACAGCAAAAGCAGGCTGCACCAATGTTCTGATACATGTTCAATACATTCGAAACAATAATACACGTTAGATAGCAATTCAAGGCTCCGTCCGAAGCTTAGCAATGAGCAAGCTTAGGACCAATAGAACTCCCCTCACGCCAAACGTCAATCAATGCATCATTCCAACAACCACGTATTAAACGATTAGAACATCAATGCGATACAAGACCAAGGTATCTGCATTCCCGAACAGATGTACTTGTCCCGGTTGGAACAAGGAGCCCACATCTCTTACGAGACACAGAACTGGTCATTATGAGGAGATTATGGACTCTTATATATATCCCCAGCTATCAAGGTTAGGGCAACCAATCCTAAACTAAAATGATGCGCAGGGTCAGGGGTTATGGGGAAAAGATTCCAGGGTACGGGCTGTCAATGTTAAAAAAATTGGTTTATATATTTGCACACAGTAAGTTTTTTGTATCTAGATTTCACCTTTGGTTTTCAACTAGTTATTTATATATATATAAAAAGATGTCTGCTCCATCTATGAGGGTGCAGCCAAAGCGGAACCCGGTTCTGCCTGCCAAAGCTACTCCGGAGTTTCGGTATTGGAGGGGATTCACTAATCCTCTTTTGGTCAAGGAAAATAACGCTGTAAATCATTTGCATTTCAACCCACAATCACCTCATGATTTTGCAGTTACAAGCAGTACCAGAGTGCAGATTTTTTCTGCTAAAACACGACAGGTCATTCGAACAATTGCTAGATTTAAGGATACTGTATATAGTGGAGAGTTCCGATCTGATGGTAAACTGATTGTAGCTGGTGATGCTACTGGATTGATTCAGGTTTTTGATGCCAGTTCGCGATCTGTTTTGGTAACGCTACTACCCACAAAGTTGCCAACCCAGGTAACTAAGTTTCATCCGTCTGAACTGTCTACATTAATTTCAGGATCTGACGATAAAGTAGTACGATTATGGGATTTGACATCTCCTAATCCTCTGCAGGTTTATGATCATCACAAGGACTATGTTCGAACTGCTACATTCATCCCAAATACCAACCTCATTGCCACAGGTTGTTATGATGGAATTGTGCGTATCTATGATTCCAGGGCACCAGCTGGTGAGGGTCCAGTAACTAGTCTCGAACATGGCACTTCAGTGGAAAGTATTCTTGCTCTTAACAGGACAACTATATTATCTGCAGGTGGACCACAAGTACAGGTATGGGATCTGACTGCTGGCAAAAAGATCAAAGAGCTGGGAAATTTCCAAAAGACTGTGACATGTCTATCGGATGGCGGAGAGCGAGGTGTTCTTGCAGGTTCTCTGGATGGCCATGTTAAGGTTCTGGATTCCAAGTCTCCCAATTGGGAAGTTAAGTTTGGATGGAAATTTGGAGGTGCCGTATTGAATACCGGTGTTTCCCCTGATCACAAGCATTTTGTAACTGGTTTAACATCAGGCCTTTTGTCTATTCGAACCAGAAAGACCGAGCCTCGTGTTAAGCAAGGTGTGAAGCAAGCCAAATCTTCTACGTTTGCCCGGATGGTTCGGGGCGCAGAATATCATGGACAATCGGAGCATAGAATTCTAAATGAAAAGCAGAAACCTTCAAGAAAGCTCAAGGCGTATGAGAAACACATTAATGCATTCCGGTGGGCTGATGCCCTTGACGCCGCCTTCACTCACGGTATGTCTCCAGAGATGACCATAACCGTATTGGAAGAACTTAAAAAGCGAGGCAAAATACTTGTTAGCTTGTCTGGCAGAGACGAAGATTCTTTAGAGCCCATCCTAAAGTGGGCTGTAAAAGCGGTCCAAGACTCACGGTCTATCCCTATTGTGGCCGATTGGCTTGGATGTCTTGTGGATTTATATGCTGGTCTTATTGAAAGATCTCCAGTTCTAGAGCTGCTGTTTTTGCAGTTACGGAAACGAGTGTCTGCTGAAATTGAAAAGGCAAAAGAAGCAAAACGTATTGATGGAATGCTAGAGCTCCTGATTACTGGATAATGTACATTAATATAATAAATAGCATGACTGCATTAGTCTTATCATTGTCACACAATTGACAGGTTTACCGCCTCCGTCGACCAAAAAGCTTAGCTGTATTCGTCTTGTATCCACTGTTTCTCAATTTCAGACGTTGGAAGTTTTCTTGCTGTTTCTTTGGTTTCGTGGACTTGCGGGGTTCCAATCCCAATTTATCAGCTTCATCGGTAGTTAAAGTTGGTTTCACTGAGTTAGACGAAAGAAAAAAACTAAAACTAACAACAAACAAACAAAGCAAAAACAAAAAACTGTTCACACATACTCTTGACTCTTTTGGTGGTTCGTTTTTGGCCCTTTTTCTTGTATTTTCTTGGATTATTACCGGTTGCGTTCTGATCCCCACCTTCCTCATCATCTTCATCTTCATCCTCGGTATCATATGAGACTATATCAGGATCATTGAGTTCCAAGTCTTCTTTTTTGATATCTTGAAGCTCTGCAAACAGGCTTGACAAGCTGCGTGATACTTTCCGTTGTAAAACCGGTGAGTCAGGTTCCAAGGAGATGATCTTGCTGTTCAAGTAGCTCGGCGTCCTCATTGACTGAGGGGTGGCTTGGAACTTTGTCGGTGTACTCAATTTCACCGGAGTTGATAATATAACATCATCATCAGGTCTAGCTTCAACTTCCACTCTTGAATCTATTCCCTCTGCTTGTTCTTCATCATGTTTCTGGCCGTCGTTCTGGCTCATGCTGTTGCTCTCTTTCAAACTCTCCTTCAAACTACTGGCAGTATTCTTCTTAGGAGTATAGTTACCTGGAGATTTCATCAAATCAAAAATACCTAAAACTCGGCCGTTGAGCTGAGGAGTAGGCCCGATCTCTGCTAGTGGTATGTGTTGTGGGGTTTTCAGAGGGCTCTTCAGAGGACTCTTGTATGGGCTGCTAGCAGCATTGCCTTTATAACCATGCTCGTAGATCCGTTTCCGAGGGGTCGATAAAACCTGACTATTTAACTGCTGTTTAGAATTGTTTGCGGAATGCTGTTTAGAATGATCTTTGTTCTCCTTGGATGCTTTGGGCACCTTTGGATCCATGGTCTTTGCACTTTCACCCTTCTTAAGCTTCTGGTATCTCTTATACTGTTGCTCAATGTCGGGATTCTTCTTGATATCATCCTTTGATGGAAGGCGTGAATTTTCAGACGCAAATGCATGTTCCCAGTCTTTTATAGCGGCTTTAAGCTGTAAAAGCTCCGAATCCATTGTGAATGGACTGAATGAAAATCAAACTGTCCTGACGCGTTTGAACTCGCGAGCTTTAATTTAACGTAACAGGATAAGATCAACGGTGCAGAGTTAGCCGTGCCATTTGCCCTTACATCAATATCAGCCGTGCATTCAGAGTTGTCCAACCAACTCCTTGCCCTGGTGAAAAATGTCCGAAGACTACTCAAGCCACACTATAACTTGAGTTTCTTTAACTACTAATATCACTGCATTGAACCGGTGCGATGACAGCTAGAAGAGCGCTTCTGACTCTATTGGAGCCAGTAAAGCGGTCTTACTTAGCTTCTTATGTCCAGGCTCCTTCAGTATCTCGAAAATGGGCTTCAACTTTACCAGGAGACGGCTGGACTCCTGAACATAAACCCGACATTGAAGCTGGGAGTAGTACTAATGTTGTTGTTGGTCAAGAAGACGTTGGGGATGAATTTCAGACTCCAGCTAAGAAGACTAAATTAGCAGTACAAATATCTGAGCCTTGGTATCTTCGAAATAATGATGCTCTCAAGGGTTCTGAAGCTTTACAGATACGGGAACCGATGCCTGAGTTGCCATCGAACTGCCCTGAGTCAGTGAAGCTTATGTCAAAACACATGATTGACGAATTAGGATTGGCTGATTTGTCAGTCGTTGATGTGCGTAACATAGCTACCTCATTTGGGCCCAATGCTATTATGATTCTATGCACAGGAAAGAGTCCAAGGCATCTTAGTCGAGCAGGTCAAGGTCTTCTACAGTTCTTGAAGCAATCATACAGTTCTTACGGTACTACCGAAGGAATTCTAAGCTCGAATTTCTTAAGAGTTTATAATAGGAGATTGCGCAAGAAGGCTGAGCGACAAGGAAACATTAATCGAGAGTTTACGACCAAAGAGGAAGATCTCAATATGGAACGAACAGGATCATGGATCGTTCTTGACACTAAAGTAGATGGGGTTTATGTACATATGTTTCTGGAAGGGAAGCGAGGGGACATGGATTTGGAAACATTATGGAGAAGTGAATTTAAATTTGAACAACAGGCTGAAGATAAAGAAGTTGAGCCTGTCAAGTCAAGATTTGAACGCCGGTTTATCACACCACAGCAGACTCAAAACCGGGGACAAGCTAGTCAGCCAAGGCAGCGACAAGTTCAAGGAACTCAATCGTTTGTCAGACAATTTCACACCAGGCTTCCAGTGTCGAATTCTGTGCTTATTGAAGCAAACGATGTTGAAGCGGAAGCAGCATCGGCCACTGGTTCTGATTTCTTGGATGAGCTTCAACAATGGTCATTACTGGGCGATTATAAGAGATGTTTGAGGTTGAGCTCGCTATCTCCAGAACTTAGTGCTAAGGAGTTACAAGATGCTCAATCTGTTATTCTTAAGGCACACATCAATGATCTGACATTGAAAATCCAGAAAGAGGCTGTCGATAAAAGCAGCACCAGTGAATCCGCAACCACCACCCTATTGACCAAAAATAGTGAAGTGGTGACTTCATTTGTAAATAGCTTTCCAGTGGACCCTTCTGCATTTCAATGGCGATTAAGACTTATTTTTCTTCAGAAGGCTCATTCTCTTAATGACTCTGAATTCCCCGTTGATCACTTGGTTGAACATCTTGCTCTTCAACAGGCTTCTGGTATTCCAATCCAACCTTGGGATGTAGAGATGGTCCTTACCACTATCGCATATACTCGTCAGTTTTCTAATGTGGGAGTCAACGCTGATACAGTAGCCAAATGGGAACAGCAGTGCACAGCCAAGTTCCAATTGGTTATGCAAGTCCATGATATCGCATTCAGGGCTACTGGAGAAAAGCTTTCTATCAGCGACAATCTTCTTGCGCTGTTGTACCGGACTTGCTTCTCTCCTTCAAAGGAGGAGCTGATCTCACCCGAGACAGCAGTGGACGATCCAACCCCTCAATCTCACAGCAGGTTGAGAGGATTCGTGGATAAGCGATCTTCGTCAGTGTTCAACCTGATGGGAGGAGAAGGTGGAATCCAAGCATCGAAACCACTGATCATCTTCGTTATGTCAGTGTTGCTTAACGGGGGCCTATGGCCCAAGTTCTGGTCTTTATGGAGCAACGTACACAACTATGTTGCTATTGATTCGGAATTGCTCGAGACAATGATAGCATTGGTTACAAAGACCGGCGACGAACAGAACATGCAATATATGGTTGAGCAGTATCTTCCTACGCTTTTGCTTGATTCTCGTTCGTCAATAACCCTGTCTCAAAATTGCATCCGAGCTGTTGAAGCGAGTGTTGATTTTCTTGACCCTTCGAAACAGGGTTACAAACCACTACGACAATATTTAAAGCATTCCACCATGAATAACATATAGCTGCTCTATTCCCGTTCCGTCTTTCTTATTGGATGGAAGCAGTTGATGTATTTGAGCATTTGTAAATATTTTTATGACTAATAATAATCACTCATCAAGTCCTTTACGGCCATTTTCAAAATGAGATAGATCGTAGTTGTCGGGGTATGTATCAAGGATCTCACCGAGCTCTTTCCTTTGATTCACAAGTTCGGGACTGGGAGAGTCAAAAGTATCCTCAAATATATACTTGAGTTCGGGTTTCTTGACCTTCTCAGCAGCATTAAACTCGGCCAGAACTTGGCGACGCAGGTCTTTACGAGCTTCTTGTTCTTTTGTGTCTGACCACCATTGCTTCTTTTCCATCCATTTTCTCATCCTCGACAGGGGGTTATCTCTTCTTTTCCAATCTTCTACCTCCATCTTGGATCGATATGCAAACGAGTCATCGCTAGTGGAATGGTGGGAAACTCGATACGACATGGCTTCTATAAGAATTGGCTTTTGATCATCAATGGCTCTTCTACGAGCTTCTCTGGTCACTCTATGCACAGCAGCAATATCATTACCATCAACTCGAATAGTCTCAATTCCATAACCGATTCCTCGACTGGCAATTCCATCACCTTTGTATTGCTCCAAAGACGGAGTACTGATAGCATAACCGTTGTTTCGGCAAAAGAACACTACAGGACAGCTTCTGGTGGCAGCGATATTTAAAGCAGCATGAAAATCACCCTCTGATGCAGCTCCTTCTCCGAAATAACAAATGACACAACCATCCACTCCTTGTACTTTCAACGCATAGGCCGCGCCAGAAGCATGAGGAATCTGAGTTGCCAGCGGAGATGATATGGGATGGATGTTAAGCTCTTTAGACCCATAATGCACAGGCATATTTCTGCCTCGGCCATGATCATTGGAGTTTCCATATAGCTGTGACATCATGTCTTTTAAAGTTACTCCTCGGTGTAATAACGCTCCCTGTTCACGATATTGTGCAAACATTACATCTTGAGGTTCCAGAGCAGCCGAACTACCAACTGCTGCCCCTTCTTCACCAGCACTAACCATGTAGAAGCTTAGACGACCCTGACGCTGGGCATCATACATAATTGTATCCATAATACTAATCGTCAGCATATCCTTATACATTTTGACAGCCACTTCTTCCGAGAAAGGGATCTCATAACCTGGGTCCAGCTGGTCTCCATCAAGATCAATCAGCCGGTAAGTATCGATTGGCTTGGTATCTGCAGGCTGAATAAATGATAATTCTGTTGTAAACTTGCTTCGAACCGATCCAGGAAAAACCAGCTCATTCTGGATCCGAGAAGAGGGCTGAGATATACTAGAAGTTCCTCCAACTTGGCTCTTTTGGGAGTAAGCTGATTGTTGGTATAACCTCTGGATCTGCCACCGGCCATTCTGATTAAAAATCCAACCAATAGTGCTAGTTTGTTTGGCGCGAGAAAACCTCAAGCTCCTCGTTCTAAGCATAATAACGTCAGTGGAGACTATTAAATCTAAATGCTTAGGAGCTGCCCCACTTTTTATACCGGCAGAGGCTCGGATTGCGGGGTATAGGATCCGTCGACAACCGCGGGGAGCCGTTTAGCTCACAGACGGCTCAATACCGGAGCACACTTGGTACTACTATAATAGATGAGTATATATGGAACAATATTTCTGCTCCTACATATTTCAACTTGACATGCCACTAGTGTGAGCGAATGAATGCTGATAGACGACAATTGATGAGATTTTGACAAACGAGCCCGTCCTCATATGCCGAACTGTAACATTATAGTATCATCTTTGTGAAGCTATCTATATGTGCTTGCTTCTATCAATCCAACCAAGGAAAAAAGAAACAGCCATGATTGCTGTACAAAATCAGTGTGGAGATTTCGGCTATTCTACAAAATTCGCATCCACTAAACATTGGCTGTCTGACGCCCTATTGATCAGTGTCTGTAATCTGCTTGACGTATGTCGCAGATCAATGCATGGTCAATAGAGGATATGCATTGGTGCCATTTTAGCTGCATCCTTCTCGGTACGTCCTTCCCTAACCGGCACTCTTATCTGCTGCCAATCGTCTATATCTAGTAAGACTCTTCACACCACTTTTGGTTTTCACCCAGAGCCTACAAAGCACAGTGGTAATCAGATAACAATGAGCGACGAAACTAGCACTCTAGTTGAAGGGAGCAGTGATAATGGCCATAGTAATAGTTCTGATCCCTCGTTTCTCGATATTCCAGTGTCTAAGAGCTTTACCAAGAGCGCTCGACGTCCTTCACTGGTAAGTGGATCCGTTGGACGGCAGGGATTTGCAGATGCTTTTCTCAGACATCGAGTATCAGAGACATTTGTTCCTGATGATGAAGATGAAGAAGACTATCAAGAGGATGAGAGTGCTTTTGATGTCAATGGAGGACATGGTGGCCGAATAGACGTTGTTTCGGCTTCTGAAGCGCAACATTTGATTCGCGAACAAGAACAACTGCTCCGAGACAATCAAATAGCCTATCAATCAATACCATCAGGCCCTGGAGGTAGTGGTAGACGACCATCAGTGGCAGTGGTTGGTCAAGAAGTTCAACAGGTAGCAAAAGTGTGGGATGATGCTGTTAGTAAGGATCTGATCAGTACGTCGTACAAACGTGAAATTGCAGCTCAGGCAGTTTCAGCAGCACCTCTAATTGTTACATTTGCGCTGCAATATTCACTCACTGTTGCATCGATTTTCTCTGTTGGTCACCTTGGAAAAACCGAGCTGGGAGCAGTATCGCTTGCTTCAATGACTGCTAATATCACTGGGTTTGCTATGATTCAAGGTCTGGCAACTTGTCTAGACACAATGTGTTCGCAAGCTTATGGAGCTGGCCATTACCATCTGGTGGGTCTGTATTTCCAAAAATGTGCGCTAATGATTTTTGTTTGTTTTATTCCGGTTGCTGTTTTTTGGTTCACTGCTGATTCGGTAATTGGATTCATTGTTCCCGAGAAGGAGCTGGCAGTATTGGCCATGCAGTACTTGCGAATAGTTGCATTTGGAGTGCCTGGATACATTTTATTTGAGTGCGGGAAACGATTTGTGCAGGCACAAGGAATTTTCCATGCCAGTACTATAGTATTGTTGATTTGTGCGCCAATCAATGCGTTCCTTAATTATGCACTAGTATGGGATGAAACTATTGGTATTGGATACAATGGAGCTGCAGTAGCAGTAGCAACAACTGACTGGCTCATGGCTATTATGCTGTTCTTATATGTTTATTTTGTCAATGGCCGAAAATGCTGGAATGGATTTTCTCCAAAGGTATTCACAAAATGGATGCCAATGCTTAGACTTGCCGTCCCTGGAGTCATCATGGTGGAAGCAGAATTTTTAGCTTTTGAGTTCTTGACTCTGGCCTCGTCATATTTTGGCACTACTGCATTGGCAGCCCAGTCAGTTCTCTCGACTATTACATCTCTTTCTTATCAGATTCCTTTTGCAGTGTCCATTGCTTGCTCCACCAGAGTGGCTAACCTTGTTGGTGCTACGCTAGGAGAGTCGGCTAAAACTGCCAGTATTGTTGCAATGGCAAGCTCCTATGTGGTTGCCATCTTCAATTCGGTTTTACTATATACATTTCGATATCAAGTTGGTGCTTTGCTCACTAATGACGAGGATGTTATTGAACTTGTTGCCAAGGTGTTCCCTATTTGTGCATTCATGCAACTATTCGATGCAGCAGGGTCGGTTGCTGGTGGAGTATTGCGAGGACAGGGACGTCAGCACATTGGCGGGTATTTGAACTTGATTTTCTATTATACTGTAGCCCTGCCATTAGGATTGTGGTTGGCCTTTTACCGAGATTGGCAGCTGGATGGCCTTTGGGTAGGTGTGACAGTAGGATTAATATGCATTTCAGTAGGTCAGTCATATTTTGTTTTGACTGCGGACTGGGATAAGATTGTTGAGGATTCAAAAGAATTTAACAGCGATGAGCGAATCGTCGCATAACCATAGCATAGTTGTAGTAGTATAGACACAGTGTTTTTTGTAATATTAATTATATCGTTAGTGTCGTGTTTAGTTAGTTTACAAAAATATTACAAGACGAGACGACGAAGCCCTCCAACTTCCCATGTGTTCTTTTCTTCCGAGTATTTACAAGCCAAAAGGCGCTGACCTGTTACAGGACATCGGCCACCATGTTCACGATCGCCATCTTCAAGGTGTCTATGAATGCACAAATAACAAAACACGACTCCAGTCTCTATGGCAGTTGGATTGGTCATAGGTTCACCACACAATGGACAGTTGGGAGAACTTGGAGGGTTGGCAACCAGTGACTTTTCAGGGAGGTCGAGATTCTCATCACCATTTCCCCGGGTCTTTCTAGCCAGTTGGCGTGCGAAATCACTTGCATACCACCATTCGAGGAATTTCAGTAGAAACATTGACGTAGGCAACGCATAACTGAGGCCTGATAATGCAAAATCACGCACTGTAAGGGCACCTTGGTAAGGATCCAGAAGTGCGTCGAGCAATTTCTTTGTAGATGCTGCTGGAGATGGTGATGGCTTTTCATTCAGCGCATAGTCATCTTGATTGAGACGAGAGTACTTCATGCCAAGAATCATATCAGCAACGCACGAACTCGAAGTTTTGGAAAACAAGAAAAGTAAATAAAATGCAAGAGAACCCATGGATTCGGTCATGGAGATTGTCGGATACCATTTAAGCAACCATATGTCTAGCTCGAACTGTGCTACGGCCAATCCACCTTTCTCATAGGCAATTTGGCGGTCTTGGTCAATGCTGCGGAACATATACCGCCCTTTGACAATATCATACCGAGTACACAATTTTTCCTTTATATAAGGAACGGCAATAATGAAAAACAGAGAACCCCACACTTGCTTTTTGGATAGACGTCGGTGACGATTTACCGAGGTTGGAGCTTGGCTCCGAGCATTAAGTGCATTGATATTCAAAACTCTAGTCCGTTTGATTCCATAGAACTTTTCTGTAAAGCTAGCATTCCAGTTTCGAAGATGATAGTATTCCACTGCACCCATAGAGAGTGCGAATAGTTCGTCATATCGATTGGCAATGCGGAGAAGGTACTGCGGATGTCGTTGGGCATAGAAAGAGATGATGTAACGGATGGATGGCGAGATGAGGTTATCAAGCTGCTTGGCCGATAGCAACTCAAACAGAGTAGGGATCTCTGGATCCAAAGAATTGGCATTAAGCGAAGAGAAATAATCCATGGCAAATGCAAATGAGCAAAGATCAGAACGAACGTTAGAAAGCAAAAGACCTAAACCGCAGTTTTGGGAGTGGGGAAGTGGGGCATTTAAGCTATGTTATCGGAACTAACTAGACTAGAGGTCACCCAAATGGATTACAAAGATAATAATAATAAATACTTTCTACTTAGACTAGATTGATTTTGGTCTATCTGCACAATTGGACAGTCTACTTGGACACCAGTTTGGTTAATTGAGACACCGGATGCATAGCTTTAGCTACAGAAGCTGTCACATACTCTGCCAATACTTCAAAGTCTTGAACATCTAGAGCTTCATCTTCAGCCAATGCATGCCCATGCCTCTTGATATCAGCCATAAACGCATTGATCCGTCGTAGCAATGGCCTATCTACCGGCAACTCGCCACGTCGCACTTTTTCAACATATGCTTGCAAAGTGGTCATTCGTCGATTCAGGATCCCCACTGTGGTATTGTTTTTGGATATTAATTCACCTAATTTTGGTTTGGGAACTGCAGATCCTACTTCAGCAGTAGACTTGCCTGCCAGATGGACGATATCTGAGATACCAATTCGTTCTGCTTCTCCTGATTCCACCTTGACAGAAGCTACCTCCACATACGAAGTTGCCTGGGCACTATACACAGGCTCATAGCATTTGATTGGAAGTGAAGCAGACGATATTGATCCACTTGTGGGATCAAATAGAGCAATGACTGAAATCACATATTCTTTGGAAATCTGATCGACAATTGCTTGGCTCTGAGCGTCTGGTACCAAGATCCCTGGCACTACACTGTACCAAATGCCTACCAACTCATAATCGGGGAAAGTGGTTTTGTCTATCGCTATTAGAACCATTCCGTGGACTGTTTATCGTTATAACTTACAAAGATTCAATTTCTTGTCGAGGAATGCCAGATCAACAGAGCCATGACCTATATCAAACGCATTATGGATCACCACTGTGCGACCGTTACGGGTTCCTATAAGCGCACCAACGACTAGTTAATAACAATAATACCAAATAACACAAAAACAATAACATTTTTCAATGGTATTTTAACTTACAACATGTCTCATTGTTTAGACGGCCTCTGGTATAGTAATCGGAAATATGAAGCGCCGGCAATGGGTGCAATAAGACGGACGTCATGTCATGAGGCTATGAGGAAGCAGGCCCCACTTTAATTAGTATGTTATGTTGAAAATCATAGAGCTCACTGCCCATTAACTGTGTACTACTGTGTACTATTGTTTGGTACTGTCTGGTACCGTCTACTACTGTGTACTATGTACTGTCTACTACTATCCACTAAATTAACCAAATAAACCCAATCTTAACATAATAAACAACATAAAACAAAATAAAATAAAAAGGCCAATAAATCATAATCAAACCCACACTAATAGCGTATGGTCACAACGAAGGGTCAGGCACTATGGCAATGTCAAGCTGTGATCTACAATGAGAACAACTCCGTTTTGCACTACAATAGACTTGTCTACGTGTGCAATCACTTGTCCACTTGTAACTGTCATACCAGACTCTTGTCTAGTAACAATCACCACTTGACCACTTTCGGTCTCAAACTGGGTAGAACCTTGCTCAGACCCCGTCAACCATTTCTGGTCAACATTATCGCCTAGATTCACATGATGTGCGATGAATGATAGAACGTTACGACGGGCCTTGACATCTTTGTCATGCTCAGTCTCAGACTGGTCGTTTCGAATGGGTTCAGGAAACTCCCATGGCTTGGCACCAAGTCTGTAAATAGCCAGGTCAGAAGGAGCCAGAACAACCGAAAATGTCGTATTGTCATTAAACTGAGCATCCAGAAACGTCGAGTCTCGCACATAGGATGCAAAAATCCCAATTTCCCTACTGACAGCAAGCTGGGTTCGCAACAATGTCGGTCCACTATGAGGATCCTCGCCATCCGGGCCAGGGCCTGGGCCTCTTACGATACCCTCTGGTCCATCAAAAGACCCATCCAAAGGGTGCTGGAGTCCATCTGAGCCTAATACCGCTTGTTGAGACCGCTGTAAACCTGGTCCTAACACCGCAGGTTCCTCGTCGATGATCCTATTTCGCATCCGTCTCTTGTTCAGCTGCTGTTCTTTTGCCTGGCCTGCTTCTTTGTCTATAAGCGCTGTTTTGTCTACCACAAAATCCTTAGGATTAGCAATGATATGGCCTCGCGAAGCTGCTACTGCTGCTACCACTGCTGCTGCTATCCACACACTAGTAATTTTCATGTTGGTTAGGAGGGTGAGGTTTTGGTTAAGGTTCCCGATCCTACTTGTGCTGCAACCCTCTATGCAGTTAGCCGTCTGGTCTAGATCTTTTTGATCTTTTTGATCTGTTGTTGATTCACTAATTATTGGACCAAGTCCGACGATAAAAAAAGGAGCAAAGTGGTTTATTGGTTAGACCTTGGCAGTTATCTTTGTGGTATTGTAGTGGTTCTTATCTAAAAGGTGCTGTGGTAAACGCAGGCGTTTTTAATAGTATATTGTGAAGGTTGTGAAGTAGGAGTCAGATCGATGACCTGCCAATGAGTGGACTGGGCTTTGATGGCTTTGGGTTCCCAGACTCGGGTCGCTACCGGCGATCCGAGACAGTTGGGGCCCCCGAGATTTCCAGTTTGGATGAATCTCCTTATGCCAGTGGCTCTATGTATATGAGTGAAGCTGATATCCCATTAGCTTCTCACTCTGAGGTCCCATTGGACGCTCGAAGAAGGTCAGCACGATTTCGTCAGGATCAGATTTTAAACAATCCTGATTCTGAGGTGGTTGATGTGCAGTCTGGTCGGCATGGACGCGGCCATGATCAGCTTCACCAACAGGTCGGTCAATCCCAACAAGTCCAGCAAGTTCGCCAGCAGCAAATCCCACAACAGGTTCCTCAAGTTCACGTATCACGAAACCAAATGGGCCATAATCATAATCGTGCTCGTCAGTTAATGACACCATCAGCTGCTTTTGGAAATGCTGGCTTGATTTCTGAGCCCACACCCACGACTCAGCCTATGTGGGATCTTTATCCTGATGCTCTGGCAACTTCTGAAAACCAGAACTATCCCAGACTTGATCCGGACCGGTATCTTTCATTTGCTGGTGAATCAGAGCAACAAAGCCGTTCGCTATTTCAAGGCTCATCAAGTGCTTCTCCTATAAATTTATTTGAACCACGGCCTGTTAATCCCGCCAATCGTCACACTACTATTCAGCACATTCTGAATCCATATGAGAGAGGACGCACTCCTCAGCCACAACTGCCATCTCTCCCATCATCTCAGCAATCTCAACAAGCTCAACTGCAGCAGTCGCAACAACAAGCTCAGCAGCAGCAGCAACAGCAACAGCAACAGCAACAGCAACAGCAACAGCAGGATCGTCCTCGACTTGTAAGAACTGTATCTGGCCAACCAACTGATTCTAGTGATTACGATCGAGATATGTCTTCTGATGACGTTGAGAATCCCGTCGTTATTCGTCGTCAAAAATATAAGGCCAAATCATCAATTCCTCCTGATCTGAGCAGTGCTAATTATGCAGAGCAATGCGCTGCTGCTGCCATATCCTCACGACTTAATCCATATCGGTTGGATCCTGGAGAATACAATATCTTGAGACCTTATTTGAGTTATATCCATGTCACAACGTATCTGAATATTCGAAATGGTATCTTAAGGCAGTGGATGTCAAATCCTTTGGTGAGGGTTACTGTAGCAGAAGCTGCTGGATGTGCTAGAGATGAGCGATATTATGGTCTGGCAGAATTTGCTTACGAGTGGCTTCTTCGTAATGGTTACATCAATTACGGATGTGTGGAATATCCTCCCCCTAGCAATGAAGTTGAAAGAGGTACTGGCCATCTGAAGGCTCGACCGACTATCATTATTGTTGGTGCCGGTCTGGCAGGTCTTGGCTGTGCACGTCAATTGGATAGCCTGTTCCATCGTTATGCTGACAGATTCGCTGAATATGAAGATGTACCTCGTATCATCGTATTAGAAGGACGTCGCCGAATTGGCGGTAGAATATATTCTGCTCCATTGAAAAGCGATAGCAAAGCCATGGTCGACTTGGGTGCTCATGTTATAAAAGGCTTTGGCAATGGAAATCCTCTAGGTGTTCTGGTTCGCCGTCAACTAGGTCTACCAATTGTTCCCATTGAGCCGTCAAGTGTTTTTCATAATGGTATCACAAAGGAAGAGGTGGATCAAGCTACATCAGATCGTGTTAATTCACTATACAGGCATTTGCTGCAAAAAATGGCCCAATTTCAAAACTTGATGCCAGAACCTTTCACAGCTGAGGGAGATGCTGTGTTGATGAAAGCTTCCAAAGATCCAAGCACACGAGATGAGTATCAAGAGAGTTTGACTATTGCGAAACTTGAAGAGAGTGGTGAACTTCCCAGACCTTATGAAGATCCTGGTAAGATTAAGGATGGTAATGGTGAGTTTGGCCTGGAGGAGCGCGAGACCAAGGATGAGCTAAATTTCCTGGAAAGTATCGGTATAGATTGCAAGCGGAAGAATAGTAGACGAACTATTCATGTCGCTCCTGAACCTCATGGCGAGCGATATCCCAGTCTTGGAAAGACTGTAGACGGGCTTATCAAGCAGCTCACCAGTTTGGCTCAATTAAATTCGTTAGATATCCAACTTCTAAACTGGCATTTTGCTCGACTGGAAGACAGTTTTGGTGATAATCTGGATAATTTCAGCTTGGCATGTTGGAATCAACATTCTAGTCATGGACTGACTGGTAGACATTGCGCAATAAGTGATGGCTATGCCAGTTTAGCTCGGAGTCTGTATGTGTATCCAGAAAAGCTTGATGTCCGTTTCAAAACGAGTGTCAAAGTTATTGAATACTATGACAATTACTCGGAAGTGTTTTTAGAGAATGGCGAAAGGATTCGAGCCGATCGTGTGATTGTCAGTGTCCCTCTTGGGGTATTGAAGCAACGAACTATCCAGTTCATTCCCGATTTACCACAATGGAAAACAGACAGTATAGAGCGTCTCGGATTTGGAACAATGAACAAGGTAAGCATGATTTGTTAGTTCTTGATTGGGCATTTTTCTTCAGTATAATTTCTAACAACAGGTTGTTCTAGTATTTAAGGAAGCATTTTGGGATGAGAGCCAAGACTCTTTCTCAATTGCTCAAGGCCCTATCAATACCGACAGTACCAACTGCGAAGATTTCGCTGACACAAGGGGTGAATTCTATATGTTTTGGAACTGTACCAAGGCGGTCGGAAAGCCTTGTCTGGTGGGTCTACTTTCAGGAAATGCTGCTAGTAATATTGCCAATGAGCCAGATGACATCGTTGTAGAGAAAGCACAAGCAGCTATTGTGGAGACGATTCCTAATCTTGAAAACAAGCATATTCAGCTAATAGAATCTGTGGTTACAAGATGGCAACTCGATCCTTTTTCAATGGGATCGTACTCTTATGTTGGATTAGAAGCTACGGGGGCTGATTATGATTTGATGGCCCGTCATATTGGTAATTCACTCTTTTTTGCTGGTGAAGCTACATGTAGACAATACCCTGGATCAGTTCATGGAGCTTACTTATCGGGATTGAGAGCTGCAAGTGAAATCTTGTCGAGCTTGATTGGAGAAATTGAAGTACCATATCCTTTGATACCTTCAAAGGACTCTCATTCGCGAAATCACTATGCATCAACGAGTCAGCCAAGCTCATCTAGAGTTACACCGAAGATGTCTGCCTCGATTAAAAATTTGTCTCCTCTGGGTGGTCAGTTTTCTCTGAGAGATCACCATCATCCACCCGGAGGAACATTGTTAAGGAATTCTGTTCCGTTGGAAGAGACCATTTCCGATGATAGTCATAAGCGACGAGCGGATTCGAACTTGGAGGGTATTGAGTCTGAACTCAAAAGATTGATCGACGAGCGAGTACAGCATGACAATGAACGTATGCGACATGACATGATCATGGAATTAGGAGAAAGACCTATAAAGCCAGATCGTTCGGGAGCCAATCCATTTTTGATTTTCCAAAAGGACTTCTGGGAAGAGTGTAGAATCAAAACGGATAAGGATAAGCGAGAACAAGTCAAAGATCCTAAAGCTAAGGCCACTAGAAATGAAGTGCGCACTGCCCTAGGCAAAATGTGGAGAGAATTCCCCGACGATAAAAAGGAGCCTTATCTTGAAAAGACAAAACATATCAAAGAGGAGAATGACAAACGGTCAGAAGCATTCAGAAGAAAGTTGAGGCAGTATGAAGCCGATGTTGACGACTTTAGAAAACGATGGAAGGAGGAGAATGCTACCGGGCCATCTGACGAAGAGATTCGACTTACTAGGATTCTACAAGAAGCCGATAGTAGTTGGAGTCTCAAGAAAAGAAGCAAGAAATGAATTCATTCACAACTAAACTTGCGTGTATAATAGACTTAATTCAATATAAATAATATATTCAAGCTTCTTAATAACTTTTTTTGTATTTAATTGTTAATGACAGTAACGTTAGTTATAAACAATATGTTAACATTATTATTTCAGTAATCATGACATATAAATAAATCGTCAATCATCATTCATTTCGAAATCAGACTCCGATTCGGAGTTTGAATCAGAATCAGAATTGGAGTCAGAGTTATCAGAATCAGAATCGGAATCAGACTCACTAGCGGAATCTAAATCATCATCCGCAACATCTTCCCACTCAACATATAGAGGCTTTACCAACTTTCGAGTTTTTGACAATGCCAGAGGGTCGAATGGGAAGTATCCCTCAAGGGCAACAAACTCTTGGCTTTTACTCCAAAAAGTGTTTGCAGCTCCAAAGTACGATGTGGTATTAGCAGACGCATATGCAGCAGGACTGATTGGAGAAGTTGCCTTATCCTGACTTCTAAAACCTCCAAGACGATTCTGTTCAATGACAGTATAACAATAGGCGACATTCTCCTTTTGAGAAATTTGTGCAAACATTGCCACCACAGTGTGTTTACAATACCTCAACGGATTGAATTTCGTGACAATCATACGCTGGAACAAATGATCAATCTCGCATTCCCATTCAGAAGGGTCGGAAGGTAAAGACTGCTCTCGTCGTAACATTGAATGCCTGAAGCAAAAGATATAAAATAGCGCTTGGGACACAGAGTAAAACATCTTGAACCGTCCCATACCCCCCAAAGCATTGTCTACTTCAGACTCTCGAACTTTGATATACTGCTTGAGGTAGTCCACCAGGAAACTGACCACAAAAACAATCTGTTGGCGTGTAAGACCTTTAGCTCGAGCAATGAATGAAGAGATGTACTGCATTGCCTTTTGACGCTTCTCGATATTCTGGGCTGGATCCCGGGCAAGATCAATCATCGAAACGAGAAAAGCATCCAACAAATCGGGATGGGAGTGGCAGGTTCGAAACAAGATGAACTGCACAGATCTGGTTCGATGAGTTGGCAACACATACATCTGGAACATATCCAATAGGATATTGAAAGTGCGAAGAGTATCACTTGAACTGATAAGCTTGTCATTAAATTTCAGATCCAAATAACTAGAAATCAGGCACATCACTTCGTCAAGTTTGGATTTGACATTAGAAAGTCCGGGCATCTCCAAGTCGAACACTTCTTCTTCGTCAAAACCACCGTCTTCATCATCTTCCTCATCTTCCTCATCATTATTTTCATTATTCATGTGTCGATTTTTCTGTTCCACAAGCATATCAGTTTCACCTTCGTCATCGTTTTCGTCATCTTCGTCGTCTTCGTCGCCCTCACTATCACTATCATCGAAATCCTCAAATAATTCAACATCGAGCTGAACCGTCCGTTCGATGATAAGGGCCCAAATAGGCCGTTCGAGTTCTTGACAATACTCGATGGCCTTGAGCAGATTCTGGACATAGTTGACATAGCTTGAAGTAGAAGCCGACTTATGGGGGAAGTATCGGACAAAGATACTAGACAAGGTGCTTGCAGACGTGGGGATAAGCCGAATGATATAACTTAGGATGGAATGATGAGCTTCAGTGTTTTGGAGAACAAATTCAGACACCACCGAGTTGGCTACATCAGTCCACCACTTGGGGATTCCTGACACCAACACCCCGAGGAACCGAACATAGGCCCCGATAAATACTTGATCTTGTCTTGACCATTTGACTTTGAGGATCGAAGTTATGATAGGACTGCAAGCATAAGCATCGAGCCTACTGACTTCTGAGGTCAGTGCTTTTATGAGATATAACAGTTGGACTGTTGACAGGGCCTCTGGAGAAGCAGATGGCACTGCCAGTTGAGCGGCCAAACTCTGGATGGGCTCTGAATTATGATGGACGGTTAGCTGGTCCAGTGCATCCTGAATATATGCTTTATACATTGCTTCAGTGAAGTTTCCTGAGCCAGTATCGGGAAGGGTGCCAGTCATTATAGCTCTTGTGCCATTTTTCAGGCTCGATCGCAATTTTGGCGTTGGCTTATCTAACGGGGTAGCTGGTATAGCAGCAACCTGGGATACTGAGGGCATTCTAACGAAGCATTCAGTAGGAGAATAAATAAAAGAAATAATAACGTCTCAGCCAATGCTGACGACAATGTTATATATAAATAATTAAATACCTTTTTTTGGTGTGTTGTTGTTTTTTTTTCTTCTGCTTTTTGAATACAATGAGATATAAATTAGGAGGTTAAGATCAATCAATTATAGCCCTTAAGGGTTTCTGAAAAAAATTTAGACCCTTACCTGGAGACCCTTGCAGTGTCGTGCGAAGCCCGCCGACTGACGTTGTGTGGAGTCCGAACTGGTGCGTTGATGTGTGTGGGTATGGTTTCGATCCGCAAGCAATCGGCGTAACGGTTTTCATATGCAGTTGATGATTGTGATAAGCCAAATGCAGCAAAGTCAGGCTAAAACAAATGTTCGGCACCATAGATATCGCTGGAGCCCGTTAAATCCGTTTGATATCAGAAAGTCACTGCAGTCAGAGTTTTTTTTTCTTAACAAAGAATTGGGGAAAATAGGTCCTGTCAACATGCTTCCTTACTTAAAAGTGTTGTGCTTACTTTGTAACTATTTGCAAAATGTCGACTATCTGCACAACTCCAGTAAATACTGCTCCAGTACACACTGGGCAACTGTCCTTCTGTTTTCTTCTACATCTATTATATCCCCAATTGAGTTCCATAATGTCATCAGCCACGTTCTATGATAGCCACCTAGCTAACTTGAAGGATACTGATTCCATCCAAACAAATGCCTTGATATTTTATTCATATTCAGAAATAATACGACGGACCCAATATAAAGGATAGCGATACTGTACTTTTTTCAATCCACTGGACTTAAACTATGCTGCCTGCATGCCTCTGCATATGCAACTACTTAGACGCGCTTATGTCATCCGCCGATCGCATGTTTGAAAGTTTAAGCTTTTAAGTTAAATGGTGATAGTGTGACTAAGCGGATTATAGCTGTGGGTGTAATTATATTTTCCCATTTTTTGGGCTGTGCTTATCAACTCTGATAGTATATATAGGCGTTGACAGTCCCGTACAGCTTTTCAAGTCAACCATACAGACCGAAATCACCCCCCACCAGGATAGGAGTTAGTCTAATAACTAGTCTACGTATCAAAACGATCATTGTGATTATGGAGTGGTATGATTCCCAAGATGAGCCGAAGAATGGGTCACCATATCCCCCCCAATATGATCAGAACTATGATGCCCCGAGTGAACCGCCAACACCCCCTCCATACGCTTCAAGTAACTCTTCACAAAATGGAGCCCTTGCACGACCAATTGCTATTCCTCAGATAAGTCCGGGAATAGGCATGCCATTCGCACGAGCATATAGTCCATGGCTTGAGAGCCTTGGAATTTCGGTATCTGAGTTTATGACCTTCATTGACGACCTCAATGTAACAGCAACCAAGTTTCCTCCACTTCAAGTGCTTAACTTAGCTGGAGGCGTTATTGGTATGGTACCACATCATTGGGCAATGATTGCAAGCAATGTGATTTCTTTTGGTGCAAAGGCCGGTACGGCAGTAGTGTCAAAGGGACGTACCGAGCTGTACATTAAAAAGATAAATACGATCGTTTTCAATCCACGGGGGTTACAAGTGAGGTTGGCAACGACTGAAGCAATGATGGCAAAATGCAGGATTCCAACTGAAACACCATTATTCGAAGTAGATCAGAATCAGAAGCTTGAAGAGAGACTTTTTGAATTGGCGGCTCCGTTTTGTGCACCAATAACTCTGAACGTACCATCACCAACTAAGCAGGAATCGGCATTGGAAAAGATGAGTGCTTGGCAAGTGGAGCGGGATATCAAGAATATAGATCATAGACAACTCAAAAGGTTCGAAAAGGACGAAAAAAAGAGAGGGAAGGAACTTGAACGCTTTGATAAGAAGGTCGCCAAGCTTGACGAGCATATGGGTTCTCTTGAAATTCACTCTCAATCGAGCGATTCCAAGAGGATGGCCAGAAAGATAGAGAGAGAGCGACATAGAAGTGAGAAGGAGCGAAATAAAGTTGAGAGGGAGCGAAATAAAGTTGAAAAAAAACAGGATAAGATGCAAGAAAAACTAGAGAAGGAGTCGGATAAGAAACAGACAAAAGCTGAGAAGCATATACGCAAAGTTCTGTGGATATTAATTGAGAACTTGGATCATTGAAGGGGACCTATTATTATTATCTCTTAATTCGAATATAATTAATTATCTTCTTAATTCGAATCAAGTTATCTATCTCTTAATACGAATAAAACTACAATGTACTTTTGTTCTGATGGTCTACAACATGTTTCTCTCAAAGGCACTGCCATCCGTATAACTACTACCACAATGGTCAGGGATATAGTGGTAACTTTCGGTACCGAAATCCAGGATCTCAAGGTTCACTGGTTCGATCCTTGCTAAGAGCCGTACCTTATCAAAAATGCCTATGTCGTATCGTGGCTTCATAGGACTTTTAGTAGGGCAATATTAGTAATGAATGACCCAAATAGGTAGGAACTTAGGGTTGCGGAGATAAGATGGTGGGGGTTAGCCTAAATCCGGACAGTTGTGTGGGGAGCGCGGAACAGCGGTACCTCCTCCACCCCCCCAAAAAAAAAAGTTATATAAAGGCCTCAATCGTCCCTCAATTACTTTGTGTAACATTTCACTAGTTTAATTGTTTACATTCGATCATCATGGAATTCGCTACTCTCGGAAACTCAGGACTTAAGGTATCAAAGATTATCTTCGGTGGTATGTCCATTGGAAAGAAGTCTTGGAATGAATGGGTCATTGAAGACGAGGACACAGCATTTGCTCTTCTCAAGAAGTCCTACGATGCTGGTCTGCGTACTTATGATACTGCCAACGTGTATTCCAATGGTGCATCCGAGGTGTTGATTGGAAAATTCTTGAAGAAGTACGAGATCCCTCGATCCACTGTGGTAATTCTTACCAAAGTATTTGGTCGATGTAATGATGACCCAGAGTTACCTGCTGGTGAGAACGATGTCAATTGGGTTAACCGACATGGTCTTTCTCGAAAGCACATCTTCGACTCTGTTGAATCTTCTGTGAAACGATTGGGCACATACATCGATGTGTTGCAGATCCACAGATACGATCATGACACCCCTGCAGCAGAAACCATGAAGGCCCTGCATGACGTTATCGAGGGCGGTAAGGTGCGATACATTGGTGCTTCATCGATGTGGGCATACCAATTTGCTGAACTACAGAACGAGGCTGAAAAGAATGGCTGGACCAAATTCATTTCAATGCAGAACCAATATAGTGCAATCTACCGTGAGGAGGAGCGAGAAATGATTCCTTACTGCAAGAAGACTGGCGTTGCACTTATTCCCTGGGGCCCAGTAGCAGCTGGTGTTCTGGCTAGACCATTGAAGGATATTGGCAGCACCATTCGAGGAAAGCAGGTGGTTGATAACAAGGATAAAGGATTTGGAACTTCGGAGGCCGATAAAGCTATTATTAACCGAGTTGAGGAGCTTGCCAAGAAGAAGGGTGTCAGTATGGCCACTATTGCAACTGCATGGGCTCTTGCCAAGGGTACTCTGCCAATTATTGGTTTCAGTAAAGTCGAGAGAATTGACGAGGCCATTGCTGCTCTCAAGGTTAAGTTGACTGAAGAAGAAGTTGCTTATATTGATGAGCCATACCAGCCACGAGCTGTGTCTGGTCACAAGTAATCTGAAACAAACTAACCACAACTGTTTTTGTCAGAACCAAAAATAAACCTAAAATAGTCACCGTATAGTCTATATTGAATAATAACTTGACCACCTTTGGTATCTCGTAGCAACCAAGTACTTGGTTGAGGCTTTGACTACATGGTCGATCATATTTTAGAGTTAGGTTTTAGACGTTTATCGCTAACGCTAATGCAGGTCCCAGAATAGCCGCGGCTGGCTATTTGGCAGGTTGACTCTCCTTCTGACATTTTACATCCTCCGCCTCCTCCTACATCTATCACAATGAGTGGCGCTGCCGACTACCTGAGCTCGACTCGTAAGTGAACTCGAACTGACACTTTGTTATTTCAAGGATCTCATAAATGTCAGACAAGGCGGATCTCTAACTTTAGCGTTCAATCCCACGCGGGACTATAACCATGCGGATGACACTGAATATAAACGTCTACGAAGCCAAGCCCAACAGGAACATTCTAAACAACAGGAGTTGGCCCACAAGTCACAACAAGCTTATCAGCACGGAGATGGCGCAGGCGCCAAGGAGTTCTCTGAGCAGGCCAAACAGCATGGTTCCAAGATGGACCAGCTCAATCAGCAGGCCGCAGACTTTGTTTTCAGAGCCAATAATGCCGATTCAAAACCAGATGAGATCGATCTGCACGGACTTTTTGTTAAAGAGGCTATTGCTATTTTGGACACTAGAATCCAGGCTGCTCTGTCTCGTCGAGAAACTCATTTGAATGTTATTGTTGGAAAGGGTCTCCATTCTGAAAACCATGTCGCCAAGATCAAGCCTGCTGTGGATCAGTTATGTACTCAGCACGGGATTCAACATGAGATAGATAGACACAACACAGGTGTGATGATTCTACATCTTAATGGCCAAGTCCAACTTCCTCAACAAGCGTACCCTGCTCCTGGCAATTACCAACAGGGCCAGGCCGGCCAGTACTACCAGCCCCAACAGCAGCAGCAGCAGCAGCAATATCAACAAGGTCCTTACCAACAGCAGCAGCAGAACTACCAGCAGAACAATGGTGGTGGCAATGGAAACAATGCCCTTCTTCAGAAGATTTTCTGTGGTCTTGTCAAGCTTCTTTTCCGAAACATGTGATGTGGTGCAGTGTAATGTAATATTAGATAAGTTGTGTAATTAGATCCGTCAATGGATATGTTTTTGGAATCACAAAGGACCAATATGCATATATATATATATAAGTTATATATGAGAAAATAATAATAGACAGGTCTGTTTATATATATCTATATACATATACATATAACCGACCTTTTAGCAGAACTTTTAGTAGCGATTTGAAAAGTGCGCCAGAGAATGTTTAAATAAATAAATGCGATAAAGATCTCACTATAATGGTCTTTATCAAGTACAAGAAATGCACAGATATAGATTTGCATTGTTCCTGATATCATGCTCACTCCAAATTAATGTTCTTGACAAGAAATTCGATAAATATTTCTCTAATTCTGGAAATGTCCAATGGTTTCATCTTGTTCAGAGAAACAAAATTCCTGCGAACTCGGTTGAGTGTGGCTATAGTCAATCGGATAGGCAGCTCTATAGGCTCATCATATCCAGACAGTTTGACAGTTCCAGCACCAACGGTTTTGTGAAGATCATTGATCTCATTAACTACAGCCACTGTAATCTTATCCAGCTCAGTAACATAGTTACCAGCAGTGGCAGGCTTCAACAAAGTTGCTTGATTAGGAGGCTTGGGCTTTCGAAGAACCAAGGTATCCCAGATTTCTTCTACTGGGAGGTCATCGTCTAAATGAGAAACTGGAAACAATGGAGCATCCCACCTTGACATGCCATTAGGCTCTTCATATCGAAACACCAAAGCGTCGAATAAATCCTTGGGCCAAGCATCAGATGTCATTCGATTTTCGTTCCACTGTTGGCATATTTCAGTTGGCGCACCGACATGAATGACACAAGAGTTCGTCATTAGAGCCTTTGCTTCGCAAAACAATTGGTACCGAAAGCCCTTGATGTACGACAAGTTATCGAATATGACTATAGTTGATTTTCCTAATTCTCTTTTCACAGCACTTATCTGTGCTCCTCGGGTGGCCTTTTCAGCATGCAATTCTCGATAAGTCTCCTTTTGGATACTCAAAGATTCATCGTTAATCAGGCACACAGTCATCTTAGTACCAGTCTCAGAGATCTTTTTCTCCAAGGCAAGTTGGAGTTGCTTGGCTCTAGTAGTCTTGCCCGATGATGGGTAGCCGGAGATAGTGATAAGAGGCATGATGACCTAATACCGCAATGCAAAAATATCTAAAGTCAAAAAAACACACAGATCAAATGAAATTGATGAAATTGATGAAATTTCAATCCTGATATATATTTTCTTGGTGGGGGATATCAGCCGCAAATTTGTATGCAACCTGCCTGACAGACAGTGTGGTTAGCTATGAACAAATGGGTACCAAGAGCGACGTTTCCCACTCATACAGTGGCTTTAGCCAACTTCCATGGACATCATCGTAAAGCACTTCAGGCCATGCACCAGGCATCTCTACAGGTCGATATGGTGCTTGAGCTTCGAGACTCTAGAGCACCTTTGAGTTCCATCAATATTCTGTTTGACAAAGTGCTTGGACACAAACCAAAACTAATCCTATATACCAAGAATGATCTAAGCTCCATAGATCAGTCTATCTACAGTAAATGGCATCAAAACACTGACCAAGACTTCCGGTCGATCGATTGTAGAAGTGCGTCAGATGCTCGCGATATTCTTGACATTGCCAAACAGTTGTATAACCAAGCGGAACCCCGTCCGCCCTTGGGGCTACGATTGCTCATCACAGGGATGCCAAATGCTGGAAAAAGCACATTTCTAAATACTATTCGGAAGGTTGGCACCAAAGAATCGCATAAAGTGGCACAGACTGGCGAAATGCCTGGAGTCACTCGAAGTGTGTCGGAGACGGTTCGCATATCTCGAGATCCCAACATCTATGTATACGATACACCGGGAGTATTTGTTCCTCAAGTCAAAGATTCCGAGGATATGATCAAAATGTGCCTGGTAAATGCTGTTAAACGAAGTCATGTCGATAATGTAGTCCTGGCTGACTACTTGCTGTATCGAATCAATAAGGTATATCCCGATGGAAAGCCTTACCTGAAATATACCGGCCGACCAACAAATAACATAGATTTTCTGTTGAGAAGCATTGCCAAGAAGAGGTCAGCAAAGAAAATCAGACAGATCGAGTTCAATGAGAATGGAGAAGCTCAGCAGTGGCTGGATAAATGGTCCAAAGGCAAAATAGCCAAAGTGGTGTTAGATGATATCAGTGAAGAGGCCTATGCCGAGACCATTCGAAGTCAACAGGAGCGGTTGTCGAACTTTGATTTGGGACCAATGAAGATCGACAGTTATTATAAAAAGCGTCTCATGTTGAGATAAACTTTGAGATCAACTTTGGGAACCGACAAGTTGATTCATTCCTGCTCTTCCATGTCTTCCTGTTCGAATACTCTATGAGTCGCCATGAATCTGGGTTAGACTGTACATAAACAGATGAAATGATGTATATAATTGATATTTATTAACATACAATGCGCCATGAAGAACTCCGATCTTTCGGATGTACTCTGCTTGTTGAGACGTGATTTGGACGTGATTGTTAAGATCCATGACATTGGCGTTAAGCTGGGCCAATTGCGCATTTAAGTACGATAATTGTCGAGCCTTGAGAGACGATGAACTGGTCACAGTCTTACGACGTTGTGATGGGGCCATGGACTGTCTTTGCATGTTTATTTCTCTTGTTGATTCGTGAATATAGGTTATGATGAATGCGTGAAGTACTCTAGCCGTGTAATGTAGATAATCACTTATCAATTGGGAATAACCCTAAGCCTTATATCCGTTGAAAACGAAAGAGTTCAGATCAATCATGTAGCAAAGAATAAGAAGTTCAAATTAATAGCTTTGCTGTTCACTATACGTTTATATATTGTTGAACTCTATTAAGGTTATTTTACATGGTTTTATACATGAGTTCATCTTCGACACTATAGTATTGCCCTAGGGTATACCATTTGGAGAAATCCAGGTTTGACCCAGGGTACGGATGATTTCCCATTATAGTAATATCGGGTTCTCACCTGCATGCACCCAGATATTTTTTTTTTTGGAATATCAAATATCACTTACCAACTGATTGTTTAAGTTCATTCTATTGATTTGTTTGTGGTTCGGATATTTTATTAGGATCATGAGCAAGAGGGATAAAAAGACTGTGGCCAAGAGGCCATCGTCTTCTCACAAAATATCAAAGAAGCAGAAGGTAGTTGAAAAGAGCGTTCTTGGCAAGAAGATTGAACCTCAAGATATCGAGGTCGATGTGCTTGACAAGGAGTTGGACGATGTAAAGGATCTCCTGGATATGGAGATTGACGAAGATGAAGAAGAAGAGATAAACAACGTTGAGGTGGAGGAAGACGAAGACGAAGACGAAGAAGAGGAGGATCAAGATGATCAAGAGGAAGGTGACGATGAGGAAAATACCATCAAACTTCCACAATCAGCTCTTACTGCCAGCATCGATGAAGATGCTCAAAAGTTTTCTGATTTGAAGCTTTCTACCCCTACTATGCAAGCTATTCAGGATATGGGATTTCAAAAGATGACATCCGTTCAGGCCAGAGCTATTCCTCCTTTGCTTGCAGGCAAGGATGTTCTAGGAGCTGCCAAGACTGGATCTGGTAAGACTTTGGCATTCCTTATCCCTGCCATTGAGATGCTTTACTCTCTCAAATACAAGCCAAGAAATGGTACCGGTGTGATTATTATTTCGCCTACTCGAGAGCTGGCACTGCAAATTTTTGGAGTTGCTCGAGAGCTTATGGCTCATCACACCCAGACCCTTGGAATTGTAATTGGAGGTGCTAATAGACGAGCTGAAGCTGAAAAGCTCATGAAAGGTGTAAATCTTCTGGTGGCCACTCCTGGACGACTACTTGATCATCTTCAGAATACTAAAGGATTTGTTTTCAAGAACTTGAAGGCGCTTATCATTGACGAGGCCGATCGAATCCTCGAAATTGGTTTCGAAGATGAAATGAAACAGATTGTAAAGATTCTGCCCCAAAAGGATGAGAGACAGACCATGCTGTTCTCTGCAACCCAGACTACTAAGGTTGAGGATTTGGCACGAATATCGTTACGTCCAGGCCCCTTGTATATTAATGTTGATCAGGAGAAGGAAACTTCAACAGCCGATGGTCTTGAGCAGGGATACGTTGTGTGTGACAGTGACAAGCGATTCTTATTGTTGTTTTCGTTTTTGAAACGAAACAGAAACAAAAAAGTCATTGTATTCCTGTCTTCTTGTTCATGTGTCAAGTACTACTCAGAACTTTTGAACTACATTGATTTGCCAGTTTTGGATCTTCACGGAAAGCAAAAGCAACAGAAGCGTACAAATACGTTTTTCGAGTTCTGCAATGCCAAGATAGGTACTTTGATTTGTACTGATGTGGCTGCTCGAGGATTAGATATTCCTGCAGTGGATTGGATTATCCAGTTTGATCCGCCAGATGATCCAAGAGATTATATCCATCGTGTGGGACGAACTGCAAGAGGTTCTAATGGTAAAGGAAAAAGTTTGATGTTTTTGACTCCTTCTGAACTTGGTTTCTTGCGATATTTGAAGGCTGCTAAAGTTCCATTGAATGAGTATGAGTTCCCCACCAGCAAGATCGCCAATGTTCAAAATCAGCTTGAGAAGCTTGTATCTTCCAATTACTGGCTTAACCAGTCGGCCAAGGATGGATATCGATCTTATTTGCAGGCATACGCTAGTCACCACCTTAAGACAGTTTATCAAATTGATAAGTTGGATTTAGTTAAAGTCGCAAAGTCTTTTGGTTTTAACATTCCACCCAAGGTGAATATTACGATAGGAGCTAGTGGACGGGCTCCAAAGCCCAAGACCAAAAAGTCTCCGTTCAAGCGCCATGCATAGGTATTTATTTAGTGTAACCAAATTCATTTTTTGCAGACAAATCAATCCACGAACCAAAAGATCATAAATCTTTGAAAAACCAATCACATAACTTCCCTAACTCTGGAAAGTGGTTTTATGTCTATTTTCACGTATATTTTACATATATTTAAAGTATCTTTTTGCGTTTATTTATTCAATTTACTTGGTCTACTCTTAGAGTGTTAACCTCAGTGCACTTAAGCTGGGCAACTCCCTAATATATGACAGTTGACAGCCGCATTTTTTTTCACTATTCATGTTCGGACCATTTCGAAGCACCGCTGCCTGTCTAGGCGGATTGCTCTGGTAAGTTCGATGTCTTATTTCGTAATATAGAAAACTAATGAAAGGAAAATCCCTCACACAATGTCCAGGCATCAGAAGTCCCGGCTACGACTTCGAATGAAGCTCGTAGATCGAAACATCGAGCGAGTAGGACTGGGTTTAAAGCTTAATGGTATGACGTGCCATAAATTAGATCGACTGGAAAAGGAGCTTCCAAAGGAAAATGAAATGCCAGCCAAAGACAAATACTGGGTATTTAGCAGGACGTCCAAGGGCTACCGAAAGGGTACTCACCGACAACCTAAATGGACCAAAATCACCAACCGAACTCCCCCTCAAGGCTTTTAAGCGAGCTATGAAAGATTTGGTTTTTGTACATAGCATCACAAGGCCTTTTTGATTTGTAATTGGTTTTGATAAATATGAGAATGAAATTCGAAATGACTGAAATGCTGAGAAACGGGTGCTGACAAGAAAAAGTTACGAACTTTACCTTACAAAGTACAGTGTCTGTTACTACAGTGGATAAATGTAAATTTAAAAAAACAAAATACTACAACAGGCTAATATCTAGCTGGAGCCAATATCCATGCATTAGTTATGAAATCATCTACCTCTTTCTTACACTTTTCCATTTCCATGAGGTTTGGCCATCCTTTACCACCTTCTTCTTGTCTCCTTTCTTCATGAGCTCACGTTGTAAATCCATCTGAGCCTGTACTGTATTGAGCTTTTGCTTTCTATCAAGTCGCTGGTCGAGTTGCTTGAATTTGGATAGCTGTTGTCGTTCGTTGACCTTGACCTGATCCAATTTAATGGACTCTAGTTGATCGGTTCTTAACCGATTTTCTCGTCGATTTATTAATGCTTTGTCTGTGCCAAAAAACTTGGTTGGAGAAAACGACTTCAGTTCCTTTTCATCATCCACAAAAACCGTGTGCTCTCCTGATCCACCAAATGTCACTTCGGATTCAAGCTTTTGTATTTTGCGAGACTCTAGATTCACCAAAGTTTTGATATACCCAGAGTCCTGTGTCTTGAGTAGTTTGGCCTGGTCTACTGACAGAGCTTCATTTCCTCGGTCTGAAACAAGAATACCCTTTCTATCAGTCTTTTTATTGACCATAGCATGGTAGAACTCATCGGGGTTTCGATCAGTGACCTTTTTTCGTAATAGTTTCAGATGCGCTTCCTTTTTATGAAAGTCTTGCGATCGCTGTTTATAGTCCTTTTTCTTCTCGAGAAGCCCCCATCTCTTTCTCTCTAACGGTTGGGCTCGTTCCCTATGCTGCTTCTTTGCGACATCGTGCCGTAATCCTGCCATAATAAATATGAATAATATGAAGACAAAAAAAGATCTTTCCACTAAAAAGTATTAACCAGGAGTGTCTGGCGGTGGATAAATAAATTTCAGGGTACAGAACTCTTCTCCAACATATGTACGGCTGGCTCAGGCTAGCATTATTATTACTATCAGAACCAGTTGAACTGCCTTATATTGGCCTTTGGCAGGCCTTCACAACTCTTAAATATACATAGGAAAACATTACAAGTACAGCTAGATTTTTAGCATATCAGTTATATTATTGAGAGGCCTCGACTAGTAGCCTGGCTGCTATAGATATCTGTATAGACGATTATTTGTGGTATCTTTAATCATTAGTTGACCTGTCATATTCAAGACACTGGATCCTGCGACGACCTTTTAACGTTCAAACGTTGTTAGGATTATAGCATATATCAACTAGTTCAGTGGGATGCTTTTCGAAGATGTGTGTAGTCGTCTTCGCAGTTCATATCCAGTGGATGAAGACCTGCTGGTAGTGCTGTTACTAGCGGTGGTGGGGAAAAGGAACATTGTATTGCAGGCCCGTCATACAGCACATCTATTGGTTGTAACCGAATCGATGATTTCAGATCTGCTGGGTGTGTCGTACTTGTCGATCTCTTGCTCTTCTGGAATCTCATTCGAATCCATTTCAAAAAAGATGGTCAGCAATGAGTTCCCTCCAATTGTGATTCTAGATGGACTGGACAAATGCTCGACTACAGTACAATCATTAATGGCAGCAGCACTCTGTGAACGCAGGGTGCTATATAACAATGAGATTCACAGAATTCCTGATAATACAAGTGTTATTATACTAGGAGACGGACATGCATTATCACCACAATTACGAGATTACATATTTCTTGAGCATATAGCACAGATTCCCAGAGAAACATCTGATGCCATTATGACACTAGCTCAAAAGGCAACATCTTCTTCGACTAGTGTTGCTTCAAGCGATACCATTGCTTCCACGGAATCGTATTTACAACGCTACACTGATGGTTTGGCCAAAAGCATCACCAAAGTGACGGTAGTCGCCGACATCCGCAGGTATATCCAGGACATTCTCGTTGTGCTAAGGATGCATAGGTTGGTACGGCGAGGAGTGTCAGCTCGGTCGGCAGCTGATCTGGAATACTTGGCGAAATTCCTTTCAGTATTGCATGATTCCACATTTGCAACCCCCAGCATAATAGCATTGGCAGCGCGCAAATTGCTACCAATTCACATTCAATTATGTGATGCCAAGGATGAGCCGTCATTACACTATGGAGGAGACATTCGTCTAGTGAAGAAGTGGATTGTAAAGTGGGATGAAGATCTTGTTGTTGAAGATGTTCTTAGCTCGGTTCCTCCACCGCTGTGAGGCATGTTCAACTAGTCAACTATTGAAGAAAATAAGCTGTTCACAGATGATCCCACAGGTAATTGGCAACAAAATTGGCACTGTATTTGGAGTCGAGTGGAAATACATACATCTGCCCAGATGTCGACTCTATTAGCGCTTTAGATGGTTGGTCTACCCCTGGATCATTGTCGCCAAACGAAATACCTAGTGACCGATACAACTTCAGTCGTAACACAGTGGCATCTTCCACGTACTGATTAGTAGCATGTTTTACAGGATCAGTTCTAGTAACTTCTTCCAGGTCCTGGCGCAACCTCTCTAATGTGGCTTGAGCAGCCGTGTTTGTTTGCTCTAGCTCATTAATAGACTTTGCCAATGTCAGCTTGTCACGTTCTAGTTGCAGGATCTGCTGGGAAACTTCCTTATGGGATTCCGAGTAAATGGACGCCTCAGACGACGCCTTTGCCAGTTGTAGCTTGCGACTGAGGTTTTGAAGCATATCCTGGTTGTGGTCTATAACTTGTTGACGTCTGTCATTGAGTCGTTTGATGGTTTGCTCAGCGCGATCCCATGTCTCCAGGTCCTCTTTTATGTCAAAGTTTTCAATGGTACTTTTGACCAAGTGGTCTGAAATGTATTTATCCACCTCACTGTCCATCCTTGTGTCGATGTCAAGTTGTCAAAGCGCTGGACCTGGCGCGTTGTGATGATGGAGGGTGCGGCAGTACAGCTACTAACTTTATTAAGCCCTGTGCATCTACTGTGCATACCTGCAGCTACCTAATGACATGACATGACTCTTGATAAGTGTATTTCTATTCTTTTTTATTTTATTATTGCATTGACACATAAATCGATATTTATCGTTTATACTAGTTATTTTGTCTGTTAATTGGCTTGTTGATTTGTCTATTATTTGCGTACTATTTGCTTGTGTTTTTGTCCCTACTATTACCACTCTACTCTACTCTAACGCCCTCTTCACGTCAGCCGTAGCTCCATCCTGCCAACATCAGGTTCGCATTGTAAATAAGTCAACCATGGAAAATCTCAACAGCCAAGACCGAATTCCAGCGTGGATGCTGGCCCCTTACGAGGAAAAGGAGATTCGCGAACGATGTCAAAATCAGTCCGACAAGATGTGTGCTCGGGTGTTTCTAGAGTTTGGAATGTGTAGTGAGAAGCACCAGTGGCTGTTCTCATGGAAATGTGCTGAACAGAAAAAGGCCATGATAGACTGTGTTGCTTTGTGGGGAGGTCCACAGAAGTTTGAAGAAGTTCAGCAGGCTTATATTCAGGAAAAGGTTGACAAGCTTAAGCGTGAGGGCAGGCTTTGAATTGTACATAGGGTGATCTCAATAAATTAAAATTTTATTTAATTTAATATTCATGACATCATCGAGTACATTGCGGGCGACGACCTCCAACCCCAACTACTTGAGCTGTCAATGCTCCCCAGGACACGCCTTCACACATGTTCGAGGCATCCAAGGCATTCTTCAAGGCTCCATTGCCTTGTCCTTATCTGACATCATATAGTGTCTATCATCTACAATTGTGGATTGCTCGGTTGCGGTCATGTGGCAGTTGAGTTTGTCAACCTTGCCAGAATGTCGCAAGCGGATATGCTGATCTCCTTTAAGCTCATGGCAATGCAAAAAATGAAGGGCATCTATATAAGACAAAGAAAATGCTTTTTGGTTTTGGATTATTCGAAATTTGATTAAACAAACTATACTTAACAATGTCTGGAGTAATGGGCACTGTACAGAAAGTTCTCTTCGGAGACGGATCTGAGGATCCAAAATCACAATCGCAACATGTTGAACATGATACTCCTCGAACCCCAGGGGAGAATCCAGGAGCATTTGATTTTCCTGGCTCTTATGATGAGGTTGCACGACAGTCGGACTATAGATATGATTCAAAGTGAGTATTTCTGATTGCTTATTTATTTATTTATTTATATTTTCCTAACAAAAGTGATGGTACTGGTACTACTACAGGACATAGCAAAGTAGGCTCAGGTGATACTGACAGAATTTGGTCACAAAATCCTGACATAACTGGTGCTACTACTGGCTATAACAAGGTTGGTCCAACTGATACCGACAGAAGTTGGTCTAGCCAAGATCTTGTAGGATCTAATACTTATACTGGTACTATTGGCCATACTTCTGGTTCTGGTAATGATGTGACGGGGTCTGTTGCTACTGGTGCTGCTGGTGTCGGTGCTGGTCATCTACAAAAGTCGCAATGGGCAAGTTCTGGCCCCAAGTCAGATCCTGCTGCCCTGGGAACTGAAAGTAACTCCAATGTTGGTCCAGTCAATGTAGATGAGAACTGGAAAGGTCCTTTTAAAACTGCAGAGGCATCTGCCGATTCAGGTACATACCATTCCACATCCAAATCGTCCAAGCCATCCGAATCAGCGGCTACTGGTGCCATACTTGCTAGTGCTGCTGGTGCTGCTGATGCTGCTGGTGCTGCTGGTGCTGCTGGTGCTTCTGGTACTTACGGTGGTACCACTCGATCTGGGATGGCCGGTCCTGATGCTGTCACCTCTAATCATCACCCTCAAGGAACAACTGGTGTCGCAGGAGTCCAGTCTAGTCCTTCCAAGCACAAGAGCCACAAATCTGTTGGTTCAACTGGTGTCCCTGAAGGGGCTGCTGTAACGGCAGCTTCTGGTGCTGCGATGGGTGCTGCGTCCAGAAAATTGGGCCACTCGGTACCAACTGCTCCATAGGTGTTCCCAATGCGAAGTCTTCAATTCCACCAAACTCTCAGTATAGTGCAGTCCCCTCTGCTGCTACAACTGGTACTAGAGCTCCTGGATATACTACTGGTGCTGGTAGCGCTTCCACCGGAACTACAGCTACCAGAGGATCGTCTAATCGTCCAGCTGGTTCTGCAGGCGGTTTTGATATATTAGATGATGAGCAGGACTCTATCAGTCAACCAACAGACTCTGATGATCCAATGAAAGCTGTTGAGGGAACTGGAACGGTTAGAAGTACTGGAACTCCTTATACGACTCGAACCACTGCAGGTCCTGTTTCATCAAAGCTAGGCCCAGATGGAAAACCTGTGACCCTCCAGCATTCTAGTAAACTTCCTGCAAGTCAAAGCAGTACCGGAACTACCACTGGATCACAACATAAACAGTCAAGTGGTGTAGCAGCTATCCCGGGTGCTGTTACTGGCGCTGTCGGTGCTGCTGGTGCTGGTGCTGCAGGATTAGCTACCAGTGTTGCCGGTAAGAACACTGCCTCTGATCCCAGCAAGAGCTCTGAACTTTCGGGAGCAAAAAAATCTGTTCTCACAAAGTATCCAGTTGAAGCAGTCGATGATTCACGTACTGTTCCCGTTGTAAAGGAGACACCGGTTGTTGGCAAGTCTGATAGCACTCTGGGTACGTCTCAATCGTCTGAAAAGCCCAAGGGCATTAGAGAGTCGATAAAAGGTGTGTTTAGGAAAAAATCCACTGTGGGAGCAGACTCTATATCGTCGTCTTCATCTTCTTCATCGTCATCTGCTTCATCTAGCAAAAATGCCTCTGGCATTGGTTCTGGCTCACCCAAGGAGTCTCGACATGCTGGCCCTGCCAGTGCTTCGACTAGGCCCACTACTAGCAATACTACGAATTCTGCATTGGGAGCTGGTGTAGTAACTGCTGGAGCAGCTCGGTATTCAGACAAGTCGCATGATGATACCTATTCGTCTGTTCCATCCAAAGCTTCAAACCCTTCAGCTCAAGTAGGCAGGACAAAAGATGATTATTCGTCTGCTCAGTCTACCGCTACGCATCATCAATCTTCACACCCTGTTGATGCTTCTCTCGGACCCAACTCAAGTATCAAGGTCTCACATCCAGCCTCTGATGGCAATTATGTATCTACTCATATTCCAAACGAATCAAGTGGTCTCCATGGAAAGAATGATGTATACTCCGCAAAAAGCTCCAAATACGCTTATACCACATCTGAAGATACGAATCTGAAGAAAGCACTGGCTACCAAGGGTCAAACCTCTGAGCACACCGCTGGAGATGGACCTTCTGCCTATGGTTCGGGCGCTGTACCATCCAGTGTTCCCACCCGGACACATGGTACTTCCGTACCTTTGTCTCAAGATCCTAGTATTAAGGGCATCTATACCGATCCTAAACTCCAAGACTATGCGACCAGAGGCACGAAGGACACTTATGTAAATGCTTCCAAGGATCCCTATTTGGCTGGTGCTACTGGTGTTGCTGGTGCTGCTGGTGTTGCTGGTGTTGCTGGTGTTGCTGGTGCTGCTAGTGGTGCTCAAAAAGGCTCGAAGAACCACGATTCTGCGAATCTGCAATATTTTGATTCCCATGGGAATGCTAAACCATATTCTGGTTCCCAGGCTTATCCAACTAGCTCTGTTGGTACTCATGATACTTCGAAGAAGCAGCTTACATCATCTGACCAGCAGCAGTATTATGATGCTCCCGCATACGATTATGTTGCTGCTTCCAAGCCTTTGGATGCTTATGCAAGTCACGGTGCTGATTATGAGTCCACTGGAACTCAGCACTTGGGATCGGATACAAAAACCACAACTGCTGGTGAGTTCACTCGACAAAGTTATCCAAAGTCGGAATCAGCTCAGACTTCCGGTGGTGGTCTAAAGAGTATCTATGCGGATCAAAATGTTAAAGATTCTGTCACCAAGGGTGCCAAAGACACATATGCTGCTGCTTCGAAGGGAGGCAATCCTCTTCACAACAAGGATGCTTATCTTGCTGGTGCTGCAGGTGTCGCAGGTGCTGCAGATCAACTTAAAGCTCACAAAGGTTCATCAGGGAACCCACAGATATCGTCATCTGGTCCTGATTCTGATGTACATGGTTCGACTACCACTGGAACTGCTAGTGGACCAAATCAGTTCTCATCAAGTCCGACACACCAGAAATATCCCGAGTCCCAGTCTTCCCAGATCAATTCAGAGGCTAGTACATTTGGTGGTATCACGGGTGCTTCGTATCCGATCGCGTCAAAGAGTACATCTGCTGGATCTCAACAAGCCTATTCACATGATTCTGGAAAGTTTGGTTCTTCTACCGGAGGTCCTACTAAACAAAGTTACTCACAAAATCCAACCCAGACTTTTGAAGAGCATACATCTAGTGGTGATGGGTTGAAGGGTATCTATGCAGACCAGAATGTAAAGGATTCTGTTACCACGGGAGCAAAGGACACTTATTCTGCTGCTTCGAAGGGAGGTGATCCTCTTCATAACAAGGACGCCTATCTTGCTGGTGCTACTGGAGTCGCGGGTGCTGCAGGTGCAATTAAAGCTCACAAGAGCTCTTCAAAGAGTCAGCAACCGTCATCCGATCAGCAGCATTTCGATTCATTAGGCACATCTGGTGTTGGCACTCATGACAGTTCAAAGAAAGCGAATGCGTCAACTGGGCAGCAATATCCAGACACACATGCTTCTCAGAAGTATCCTAGCTCTCAAGACTACGACACGTCTGGTGTTGGTGGTCCTCGAACAAAATATAATTCTGGCTCTGGTTATATTGGCTCGGTACCCGATCAGGCTCCTGCTACCCATGATTCTAGTGCCAAAGTGCCACAATTATCTGAAACTACTCGAACTGGGAACAAATCTGATCATGGTCTAAAGGATATTTACTCTGACCAGAAAGTCAAAGATTCTGTAACCAAAGGTGCGAAAGATACTTATGCTGCTGCTTCGAAAGGCGGGAACCCCTTGCAGAACAAAGATGCTTACTTAGCGGGTGCAACAGGAATTGCAGGTGCCACTGGTGCCGCCCTTGCTGCTCACAAGGGCTCTAAAGGAGTTGAATCATCTACGAAGGGTACATCTGGGTATGATGCTGGTAATTCTTATGCTTCTCCTGCGGTCTCTGATGAACTCTATGGAGGCAAGAATTCTGACACTGGTGGAGCTCAATTATCTGGGACTGGCAGGTCTAATGATACTCACGATTCCAAAGGAATAAACTCTAGCGGTGTTGGTAGTGACAACTCAGCATCTTACAATCCTCAGGTCACCGAAGCTACCGGTACTGCTGGCGCAGTTGGTGCAACTGGTGCTGGCTCATTACCGGAATCCAATGACGGAGCTTATTCGTCTCAGTCATATGACTCGCAGGGTTCTTATAAAAATAATCAGAATTACGATCAAGGTGGGTCGAAAGATGGTTATTATGCTGAGAGTCCTTCCAGTGAATATGGTGATGAAATAAAACCTTCTCATAACCGGACAACATCTTCAAACTCCGGAAAGTCTTCAGGCTTCATAGGAGCTGTGAAAAGTGTTTTTACGGGACGAAACTCCTCAAACAGTGACCCTCGTGGTGAAGAATCTGGAGGTACGGGAGTCACTGGTACCGCAGGAGCAACAGGAACTGCTCTTGGTTCGGAGAATCATTCCAGTGGCAGAAACTATGATGAACCTGCTCAACATCTCCAGTCCACTAAGGATACGTATGGAAATGATGACTCTCTAGCAAAGTCAACAGGAGATCCCGCTATCAAAGGCCACCCCTATTCTGAGGCATATCGAGGTGTAGATAGTACATCTGGACAAGACTCTAAAGATCTACAAAGTTCAGATGGTGCTTTCCAGAATTCTACTTATCGTACCGATGACAGTCATTCTGGGGGAACTAGACAGGAGTCTCAGGGACGTGATGTAGGCTCCAAGGACTCTGGTGGTATTGGGAATTATCAGGGTACAGAGAGTGGTATCCGAGCAATCGGAGATCCCAGTGTCAAAGGTGCGGTAACTAAGGGCGTAAATGATACTTATGGCGCTGCCAACAAGGATGGTGCCGTTCATGACAAAGATGCCTATCTCGCTGGAGCTGCTGGAGTTGCTGGAGCTGCTGGAGCAGTTGCTGCTCATAATAAAAACACCAAGTCTAACTCCCAGGGGCCATCGGGAGTTGTTGCCGATACTTCTAGTGACCCTTCTACAGTTCCTGCATCTACAGTTACTCCATCTTCAGGTTATGATAATAATCAAAATGACTTGAGAGATTCTGAAGGACTTTACGGCAATAGCCCTAGGGAGACCGACGCTAATGCCGATGGTAACTCACAGGAGTCTAAAGGTGGATACCTTTCTGGAGTTGTAGGTGCTGTTAAGGGTGCCATTTATGGTAGCCCAAAAGAACCAAAAGATGAAGATTCAGGGGTAGTTGACTCGGGTACCGATGGAACTCTCAGTAGATCAAATGCTGTTGACTCGGGAAGATTTAACGAAGCTGGTGCTAGTGCTGGTGCTGCTACTGGCACTAATTCAAGTATTGATAATGTTACTGGTAATGGTGCAGATGATAGCTATTCTGCACTTGGTTCAAACACCAAGCCTGTGCATGATCCATCTGAAGGTAAATATGGCCAGAAATCTAGTCATGATAATGTTGGTAAAGAGTTCAGTGATCCGGCTTCAACTGACTCTCATGATAAGTCATCCAAGCACCTTGACAAGCCTAGTAGCACTGTTGAAGCTAATCCAAGCAGTACTGATGCCGTGACTAACTCAAGTCAGGCTCGTGGAGCGGATCCTTTTGCATCTGGAGGAGCAATTTCAGGGGGATCACAGGCCGGTACAGGTCCTAGCCCCAACATTGTGTTTGATCCAGAGACTGGTAAGAATCTATCCACTTCTGAGGTCAAGTCACGAAAGGAAGCAGCTGCTAAGGCTTGGGACCATATGCCTGCTGAGGTCCGTGAATGCTTGAACAAGCCAACTCCGTCAAGGCTTTCGACGACTTCTGGTGAGAAAAGGTCTGGAGGTGACAAACATAGCAGTGGCAGTGGCAGTGGCAAGAACTCTGAATCTGGTAAGCCGTCTGATAGTCATGGACTTGGGAAGACTATTAAAAAGGCTATCAATAAGGTCAAAAATCACAACGAACATTAACTGATATGATCAGTTAACTGTGATCTATCAATTATTTTTTTGTTTGCGGCGAATAGGCGGATTATGATCTTTTCTGGTTGATCTATTATTTTGTTTAGTATTTTTTTATGTTAAGGGATTAATTATTTGTTGATTTTGGCTTTGGGGGCTTTTCTTCGGGTTCTTCTTCCGAACAGCTTGTGTAGAATATCATGGTCTTTACCCCACGGTATTATCTTTGTCAAGAGATTCACATTGACAAGTTACCGAATAACTAGAAAAAATCACTACAACTAGTCGTAACTTTTTAGTTAGAGCGGGGTTTGCTCATCGGCGCCACATCTTAGCCACATATCGCGGGGTAAGTGCGACAGATGGCTCTAGGCGTGAGTTAAATAACGTTAAAAAATTCCCAGCGAAGGCCTGTGAGGAATAAAAGTCTAGTATTCTACTATATTCTGGGCCCAAAATGAATGATGAATTGTTGGTAAGAACGTCAAATTCGTGATGTTTACGGTGCAACTAGTAAAGAAGAACAGACTTCTCCCTGTATCTAAAATACGTGGACCGAGAGTGAGCTGTTTGAAGGGGCAATCACCAGTTGAACAAGTACGTATATTTGTTGCTATACCAGTACAGTTCTCTCTCTTAGTAACGTACATGCCTCAAGGCAACTTTTTCCAGTCATGAATTACAAAAACTACTGTTTCTACTTGGATAGCATTACTTAATATAATCGTATTATCTCATTTTTATTGCCCCCTAAAAGATCTTTTCGGATCATAACGTTCTATCGAGAATAAGCTGTATTTATTGAGTCCTTCTATGTATAGTATAAGTTACAGTTGCAGTTGCAGTTGCAGTTGCAGTTGCACTCCGCCTACCGGCACTAATCCGCACAGCCGCCCCATGCCGGAGTCCATCCCTCAAGGCGATAACCAAACGTTGTCTACTTGACATCTTCCAGCTACATAGAGATTAATTGCGAGCGACAATATAACGCAATTGAGCTCAACCATGGCTATCACCAAGAGGGCGGCCAGAAAGGCCCAAGGCCAAGCTAAGGCACAGCCGGCCAAGCGTGCTGGAGGAGGTACCGTTGCCAAAGCCACCTTTGATGTTGCCAAAAAGAAGGAGGTAGGAGTCTCGGATCTTACTTTACTTAGCAAAGTGACAGAGGAAGCAATCAATGAAAATCTGAAGAAGCGTTTTGAGAATGGAACTATTTACGTGAGTACTTGGCGATTGATTGGCAGACTTGAGCATTTTTTCTAACAAAGACATACATTGGCCATGTGGTAAGCTTGTGAACGGTTCACTGGATCATTGAGTTGATACAACTTGGTGAATCCAATTTTGAAGATTCGATCTAACATAGCTAATCTCGGTCAACCCTTTCAGAGACCTAGGTATTTACACGGATCAGGTATTGGATTCATATCGAGGCAAGAGTCGGCTGGAGGTCGCACCGCATGTGTTTGCCATAGCTGAGGCCATGTATTACAACATGAAATCTTATGGAGAAAATCAATGTGTGATCATATCCGGCGAATCGGGTGCCGGTAAAACCGAAGCAGCGAAGAGAATCATGCAATATGTGGCAGCAATATCTGGAGGATCAGCTTCATCAGGAATCCAAAAGATCAAAGATATGGTGTTGGCAACTAACCCATTGCTCGAATCGTTTGGATGTGCAAAGACGCTGCGTAATGATAATTCTTCTCGACATGGAAAATACTTGGAGATCCTATTCAACAAGCAAGGAGATCCAGTTGGTGCCAATATCACCAACTATCTGCTTGAAAAGGCGCGAGTGGTTGGTCAGATCAAAAACGAGCGTAACTTCCATATCTTTTATCAGTTTACAAAAGGTGCTTCACAGTCTTACCGGGACACATTTGGAGTCCAAGGCCCAGAAACATACTTGTATACCTCTGCAAGCAAGTGTACGTCAGTAAACGGCATTGACGATGTTAAGGACTTTGCCGAGACCATTAAAGCAATGGGTATTATTGGACTCAGCCAGGCTGAACAAGACAATGTATTCAAGCTTCTTTCTGCCGTTTTGTGGATTGGTAATGTGGATTTTGTGGAGAGCGATGATGGAAACACCACCATTCGAGACCCTTCGGTCACCAATTTTGTCGCTTATCTATTGGATTCTGATGCCACTGTGGTCGAAAAGGCCCTAACAATTCGAATCGTAGAGACTTCTCGGGGTACAAGACGGGGATCAGTATATGAGAGTCCACTCAATCGAGTACAGGCTCTTGCAGTGAGAGATGCTCTAGCCAAAGCCATCTATGATAAGCTGTTTGACTGGATTGTTTCCCGAGTCAACAAGTCTTTACAATCGCAGGGAGAAGCAGAGTTGACGATAGGGATTCTTGATATTTACGGATTTGAGATCTTTGACAATAACAGTTTTGAACAGATATGTATCAACTATGTCAATGAGAAATTGCAGCAAATATTTATCCAATTGACTCTCAAGTCAGAACAGGAAGAGTATGTCCGAGAACAGATCACTTGGACACCGATAGAATACTTCAACAACAAAATTGTGTGTGACCTTATTGAGGAGAGACGTCCCCCTGGAATTTTCAGTGTGCTGAATGATGCTTGTGCAACTGCGCATGCTGATTCCTCCGCTGCTGATCAGAACTTTGCCATGAAGATCGGTATTCTGGAGTCAAACCCTCACTTCAAACAACGACAGAATAAGTTCCTAATCAAGCACTATGCCGGAGATGTGCTATACGACATTGGTGGTATGACTGACAAGAATAAGGATCAATTGCTCAAGGATCTCCTACAGCTCATTGAGAGTTCCAACAATGGTTTTTTGACAGCTTTGTTCCCTCCTCAAGATCTCGATACCGGTTCCAGGCGACGACCTCCTACAGCAAGTGATAAAATCAAGGAATCGGCTAATGCATTGACCCACACTTTGTCATTGGCTCAACCTTCGTACATTCGAACCATCAAGCCCAATCAGAACAGATCACCGTCAGAGTATGATGTGAAAGCAGTGTTACATCAGGTCAAGTATTTGGGTCTCAAGGAAAACGTCCGTATCAGACGTGCTGGATTTGCGTATCGACAAACATTCGAAAAGTTCGTTGAACGATTTTATTTACTTTCCCCAAAGACTTCTTATGCTGGTGATTATATCTGGACTGGTGACCATCGCACTGCGACTATACAGATATTTAAAGATACAAACATTCCAGCATCGGAATTTCAGATGGGTACGACCAAGGCATTCATTAAGACGCCAGAGACTCTGTTTGCTTTAGAGCACATGCGTGATATGTATTGGCACAACATGGCTGCACGAATCCAGAGAGCATGGAGACGACATCTGAAGTACAAGAGTGACTGTGCCACGAAGATTCAACGGGCTTGGAGAGAGACCAAACACAGCAAGAAATACATTGAACAGAGAGAAAAGGGTCATCGTGTGTTAGGTGGACGCAAGGAAAGAAGAAGAATGAGTTTGCTTGGATACCGAAGATTCTGGGGAGATTATCTAGCATGTAATGTAAAGAATTCTGCTGGTGGTTTCTTGGTTAAAGCAATCGGTGTCACAGAGCCTGTGAGATTTTCTTGTCGAGGTGAAACTCTACTAGCCAAATTTGGTCGTTCCAGTATGAGAATGGACAGGGTTTTTCTGGTGACTCAATCCAAGTTTTACATTGTTGTGGAACAAGTTCTCCAGAATCAACTTTCATACGTTGTAGAGAGGACTATAGCATTGTCTACCATCCGCAGCATGTCGATGTCAAACCTACGAGATGATTGGTTTGCTCTCAATATTGGTTCTTCACAAGAGCCTGATCCTCTTTTGTGGTGTGTATTCAAAACAGAGCTGGCAACAGTTCTCAATGTGAATATTAAGGTTGATGCTGCTATTTCTTACAACAAGAAGCCTGGTAAGCCATCTGCTGTCAAGTTCCAGAAAGACCAAACTGCACCAGCATATTATGATGTTTACAAGAGTGGAACTGTCAAGGTTCCAGCTGGGTCTCCTGGTAATTCAGTTTCAGAGCCAGTTCCAAAGCCCAAGCCTAGTGTAAAGAGTGCAACAAAGAAGACTTCCACTGCAAAAAGACAAGTTCCACGACGGGCACCAGCACCAGTAGCTTCTGCCGCGTCAACCCAGCGACATGCTCCACCACCAGCTCCATCTGTTCTTCAGAACGTCACAGCCCAGGGTCCCCAGTCAGCTGCTGTCAAAGCTGCAGCATCTGCACTAAATCGTGGACCATCAGTACCAGCTGCCAGATCTGTTTCTGGTGGTGCCTCATCATCTGCTGCTGCTGCTGTGGCTGCAAATACTAGGCCAACTCCTGTTGCAGTTCCAAATGCAGCTACCTCTTCGCCAAAGAAGGCGGCCAAAGTTCCTCCACCACCTCCTCCACCTGTTGCTGCTGCTGCTCAACCTGCTGCTCCTGCACTACCAACAGCGCGAGCCTTGTATGATTATCCTGGAGGTAAACCTAATGAGCTTTCTATAACAAAGAATGAGGTTGTGATAATTCTTCAAAAGTCTGATAACGGTTGGTGGCTTGCCGAACGTCAAGATAAATCTGCCCAGGGATGGACTCCTGCGTCGTACGTTGAGGAGATCCAAGAAGCTTTGGGCCAGCCTGTCAAAAAGGCTCCTCCTCCAGCACCACCAAAGAAGTCCAGACCTGGTGTTGGTGGTGCATCATCAGCATCTCCTGCTAGTTCTACTGGAGCTGCTACCCCCCAGAACCAGAACTTGGCGTCAGGTTTAGCTCAGGCTCTCAAACAGCAAAACCAGAACACCTCAACTCTGGCTGGCAATTTGGCAGATGCCATTCGTGCCAAATCTGGTCGTCGTGAGAGTTTTGACGAAGACGACGATGATTGGTGATGTAGTTTATTAATTTATATATCTGTCAAACTTTATATTAAACTTTGTGTCAGTTCAGATTTTGTTAAGCCCGTCATAGTGCAAGTGTGTAGCCCGACTGAGCCATCGGGTAAGGCTTCCTTCCCCACATCACGTCCACTTTGTTACAACTATAATGTCGGAGAAAGAGGTTCGTAGTTAGACTTGGATATAGATATGTAATGAGGTACTATGCTAATTAAGGTGACATTGTTCGTGATCGATGTTGGAAGATCTATGGGAGACAAAAACAATGGCCGGAACGTGTCTGATCTCGAGTGGGGTATGACTTATGTCGACGACATAATAGCGGATAAACTTATTCTTGGAAGGAAAACAGACCAGGTTGGAGTAGTACTAGCAGGTAGGGGACATTAGTAACACAATTGATAGGTTTGGAGCTAACAATTGCCAATAATGTGGAACCAATAAAGGAAATTCAACAGTACGAATATCACGGGTTGATTTAGTCTGGAAGCTAACTAGATTTCAAGTCGAAACTTTGAAAGAATTAAAAAAACAAGTCGTCCCTCGTACTAGTGATAAACGAAACTGTATGAACAATTCAAATCAATCAAATGAAACTGAAAACTCTAACTAGTATTCGGAGCGATAGAGAAAGGAGTCAATATGATTGTCGCCCACACGAAGCAATTGTTGTATAAGCGGACTATGATTGTCATAAGCAATTGCACTGGAGAATACGAACAAGACGAAGAATCTTTTCGAGTTCTTGTGAGCTTAATGCATAGTCAGGGGATTGTGTTCAAATTTTTGGTCATTGACATGGGTGATCCGTTATATAGTCGGAAGAGCCATGTCAAAGCTGCAAAGACAATAGTTGACAAATTGGGCGAAGAAAATGGGCTTATCGCTTCATTTGAAGAAGCTGCTGAATCAATCAAGTATCCTCGTGTCAAGAGGGTTCGACCTGTGAAGACGTTTACCGGTAGACTTGAACTTGGTGATGCATCTAAATTTGGCGATGAAAGAGCAATGGTTATCCCAGTGGTGGGCTATCCTTGCACTCGTAAGGCGAGCGCTCCAACATCAAGCTCATTTGAAAAGGGTCCATCTGGTGATATCAATGATGTGCAGGCTATACAGTTTATTCGAGATTATTATATTGAAAACCCAGATGAGCCTGATAATAAAGAAGTGGTTGATAAGGAATCGTTAGAACCAGGCTACCGATTCGGAACCGAGATTGTTTCGTTCTCAGAAGATATTCGAAGTATTCTTGGTGGTCGTGAGACAGGGGATGCTTGTATTTCAATAATAGGATTCTCACCCCAGGAGACTGTCTCTCGATGGTTGTTGATGTCAAACACAGATTATATAGTAGCGCCAGAAGGCAATTCTGATACCATTGCAATGGCTGCATTAATTCAAGAGCTTTTCGTGTCTTCGATGTGTGCATTTGCTCGACATGTGCCTAAAAAGAATGGTGATGTTCAAGTGGTTGGGTTGTTCCCGATGGTTGAACCTGATTTCAAGGCTCTGATTCTATGTCCACTACCGTTTGCTGAAGACTTTCGGCACTATCAATTCCCCAGCTTGACGGATATCAAAACTAAGGGTGGCCGATCATTGGCTTCCAATAGTGTTCAACGAAAAAACAGGGAGCCTACCCAGGAAATGAATGATCTCATGGGCAACTATATTGACAGTATGGACTTGATGACTGCTGGTGGAGATGAAACTGAGCCAGAGGAATACCTCACAGTGGATGATGTATATAGCCCTATGGTTCATCGAATCAAGCAAGTGGTTAAATACGCTGCAATCACCGGAGATAATGAGACACTTCCACCTATAGCGCCAATGCTTGTCAAATATTCGCAGCCTCCTCCTGAGCCAATGGTTAACGCTAAACATTACCTGAATAAGCTGGAGACTTTATTTGATATAAGGAAAGTGGAGAGAAAACGGGTTATTAAGGACGACGAAGATGAGGATGACAAGAGAGTGGCCAAGAAGCAGGGTCTAGATGTCGAAGGATTGCTTGGATTGTTGTAGTAGTTAGTAGCTGTTGTATCTATTTTCCAATCAATCAAAATATTTAATTTATTTTACATAAGTCAAGTTCGTACATCAGGCTCATCACGACCAACAAATTCCTTGAGTTTCAAAAAGCTGACTGCAGCAGCAATGGTATTCTTAAGGTAGTCTTGAGCGGACAAGTTGACCTTAGATTTATCATTTTCGTGCTGTTCAACATAGAGTCGAATTGTGGCACCAGAGGAACCAGTTCCAGATAATCGCACAACAATTCGTGAACCTCCCTTGAACTTGACATAAAGTCCTTGGTTCTTTGATACCGAGCCATCCAAATCAGTGTACGAAAAGTCGCCAGCCTCAGTGACTTGCAAACCATCTCCAATGGTGGAGCCAACAAAACTGGAATCTTCAACATGCTTGGTCAGTTCAGCAACTACTTGGTTTGCACCTTCACCGGATACATTCTCATAATCGTATCTAGTAAAGTAAGTTCGGCCGTAAGTACTCCAGAACTCTTGCTGAATGGCAATAATGCTCGCCTTGGAAGGATCTTCTTTACCCACGCCAGCAATGATGTTGAGCCATGCCACAACTGCCCATAGACCATCTTTCTCACGGATATGGTCTGAGCCGGTACCAAAGGATTCTTCACCACAAATAGAGAGCTGCTTGGAATCAAAAAGAGCACAGAAGAATTTCCATCCAGTGGGGACTTCATAGCAATTGAGGCCCTTGGCCTTGGCAACAAGATCAATCGCACCAGATGTAGGCATGCTTCGAGCCAAACCATTGACACCTCCCTTCTTGAAGTAAGGAATCTTGTCAGCATGGTGAGCAATTATAGCCACACTGTCTCCAGGAGATACAAAAGCATTAGCTCCGTAGATCATGTTACGGTCACCATCACCATCACTTGCAGCACCAAATGGAATGTTGTCACGATCCACCCGTTCCACTAGAGTGTGGGCATAGGTCAAATTTGGGTCGGGATGCAAGCCACCGAAATCCGGCTTGGGCACCGCATTCTGAATAGATGATTCAGGCAGGCCAAGCTCATCTATGAAGATGGCCCGGCCATATGGGCCAGTGATACCATTCAGTGAATCAAAGAGCACATTGAAACTCTTGTTTGCTGCAAAGAACGACTTGATGAGATCAAAGTCAAAGATATCCTTGAGTAGCTCAACATAGTCAGCAACTGTATCAATGATCTCAATTTCTAGCGACTGGCCATATTTCTTGGATCCAATAGTCTCCAAATCAACCTTGGGGAAATCCTCGACAATCTTGTATTCGGATATCGACGTTGTGTACTGATAGATCTTGTTTGTCACAGATTCAGGCGCAGGTCCTCCGTTGGCAAGGTTATACTTGATTCCAAAATCATTGGTGGGTCCACCAGGATTGTGAGACGCAGTGAGGATGATTCCACCGGTGGCCTTTCGTTTCCGAATGACATGAGAAGCAGCAGGTGTAGAGAGCAAACCATTCTGGCCAATAATCAGCTTGGTGACTCCGTTGGCAGCAGACATAGCAGCAATGATCTGGACCACCTCCGGGTTATAGAACCGACCATCACCTCCAACTACGAGTGTAGCACCATCACTTCCTTCGGGAATTGATGACAAAATTGCTTGCACAAAGTTTTCAGTGTAATTCTTTTGCTGGAAAACACTCACCTTCTTTCGCAGTCCAGAGGTACCAGGCTTTTGGCCCTCGAACACGGTGGTCTTGACAGTAGCAGACATAACCCAACAAATAAGCAGGAACTCAAAATTCGGTCAGTTGCAAGATATTGACTCTATTGGCTCCTCAATTGGAACAGCAAACCAACACAAAACTTAATACTTTGCGGTCAGTTGACCTGAGATGGGGAAGTAAACAGGGCCGGCATACAGCACCCACGCCCAAGACACCATGTGGTGGAATATGCATAGTATGCGGGGTTGGCTGCAGGTGTTGGGGCGACACTGGGAACCCATGTTTAGGTCATTCGGATGGACTTGATCAGACCTCAATTGGTTTGAATCTACGAGTATGGTATTCAATTGACATCTAACTCAATTGACCTTAGTTGGTACCAATTTACCTTGTTTCAAGACCTGATTCTGCTGACCCACACTACTAAGGAATATTGAATATGACACAGCACACAATAATTAAGGTTTACTGGCATTCTTTCTTTTTATTTAGTGAACGTCAAGCTATTTTCACAGAAGGCACAGAACATCATCAAAATTCATCTACATATCTATTTGGAAACCTCGTGGATGGCCTGAGCAAGTCGCTCAACGTTAGCAGAAGTGACACCAGAGATTGAGATTCGTCCATCTCGGGTTCCGTAAACGGAAAATTCCTTGGCAAGTCGGTCAACCTGCTCACCAGAAAGTCCAGTGTAGCAGAACATACCAATCTGAGAAGTGACGTGAGACCAGTCCTTCTTAGATCCGAGCTTCTCGAGGTTGTCCTTGAGCAAGTGTCGCATGGAGATCATTCGATCAGCCATGTCTTTAACTTCTGTGAGCCACTGGCTCTTGAGCTGGGCATTGCCGAGAATCTCAGCAGCAATTCGGGCACCGTGAATAGGAGGGTTGGAGTAGATAGGTCTGATCAAAAGTTTGATCTGACTGTCGACTCGAGCCTTCTCCTCAACGGATTCACACACAAGAGAGAAAGCACCAACTCGCTCACCGTACAATCCCATGTTCTTGGCGAATGACTGGCACAGAGCAACCTGGTGACCCTGCTCAACAAAGTATCGAAGAGCATAAGCATCTTTTGCAATGTCTCCAGAAGCAAATCCCTGGTAAGCCATGTCAAAGAATGGGAACAGACCCTTGGCCTTGAAAACTTCCGAGAGCTTTCTCCACTGCTCGGGAGTAGGATCAACACCAGTGGGGTTGTGGGCACAAGCATGCAACAACACGGCAGAACCAGAAGGAATGGCCTCGAGGTCAGCAACAAGACCTTCAAAGTCTAATGAGATGGTCTCCTTGTCGTAGTATCGGTACTGCTTAGGGGTCATGCCAGCGTCTCGGAAAACTGCGGCATGGTTGGCCCAAGAGGGAGAAGGCAGATACACATCCTTAGACTTGAGGAATCTCTCCAAGAAGGCAGCACCAATTCGGAGGGCACCAGTTCCAGAAATTGTCTGGGTAATGGCAATTCGGTTCTCCAAAAGAGGACTACTGGACTCTCCATATGCCAGCTCAGCAGCAGCAGCAGTGAATGCAGGCACTCCAGTGATTCCTGCATACTCCTTATCGAGCTTCTTGGCAACAATTGCCTCCTCAGCAGCAAGGACAGAAGGCAGCACATAAGGCTTTCCCTTGTCGTCTCGGTAAGCACCAACTCCCAAGTTGATCTTCTGCTCGAATGAGTCCTTTTTGAATGCCTCGGTGATACCCAAAATGGCATCAGGAGGGCCTTGCTGGACATGAGCCCAGGTCGACTGGTGGGCAATTGCCATCATTCGGGGCATTCTGCCCATTGTTCTAGTAGCACGCACTGCACTTCTTGAAAGCATTGTGAGTTTTGCGGACTTTTTTTTCTAATAGATTTGAAACCCCCAAGTGGCATGACTGACATTTATATAAGAAGACAAACTGTCGGGCTGGGCAGGGGTAAGTGTGGGGTCGTTCCGTAAACTTCCTCCGGCATCACCCTCGGCATGTGGAGTGTGGAGATCATTTTCGGAACAAATACAAAGTTGTAAATATCGTGACAGATGTGCATGGAAAGCACCGATTTAGACACAGCATAGTGGTCTATGTAGTTTATGTGGTTTATCATAATATACTTGGTCCGTGGATTTGGAACTGAATGCATTCAATTAAAGCTCTTGTAGATTATTTACATGTCAAGATATTTCATCTCGGCGTTAGTCTCCTCAAACGGTCGTTTTCCAAGTAGTCGAATCATGTCCTCTCGCGTAAGTACCTCTTTGGTCAGAAGCTCTTCCGCTATAAGTCCGATTTCTCGCCTTTTGGATTCAAGCAGCGTTGTGCATCGCTCATAAGCCTCGTGTACAATACGTCGTACTTCGTGATCAATGACGCTAGCGGTCTCGTCAGAGAATGGCTTAGTGTAGTGCTCACCTTCCTGCTCAAAGTTCAACCATCCCACCTTGTCCGACATTCCCCAAGTCATAACCATATTGGTAGCTATTTCGGTGACTTTCTGGAAGTCGGATGACGCTCCACTACTGGTACTATCAAAATGTAATTCTTCCGACACTCGTCCTCCAAGGGCCATTACCATTCGATCGGCCAATTCCTTATTGTTTGGTAATGGCACATCACTGGGCAAATACTTTGCATAACCAAGAGCTTGACCACGAGGAACAATTGTCACCTTCAAGAATGGATCTGTGTGTTCTAAAAACCATCCGCAAATAGCATGGCCTGCTTCATGATAGGCAATTGCTCGTCGCTCCTCGGCATTGAGGATCTTGGACTTTTTCTCCAAACCATGACTGGTTCGTTCAATAGCCTGTTCAAAATCAACCAAATCAATGGTATTCTTATCATGTCTTGCTGCAATTAGAGCTGCCTCATTAACACAGTTTGCAATATCTGCACCAGCAAATCCGGGCGTCAAAGCTGCCAGACGGCCAGCCAATGCATCAAGCTCGAGCTTAGTCTTGACTCTCTCCAAATACACCTTGTAAATATTTTTTCGGCCTGAAACATCTGGTCGATCCACTACAACGTGTCGGTCAAATCGTCCAGGACGAAGCAAGGCCTTATCAAGGATATCAGGACGGTTAGTACCAGCAAGTACCACTACATGGTCATCGGAAGCAAACCCATCCATTTCGACAAGAATCTGGTTAAGAGTAGCTTCTCGTTCATCATGGCCACCACCAAATGATCCACCCTGGCTTCGTGCTCGTCCAATTGCATCGATCTCATCTATAAACACAATACTGGGAGCTTCTTTTCTGGCCGTAGCAAAAAGATCTCGCACCCTACTAGCTCCTACACCAACAAACATTTCTACAAACTCTGAACCACTAACGGAAAAGAATGGAACTCCAGCTTCTCCAGCAGTGGCCTTGGCCAAAAGGGTTTTACCAGTTCCAGGAGGTCCGGACAAAATAGCACCACGAGGGATCTTGGCACCAAGCTTCTGGTACTTTTCAGGCTCCTTCAAAAAGCTCACAAACTCCATAATTTCCTCCTTGGCCTCATCTGCACCAGCTACATCGGCAAACTTAACCTTGATATCGGTCTCCTGGTTGAATCGCTTGGCAGTAGACTTTCCAACATTGAAAAGCCCTCCTCCTCCGCTACTAGACAAGCTCTTACGAGTGATATAGTAGAGACCTCCTATAAGTAGTATAGTAGGTAAAACAGCAATTAGTGCATTCCAGTAGTTTGCCTCGTGGACATATGACACAGGGATCCGGTCATTGGCAGCGATTCCCAGTTCATCCTGAGCCAGATCCAGCTTTCTGTCAAAGATCTCTGCTGATCCCACAGAAAACGTAATGACTTCGCCGCTGTGAAGTACAGCACGGCCAGTGGTCTTATTTACTAAATACAATCGTGAAACCAGTCCTCTGTCCAAGAAGTTGGTACGGAACTCTTCCCAAGAAAGTTCTCTTCCTCCAAGAGCACTTGCAGCTCCATTAAACAATAAAAACGACATTAGAACAGCACCTCCCACGGCAACTGCTACTGTACGCAAATCTGGGCCTCTTGGAGATGGACCATCTGGCCCTTTGTTTGTATTCTTCTTATCTTTGTTGCCATCCTTTTTCTGGTTCCGGGGGCCTTTCTCAAAGTACCATTCGATTCGAGGGCCGGTACTTTTAGGTTTCTTCTTGTCTTCCTCAAGGGCTCTGTATGACCCATGTATCAGACGATACGGGACATATGCTGCTGCCAACGCTGGGCCTTTATAGGCCGTTAGTCTAGCTAGTGACAGTCTTGCCACTGGCAGCGGTCTGGCTAGCATGTTGAGTGTAGAAGTTGAATGTTGCAGCCGTGCGATGTGTTGAAGAAGTCCAAAGGAGGGCTGGGTTCTGCAGCTAAGTGTCTACGTTACACAGCTAATTGATTGAGGTATGATTGATTAGCCGACCTTTTTTTTAGAAATTATAGGACTGCTGCTTTTATTTTTCATTTGTTTGTTTTGTCTTTTTCTTTTTATCTAGAGTTGTGTCGTCATCGTCTCTCATCAAGACTTATACCGCCAATAATCCGGTGAAACTTGCACTAGCAATAGTATGCAGGCCAAAGTTCATGTACTAATGCCGGAACTATGATTATGATCTACCAGATATATAACGAACCTCCTTTAAGCTATTTACAATTATTTGAAGATACTGGATTTCGATTTACTTTTGTCGATAAATGTTAAATCAATGTCTTCTCAAACTATAATGAGTTAACACACTATAAATGACTCGCCATCGCCTGTCAAAATGGGCAGTTTTTCACCCCACAATTGCTTGCGGCTACTTGCTCATCACAAATGAATGAACCTCCAGAGCCCATTATGATCATTGATCAGACCGAGGATGATAGTTCCAGTCAATGGGTCAAAGGGGTGCATATCAGTGGGCATGATGTGATCCAAGGTCGAACCAAGACCGGTGCATATGTGTCGTGGGTTATTGTCATTGATACAGTTGGGGGCGGGCAGATCAAGACGTGCCGTAGATATAGTGAATTTGTAACACTACGAGACAATCTTCTGTCAAAGTTCCCGGCCCATTCGTCGGAAATCCCCGAGTTACCTCCCAAGAGTGTTATAGCAAAGTTTCGAGAATCTTTTCTTGAGCAGCGAAGGAAGCGACTCGAGTACTTTTTGCTATGTATATTACTGAATCCGCTATTTATGTCTTGTGGTCTTGTTAAGCAATTTGTGAAGGACTAACTGTTGTTGTTTTTTTGTTTTCTGGCCATTCATTGGCATGATTTGATCTTCATTTATATTACCATCATAAGCTATGATCATCAGTTGAATTATATTCATGTTCGACATTGCATCAACAAAAACAGACTATGAACCTGATTCAATGAGCATATGCATTGATTGACCTCTCACTCTCTAACTTTTATTCGACCATTAATACCATCATTGCTGTATAGGGGCCAGGATTACGTTCGCTTCATTAGGCTAATACAACAGTTCAGCGTGCAACATTGTTGAATGGAATCTTGATAAGCGGCATAAATGGGCCAAAGTAATATGCTCATTTGCTCACTAAATGTCACTATACAATGTATTTAAGTGATCTGTGACAGACACGTTACTTAATAATAACAACCTGTATTATTATAAAACAAGAATAGTATAAAATCATGAGATTTCCGGGTTCCCAAGGATATGGAAGCCAACTATTCCGAACTGTCATGTAACCTCGTTACCAGACTGAATTGAGACGGAATCCGTGCCGATCTGATAACTTTAACTAACAGATTTATCCGCCGGCACGGCAATATTGCAGCCGTGCATCGGCCGTGGTTAATAATCAGCGATGACAACTGACAGGTGATGCTAGTCTAGGCTCTACACATTACATAGTGTGGCTAGATCGCATGACGTGATAGAGTTTTCAACCGACGAAAAATATCATTTACGAATAACAAAACTTAGAATTTTAGTCTATATGTTATCTATTCAAATTATAGTAGCCATTTTGTAGTATATCTAGTGTTTTTGAACCGGTTTTATATGACATATTCTGGTATATTCTGTCTCTCAGCTTTGTCAGCCGTCCGCGGTCCAGACTCGAGGCCGCGGCCGGATCCAAAACCATCACCTAACCTTAGAAACGTCGCACTGACAAAAGTACAATATAAAAAGTAGGACCAAACCGTCATCACTAATCTTATCTAACCACAGTGATATCGAAAAGGTTTTTACAAAGAAACATCCGATACTTTTCTGCGCTAGCTCTCAGTCAAGCACCAATTGAAAACTCTAGAAAAATGACCCACAACAAAGTCGTCATCATTGGCTCTGGCCCTGCTGCTCACACCGCTGCCGTGTATCTGGCGCGAGCAGAGATGAAGCCTGTTCTGTACGAAGGAATGCTTGCCAACGGTGTTGCTGCTGGAGGTCAGCTTACCACCACTACCGATATCGAGAACTTCCCCGGGTTCCCTGACGGAATCAACGGTTCCGAGCTTATGGACAACATGCGAAAACAGTCCGAGCGATTTGGTACCGAGATCATCACCGAGACTGTCGCCAAGCTCGACCTCTCTTCCAAGCCATTCAAGTTTTGGACCGAATACAACGAGGATGAAGAGCCTAACACTGCCGATGCTATTATTCTCGCTACTGGTGCTTCTGCCAAGCGAATGAACTTGCCTGGTGAGGAGACTTACTGGCAGCAGGGAATCTCTGCTTGTGCTGTGTGCGATGGTGCCGTTCCTATTTTCCGAAACAAGCCATTGGTAGTAATTGGAGGTGGAGATTCCGCTGCCGAGGAAGCTATGTTCCTTACAAAGTACGGATCCAAGGTGTACGTTCTTGTGCGACGAGACGCCCTGCGAGCATCAGTTGTCATGGCCAAGCGACTCGCCTCTCACCCCAAGGTTGAGATTCTATACAACACCGTTGCCGAGGAGGCTCTTGGAAACGGCAAGCTTTTGGATCGACTAAAGATTAAGAACATCAAGACTGGTGAGACCAAGGAGCTTGCAGCCAATGGTCTGTTCTACGCCATTGGACACACTCCTGCTACTGCCATTATCAAGGGCCAGATCGAAACTGATGAGGATGGGTATGTCAAGACTATCCCAGGCTCTGCCAAGACCTCCATTGAGGGTGTTTACGCAGCTGGTGATGTCCAGGACAAGAAATACCGACAAGCTATTACTTCTGCCGGATCTGGTTGCATGGCTGCTCTAGATGCTGAGCACTATTTGTCTGCTCTCGAGGCTTAATTTATAGATGCATAGAAAATAGAGTATTAATGAGTTTTGAATGATATTTCGATGTAGTTGGAGAATTTGAGGCATGAGTTAGAAAGAGGAAAGCATAGAAAAGGTATAGAAAGGTATAGAAAGATATAGAAGCTATATAATTTATTTGCAAACGCATGGTAAACATTAGTAGACATGAGTAACATTAGTAGACATAGACAAAGTCTTCGTTTCGGCGATCGGTCATATCTCGCAGCGCATTATCGACAAAATACTCCTCAGGTGCACCAGACTCGAGCATGGCGGTAATACCCTCTCCTGTCAACATGGATAGATCTGGCGGTGCCGATGGCTTGCCCATCTGAACTCTCATATTAACATGCTCTTTGTTCATCATCCACAGCGCAAATATCGCAATTGATCCTAAAACAATCAAACCTCCAAACATAGACATGTTGGCAGTTAGACCAGTTCTGTACAACGGAGCCTGGTCTGCTTTGTAAAGCAATGGACCAACAATATTTCCAGAGTTTTGACCAATAAATATAACAGCTGTAGTACATTTCTTTTTAGTATCACCAGCTGTATTCTGGGCTGCCCATGCATACAGCATAGGAGTGATACCAGTACAGAATTGGATCAAATAATAAGCGAATAATAAAACACCTCTGCTATTCTCGGTTCTGTCAATATATCTCACCATGATACAGCCTACCAGCGAAATGATGATCAATACAAATAGAACTGGGGACTTCAATTTGCTTCTTGTAACCGCGTAGCCACTTGCAAATACTACAACCAGCTGAACAAACCCGCTCGGGATGTTAAGTAATGTAGTTTGGAAGCTATTAAATCCAAATTCTTGAATAATAAGAGGTCCGAATGACGAAAGGCCACCAGAGACAATAGAAATGCAAAATAACAAGCACAGCCACAAATAAGTCTTTGGGTCCAACGCACAATCTTGTACCTGTTTCCATTTCCAAACCTTTGTTTCAATTCCCATTTGGTTGTGTCGAACTCGCTCAATGACTATTAATCTCTCTTGCTCAGTTAAAAATTTCGCCGTCAAAGGAGAATCAGGCATCACATATAAAATAACAAAAGAGTACGCTACCGTAATGCAGCCAACGAAAAGGAAAATAACTTGATAAGAATATAACGAACTGTTGATATGGCCTAGTCCAAAAGCCAGCAATGATCCAAACATTCCAGCAATTCCATTCATTGCATACCATGATGCAGTTCGATTGGCCTGTTCTGCTCGTCTCCACCACATCTGAGTGATTGCGACGAATGTGGGAGCAATGGTGGCTTCAAATATACCCATGAGCACACGGCATGCCAGCAGCCCACTATATCCTTTGGCAGCAGCTGAGCAGCACAGAACAATACCCCATAAAAAAATATTTAGTGCCAAATATTTACCAGCAGGGAGTCTTACTAAGGCATACGCAGTTAAAGGCTGAGCAGCCAACTGTAACCAGAAGATGGATGATCCAAGAGTTGAGTAGTCATTTCCCACCAAATGAGCATCTTGCTGGATACCAAAAATACTGGTGTAGGACAAGGACGATTTGTCCAGCTGCTGGAGTACATAAGCAAACCACATTACAGGGAGTACTCGTATATCAATTTTGCGAAGAATACGCTTATTTTCTTCCAATGTGAAAGTAATGGGGCCATCAGCTGTCTTCAAAATATTCAGCGCTTTGTCACCTTGTTCCTGGTACTGAGACAGGTTGGGCTCGACATATTCCACCTGCTCGATCTCCGGTTTGCTGGTCATAGTGGATATAATTGTTGTGTAACACGAGTGAGATCATGGCTATAAATATTCCATTTTAGTTGCGGTTGACATGTTCCCCTCACTGTCCCCTATAACTCAAGGGGGAATGGGCTTCCCCGCTTTCCCCACGTATTTTTAACCTATACCTTGCTGCATCCTGTTATAGGCAAATTACAGGTACAATAGGTTATTCATCTTCCGATCGGAGATATACCCCACACATGATAGCCACACCACCGCTAAGCCTTATGCATGTTAAATGTGGGAGGCCACAGCAATTACCGTTTTGGGCTACAAAGTGTGGGCGCAACATACTGATTAGCTTACTAGTATTTAAACAATGTCTGGGCGAATGGGGGTAACATCAACGTTTGCCCGCATAGCATTTGAAATGGCCAGCCTCAAACCACTCGTTACGAAGACATGCCGAGATGCATCAATGATTCCCATCTATACAGTGGGGGGCTATCATTGTCAAATTAGGCCCAGCAGCAGGGGTGAGTGACTTTGTTACAACACCAATAGCGTGGGGAAACATTAGGACTCCGACATAGGCCCGATATACCCACCGATCAATGCAACACCAGGAAATAGTTATCAGTTAACCAGATTTATTACTTAAGGGAACAAATATCGTTATCAGGAGAAAAATAATAATAACTCATATTGCTCAGCCATGGCTTATCAGCAATTGAATTACCAGCCAGTAGCCAAGAAGGTTGAAACCATCTACCAACGAAGATTGGGCCTATTTGTAGGTGGAGAATACAAAGCGCTCAATTTATCGTCGTAAGTTTGTCAATATAAATTTAAATATTGTCAGCTAATTGTTTAGAGTTCTCGATCTAGAACGTGTCAATGAGGGTCATGTGAAGCTTGAGGTGTACTCAGTGCCAGATCTCCAACGCCCCAAGTTTGCTGATGCAATTAAGGGTCCATTCCGTCCTGCCAATGTTGGCGAATCATTTGGACCTTCTTGGTCAACCCATTGGTTTAAGATCCAAATCTGCGTCCCCAGTCAATGGTCCAAGTTGTCGTCGGCTTCGCCCATTTTCCACTGGAACATGGATAATGAGGGGCTGATCTTTGCCGAAAACGGAAATGCCCTTGTGGGGTTGTCTGGGAGAGAAAGACGAGAATGGATTCTACCAAAACAGTTGAATGATGGGAAATGGCATACATTCTACCTGGAGAGCTGCTGTAACAGAATGATGGGCAATGGTGATACTTCTAATGGAGGCAGTTATGGGCCCCAGCCACCAGTGGAAGACCTTTATTTTGCGCTTGAAAATGCAGACTTGGTACTCCCTAACGACGAAGCTCGAGCGCTGGCACTTGATTACTCTGTTATAGTGGATGCAGCTAAAATATTCCCGGATAATAGTTGGCAGAAGCATATGGCTCTTGAAGTTGGCAACGAAATCATCGAGACTTTTAGCGGTCCTTCAACTGTCAAAGCGTGCCGTGATATTGCAGCCAAATTTCTCGGAAAGGGAATCGACTCTGCACAGATCTATAAACCGTCATCTTTTGGACAAGACCAAGTATTTGGAGTTGGCCACTGTCACATTGACACTGCATGGCTATGGCCATATGCAGAAACAAGAAGAAAGATTGGTCGATCATGGGCTAGTCAGCTCAATCTATTGGAGCGATATCCGGAGTACAAATTTGTATGTTCTCAAGCTGTTCAATATCAATGGCTCCTCGAGGATTATCCGGATATATTCGCTAAAGTTAAAGAAGGTGTCAAAAGAGGAGGATTTATCCCCATTGGTGGTTCGTGGGTAGAAAGTGATACCAACATGCCATCAGGAGAAGCTATTTGTCGTCAATTCTTGTATGGCCAACGATTTTTTGAGAAGCACTTTGGAATCAGATGCCAGACATTTTGGTTACCAGATACATTTGGGTATAGTGCACAAATCCCTCAGATCAGCCGCCTTGCTGGCATGGATCGATTTCTGACACAAAAGCTGAGTTGGAATAACATCAATGTATTTCCAAATACCACTTTCAATTGGGTTGCATTGGATGGGACACAAGTGTTGTGTCATATGCCTCCAGGAGACACTTACAATTCTCACTGTTCAATCGAAGAGATTGATCGAACTATCAGCAATCATAAAAATGTAGGAATCGACCACACAGGTCTTCTTCTCTTTGGATTCGGTGACGGAGGTGGTGGACCTACTTCTGAAATGTTGGAGCGTCTCAGGCGATCGAGAGGTCTGACGGATACTGTGGGCCAGCTTCCAAGAGTAAGCATGGGATCAACAGTAGATGAATATTTTGATCAGGTTGAGAAGAACACCAACAATGGTGACAAATTAGTGTCTTGGATGGGCGAATTATATTTTGAATTCCACCGGGGAACTTACACATCGCAGGCCAAGACTAAGCGTGGTAACAGATATGGCGAAGTGCTACTTCACGATATTGAAGTATTGGCGACTTACTTATCGCTGGCAGGTGTACCATATCCTAAGAAAGCTCTGGATCACATGTGGGAACAATTGCTACTCAATCAATTTCATGATGTCTTACCAGGTTCCAGTATTGAGATAGTTTACACCGACGCTGAAAACATTTATGACGAAATATTTAAGCATGGGGAAGCTGTTTTAACTGGCCTTGCCAAAGGTTCTGAGCAGACCATCTTGAACACCCTTCCTTGGGATAGATATGAAGTATTCGACAAGGACAAGGTATTCATGGGCACATCTATTGCAGATGTCAATTCTCTGGATGCCAAAGTCAATTGTTCGGAAGAGAAAGGCGTAATTACTCTTGAAAATCAAATACTACGAGTAAAAATCTCCGAGGGTACGATATCTAGTATCTTTGATAAAGAGAATGACAGGGAGTTAATCGTTGACGGAAAGAGGGCGAATCAATTTGTATTGTTCGATGATCAACCACTAGCCCAGCAGGCCTGGGCTACCGAGGTGTTCTCAATAAACAAGAAGCGAATATTGGAAGCTTCGAGTACCAGGATCGTTGAGGAAAATCAACTGAGAGCTTCAGTGATTGTGGAGCACAAAATAAGTGACGTTAGTAGTATGTCAACTACTATATCACTGGATGCTTATATTCCGGGAGGTAGCGCATTGTCATGCTTAAATTTCTCAAGTGAAGTGGACTGGCATGAATCTTGTAAATTTTTGAAGGTTGAGTTCCCTGTCGACATCCAATGCGAATATGCGACCTACGACACCATGTTCGGAGTGGTTAGACGACCAACTCATTATAATACTTCGTGGGATGTGGCCAAATTTGAAGTGTGCTGCCACAAGTTCGCAGACTTGTCGGACCATTCTTATGGTGTTACTATTGTCAATGACAGCAAATATGGATTTGCAACCCATGGGAATATCATGCGCCTCAGTTTGTTGAGATCTCCCAAAGCACCTGATGCAAATGCTGATATGGGAAAGCAGCTGTTTAAGTATGGTTTGATTGGACATGTTGGACCGCTCAATGGAGATGTTGTTCGGGCAGCTCATGAATTCAATCATCCTTTGCTTGTGGTAAATGGTAGTGTACCAGTTGATCTTCATGCTATCACCTATGAAGGACCAAAACATGTAATATTGGAAACAATTAAGAGAGGTGAAGACGATAAAGATGTTGACAGTCGCATCAAGCTCTCTAATAAACCCAAGAGCATTGTGGTACGTCTGTATGACAGTCTCGGAGGAAAATCCAAGGGTTATATCAACAGTAAGATACCAATTAAGCGAGTATTTAAGTCGAATATCTTGGAAGAGGACTTGGAGCAGATCAAGTTCACAGACAAGATCGCTGTCAATCTTCGAGCATTCGAAGTGGCTACCTATAAGTTGTACTTGGAATAATGGTCGATAGATGAAACAAATATTCTACTTATATTACTTATTACCTGTTGATTGCAAGAAACATTAACAAAGAGAGAACCTGTATAAAATGTACTATAAATATTATATTGTACTATATCGTTCATGAATACGCTACTCCGAAGCAAACACCAGCAGTTATCGTACGGGTTAGAAGAGTTCACATTGATTATTGATAGCGAATTAATTTATGAAAATTGAGTAAAAAGAAGGAAAAAAAACAAGCATATAGGTATGCTTTAATGGCTCTGCTAATAATCTTTAATATTCCAGCTAATATCTAGCAACCTGTTCCTCTAACCATGCCCATACTTTATCACCTTCTTTCCCCTTTAACAATGGCTTGATATCACTTTTAATAAGGCCAGGTCTTCCCCAAGGGATAAAGAATTCACCACTATTCTTAGTTGTAAGAGAAGGATGAAGAATAGTATATAGCTCTGTACGAGCACCATTTTCAGCTGGAAAGAGTATGTATTTACTCAAAAACTCAGTAATAGATCCTGAATGACGCCCAAGCTCGGTTCGGAGAACTCCAGGGTGGCAACAAACACTCACAACACCAGAATTAACATGCTGTTTGGCCCATTGGGATGCCTGATACATATTGATTGCTTTTGACTGGCCATAAATCAATAACGTATTGGGTTTGCTTTTATCGTAGTTGATGTCATCCCAATTCACGCCTCCCTTTATAGTAAAATAATGACCGGAAGAACTGACCCATAAAAGACGAACAGAGTTAGGAGTTGAGATACTAGCGGTATGAATGAGTATACTATCTAACTGCTTTTGAAGAAGATGGGGACCTACACAATTCACTCCGAGTTGTAATTCATATCCCTGGACAGTTTTCGAGCCATATGGCGGCGTCATGACACCAGCGTTATGAATAACACCATCAAGTCTACTCTCAGTATCCAAGAATTTCTGTACCCCTGGAATAATGGTATTTAAATCTGAGAAATCAACCAAGAAGCTATCCATATTTGCTTTCGGGATTTCCTTCCTAAATATCTCCAAAGCTGCGTTCACCTTTTGGGCACTTCTTGCAACAATCCAAACCTTTGCATTTTTTTGTAGCAAGAATTTGGAGACATGAAAGCCGATACCTGTAGGACCACCAGTCACTATATAGACCTTTCCAGTTAAATCTGGATAGTCTTGTTCTGTGAACTGGGCCTTGGGAGGGTAGAAGTCTCGCAATATCTGAGTTAATTCAGCAAATTTCATAATAAACTTAATTTCTTTTCAATACAAGGTACCTGGCAATTTAATCATCGCTTTTATAGTATTTAGTAATTTTGTGCGGAGTTTACAGACATTATCGGATATTAGCATCGGCATTAAAGCAGACACTATCGGGGAGCATCGGGATTAATGCGGAGTTAATGCACCATCGATGCAGGTATGGATCACATATCCCTGTCCATCTAGTCATAAAAAAAGCAGCTCCAGACGAGTTATTCTAACATGAACACAAACTAGAACTCTTTTATGAATTATTTCATTATCAAGGAATTCATATAGTTTTTTAAAGCTCGCAGTCATTCAAATTAAAATCAAAAGCAAGCTTTCATGATTGCATTTCACTGGGCTGCTATGAAGTTCGTGTATGCCGAAGATTTGCCAAGCATTATGCCGAATATTTACAGCTATCCAACGGAAATCCGGCTCTGATTAAGGATCCGTAAAGTAACCTGTTTAAAGTCTATCGAATCTAGTGATCGCCATTTCCGTAACGGAATCTGTATAGAGTGAGTTGGCTCAACAGCAGACATCATGCTAAGAATGTGCTATTCATACTACTACAAGAACTTTCACACATTTATGAGTATATTAATATGGAACTGAACAAAAAATAATATCATCGGGATGACTGGTATCGATTCGAGACTGGTCTAGCAAAGGACACGATGGAGTTCTAGGTCTCTCAAATACTACCTTGAAAAGCTGGCACTACATTGCGTTTGATATCTTTACTAAAGTCTTCTAAAAACTGACACAGGATATCGTCAAACTATTGCCTCGTACAATTTCATTTTTCGATAGTAGCAGCGAAATCAAAACGTTGAAGAGGGGTTGTTCACTCTGTACTAGGACACAGCCAAACGATTTAAATAATAAAGAGTAGAAGCATGACAGTAAATAACTCATTAAAAATAATTAAGAAAATGCTGGGATAATAAATTATTAATATTTAAAAGCCTTTTACAATAGCTTCCAGTCTGGCTGCATAGAGTATTGTAGATGCATAAGGCCTACTGCAGCCACATGTTCCCCACCATGGTGAAATTTTAACGTGGACGCAACGTTCAACTTGTCATCTTCAATGTCACTGAATATTTCTCAACAGGCGATGGACCTCCATCGGGCCATGATGGCTGACAAGGCTCCTGAAGGATTGTACCGGCAGGACGAGCTAATGAAGCTCAGCACCGTCAATGAGCCGGCACTACTGATGAAATTTGTGCAGGAGCTGCTCAATAACCAGATGGTTCGACTGTCACAAGACGGCACCGAGGTTTTTTTCACAGCAGTCTCTATAGAGGAGGCACAAAAGGTGAACAATATGACAGGTGATGAGGCCATGGTATATTCATATATCCAAGGAGCAGGCCGGGAGGGTATTTGGACCAAGACTATCAAGATCAAATCCAATCTCCACCAACATGTGGTTGCTCGATGCTTGAAAAGTTTAGAGAGTCGAGGAGATATCAAAGCTGTCAAATCAGTCAAACATCCTACCCGAAAGATTTACATGCTGTCTACTCTACAACCGTCAGTCGAGGTGACAGGAGGTCCATGGTTTACAGATTCTGAGCTGGATTCAGAGTTCATCGACAACCTTTTGAACGTTACCTGGAGATACGTTGTTTCCAAGTCGTTCCCTAATGCATTTGAGCAAGACAATGATCGTAATGGACCCAGTCAAAAGTCGTTCAGCTCAACTTACAACAGCTACCCAACTGTGGAGCTGATTCACAAATTTGTTATTGAAAGTGGCATTACCAACGTAGACCTATCTAAAGCAGACATTCGGTCGTTATGCGAAGTTTTGGTTTATGACGACAGACTGGAAAGACGTGATGGAGGAATGACATATAGAGCTACTTGGCAAAGTGTAGTAGCAGCAGGAGGTGGAGGATATGATGACGAAGACGACGACATTCTAGACGGATTTACAGAAGCACCATGTGGAAGGTGTCCAGTATTTTCACTGTGTGAAGATAAGGGCCCTGTTAACAGTGGTGAATGTGTATATTACGATGAGTGGCTAGCTACCTAGGGTGGCCCGTTTATATAATTGGTTGATTGTTGCCAAAAAGTTAGCACAACAGCTAGTCGAAATATTTATTTAATTTGCATACAGAACCAGCTGAACCAAAAAAAAAGCAAAAAGTAGCGGTAGCAAGTAGTAACGTTAATAGCAAAATGCGTCAAATAATTATTATCGCTTTCGGGCAGCTTCCAATTGGGCCACTTCGGCCTGGAGTGCTCGAATAGAAGTATGGGTTTCCTCGAGATCCTTATTGAGATCGTCTCGTTGTCGAATAAGAGCAGCCTCCCACTTTCGGAATCTTGCTTCCTCAACCTTGACTTGCTCGCTAAACGATTTTCGAAGTAGGTCTTCCTCCTCTTTGAATTTGGGGTTAATAATTCGGTTAGCTCTTGGTTCTCCAAAATTTCTTGTCTCCATCTGGTGAGCTCTGTATGCCTCATAGTGAAACTCCTCAGTAGACAGCATCAAATCCAACATATGAGATCTCACCAGCAGGTTTCGCAGCTTGTTGAAGTCACAATGTTCATCATTCTCAACCTCTGCAACTCCCCACAGATATTGTCTACCTTTGACAGCACGTCCGTCCTTGGCAATCACGTCCTTCTCAGACGCAATCACTGAATAAGGCATATTTTCATTGTAAATAGAACTAAGACTGTGCTCACCAGTTCCACTTGATACTCCCATATCATCATCAGATGCTGGTCGATACACAGTAATATTCTGAGCTTCCAAAGTCTGTCGAATGCGGTCCTTAAACGCCAGCACTTCATCACGAGACAGGGTGTCAGCCTTGGCAATTACAGGGATGACATTGACCCTAGTAGACAACTTCCTGATGGTTTCAATGTCCAATGGCCTAAGACCGTGGCCGGTCGGCCTAATAAAGTACACACACGCGTGAACTCGCATATCCAGCTTGTCAGAACGGTTTGGCTGCTGTTCCTGGCGCATAAAGCTCTCGTGCTGATCGTCAATAAACTCCACCAGAGGCTGCCACGCATCTCGGTTATTGACATTGTCACCGAAACCTGGCGTGTCGACAATGTTAAGACGGACACGGAATCCCTTTTCTTCTAATTCGGCCTTAGTCACTGAAATCTCCACAGTTTTCTGGATAGGCTTCTTGTGACGGGACGCGTCTTCATTATAGTTTTTCACTGTGGTCGAGAACAGTGTGTTGACAAATGTGGTCTTTCCAAGTCCGCTTTCGCCTGCCAACATAATCGTGAAGGTGGCTCCACGTCGGGCCACAATCTTGTACCGTTGGTTTGGCAGATTGGGGATTCCTATCGCTACCATGATGTTGCTGACTTGACGACAGTTGTGACACTTTGGAAGTGAGATATATCAGTGGGGCGTATTCAGGGGCTACTTAACTACAGCTGCTGGATCTGTTAGGAGAAGTAATGCTGCTAAGTTGGGGCCGACAAATAAGGGTCATCACAAAAAAACAAAAGCAATAACAACCGTCTATGGAATCAATTGACCTGACTTGAGCATAGAAATCAATTTTGAAACTCGAAAATGCCACATTTCATGGATGATTTCTATATTAGCCAGCTCAGAGCTTAAGCCTAATTAGCCTGTCTGTAGTGTAGTTTAGCCTGCCTCAGTTGCCTTAGTAGCCTCAGTAGCCGACCTCAGTAGCCTCAGACCGACCATAGCTTCTGCAGCTCTACTTTAGTGTGCAGCCGACAGCAACTGCTTAAAGTGGTAGAAATTCAATATTCCCAACTGTCATAACTGCAATGGAGCATCTCAAAGGAAAGGTGTCGCCTTGGAGGCAAATGTACTTCAAATGGAGATCCAATAGGACAGTGCCATTCCGAACGAAGTTTTTTGTAGGATATGATTTAGATGGAAATACGTTCTGGGAGTTTAAGAATCACAATGATCCATATCGAATGAGGCGGATCGTCGAATACAAAACCCCTAGACTTAATTATGTCGATTACAAGGCTCCTCCTCAGTGGATCCAGTGGCTACGGTTCACTAGACCACACGCTCCTACCCTTGAAGAGCTGTATTCTGACAAAATACGACAAGATCGTCTAAAGGGACTGGTGCAACAGGCTGAGGATCGATGGAAAACTGTACCAATAAAGACTGGCTCCGAAACTGGTACCCGTTCTTATCCAGAATTTGCATCTAAACCTGTCAAAGACCCCAAAGAAGATTTACTGAGACAGATCTCTGAGCAGAACAGTCAGCATCACCAAGCAACCACATCACATCAGACAAACTCGAAACCTAAATCGACAGATGCCAATACTGACCGAGATCCACGTAAAGATCCTTGGGCTCCTCCTTCTTATAATGACGAGCGTCTCAATACAAAGAAGCCACTAGTATCTAAGAGATAGCGAATGGTTTGTCGAAGCAGTTGGGCAACGATGATCTGACTTTGTCCTTTCACTTTGTCCTTTCAACTACGAAATTATTTTTTGTTGTTGATATCCATATTCATCATTGGATTATGTAAATAGCATCATAAATCATATATCATTATTGAGTTTGGTTCGAACCAATGATACTAGTTTGTCTCCAAACATTTCAAGCATTTGATCCATATTAGTTTTCATGGGCTGTTGTCCGTCTAGGAATTTGTGGGTTTCCATCAACTCGAAATCCAACCGCTTTTTAGCACCGGATCCCAAATCACTATAATTTTTGGTCCTAATTTCTGCCAACTTGATACATATAGCCTCGATTTCCTGTTCCAACTTTTCAAATTTTCCACTTTCTGAAGGCGGATCAGAATCGAGTTTGCTCACTGGCAGAATTGGATACGACCGTGAATTACTCAAGGTTCGTCTCCCAGTTGTGGCCAAATTCTTTGTCCTTACCAATGTTGGTCGAACAAATGGGGATGGGGATAACGTGTTTGACTTGCTGGAGGGAGACACAGCACCATTCCGCCGTGCTATTGAAATAGGACTGGAAACTGGAGAGCTGATTCTCCTGGACCTTGCTTTTTGTGCTTCTGTTTTGACCGGCGTCGTGATGATTCCTGGTACTGGACGCTGGGTTCTATTTGTCATGGGAACATCTCGAGATGATGGGCTTATTTTGGGCGATGGTAAGAACTTGGCCAATTCTGCTTTAGATAGGATCTTCCTTATAGGAGCTATTCCAGTAGAGCCAACCGGGGACCGAGATCGTTGCTGGAATCCAAGCTGCATTGTTTGAACATCACCTCGAACTGTCCATAAGAATACACAGCCATCATTACCACTGCTACCAATCACTGCAGACGCCGAATCTGTGTGAATCCATTCCAGCTTTGTTATTGATTCCGAATGACCCCAATCTGATGCCACGTAACCTCCAGTCGAGTGATCATATAATCTTAGGCATTTATCGGATCCCATACCAACCAAATATACCCCTTTACTGATTTGTCCCACGCAAATCGCAACAAGGTTCACAGCATCCCCCGAATGTTCATCCACTGTCCTGTACGACCGAACCATTTCACCATCAGAAATGCGATAACTCATAATCTGCTTATCACACGAGATGACAAATGTATCTGAATAGACCACCATACTAGATGGAAGAGATTTCAGTGAAATGACCTTTTCACATATATAGCCAACGACATCCTTGGTATCACTGTCGATGGCAACCTTGTGAATATTAATAGTTCTATCAGCAGCGCATGAAATAATCTTTTGTCCGTCATTTGAAAGCCGGCATGAGATGATATTCCCTTTATGAGCCACCACTGTTTGAAGCAGCCTCCAAGGCTCTTTTGATGGTGTTGGATTTTTAAGAAATATTTGTATAGTCCTGTCTCGACTGCAGCTGATAAACATCTCCGGGACACAACTATCTTCTCCACTGTGGTAGTCAATATCCACCACTTTAGATCCATGCGCTTGAAAGGTCTGGATGATTTCGTTGGTCGCTGTATCAATTATGTGAACACCACCAGCTCCATCACCACCTATTACGTGTTTACAATTTCCATCGGTAGCAGCAATAGTAAGACCCTCATCTCCTAATGAAAGTGGAGATAATATGGGTATCTCTTTAACGAAATCTCCATCTTTTGACCAAACGCGGGTAGTTCCATTTGTGGACCATGAAATGAAATTCGACGAATCAATTGTCCGCCGAATACCCTTCAAATCATCTGAATGAGCACTTACCAAAACGTCCTTTGAAATGATATCTTCATTGTCGTTATCAAACCGAGCTAAGTAGATCTCTCGTTTAGTGTCGAGACATACTAGTGATTTTCCTTCTGCTACCTGGATGGCTTGCACTGCTACACCATCCCTCCTCTTTGACGGTGACATCGGTGGTGCAGCACTCGTGAGAGGCCCACTATTCAAAACTTCTTGTAAAGCATATCCTCGAATTTGATTGGAACCTCCAGCAACCCATATGGTATAGCTATTCGCATCAACGTCGAGGGACCGGATTTCAAACCCAACAGAGAGACGACCAACAAATGACAGGATTTTGTCTTCTGAATTATGTTCAACTGTAGCCAATTCTCCGTTCTCCGTAGCCACAATTACGATATCATCGGTGAGCGGGGCGACAGTAGAAAATGTCGAAGTCGCAAACTCTCCCAGAACCACGTTACGACCGGCAAGCACCCCAGGTGCACCGTCAAGTCTCTTTGATTTGTTACCAGATCCGGGTGATGAGCCCGAATTATCGACTGTCCATGCTCGAATGTGACGCACACCGGTAGTCATAATGTGAGAAGTTGATATCCATTTCATATCATTGATGACAGAAATACATCTATTTGATGAATGTAGCTTGACGACACCCTCTTTTAATTGAAGGGACCAAACGTGTAAAAACCCATCATTAGCAGTTCCAAGTGATGCCAGAAACTTTCCACATGGAGAGAAAGACAGGAGCTTAATGCCGAACCGGTGCTCGTTAAGAATAGCCAAAGGAACGTAACTCGCATCAGATGCAGTAGAGTATATAAATATTCGAGGCTGGTGGCCTGTTTCACCAACTGCAAGTAGTTGACCGTCTCCTGAAAGCGCGATACAGCTAGTTGTCTTCATTTTGTCCTTTGCAGAAGCAAGGCCCCGAGATGGGGATCCAGACGGATCAGAACTGGCTATCGAACTTGACCCATCGTCAATATTCAAATTCGATGGCGTAACAGGCATTAAAACACTTGAATATGATTCCCCTGTTTGAAGATACCCATAGGAATCGCGTATTGGAGGAGTATTTATGCCAGAATTTGCATCTATTGCCCAGAACCTGGATGACTGTTGTAGAGCAGATTGAATTCCTTGAACAAGCCTAGTAGAAGCACAGAAAAACTTTTGTGACTTGACTGAAGGAGTTGTATTTGCTGACGAACTGAGGTCGATTTGAGCAACCACAGCGCCAGCGCCAGCAGTGTACGCCAATAAACTGCCTACCATCGAGAAGCTTGCAAGATGTCGCGCAGATGTACCCATAATCTTGCGTATTTTCAGCGCAGAGTCACCCAACGGTGCTTCAAATGGTGCGCTTGGAGGCAATGGTGTAGGTGCTACGAGGAGACCCGCTGATGTTTCTTGGATACCATTCTTGCCTGTCAGAAGATCACAGGTTCCAGCAGCTTCACCAATGTTATCAAATGGAACCACGGCCATAGCTCCTAGATTCTCTTACTACTCACCTTTTAATTATAATTTAAGGTTTCAAGATATCGAGAAAAAGAGTTCAAGCTTACCAATCTAAATTCGGTATCGAAAATTCTCTTATAAGAAACAAGATTTCCCCCGGATCTCCTGATTCTCGCTTTTGAAGCAATAAAACTTCCACAAGACCGGGAAAAAAAACACGTAAAGATGGCACCAAAATCAGCCAGTAGTAAGACCAGATAAATAGCGATTATTGGGAAGTTCCCAGACGACTACAATAGCAGTTTTTACTAAAGCTTTGGGTCGAAATGTCGATATTGTAAGTACTAATAAAGCGGTGTTTATGACTGACCGTTTTGGGAAGGGTCAGCCTAGCAACGACGCACCTGCATATCTCATGCACGTCAATCTTATCTGATGGACAGGAACTCAAATTTATGGTATTTAAGTCTATAATATTAATCTATTATGATGATATATAAATAGAAACGTAAACTAATGATATTGTAAACAAATTATGCATTCAAAGGCTGGTAAGAAGATCCGGAAGACCTGATGAAGAGTCGGGCGTACCAAGGCCGTTGCGATTGATTCATGTCAGAACTTTCCAAGTTGACGACGTCTTCACGAGACTCTATTGATGATCTCTGCATCGGCGGCTTCCATCTCTGTAGCAGTAAGCTCGAAATAAGCACACTGATACTGCTGAAAGCCATAGCAGCACTAGCCATCATTGGATTCAACATGATTCCGAAAGGTAACAAGAATCCCATAGCAACTGGAACCATGACAACGTTGTAAATAACTGCCAACAACAGGTTTAGCTTAATTCGAGAAAATGCAGCTCGGGTCAGATTAAAAGCAGACGGGATGTCAGCCAGCGCGTTTTCTCGGAGCAATACAATATCGGCAGCCTCAATGGCCACATCAGTAGATCCAGCCATTGAAATTCCTATCGAAGCACTAGTTAGAGCAGGTGAATCATTGATTCCATCTCCAACCATTGCTACCTTCACACCTCCCATACCAACAGCCCTATACTGTTGTAGTTCTACATCATTATCATCAAACCCATCATTTTTCAGGCCTTGGAGCTCGCGAACCACTTCTATTTTGCCCTCAGGTGTCACATTAGCATAGACCATATCTCTTGGAATACCGACTTGATCAGCAATTTTGTTTGCAGCCACAATACTGTCACCACTAACCATGCCAACAATCAGACCCATACTCTGCAACGCAGCAACCGTATCAGCAGCATCTGGTTTCACAGGGTCGCTCAATACAACCCATCCGGCAAATTGACCATCAATAGCTAAAAGGGCCACGGTTTCTGAGTTATCTGGCACTTCATTCACAGGAATATCGACCTTCATCGAACGTAAATATTCTGCGGTACCAACAATTACTTCAAAGTTATCAACGACACAATTGATACCTTTGCCCAACACTGCCTGGAATGAAGATACCCTATTTGAAAACATGGTATCCTCTGCAAGTCTGCACTCCTGTTTCGCCTTAGATACCAGGGACTTTGCAACTGGATGTTCGCTACTTTGCTCGGATGCACCCAAAATGGCCCAGAATTCCGTATCTGAAATAGCTGGAAGCACGCGATTCCAAGAAACCACTGCCATATTTCCCTCAGTAAGAGTACCTGTTTTATCAAACAAAACAATGCCAATATCATTCATCTCTTCCAAGATCGCACCACTCTTTATCAGAATACCATTCTGCGCTCCCACCCCCGTTGCAACCATAACAGCTGTTGGAGTAGCAAGTCCTAAAGCACATGGACATGCGACAACGATCACAGAGATACATAATCGCAAACAGACCATGAAAGAACCCTCTCCCATTTCAAATATAGCAGGCTTCTTTTTACATACATGGGATAGAATCATCCATACGACAAATGTACCAACACCGAGCATCATGACAGTTGGTACAAAGTACCCTGATGCCTTATCAGCAAACCTCTGTACAGGGGCACGCGTGGTCTGAGCATCTCTCACAAGCGAAACTATCTTGGACAATTTGGTGTCATTACCAGCTCTGGTCACTTTACAATCAAGTCGACCATTACCATTTATACTTCCACCAATTACCATCTCACCTGGATGTTTTAAAAGAGGGTACGATTCACCAGTAATAAGAGCCTCTGAAACATAAGAGGATCCACTGAGAACAACAGCATCAGCGCTGACTTTTTCGCCAGGTCTGATAATAACGATATCATTCACCTGTAATAGATCAGTTGAGATGGTTTTCTCTTGTAGACCAGTTCCAGCAGCACCAGAGAAGGTCTCTTCAGGCTTCTCGAGTTGTGCCATATATTGGTCAGGATTATCATATATAGTAGCCGTAGATGGGACCAGAGATATTAATCTTGACAATGCCACCGATGTCTGGCCCTTTGCCTTACTCTCCAGATACTTTCCAAATACCACAAAGGTGAAAATCATTGCTGAAGTCTCCCATAAGGTCATTGGGTGCATCTTTGTGTTCATAAACAAACCACTAATAACAGATAGGACAGAGAATGCATATGCACAAGTTGTAGAACTGGCCACTAAAACATCCATAGTTGCCGAGCCATGTCGAAGTGCGTTATAGGCATGACGGTAAAACGAAGCACCTACTCCAAACTGAATGTAAACAGTCAGACAGAAATTAATCAAGTCATCCCAATAGAAGTTGATAGATGAGAAAACCCGAGTTTTCAAAACTGCTAGAAATGGAAACGTTCCAGGAACAAGCTTGGTAATAATCAATACTGGTATTGACAAACATAAACATATCATACCATTTCTGAAATAAGTTTGGATCTCCTTGACTCGAGTGAGTGCTGCAATCTGAGCTTCATTATCGGCAGATATAGCTAGAATAGCATCGAATCCTGTGTCTTCAACGGCCTGGATCAGAGTACGAGGCCCAAGAACGACAGACGGATCATAAACAATTTTTGCTTCCTCAGTAGCCAATGCTACTATTGCAGATTTCACACCATCTACCTGCCGTAATGCATCTTCCACTGTATTGGAGCATGACGAACATGTCATTCCAAATATTTTAAGCTTGGTTTCTGATGTCTTAGCAGATGGTCTACCAGTAGACATTCCAACACCTGACTCATCAGGTTCATCAACCTTCGTGTCCAAAACTTGAGCGTCAAACCCGCAATCTTCAATGGTCTCCCTAATAGAGTCGGGACTGACCGACCCGTCATGAACCACCACAGCTCGTTGAGTAATGAGAGAAATAGTGGCAGACTCCACGCCTTCCACAGCCTCGACCCCTGATGTTATGGATGCGACACAGGATCCGCATGTCATGCCTTCCACTGAAAAAGTAGACGTTGACGACATTTTTCAGATCAGGTCCGTTTCGTCCAGCTACTTCTATTATATAATCCCCAGTATCGCAGTAGAGCTACTGAGCTGGTATTAAGTGAGGCGAATATAGCACAATATAGCACAATAGATTTATGATTTGAATTGGCTGACTAAACCAACTAAATGCCCAAATCTACAAGATTAATAAATAAACACCCAGGTATGAGTAGACCGGAACAGGGGAAAACCTGAAGACAAAATCCGAACACCCGATAGATTCGTAATGGTGGGGCTGACTCAGGCATGTTGCATGTTTTTCCTAATTAGGCAAGTGAGTAAATTATCTGATTGGAATACGATCCGCATCATGTAGACAAATACGCACAATGCATATGCACAGGACGGAATGTCCGCTAGCAGCCCTAGCATGTGAATAATAATATCCTAGAAAATATCATGGCTTATAAGCCAATACTAGATAATGTGATAGATAATATGATATAAATATGCTATTAAAACTTTATAAGCTATGCAATAAATACCTACAGACGGGTTATTCCCTGTTCGATGCTGTTGAAGCTCTCATCCCCGTCATATTCCTCCACCTCTTCGTCATCTTCCTCGTCCTCATCGTCTTCTTCTTCTTCCCCGTCCTCGTCATCTTCATCATACCCCTCTTCCTCTTCATCAGCTTGAAGAGGGGATCTACCTCGGCCATCTGCAGAATCTTCATCCGACAGTTCTTCGAGATCATCGAATTGTTGTAGAGGCTCTCTCCAAAAGTTGATATCAGTATAGGACTGGTCTATTTTTGAAGTTATCTGCAGAATTGGAGGGAAGAAATGATCAACTAGATCATTGATATTGATGTACGAGCTTCTGTATCCTGCCAATTCCAGCATCTCCATGTGGACTTCCGAATTGGAATTAATTGTAAAGATCTTTGAGGAAGGCACTCCGGCAGATCGGTATGAAAACGCATCGGTGATTCTATTACCAAAGCCTGCATAAAAGGGCGTTCTATGTTCATCATAGCCATAGAGATTTCGGATATCCGCCAAACACGCCATTTTAAAAGCTTCAGGCTTGCGCAATATCACTTCCCGCTTGAATGCAGCAATGGTTCGATCAGGCGATAAAATCACCGGACCATCAGGTAGCTTGAATCCGTTCTGGTCGACACTTTTCAGGTACGACCTTGTTGAATCTGCCTGCCCCACAGAACGAGCTGTTAGGTACATAATATTGTATCCGTTGTTGGTGATATCTGTAAACAAGTTTGCGACACCTATATGGCTCCAATCTCGGCCAAGTCTAGGCAACACATGCCCCAATGCGTCAGATTTAGTGATAGTGCCATCAATATCGGAAATGACAATTGGATCCTTGTGCGACCAATAAAACATTCGGCCAGCACAGACTGCCTTACTATCGTAGACACTAAAAGAAATATCATTTGGCCCAGGTTTCAACTTGAGTGACTTCAGTTGCTCTGAAGTAAGTCGAAGGGTCTTTACAAATCTTTTGGGGATTTCCTCTTCACCACCGCTAGTACTTGTCTGAGGAGACCCATCGTTGGCCAGGCTAGCAGTAGACTCAATGAGAGACTCATCATGAAGCGACAAAGTAGCAGGTTGGTCAGGAGACTGGTCAGGAGATTGATCAGGCGACGATTGTTGATCCAACATATTATCAGATAGTGCTGCATCAGATGCGAATACGTGCTGGGCAATCTGAACCGCAGTAGGAGCGTTATCAGAAGCATGCGGTGTATATATTTCGGTACTATTGTCTTCAGGATTCAAGATTCGCACATGGCCCAATGCATCAAGGCCAATAACGATATTGGGATCATTGATACCAAGCTCCTCAGCAAGAATCTTGGAAACAAGCTGTTCTGAATGCTTAATTTCATTTTCTCCAGATTTGTATCCGGTCATATCCAAGATGATGTCACCATTATCAGTAATCTTGGATGGAATATTAATATCAGTCAACTTCCTAGTAAGCTCAAGAACTCGCTCTATTGCTCTTTCTCTGGATACTGGCGGACTTGAAGATCTGATGGTGTTGAGGGGAATAGCCCATGAATCTCTTTTGGATACCTGCGGGGGAGGAGTCTGAGATGTTTTCATATACTCCTCAGTATCGGAGGCCACACTTCTCGGGCTCAAAGGAGGCGAAGAAACAACAGCATTTGTGAGATCCAAAAACTCAGGTTCTTGTAGCGATGTCCCTAATAGTATTGAATCCGGCGTCTTTGGAGAGTAAGATGGAGATGACGACGGCGATATCACTGGAGATGTGATATGATCGGAAGGAACATCTTCTTCAGTTTCGAAAACAAAGAATGCTTCTCCTCCTTCGCCTAATTTCATGGCCAAGTTGACCCGTTCGCCATTCACAGTGAAGAAAACTTTCTTTTGAGAGGGCCGGATCACTCGTGAGAAGATCCCGAATCGCACGTGGAAAGGTGAACAGCTGAGCTCTCCATTCTCCTGCTCCACCACAATCACATCAATACATCCCGTAAGTGTTGCCGGGTTCAACTGGTTCCATGTCTTTGACACAGAACCGATTGCTCGACCAACGTATTGCATAATACAACCAGCCTTGTGATTGAATCAGATGCAACTGGTATATATATATGTATATAAGTGTATAGGTTTGAGCCGAGGAGAAACGACACCCACTAACGACGGCCGCTAACCACTAAATCGATAAAACCCAAACAAAAAATTACGGCAAAATAATATCGGCACAAATCCAAATGAACTTGAGATAACCAAAATTCAGTGTGCTATTATCAAACTGATAGTTTAACAGGTTAAAATCACTGTCCAGTCTGAAATGCCCGTGATCCTACCGCAGCCCACTTTGGGATGCTTAGGACGGAATAGGGTGTGATGGGGTTGCCGTTGAAAAGCAAACGAGAATAACAGAAACAATAAAAAATAATAACTGGTGATTACCGATACAATAATATCAAAAGTAGGTCAAACGAACCGAAACCAATGTTTGGAACAAAACGTAACGAAACGCCCAGTTAATACCGTCAGTAGAAACTGGATCCACAGTCTTTATGTATTTATAGTTAGAACAGGTGGTGATGCGACGCCCAAAGCATCCAAAGCATCCGAGGGTTGGGCTGTTGAACTGCATGGCTTTGACAGCATCGGCTATTGGGTCCCCCCCCCATATAACAATAACTACAGCCTGTAATAGCTAGAAAAATATGACGAGTATTGGTTATTACATATGGCTATATAATACAATATCTATTAACAATAGCTAGAGGGTTGTGACCAAAATATTGGGTCTTTTTTGTATTCTCATGTGGTTACTCCCCAACCTGTATGTTGGGCCCTCGACTTTGGGGGAACGTCGGAAGGTACATGCTCCGCCGTGCACCCCACCACAATTGGACGAAAAAGATGCAAGAACGAAGGTCAAGTGAGCAGAGCTTTATGCAAGTACTGCATAGAACAGATCATACATGGATTGTTGGGAAACAGCGAGCAATGGAATAGCAAAAGTAAAGCCAGGTCGGAATATGAGATGTTTACAAGGTTTTGTAAGGGGTTGCAAGAGTCTGTAATAGGAAGTACGTTACAAACCTCTAATATGGCACATGCCATAGTGGCTTGGCGTCGAAACCAAATATGTTGAGCTAACCAAAATTAGCCAGACGTCAGCATGGTTTGCTTTGTTGCATTTTGTGGAGGTCACATTGGAGTTGCTGGCTGAGCTGATTCCCCAGTTGGGTAACTCCAGTCCAGCCGCCGTTAAATATGTATGCAGCCGAAAAATAATGTGGGGTACATCTGACTTGTAAGACGACGTCATGAGAGGCTGGCAGTGGTCATATAGATGAATAAAGAAAACAAAATTTACCACTAGCAAGATATTTGCTGCTGTGAAAAATTGGCGTTTCTAGGGTACCTTCCAACTGATAACCAAACCGTACTGACGTTGGCAGCTTGTTATGATCGCCGTATCCCAGACCTATCGCCTAATACGGCATACACCCTAAACCTTATTGTGTTGATAATTTCATTCCAAGTGCTCTACAAAGACCAAAAGCCGATAATATTGCACAAATTCTTTCAAGAACTTTATTATTGAAGTTTGAAGGACTCTCGATATGAAATGAAAAAGGGCAATATTGTATTGGCTGAGTTAGAAACTGCAGACCTAAACTGCGGACACATTTATGAGCTCAATTGACTCAAACCAGAAGTGAAATGTGATCTCCTTTACTTAAACACTTGATTAAAGCTTCCGAACAATATATCAAAATTATAACGTTATTCCAAGTATACAACAGCAGTAATATCAAGTTTTTGACGTACTCAAGGGTATGGGTTTGGCTGACTACCCTTGCCCTTTCGTATCGTCAAAGGTAGGGTTAACTCTTATCTTTGTGAATTTTCCTTGTGGCGTAATGGCAACGCGTTTGACTACGAATCAAGAGATTCCAGGTTCGACCCCTGGCAAGGAAGGTTTCTGAAACAATTTTTTTGACGTCGATATCAATTTTTTTTCAATCATGAAAATCCAAAAGTCAAAAGAGATTAAAATAAGGCCTGTTGAAGGCTCAAGATTAAGATGTCTTTATGTACTTCCTCAAAAGAAACGACAGTGTAATATGACTAGAAGAGTCGATGAAGATTTTTGTGCTCAGCATGTGCTACAGATCAAGGATTCACTAGGAGGTCGGAAAAGAGTGCCGTGTCCTATTGACAAAGGCCATAGTATATGGCAGGATCAACTCAAATACCATATTTTAAAGTGTCAGGCTCGGAAAATCGATCCTGATGAACCTTGGTTCAGAAAGGATTTGAATATTCAGAACAATCAGATCGATGGTCAGATCAATGGTGACGACAAAGCAACAGGGGAGAAAGCTCCTGCTTTGGATATAATAAAATGGATTCCTATATTTGAAAGATTATACCTACAAGAGATTCCCGAACCTATAAAAGTCGATATCAGACATGATCCGGGGTTGGACAATCGTCTGAGTGAGCTAGAGAATCTAAAACATGCCATTCAACAGTCATCTCTAATAGGTCATATGAGCAGTATGGTTACTGATGATACTGTGGTAGCCGAGTTTGGGTGTGGAAGGGCCGAACTATCGAGGTATTTGTTTCAGAGTCGATTGGGTCGACAGCTGGAGAATGGAAAAGTTTCACAGCAAAAGTACTTGTTGATAGATAGAGCAGGTCCAAGGAGGAAGTTTGATACGAAAATCGAAAAGGATTTTTCAGACAAAACAAACAATGAGCATCTAGACAAGACGCCAATGGTCCAAAGGATAAAAGCAGACATCAAGGATCTAGATTTGACCAAGGTCGATCTAATTAGGTCTGCCCCACATGTACTCAGCATTTCCAAACATTTATGCGGGGCAGCTACAGATTTGACACTGAAATGTCTTGAAAATGGTCAAGTATTTTCAAAACAATTTCAAGGCATCATCATAGCATTGTGCTGTCGACAACTTTGTACTTATGATACTTATCCAGAGGCAGGGCGACAATGGTTAGCCAGCCATGGGATTGACCAAACTGGGTTTCGAGCACTCTCAAGAATGACTTCGTGGGCAGTATGTGGGGACCGCCCTGGTCAGATTTCCGAGCATGCTTCTGAAGGGGGTTCCAAAGATATTTCAGCATTGGATTCTCATGGAGATGAACATGAACATGAGCATGAACATGAGCAGATCCTAGATCTGCACGAGGACTCTACAGGATCTGCTGAACCCATTGTAGGAGCAAGGAAAGAACAGCTTGGACTAATGGCTCGACGATTAATTGATAATGGACGTTTATTAGCAATTAAAAATGCCGGATTCAATGGTCAAGTCGTCCAATATGTGGATAAATCAGTGTCGCTCGAGAATCATTGTTTGGTTGTAAGCCCATAATGGCAGTTGTAATTGTCAAAAGTACATATTATATTTTATTTTTTACAGCAAATGTCAAAGATCAATTGGATGTTATATTACATAAATACCATGGTTTTAGACCTTGTCTCCCTTCATACCGTGCTTCCAGAAAATAAGGAATGGAGTAACACCGTCCTCTCGGTAGTTGAGCAAAACAACCATTCCATCGGGATCCATGGACTCACCAGTGTAGAACTCGTAGTCCTTGAAGTTTCCAATAACCTTCTTGACGTAAGTAGCAGCACCCTTCTCGAAAGTCTCGATTTGATCGGGAGCAGTCTCCTGGAGGTGAGCCTTAACCCTCTTCATGTAACTCTTGATGTAGGTCATGAAAGACTTCTTGTCGAAAGAGGTCTCCTGGAGTCTGAAAGAGTACACAACATTGTTGACAGACTCAGTACCCTCCTCGAGAGCATCATCTCCATCCTCAGCAGAAGGATTGGCACCAATGTCGACGTCAGCACCAGGCTTGATGTTGATCATCTGAGAGTCGACCTCGAGAACAACTCCAGCGACCTCAGTGATGTCATAGGCATCAGAGACCATCTCATCGCCGGAAACAACGTCCTTGTAAATCAACATTTTTAAATAATGGGCTTCTTAAAGTGAAGATGAAATGTATACACAGGCGCTGGCAAAATATTTTCCTAACCAAAACGTGCTGCAGATTACGCAGGGCTGGTGATAAGTTTAACTACTGTAACCGTTCAGCCGTATCACCAGCCGTGGCTCCTTCGCGATAGCTCATTGTTCAGTCTGTGCAGAGTGTGTAAATTTTTTTTTTTCTCACCGTCTATCAGCCGTGCGGTGAGCTTGCTGCATCATCGTCTATCATTTTAGATCGGGTTGTTGTTCGGGGGGCTGAAATTTGACAAATCAGCCCGAGCCGAGATCCTCGTTTGGTGGCACTCTGTCTGTGGTACCAACCTACGATATGTGCATAGGTGGGTTAATTATGGGATAACCAACCTGTTGCGGGACTGACGAGCGCTAGTGCTAATCAGGGGACGGGACCAGGGGCATGATGCAGGCTAAGGGATAACCAGGGGTAAAACCGCACAATAAGTACAGTTTACCAGCTAACCATGACTAACCAGCTGAAAACCTAAAACAAATAAAATATTCCATACGGTCGAGGAGCGACAACTAGTGTCCACATGCAGCTAGTGATGACAAGGCACTTACTTACCTTTAGCCCCCCTCCCCTCTCTTGGTTGGGGGGATCTGTGTGGTGCTGGCGGCGGAGCCCTTACCTGGCTTGGCCACATTGAATGAAATAATATGTTGCACAACCTTACATGCTGCTAATCCCAGAACAGTCGAGTCGCCGCAACCCCGCACCTAAGATCTTGGGATCTGGTGACCTACAACTGATAAGCTGAAAAGTGTCCCGCCTAGGTTGAAATGACTGTCAATGGCAACGTATCCCGGTAAACAAAATGGTACAAATGGAATGGTGGAGCTACGGTTTGGTTTTGTCGGAACCATGTCCGTGGCATACGCCACAATATGGAGGTTTTTTTACCAAGTCAATGCCGGCCGAGCCGGCGAGAAAATATCTGCGTGCGAATGCAATTCCGATAATCAATGCACCCAAATAAGCGACAAGTAAAAAAACCAACTCCACCCGTTGATCGGTCGCTAATTTAGGCATTTGATGCGTATCAGGAGAACCTGCCCGGTTTCAAGAGTCGTATAGGGTATACGCAATTGACCTATGTTTACAGCACCTGGTAGTTGATGTATTCGTTTTCATGTCTGTTTGGTCAGCATTCGTTTTTGTTTTTTAAATTTTGTTCGGCCTCTCTTTGTTGCTCCCACCCACTCTAGTTACCGGCACTGTCTCTTACCATACATATTGGGCGGGTTATAGTTGACCTTACGTTTAGGAAAGCGGGAAAAGGCGAGTGAGTAGTGGGACCCTAGACCTATAACTTGCATGCCCTAGACCTATCTGTACATTCATGGGCCTAATGCATAGCCGACAGCTTACAAGAGTATGATTACCACTGTTTCCGGTTAGTACAAGATCTTGCGTACATTTGTGTGTACATTGTGTTTAGGCACTGCTTATTCCAATCTAACCGTTGTTTAGGCCAAAACCACCAAAAAAGTTGAGTTCTGGACCGTGGGTTTTTGAAAAGCACTTTTACAAAAGTTTCCAGCATGGATAGTGATGACCACTGGCTCTATAACGAGCAACTGTGAGGGCGGTAACAGAGTTCCGGATGGACCTGACGAGTGGGCCGTTGCCAATCCTGTTGAGGTTTCAGTTGCGCACATGGGACCAGGCCATGCGTGCCGCACTAGGCCCAAAACTATATATATGTGGGCGATCGCCAATGCTCACTATCAAGATAAACAATAATATCTTGGGAATTGCGAATATATAAAAGGCCTGCCCCGCAACAGCTGTTACGGACGGGTTTTGATTCGTTTTAACTTAGATCTTTATTATTAATATTTAGATCTCTTTTTGTTGTTCCATTTAAGTAATTCCGGTGGCTGTGGTGGCGCTCCGGCCAGGTGTTGCAGTAATAACTACGAACCAGGACAATTTGGTACGATTTCGGTGGACTTACTGGTAATTTGATTTGATTTGATCTTGTTCTTGTCTGTTCATTTAATATATTTGCAACCCAATATTCATCAAGTTTTTTTTTTATAAAAAAAAAGACAAACTCAATCAACCATACCCGACTCACAAAAAAGAAATAAAAGAGAGATAGGTGCATACTTCTACATTCAAAATGGGCTCTCAGATTGATGTCAAGAGCTTGTCTGCTGAAGAACAGCGTCTTTATAAGCTATATGGAAAGCTTCCTTCTCGTGCAGATCTTCTGCAGAGAAAGGCCAATGACCGCAAGTATTTTGATTCCGGTGATTATGCTCTCAATAAGGCCGGTCACTCCTCTGCTGTGGGGTCCAAGATCCCCAACCCAGACTCTATTCCACGTAACGGACCTCCAATGCCATCTAGAATCTCGAGGCCTTGAAACTTGAGACTTGTTTGATTTTTTTTGTTCTTCTTTTCTCATTTGACTTTTTTTTATTATTGTCATCATCACCATCATCATCTAAACTCATCGTCATTGTTGCTTCATGCAATAATGCAGCGATGCTTGGTGTTCTATTTTCAATGTTCGACTATTGGTGATGGTTGAATGTGATGACATTATCATTTTTCATTGTTTTTTATTTTTTTTTGTGTTTTTTTTGTTATGGTTTACTTGTTTGCATTGGCATTCTTTTGTTTTGTATGTTGCATTCCTTGGTACATGATGATAGAGGTTTGGCCGGTGTACTGTCATGAGATACGATTGGGGTTTTTCTTGTCTTTCATTATTAGCATTTGAGGTTACGGGAATTAGATAAGGTAGTAGTGATTGCAGCTAGTTAATTAGTTTATTGCCGGCTATATTATTGGTCTAGGGGGCAGGAAGTTTTTCTTGTTTACCGTTGTCTTTCTTGTAGAAATTCTGTAGCATGTCGTATAGTGATAATACTCCTGCGCTGGCTACTGCTCTTAAGATATTGGCTCCACATCCTCTAAATAGTGACATCACACCTTCAGCACCAATAATCTTCTGAAATGCGTCAACAGCTGACCTATATTTAACAGCTTGGCCGGATGTCATCATCATCCGTCGTCTTACTGTATCAAGAGGATATGCTATTGTGGATGACGCCACTGTTACAGTCCATCCAAGAGCAAATGATGCTGCAAAATTACCTTCCAGTGGTCCTACCAATACAATTGGTTTGAAAGAATCATATAGTCCAAAATAAAATCCTCTGTACACCACTATACCTACAATTGAAGGACCGAATCCTCTGTACAGTCCCACAATGCCATCTGATTTTATGATTTTACGATACACATCAATCAGTCCTGTGAATTCTCGGTGTCCTCCTGCTTTACCTAACTTTTTCGCATCATTGGCCAACCTTGTCCTGGCGTAATCCAACGAGTACACAAATAATGAAGAAGTAGCACCTGCCATTGCTCCTGATGCTAGATTTCCTCCAAACCATTTAACATACCCTTCTGATTTTTTGTATCCAAACATGACTTTGAATTTATCTTTAAAAGCAAAATTGAGGGCTTGTGTAGGAAAGTATCTAATAACATTAACTGTATTGCCTCTCCATAGAGATATAGCTCCCTCCTCAGCTACAGCCCACCTAAAACAATCAGCTATACCCTTGTATCTATATTCAAGACGGCCATGTTTAATCATTTCATCTTGACTTTGGATCAGCAGTTTAATCCTCTCAATTGGAGCTGCTGCAGTTTTAGATATTGCTGCTGACACTCCTCCCATGAGGAAATCTCTAGCAAAGTTGTCTGACATGGTTGGTAGTAACAACAATAACGAGTTCTCAAGCTAACTATTCGACATACAAATGTGTTTCTGTTGAGATGATAAAATCGCATCACCAGCGTGTAATGATATATATATATATAGACTAATAGCAATGCTGATTGTTGCTACATCGCAATGTAAATGGGGCTAACTCTAGCATTTGCAAGTATGTAACTCTACAAGAAATGTACATGTACATATATATATATTAAACTCAGGAAATAACGTATCAATGAAACATCAATTTTGAAATTATCAGCTCAATCAATCTATATAGTTACGAAATGAAATCCTTTCAAGCCTACCTCATCTATTTCTCGGTTGATCACATGGTTGGACTAATGTAGTCAGTTCGTATGATGCAGGCACACTTACCCTCCAACTTGTTGACTGCCATATGACCCAGGCATTGACGACGACGGAAAAGTTCGAGAAGCTGGCCCGGGTCTCGCTTCAAAAGCGATGGAGTGCACAAACTGTACGTGTTATGACTGTGATTTTTTGATTTTGTTTGACATGGGCTCTAACTTAGTTTGCTCGGTTGTGTAGCCAATTCCAAGAATCGGGTCCCATAGACTGTGAAGTTCCAGCATGTCTATTCCGAGCCAATAACGCTCTAGTTCCGTCTGGGACAGTAGATCCTTTACTTCTGGAGTATATTAACCTGTTGATTCTAGATACGAGAAGTATTTTACCACTTTCAAGTTTGATTGAGTTCTTGGCCAAGCCCCTAGAGTCTTTAGATCAACCTCGAATAATCACCATTGTTATTTCCCTAGCAAAATGCACAAAATCGTCAAAGACCGTGCCTCCTTTTGAGGAAGCAATGACTGCCATATCACAATGGATTGATCAGGACCAGCTTGGGTCTGGTATCCGAAAAGCGCTGAGTTTGTTCATTTCAAACTACTTGAGTGGTCGCACCATTATAGCTGGTAATGACACTGAAAAAAAGAAACAAGTGATCCGACTACAAGGATGCTTGTCGAAATTGGCTGGATCTATCCAAGCAGAAGATCCCTTTATGTATTCAGCGTTGGCAGGAGTGTTCCCAAATATTGTTGTTGATGCAGTATCTTCAGATATGCTCGGCCAGGCTCTGGAAAAACCTGTTGCAAGTCTGTCATTGTCATCATCGTCGTCCTCTTCATCTTCACACGGTTCTAGAGTTTCTCGCATGATATGGCTTGAAAGTGTAGTTCTATACTCAGCATTGCCTGTCCAGGGAGCCTCTTTTGTCCGTGATTTACGGATTTTCTTTGCTGGTGAGTCCCCAGAAGCTATGGTTACTAGGTTGGTGACAATGGCATTTGATGGGCTGGCTGCTGCCTTGCAACGTAAAGATGTACCTCCAGTATGTGTCAACTGCTGGAAGATGTTTATTGTGAAACGAATGCCTCTAGCTATAAAGCAATTGGCAGAGTTGGAGAATGTTAACCCGTCGCGCTCAGACATGCTGATCTGTCGCCCATTAACAATGTTGGATCGGGGGACTGTAAACTTGCTTCGTATCTATGGGGGTGGGGATGCTTTGGATGAAATGTTTTCATCATTTCCGTCTACCACTAATGACATCCGTCACGAATTTCTGCACGCATGCATCGAACTGGAGATTGTCCATCCAGAGTCGCTGAAAAGAAGCCTGGGAGATGAGGCCAATGTTGTCCAGGATGGCGCTCATTCGGTATACGGAAAGCGAGCAACAGATTATGTGACTAGACCAGATGGTAGTTCGTTGTCTATCGAAGCATTGTTCAATCAAGTATCTACAGAAAACCCCGAGCATGTCCCATATAATGATAGTATTGCTTGTTGGATAGTCAAGATTTATGAGGAATTGGATGGATACCGACAAGAACTTATGGCACGTACATTTGTGAGATTCGTACATGAGTGGGTTGCTACCCAAAATATCAGGTGTTTAAGCCGATTCTGCGTGGCATTTGGTATTAACCGTGATGCCATGGATGCCATGTTCATGCATATATCGCCCACTGCGGTGACCGATCCATTAATAAAACTTCTCGATGAGTTGAAAGATGATGAGGATGAGAATGATTTCCAGCAGGTCTATTCCGACCATGGCTGTGTATTTTTATTTATTGAGGAAGTGTATATCCGGTATCAACTCAACCTTTCTGATACTGACACACAGCCAAAGTCGTTCTGGCTCAATTATATAGTCAGCTGTAGTCGAACTGCAATTCTCTTGACGGAAATGTCTGATGAACGGAAAATGCTGCTTGGGGGATGGGTTTCGGCGTTGTTTGAATCTGGTGGCATTAGTGATGATTTAATGAGACTTTCGTCGATCCAAGAGCTTTTTATTTTGGTTCCAACTATCTTCCAGCAGATAATTGTTGCTTGTCAGGCAAGTATAATTGACCGAGATACATTAAGGGGCGGACTTGATTATTTCTTACAACCATTCCTTCTGCCAACGCTTTTGGGAGCTTTCAGATTTCTGTGTGATAGTCTTTGGAATCCCAAGGATGTTGGTTATGTTATGAGAATACTACAACTTCTTATTGCACCTCCAACTGGATTATCTACAGATGCTGCGAATATCCACAAGATGGTTATGTATATTGTGGCAGGAGAAGTACGACGTACAATCTTAGATATCAAGGTTGCCAACAACATAAAAGAAGCAGGATCTATTGATCAATTGCTAAACTTGCTCAGTACATATACTGGTCATCTTGGTACAGTATCGGCACAGAGTCTGGCTGCAACCAATACTGGCAGTATTATGACCGCTATGAAGGATACCATTAGTGTTTTGGTTGGATGGGCTCAATCTTTAGACCAGGGACATATGACTGGAGTGCCAGCATATAGTCTGCATACTTTCCCTCTGGCTGTTGATCTTATAGGTGCCCATGCTGTTGTGAAGCTTCTTTTGGACGAATTGGAATTGGCCGAAGTGCAAGGGTCTTTTGACTACGCATTGGATATTATTTCTAGTCTAGTGCTTACGGTCGAGGGTCTATGTAACAGCAGCGCCTTAAAAAAGACTGTCATAGACAGATCTTTACTTGATGCGGTTTTAACTGCAGACGAAGAAGACTTTGTGATAAAGACAAAAGGCACCAAACCCAATACAAGAGGTGATGCAGCTTTGGCAGGATTTCGCAAGTTGCGATCTCATGTGCAAATACTGGTTGATATGCGTAAGCACCAGCAGTCGGCACTTCCTCCGGTGGCGCAGGAAGACTATGCGTCCTTTAATACTCGACTCGGAGAATCCAAGGGACCTGCAGTGCCTATAATAGATACTGCGTCGGACCTCAATCTGGGACCTGATCCCCTCGATAATGATGATCTTCAAGCACTCAGTGCCGGTTTGGGTGATGACCTTTTGGATACCAATATGGACCTCACAGATGCCATTGGAGATGGTCTTGGTCTTGATATGTCAGATGCTCTTGGTGATGGATTCAGTACGGACGAGCAATTGATGTTAATGGATCTCTAGGTTGATCTCATCCATCGGCTTGCTGATCCGTGCATGCATATACATAATTCGCGCAAGCCAAGCTCAAATTGCCGCACGCACCTATAATGAGTTGAGCAATAATGTAACTAATAATACCACAAGTTTGGCTAAATGCAAACGATGAAATGAGCTTTTGTCAGCATCAGTTAGATGGTTTAGCTTGGAGCTCATTGTCATCAATTATATGCCGAATGATAGCTCCAACTAGTCGTATAGTAGTTGGTTTTCGGAACTCTGATTGGGGGCAAATTGGGCGATTTATAGAAGGCATGCGGTTGTGCACTTGCTTGTCTTACTAACCAGAAGAGGTAATGCGCCAATCCTTCCAATTATCTTAGCACAAACGTTACATCGCCATCCAATGTCCCGTTAAATAGAGCGATTTATATGGTCAGACAAAACCATAAAAAGCAAGACAAAAAAAGAAAGGATATCCAAAGCATTATCCCCTTGTATAACCTCTATAAACCTTGTAGATTATTGCTCAAAATGATCCAATTTTGTAGTTGTTTTTTTTTTGTGCGGGGGTATACGTCCTCGTCAATCTAATGCACGCAGGGCTGCTTCTGGTGCTTACAGCACTTACCCTCACATCGATCACACCTTCATCGCACCGTCTGTGGAACAGATCAATTCAGCTTCCCGACATCCCCTGTAAACGCTCACTTTTTTTTTGCACGACAACAGAATTTGAACAGGCCCATAGGAGGCAATATAATGGCCAAGCAGTTCAAGTCATAATAACCCTGGTATAATTGGAATCTATCTGCCAGTGTAACTTGAGTCCTTTTAGATATACTGACCTGTGGGGATGCTAAAGACTCTCAATAAACTGAGGCCCATTCTCCAGAACCCCATCCAGCGCTCATCCAATCCAGACGACTTCTTTATAGAGCTAACAGACCCCCACAAGACATATGCTCCTGGCGATACCGTTAGTGGATCAGTTGTGTTGGTGCTGACCAAGCCACAAAAGATAAGCACATTGTCTTGTGGAATACAAGGCTCTATTCATATCCGAAGCAGCTTAGCAAAAGCCAAGTCCGTCAAGCATGTACTGTTTGATGATTCGGTTTTGTTATGGGGCGAAGACCCTCCGTCTAAGTCCAGCTCGCTGAAGTCGAGGAGAAGCAGTTCCAGTACCAGTACTAGCACTTCGTCTATTGCTACTGATGAAGGCATAAGCACCAGTGTCGGTGCTAGTAATGGTAGTGGTACTATCTCTGGGTCTGGCTCTGGCACTACTAATGGTGTCATGGGTGCCAACTCCAGTAACAGCAGTGCCAGTGTCACTGCAATTTCAAATGGAGTTGTCAGTACTAGCAACGGTTCTGATAATATCGGTATTGGCACTGTCGATGGGTTCAATGGCAGCAATGGCGCCGAAGTGGCCAGCATTGTTAGTGGTGGTGAACAGCACAGAAGGGGTTTAAGTGAGGGTTTTCTGGAACCACTTCCTCGTGGAGAACATGTATTTGCATTTGAGTTTACTCTGCCCGTAAAGGGTTTGTTTAATAGCCTCGAATTTGAAAGAGGTTCTATTTCATATATTATTACTGCCGTCTATCAAAAGACTGGCATGTCGGTGACATCTGCCGCCCAAAAGGCGTTATCTGTGATTTGCCCTATTGATGTGGCTATGCTACCTGCTGCTAGAGTTTCAACTTTAAAAGTTGATGTTCACAAAAAGAGAAGAGGCCATGGTTCTATTTCTGTGGCTGTTAGCCTGCCTCGAAAGGGCTATTTACGAGGTGAGTCAGTACCTGTAAAGGTGTCAGTACAGCATATCAAGCATATTAAGAACCTTTCTGGGATAATAGCTACATTATCTAGAATAAGCATTGTTTCTACAGAAGGATCTGAGATTCAATCGTTTAGGAAGGATCTTGCTCAAACGATATCTCCATTGTATACTGATCCAGTGTCGTTCTTTTCTAGTGTCACAACAAATATCCGGATCCCCGCTGATACGTTTCCAACTACTAATGGACATTCAGATATCTCGTTTCAATATTGTATTGAGGTAGTGTTGGACTTGGCGGGAAAGTGGACCGATTTACCCATTGGTGACCCAATCACTACTTTAGACCCAGCGAAACTTGGTTATGTGGACACTGACAAGTTAAAAAGAGGTAGAGGCGTTGTGAGTCTATGGAATGAGATAATTATAGGTACTCATAGAGGCTCTGACGATGCATTCCGTAATAATGTACGCCAGAGCTCGCCACGAGAGGTTGATATATCAACTTTATCTTCAATATCTGCAGGCAATTCGAACATTGGATCAGATGTATCTCGAGAATCGACTAGGTCTTCGGTGCCAGTTGATGGTGTGGATGAACACCCTATAATTTCATACGAAGACCACGTTGCTGAAACTACAGCATCGTCTTTGGCATCATCGGATCCAGTCGCAGAGAAACAAGCTCTGAGACACATGGAAGAGGCCTTACTACCATCTAGTCCACAAACAGGGGACGGAGCATTATCCGCATCATTCTCAATGTTTAGTGTCGAAGATCAAGCCTCTGCTCCTCGATCAGCTTCGGCTCCTGATTATGCCGAGTCGAGTGGCACATCAGCTGCTAGTTTTGGCCCTGGACGGTCTGGAATTTCCGGTAATGGCCGTGGTAATGGTAATGGTAATGGACATGGTAATGGACATGGTAATGATGATGGTGCTGATCGTGGTCATGAAAATACTAGCGCTAGTATGGATTCAACTTCCCATGAAACTGACAAGCATGAAATGGAACGCAATCGTTTGCAACAGCTTTCAAGTATGCCACATGAGGAGTTTGTTCCAAGGTACGAACAGGTTGATAGCAGCATTGATGTGGTATCTCCATCTGCCCCTCCAGTCCCTGATACTTTGGTACCAACGTCACCTCAACTTTCTGTGAGTGCTTCTGCTCCTTCTGCTCCACATCCACCATCTGATGGTATCATTTCATTATCATCATCATCATCGGAAACTGAGCTTTCACCGTCTGCTCCTGACCTTGAACTATTGTCTCCTACAGAGGAGCACACATGACCATGCATTATGTACGACTTACGATTATTTATGTGTAGAATACATGTAACATGAAGACAGCACACATTTTTTAGTAACACAAAGAGGATATATTAGTTACATTTCTAACACCCAATCACCTTTTAATATTAACACAGACAAACTGCTCGTTTATCGAGTGGCGAAAGCCTTGGTGACAACCCGCTTAAGGTTGAGCTCAGCCTTTCGGAGCTCATCAGCAGTGCTCTCCTTGATCTCAAGAGCGGCAAGAGCCTCGGAAAGTGCAGTCTCAACTCGGTCCTTAGCACCTCGCTTCATCTTGGTAGCCACACCAGGGTCGGTGATGGAAGCCTCAATGGAGGAGACGTAAGACTCAAGGTGCTGCTTGGCCTCGTGACGCTTGGAGAAAGCCTCGTCAGCAGACTTGAAGTTCTCAGCATCGCTGATCATCTTCTCAATGTCCTCAGAGGACAACTTACCAACAGCGTTAGAGATGGTGATGTTGGCAGATCGGCCAGTGCTCTTCTCGAGGGCAGTAACCTTGAGGATACCGTTGGCATCGACCTCAAAGATGGCCTCAAGAACAGGCTCACCAGCCTTCATAGGTGGGATTCCCTTAAGGTCAAACTCTCCGAGAAGGGTGTTCTCAGCACAGTTGACTCGCTCTCCCTGGTAGACGGGGAACTGGACTGTGGTCTGGTGGTCATCAACAGTGGTGAAGGTTCGTCGCTTGATAGTAGGGACGGTGGTGTTTCGGGGAACAACAGGAGCGAAAACATTTCCCTCCATGGCAACACCAAGAGAAAGAGGAACAACGTCCAACAACAAAAGGTCCTGAGCCTCCTCAGAGGTAGCCTGTCCGGTCAAAATAGCACCCTGAACAGCGGCACCGTAAGCAACGGCCTCATCGGGGTTGATAGACTTCTCGAGCTGCTTACCATCGAAGTAGTCGGAAAGCAACTTCTGGACCTTGGGGATACGGGTAGAACCACCAACAAGGACAACCTCGTCGACCTTAGACTTGTCGAGACCAGAATCCTTAAGGACCTGGGCAACAGGGTCGAGAGTGCTCTTGAAGAGAGCGTCGTTAATGGACTCGAATCGAGCTCGAGTAATGTTGACAGAGAAGTCCTCACCCTGGTAAAGAGAGTCAATCTCAGCAGTGGTCTGGGTGACAGAAGACAGAGATCGCTTGGCTCGCTCAGCGGAAGTTCGCAATCGTCGAAGAGCTCGGGCATCGTCAGAGATATCGAGACCAGTCTTCTTCTTGAACTCAGACTTGAAGTGCTCAAGGAGGTTGGTGTCGAAATCCTGACCTCCGAGATGGGTGTCACCAGCAGTGGCCTTGACAGTGAAAACACCACCCTGAATGTGCAACAAGGAAACATCGAAAGTTCCTCCACCGAGATCGAAAATAAGAACATGCTTCTCCTCCTCGGTCTTACCAGCACCAAGACCGTAGGCAATGGCGGCGGCAGTAGGCTCGTTGATGATTCGCAGAACGTTAAGTCCGGAAATGGCACCAGCGTCCTTGGTGGCCTGTCGCTGAGAGTCGTTGAAGTAAGCAGGGACAGTGACAACGGCCTTCTCGACCTTCTTTCCAATCTTAGCCTCGGCAATCTCCTTCATCTTGGTCAAAACCATGGAAGAAATCTCCTGAGGAGAAAAGGTCTTTGTCTCACCAAGGTATGAAACCTCAATGAAGGGGTTACCGGCCTGGTCAATGACCTTGAAGGGCCAGCTCTTGATGTCCTTCTGGACACTCTCGTCAGCAAATCGTCGACCAATCAGTCGCTTAGCATCGAAGACAGTGTTTCTGGGGTTGAGAGCAGCCTGGTTCTTAGCAGCATCTCCAATCAATCGCTCGGTCTCGGAGAAGGCCACGAACGAGGGAGTAACTCGGTTTCCCTGCTCATTGGCAATGATCTCGACAGCAGAGTCGTAGGTAGCTACACAAGAGTAGGTGGTACCAAGATCAATACCAATAGCACCGGGGAAGGTTCCGTCTCCAGCAGTAGACACTTTTTGTTAGCCACTTCAAATTCACCACAAATTCGTCGCACCATGAGATCTGCCAATATTGACCAATGCCCAGCTGCGTAATTTACAATAAAACTCACTTTTTTTTTTATAAGGTGTAAAGAAGAAAGGAAAAAGCTTTCGGGCTGAAAATATACCTGCAGGAGGTGAAAAAAAATTGAAAATTTGTTTCTGTGGAAACTTCCCAGCCCTTGACTAGCCGTGCTTTCAGCCGTTCAATGCTCGAAACTAATCTGGCTGTCAACCCCCCACGATAAGATGAAGATGATTTATGCAATCCAAAATAATTTAAGAAATTCCTGAAAAACAAATCACTCATGAACCAGCACAATAAATAAAACTAATAGATTTGTCTGATAGGATCAGCTTCTTTTTTCCCTTGTTCTTTCAGTGGAACGGGTTATAATCAAGAGAAGTGATATGCTCCAATTCCCTCCTGAGGCCCATTGGAAGATCTCCGTAAAAAGGATCCATATCAGTCACACCACCTTGCTCATCGCTTTGATGAGTGTAACCAATTAGTCTATTATTAGCATCTCTGATAACGTCGTTGTGACCCTCATGGTAAATTCGGTCGTATAGTTCTTCATAACTCTCGTATATCATGTCATCGGCATCGAGTCCATCCGCATCTTCCTCGTCGAACCCATCTTCATCATAGTCATCATCGAATTCCTCCTCAAATAGGTCATCTTCATCTACTTCTTCTTCTTGATTATGACCATGAATGTCAATGTCACTATTGTAGTTGCCCATCGGTCCTCCCAGTGCATCTCCAAGCATAGCACGGATGAATTCCGGTGGCATATCTTCTTCACCCCATGAATCTGATTGCATCTGCGTAGCCAGTCGCTGAAATTGTCGCTGAAGTTCGGCATCATTTAAATTACTTGCAGGTGGACGTCTACCATTTGCAAGATTTGCTTGGGTCTGATGAGAAGGTACTCCAGACGTAGAACCGGCAGCTGGAGAATCATGGTGAGGACATTTCTGTTTGAACCCCGAATTTAGATGATACCGCAGAGATTCATCTCGCATCTTGTTCCATAACGGACTCGGTACAGAGTCCCAATCAAAAGTAGAAATTTTGCATCTCATATCAACAAAAATTAAATACCATAGATAGTTGCGTACCAGTATACTGAAATGGGTGCTTGTCTGATTATAACACAGGTCTTCAAGTGAAGGCAGCGTCTTGTGGGCATATCCATTACTCTGAGTGATAACATCGTATTTCAAGAAAAACTCCCCCATACCGAAATACAAGCATTTCAATGGCGTTAAATTCTTTGGATCTGACATTCGGCAGAAATCGACAAATAACTCGCTGGCACATCTTATGTGGTACAACACTCTCTTATCGTGGAACTCCCTGTCGCTAATTGATCTAAACAGTCCCTTAATTATGAATCGAATAGTGTCATTATTGCATAGAAAAGGCTGTCCAGTACTGGGCTTACCTTCCTCACGCTCACTAACACCAATGGATGCCATAGACCTCATGACTTCGATTGCTTTCAGTCGCTTTTGAATATCTTCATTATCAGCCATACTTTGTATGATCTCTAGCGGCCTGCTCGAAGAGAAAGCAGCATTGAAAACCACTGTCTTTACCTTGGCTCGCATGGTTGTGTTCCCCTCGTCATACAATGTCTCTAATGCATCTACCGGAAGGGTTATTGACCGATCAGTTGGCTTTTGTTTGGTCACATTATAGATTGACATAAATAGTGACCCGGCTATTAATGCCCCAGTCAGAGGAATAGCCACGAGCTCCATCCTGACTAGTGTTCGAAGGCCCAAAATCCAAATGCTGTGTGTCGATCACTGCTGTCAATTGACACAAGATTCCTCTCAAATTAACCAACAGAGCTAACAGCTTTATTCACGTCGTATCCAAACTTCGAAAGTCAATTATAATAAATGAAAACTTTCAGGTATAATGGCTCAATGGCCATGGCTTGGAATATATCGGTTGGAATATAAGGAATATCTGGCCAAGGGGTTTAGTAAGGGGATGTTCAGTGAGCAGGGCCAGATGTGGCTGCAGATGGAGGGTGGATCGATATACGCGGGGCTTCACAGATTGCATATGCCACTTACCATCCGCCAAATGACCCAAGCAGCAGCAGCACTCCAAGTGAAACTTCTTTCGGCTAAAGCCAAAGCTCCTACTCGAGGATCATCTTCAGCAGCAGGCTATGATCTGTACAGCAGTGAGGATACTGTAATCAAGGCTCGAGATCGAGCATTGGTCAAGACTGACATTGCAATTGCCGTTCCCATTGACACGTACGGTCGCGTCGCACCGCGAAGTGGGCTCGCCGTGAAAAATGGAATCAACACTGGTGCAGGAGTCATTGATGCTGATTACCGTGGAGAGGTTCGAGTTCTCCTGTTCAACCATTCAGATGTTGATTATCAGGTCAGTGCTGGTGATCGAATTGCTCAATTGGTTCTGGAGAAGATTGTCAACCCAGATGTAGCAGTGGTCGAGACGCTGGACGACACCGACCGAGGAAGTGGAGGTTTTGGAAGCACTGGAAAGAACTAAACAAACCATGTGAATCTGATACCTAGGGTATTATGGTATATATATATATATAATAGACTTTGATGAGGTCATGAATTGTCAAGAACGGACTTTATTGTGGGCGTTTAATGTTTTTTTTAAAATTAGCTTAGATTCAAGAGAATCCTCGAATTCCGCGAATTCAACTTCTACAAATGACAAAATGCCGAATTTGTCTCTACCAATGTCAATATCAATGTCAATGTCAATGTCAAAATGTCCAATCTATGCCAATAAGTTATATTTACATTTTATACAGTCTTTTGGGTATCTTTATCTTTACCAGACTCTGAGTTTTTGGCGGACTCAGAAGACTCAGTAGACTCAGTAGACTGGTTTGAATCAGGCTTTGACTTAGTCTCAGACTCAGTCTCAGGCACAGTTGAATCTTCTGAAGATCCCTCAACTGGCTTGGCCCCTTCAGCTGTTGTGTCTGCTTCAAGCTCAGGCTCATCCAAGTTAATAGTGTCTCGAACCTTTATTATATGACCAGATTCTTCTTCTTCAGTGTTCTCATCTTTGATTAACTCCTGTTGTTCCTTCAAGACCTCTAATCTCTGCTTATTAGTAGCAGAATCCGATGAAACCTCGAGCTCGGCCTCGTGGTATAGCTCTTCGGGAAGAGCACTCAATACTGCCTGGATTCCATCATAATAGGAATCAAGGCCATCAGGCTCTCCATAAGTATATGCACTACTTAGAATAAGCAAAGTGGACGGCACCTTCTGGTGCAACCTCAGCTCCAACCATGTTGCCAAGTCATCTCTCAGCTTACCAGGTGACACTCCAACAGTCTTGATACCCCGAGACGCACATGCACTCTGGAGTTCCAAAACTGAAAGCGACTCTATTCCCTCATAATCAATGGCTCTATCATCTCGCTTGATTTGTCGCATTCGATGTCTAATGCTGTATCGCAGCATGACATTGGTTCCGTAAGGGTGCAGATTGATATACTTGGCCATAGCCACCAATTGAGGTCGTGACAAGTTATCGAGCACCACATCATCCTTAAACAGTCTAGCAACAGTAATCAACAGTTCCCGAGATGGATTTGTTACACTAGACTTGACTTGCTTAAAGAAAGTAGCAAATTGATCCTTCTGCTCGGCGGTTGCGACTACTGGGAACACCATTCCACTCTCTGTCACAGTTAGACGCAGAAATTGTGATACGGAACCTCGAGTTTTTCCGAGCTTTTTAGATTTGGCCTCACGGTCCTTTCCAGACTCATAGGTGGAAGGCAAAAGATTAGGAAACAATCGAAGAGCAAAAGGCAACAGTAGCTCTGCGAATGGAATCAGCACAAACATAGCAAATGGCATCAGTCGAATAATATCCTGTACGGTTCGTCGCAATTGTCGGTTTTCTCGTCGAGTTAGCTCGTAACCGGCTACCATCTTGGCGAGAAGTTTAGTAGACACTCGGATCTCATATCCCAATAGCTTGGTACCGTCCCAGTAATGCTGGGCCTCGTGCTTGACTTTATCCCACAATGTCTTTTTTTCGTCTTTCTTCACCAATACTCCATCTTTAGACTCTTTGCTGTCCTTACTGGCCTTGGATCCCGAGGCATCTTTCTCTCGAATTTTCTCCGCCTTGACACTGTCGCTAGCTTCTTTGATAATTCCATGGACCTCTTCCTTGATGTCCTTGGACGACTTCGAAGACTTAGCACTGGCTTCTTTACCGGAATTGCTTTGTTGTCGTTCAGTGGCTGGACTGGTCTTTGTTGAATTCGATCGAATCAAGAATAATGGCTGGACATAGCCTGTCCCAATTGGTCGAAACGTCCGACTAGACAGGATACTGCCATGAGATAGTCTGGTGATTCCAGCACCACTGGTCCCATTGGATCCACTAAGCCCAGCTTGTTTTCCTATTGAACTACCAACGGACACTCTACTGGACATAGTTCGTCGCCAGATGGCTGGCACTCCTTCAACATGCCTGAATCCTATGGCCATAGGGCCCTTCTTTCCAAGCACCGCTCCTCTATACAACGTCATAGTAACCGGAAATAATCGTCAGACGTAAATTGCACTACTGACAACAAGAAATCCTGAGACAATCGCACACAGTTGGGGGATGGTCAAGAAGTTAACTTTGCCTCTGGGCTGAAAAGTCCGATATGCATCATCGGCTGGGGTAGGGGAGCTACGAATCTGTTCAAGTTGCGAACCGACGGGCCAAGGTTAACGTTGGGTTTGGGTGCTACCGGCTGTCAGGCATCGCTTGAGAAGAAAAATCATTTTGCTCCAGGGTACGGATCTGGGTACGGATCTGGGTACGGACAATTATTTTATGGCTGAAAATTTCAGTTTTTGATGTGCAAAATACTTGGACTTTCACTTGGAACTTTTGTTGAAAAGTGTATCAGATCGATTGCTTGGTTAATTTGACAATGGCCAAACGAAAGAGTGCTGCTTTTAGTGGTTCAAGTGCGGGAGAGCCCCCTAAAAAGAAAATCGTCACCTCGTTAGATGAGTTAGAAAGCGAGGATGATTTCAACGAAAGCGAAAACATCGAAAGTCAGGAAGAGGATGATCTCGAGATTGACAGTGATGAAGAAGTAGATAATGAAGATGATGATGACGAAGAAGACGACGAAGAAGACGACGAAGAAGACGAAGGTGAAAATAATGTTCCCAAGAGTAGATCGAACAAAAAAGCGCTTACTGCTCAGGACATCCAAGTAGCTCGCGAAACTTCCGAGTTGTTTAAATCCAACATTTTTAAACTACAAATTGACGAACTTTTATCAGAAGTCAAAGTCAAGGACAAGAGAATTGAGAGTCTTAATAGATTCTTGTTTCAATTGGAGAAGAATCTCCAGACGATAAAACCTGTGCAAGAGATTCCTTTGGCCAAGGCAGAAGCTTTAATTAAGAAAGCTGGTCTGGAAATTCCATTTCCTGATCCCAAGCCTGCTAAGGATATCAGATACAAGTTTTCTATTGAAAAACCAACCGAAATAAACATTGTTGGTAGCTATGCTCTCAAAACTGTTTGTCGGCAGCCTGAGGGCATCTCGGTGGATATGCTTGTGAGCATGCCAAAGTCCATGTTTCAGGATAAGGACTATGTTAATTACAGATATTTTCACAAGCGAGCGTTTTACGTTGCTTACATCGCATCTTTATTATCTGAAAGTGAGCTTCCGGTCAAAATAAGTTATTCGTGCCTAAACGGTGATCCCTTACGGCCGATTGTGCAGCTTGAGCTGACTGAATCCAAGCTCTCGACATTTTCTGTCAATGTTATAGTTGGATCTGAGATTGACGTCTTTGAGAGTCGCAAATTGGGTGTTGATAGAAATTGTGTGCGATTACAAGACACAGAAGACCAAGTTCCTACTCCTCTTTACAACTCATCTTTGTTGTCGGATTTAACTTATCGATCTTATCTTGAGTATCTGTTTGCAGCACGAGACCAGTGTGCTGCTTTTGAGGATGCTTGCAAGTTAGGAAGGTTGTGGCTTCGTCAAAGAGGCATTAATTCGTCTCCTGGTTCAGGTGGTTTTGGCCACTTTGAATGGGCAATGCTTATGGCTTCGCTGTTACAAGGTGGTGGATCTAATTCTGGTAATCGAGTTCTTTTATCCGGTTATAGCAGTTACCAAATGTTTAAGGGAACTCTCGCATTCCTTGCTAAACATTCGCTGTCTAAGCGGGCCCTTATTTTCTCTGTAAAGAGCCGTTCGACCAAGCTTGAGTCGGTAGACTCGACTCTGCCGGTTCTGAGAAATGGAGATGTCGGACACAATGTTCTATGGAAAATGTCTGCATGGAGTTACAAGTTACTTTGCCACGAGGCATCAGTTTCAGGAGATCTTCTGTCTGATGTGGTCAAAGATCGTTTCAGTGCCATTTTCTTGCACAATCTTACCACTCCTCAACTTCGGTATGACAGTGTATTCCGAGTGACTTTCCCATCCAACGATTCGATTCCTATTTCTTCGGTCGACAAGGTTTTGTACCGTTCCAATTATCACTACTACTCTGAGAAATTGTATCGTCTTCTCTCTCGTGGTCTGGATAACAGATGCCATCAAATTGCTTTGTTTTCAAATTCTGCAGTGCGGTCTTGGTCTCTTAATAAACGCAAAGGTCCTTCCGAAGGATCTTCTATTGTTGTGGGATTAATTCTCGATGGTGCTGAATCTGAAAGACTCGTCACCCATGGTCCACCTTCAAGTGATTCTGTGGCTACTGAAAAGTTCAGATCTTTCTGGGGACGTAAAAGTGAATTACGACGTTTCCAGGATGGTACTATCACCGAATCTGTGGTGTGGAAGAACCACCCTACTAAGCCGGTTACAGATACTATTGTAAAATATCTTCTAGGCCTTCATTTCCTAGGGTCAAGTGTCGAATTTTCAGACAGCAAGCTTCTTTCTTACATTCCTCTTCAGGAAGGCGTCCCAGGAACAAACGAAAGATCAATCACCTCTACTCAATTGTTCCAAATCAAATACTCGTCGTTTCAGAAAGCCGCTGTTATGTTGCAGGGACTCGAAGAGCTTCCCCTACGGGTTCGGTCTGTTTCCCCAGCGTCTTCTTCTTTGAGATTCACGAGCGTATATGAGCCATGCCCTCATGACTATTTTACAGATGATGCTGTCAGTCTTGGTATAATTGAGTTTGAATCTTCTAGTCGATGGCCCGATAACTTGGGTGCTGTTGAAAAGACAAAAACCGCATTCCTATTGAAGATATCTGACGAGATTAAGAGAGTAGCTCGCAAGTATTCTGCCTTTGTTGGAACTGAGTCCAATGTTATCACTGGCATTGATGAAGTTGGGTTTTTGCGTTTACTCACTCCTGAAGGATTTTCTTTCAAGCTCCGAGTCAAAACTGAACGTGATGAGTTGTTGTATGGTCGACTTGGCAACGACGAAGCTCTAACTCTCTACAAACGATTGTATACTGATATCGTCTCTCATAATCGAGTCATTCATACCATGAGTTTGAGATATCCTTATTACAGCTCAACTGTGAGACTCGTGAAGTTTTGGTTACAGTCCCATATGCTAGCGAGTCGTATCAGTGAAGAGATCATAGAACTGATTGCTCTTCAACCTTTCTTGGATTCTTCTCCTTATGTTCCTCCCTGCAGTCCTGTAGCTGGTTTCTATCGTGTGCTAGATTTCGTGGCACATTGGGATTGGAGAGACCAACCACTTGTTCTCGATGTGGAGAAAGCTTCTGACTCAAGTAAAGACGAGGTTGTTTCTAATACTCTTTCTCTCATTGAGGGAACTACTATGAACCTGGGTCTTTACCAGAAGATCAATGATGCATTTGCCCAACAGAGAGCGCGTGATCCTCAACTCACTCATGCCCCATTGTTCATTGGTACAAAGCATGATGTTACCGGTACTGGGTGGACACAGCTTGTTCCGAAATCTGATATTGGTGTTCTTGTTTTTTCAAGGCTCACTGCATTGTCACGAGCAGTCGACCATATGCTTGCCGGCGGTGTTGTCGATACCAGTCTGATGTTTTCGCCTTCTTTAGCAGAGTTTGACCTCGTTATCCGGTTGAAAAATCCATCTGCTAATTCTAAAATCACTACTGGCTATAAAAACTTGGAAATTGCAAAACCAATATTGGACAAAGATGAACTTAAGGATGTTTCAGTTAATGTTGGAGTTGAATTCTTTAGAGACCTATCAAAGTACTATGGTGATTGCCTTATTCTATTCTATACTGGATCTCCTGACGATAGAAGACACTCCAATCAGGTTATTGCTGGAGTGTGGAAGCAAGACATTTCCGAGCCAAGAAAATTCAAAGTCAATTTAGATTTCTCCACAAAGCCAGTTGGAAAAGACATGGTCCAGTTGAACAAAGCTGCTATTGTCGACGAAATCAAGCGCTTGGGAGGTAACATGATTGAGAAGATTGATCTCATGAACTGATTTGTAATATAGTGCATTTTTAAAATATTTATTTTTGTAATGTTAATGATTCTCGAGAATGTCTCTTATTGGTCGTGGCATAGGATATGTTGGTCCTCCTGTTAACAAATGACGCATCTTGACTTCGTTATCAAGCCTGCATTGTATGGCTTGCTGGACAGACATGCTCGTTGTATAACAATAGTTCTCAAACTTGCATTGATGAGATGAGCAATTTGGTGAATAAGGTGACCTCCTGTATGCATTGTTAAGGTATTTTGTAGCCATGTTTTCTTCTACCTTCAGACTCTGGGAAACTCCGTGCCAGAACCTTGCATTCAATGGCATATCAAATGGCCAATCCGAATTATATTCCATTCTAGGAGAATACTGCTCTATCCATTCTGGTGAGCAGCCATCACTGAACGTATTATTTAGTTGCGTGTAGACAGTAATTGAGTCCATTATTTCAAAGGATCCTGTGTCCACCTCATAATATCTCCAACTTGGATTGAAATTTGACAGCGGTGTAACTGATGGTCCAATCCATGCAACATTAATCGCATTTTCTATTGTTTTGCGGGTTGCATTATTAGAATAGACTACCGTGAATTCATCCTGGTGGGTATGACCGAAAAACAAGCCTGCTATGGTGTTGGGCGAAAACCGTTCAATAATGGTATACAGTGCTTGAGATGGTCCCGGTAAAGCTTCATCTACTAGACCACCGGGTGGAATATGTGCTATTATCCATGCTCTTTGTGAATTCGATTCGCTTTCAAGTAACTCTTCGGCTAGGAATTTCAAGGAGTCTGATGTATCAGGATCCTCTGTATTCCAGTAATTATAGAAATTCCAACGGTACCAAAAATTGGAGTTCAAAGCAATAATTTTCAGCCCATATTCACTCTTTATGGAATAGCCTCCGTAATTTAATTTTACTTGACGAGCTGTCTTAGAATCAACCCAGTTGAAGCCTGTCCAAAGCTTCGCCATAAGCTCAGTATTGAAACTAAAAAGCTCAGCAAATCCTGAAGACTTTTGAGCCACCTGGCTGAATGGATAGCTATCATGGTTTCCCATTACAGCGTATACTGGTGTGTTATTGAGGAAGTTCTTTAGCATCATCATGACTTGTTCCTCCTCTGATATGCTTTGCTGGTAAGATATCCAAAGTGGATTATGATCAACCATATCTCCTGTAAATATTGCAAAATCATGGGTGATATCATTAGACTCTGAATAATGTAAAATGTTAGAAAGGATGCTCTCTATTAAAGTTCTCGGTGAATCACAATTGTAGTGGCCGAATTTTGGGGCTGGCATGCTAGATTGCGATAGATCAATGATCGAATCCGGGGTGCAGCACATCATCCCCATACAGTTTGCTTCAGCTCCTTCTGAATAATCTTGAGAGAGGTGTATATCTGAAAGATGAAGCACTCTTAATGTCTCTCCGGACCTTTTGAACTCAACCGCTTCAGGCTTTGGGGGCCACCACGCGGACATATCGGTGTCTGGTACTTGAGGAGTATTACATAGCCCTTGCAATATATAGTGGCAGAAGTGCTCGCCATCTAAACCACCAACGTCCATGAGTGTTAAAACGTTAATAAGGTCTAGAATAAATGAGCTGTGTCGAGCTTTTGACGCAGATGTATAAAATGTTAAATCACAAGACTTGGTAGATGCAAAAGCTTCAAATGAACAGAGCCCCGTAAGCAGCGAAGGTATTGAGTCAGGCGACTTTACTGCCAACTCTTGAACTATTTTAAGTCCTCTTTTGCACGATCTACAATAATCATTCTCATCGCTGGAATCTTTGACGAGGTGATGCAAGATTGATATTGCAGAATCAACCTCATGCGAGTGAAAGCCTATGCCGTTCCCGGATCCTATAAAACTGAAAAGGAATATAATAGTCCAAATTATAATAATACGAGTCCAAAACATATGAAACTAGCTTTGCCTAGACCTGTTTACTAGTATTGAAATGTTATTAGCATTATTTCCCTAATTTGTATAAGTATGTCATGCGACTGTATATGTATAATTTTTATCCAAGATGCATTGATTGCGATTAAATATCTATCAAGCGTAGCAATAATAATAAAATAATATGAACTCAAAAGGCATTTTTATTTTACAATGTCCAGATTAGAAGGTAGTCTTTCTTCCTTGGAATCCAGAACCGCCTCGGTTACCGCCAAAGCTGTTACCACCGAAGCCACCTCGAGAGCCACCAAAACCACCTCGAGGACCACCGAAGCCACCTCGAGATCCACCACGTCCTCCACCTCGGGAGAAACCACCACGTCCACCTCGGGGAGCACCACCTCGTGGAGCAGAGTTATCTCGGGGAGTGGAGAAGTCCAATCGAATGGGTCTGCCAGCGTAATCAGTTCCCTGCAAGTTATCCAAAGCAGCTTGAGCCTCCTCAATGGAACCAAACTGGACGTAACCGAAACCCTTGGGCTGCTCAGTCTCAGGGTGAGTGGGCAATCTAACAGAGATCACACTTCCGTGGTTAGCAAAAAGCTCGAAGATCTCATCACGGTCAGCGTTGAAGGAAAGGTTTCCAACGAACAAAGTGTCTGATGCGGGAGAAGCCTGATCTCCAAATCGAGAAGCTCGCTCAGTAGCTCGGGCATTACCCTGGGGTCTAGAAGTAGACATGTCAAGGTTGATAGGTCGGCTATCAATCTCACGGCCCTGGTTAGCATCAATAGCCTTCTGGGCAAGCTCAGCACTGACAAAATCGACGTAACCGTAACCTCGGCTTCGTCCAGTGTCTCTTTCAGTCAATACTCGAGCACTGACATATCCCTCATTGCTCTCAAACTCACGTCCAAGCCACTCATCGTCGACATTCCAAGAAAGACGTCCAACAAACACAGTAGCGGGCTCGCTTGAGTCGCTTGATTCGGCCTCGACCTTTTGCTTCTTCACGGGAGTGGACTCCTCATCATCAGCTTTTCGCTTAGATGAGCTATCCTCAGACTCCTCAGAGTCGTCGGAGTCGTCAGAGTCGTCAGAATCAGCCTTCTTGGTCTCCTTCTTGGGCTCAGCCTTCTCCTCATCATCAGAATCAGAGTCAGAGTCAGAATCGGAGTCAGAATCGGAGTCAGAGTCGGAATCAGCCTTCTTGGCCTCCTCCTTCTTCTCCTCCTCTTCATCGGAATCAGAGTCAGAGTCAGAATCATCAGAGCTGGAATCAGAATCATCCTTCTTGGTCTCTTTCTTCACAACCTTGGACTCCTGAGCACCCTCAACAGTGTCAGAATCAGAGTCAGAGCTGGAATCAGAATCAGAATCAGAATCGGACTCAGACTCAGACTCAGACTCAGACTCGGATTCCTCCTTCTTAGATTTCTTGGATTTTTTAGACTCCTTCTTGGCATCTTCAACCAAAGCAGCAGACTTCTTAGCAACCTTCTTCTCAGTGGTCTTCTCAACCTTAGCACCCTTGCTCTTGGCCTTCAATATAGAACCCTTGGGCTCTGTGGATTTAACTTTTGTAGACTTTGCCATTTTTTTTTTTATAGTAGTAAGAAGCAGAAAGTTCTACTTCCTTGAGCGTGTGATATAAAAAAAAATATTCGAGGGTAAGGCAAAACAAATCTTCCAAGAAAAAGAAATCCTGCAGATATGGTGCATAATCAAGGTAAGGGCAGCGGGCGGTTGGTCTGTGAGTATCGGTTACGATAAGCAGTTGTTAAAATTGTTAAATAAAATACTTATAAATTAATACTATACTATAAAATAAGCCTTAGTTACGGTTAAGCCGTAAATGCAATAATCAAGACGCCGCCAAAAGTCGTCTTTTTGCAAAGAGATGAGAGTTATAAATAAATAGTCGGGCGATTTAGAGGGCATCACCCTCCAACGATGGAGTGTCACTCGCACGACGATTAACGGGTAGTGTTGCATATGGGTGTATTTGAGAGCTCATACTTCGTTTCGTGTGAACACTCTGTAAACGTCTGCGTACACTGATTATGAATTTCTCGACAATCTGGCGGTCGTCATCATCCAATACATCCTCTTGGCCATCAGAGTCGGATGACTCCAACAGCGCTTCCAGCATCCACACTGAGGTTCCGTAAGAGAGCTCGCACCCTTCCAGATCCTCTTCCACCTGCTCATTGACAGCAGCAGCTCTAGCCATTTCAAGTGCTCGGTCAAAGACTAACTTCTCAGCAGTAATGGCTGGTTTTCTCCCTGCACCAAACGGTGAAACAGACTGGTTGGAATCTCTCAGCATCCTTGCACATTTGAATGCGCACGATTCGGAAAAGTCCGCCTTCTCCAACGACTCGTTATACTTTTCTCGAATCCATTGAACAATATCATTCAGCTGAGTTGATGCAGCAGTTGAGCTCGTCCACCAGTTGTCCACCATTTTAATAGCCTTTGACAACAGCGATAGTGTTTTAATGTAAAGCACCAACGCTTCTTGAGATACTTCGATGGCTATCCGAGGGTTTAGGCCATCATCACCACCGAACTCTGGTTCCTCGTTACCACGGTACCTGCCGCGGGCAGGTCGAGGAAGAAGTTGCGAGTACTTGACTTCAGCAAACAGGTTGATAACCTTGGCCTTGGTTGCAAGGTCTTCGAGTTGCTGAATAAGCATTCGCTCATCAGGTTCGATGGAACTCGGCAGGGCACGTTGCTGCGAGAATTGGGGAGGCGAAACCGAAGTTGTGCTTCCGTATCCGTCAACGCGGGTTCCAAACAGACGAGCCGAAGCCATAGTCAGAGCTCTAGAGAGAGCATTGGTTGGAGAGGTTCCATAGCCAATAGATAACCGTCTCTCCTTCTGCAATGAATTCTGAGCTATTGCCCTAATGGGAGAAACTGGCTTGTTGATAGCATCAGCAAGAGCGTTAACCTCGACAGCGCGTTTCTCAACAACCACATACTCATGTTCCACCGATCTGTCTTCAGAGCCTGCTCTGACAGAAGTAGCTGTCTTTACAACTACAGCTTGCGTTGGAGCTCCAGGAATATGGAGCCACAGTGACGAGTGAGGTGAAGGAGAAGTCGTCGTCGAGGTAGGAGTATCGTTGTTGTTGATGCGCCGAAAATCCCTATCCATCGCAGGGGGGGAAACAGAAACTGTCTTCTGTTGTTGAGGTATGTTGGTGATGACAGATACTGTTCTCTCTACAGGGTCTTCTATAATGACCCGTGCAGTAGCCGACGTCAGCGATGGGGACTCGGGAGAAGACGAGGAGGAAGAAGAAGCCGATGATGTGAGAGCCGCCGGAGAAGTAGACACATTATTGTTGCTGTCTCCCACAGAGCTGGGCTGGATGTATTCGCTAATAAATAGATTTTCGTTAAGCTTCGATTGATCCAATGGCTTGTGAAGTCCCTGGGTATGGCTATCGTCGTTTCCAGCGATTTTAAGCACTGGACTATCGAAGAACTCCTCAAAACCAATCCGATTTGTAGGAGCCTGCTTTAACAATGAGCATATGAGCTTGCGGATGTCCTCAGAACAAGGACTGTTGTCAGGGAACCGGATAACGTCTTGGTGACGCTGGATCTTCTTGAGGAGCTCGACATGGTTATTGGCTTGGAAAGGGGGCTTTCCAACCACCATCTCATAAATCACAGCACCCACGGACCACAAATCAGCCTTGGCATTGTACTTTTGTCCACTGAGGATTTCTGGTGCCATGTATAATGGAGATCCACAAAGTGTGTCAGCCATGGATGTGTTCGGAAGGAAACGAGCAAACCCGAAATCTGCAAGCTTCAAGACAGGAAGCTCCCAGTGACCTGCATAACCCAGATCCAGAGCCTCGTGCTGGGACTTCTTTGGAGGGCACAGCAACAGGTTTTGTGGTTTGATATCCCTATGGACAAGATTCTTCTCTCTTAGAAACTGTAATGCACTAGCGAGCTGACTCAAGAAATGACGAGTAAGATCCTCGTGAAGTCCTCGATGCGATGGTGGCGGGTATCGTTCAAATAAGGAAGCCACCAAAGGCAAAGAATTCATCAGCTTGTCCCGGTTCCGAATGAAATACGATAGATCACCGAGGGAGCAGTACTCCATAACCAGGTAGAAGTACCTATCGCTGCGCAGATAGTCGAGCAACCCGACAACATGAGGATGGTGAAGCTTCTTAAGAATGCTGATCTCTGATTCCATGTTGTCTAGTAGCTTCTTGGACAGGCTCTTACGAGACACTGCTTTGATGGCCACGCCTGTGGACGATGATTCATGATGACCCTTATATACGACCGCAAAGCTACCCCGGCCAATCTCAGTGCCGATCTTGTATCCACTGAGAGTGTGGCCGTCAGGTGGACTGTTAGCATTTGACATCTAGACAAACAATAACAACGACAACCTAGCGGTGATCCACCACCACCTTGACGATATGAGAGGATCCAGCTATGACTGGTTGTGTAGGTAGGGGGATGATGAGACAGTGACGAGGGCTGGGTATAAATTAATTATTAGGAACAAAAAAATATAGACAACCGATAAGGACTGATGCCACTCTGGAAATGTAGATAGCTGACAAGCTATACACGGCCAACTAATCGGTTATTAGCGATCAATATTGAAATCGCACAAAAGATTCATCCACCTTACGGGTTTTACACGTTAGTGGTAGGAAGACACAACTGATGCTACTGATAATGGGCTTCCTATCGATTGGGGTACGGGCAAAGGTAGGGACTGCCCAGTTTAGGACAATGGCCGGTCCAGTGACCAGACGTAGGCTGGAGCTATGTAGGCGGCGGGGAGGCCTAACTTGGATTAAAAGGCGGCCCAAACGGGTAGCGATGATGACGCATGACGAGAGATTGCGCGACGAACATATCAGCTTGGTCATGGTTCACGCTTGGTAATATTGATTGAAATGACGCCTAATTGTGAAGATTTATAACTATACATAGTGATGAGTTCGTATTTACGGTTTGGCAAGCCCGATTCGTCCCGATACCGACGTGGACCGCGGTTCTCCCGGATGGTATGGGTGCATCTATCTATGATTACGGAAATGTACTAACGGTTGGGCATCGGGTCACGCAGCTTCTAGCTTAAGTGGGCTGATATCGTGCAGCTCCTACTATTAGGCAGGCAGGGCTAACAGCATGACTCAAAGAGTATATCGTAAAGCAGCAGCATAACTACAGTCCAGTTGTTACGAGCTATTGGAGTATAAAAGAATGTACTGGAATCTGATTACCATATTAAAATAGTATTATCATTTAAAGGCTGTCGCAATTTTACGGCCAAATGGGTTTGGTCAGATAAACGACGTTAACCTTATGCCCTACGGTGTGTTAATTGCTACACAACCGCTATAAGTAGGTTAGCTGCAAGCAATGCATAGTATGGGGTCGTTAGTGTACCCCAGTTTGTAGTAACTGTAAGCTAAATAATTGCTGGACAGGTCTGAGTTAGGATAGGTTGTCTTAATGCGTCAAAAACGAAGATGAGGTTCTGTTATGCTTAATGAACAAAGGCTTAACAAGGCTGATAAATATTGCTTGTCAATGGTTTGGGTCGAGTAGAGAGTATCCAATTTGATTTGGTTGATGGGGTTGATTCGGTGTTCAGATATTATCAGCTCTTATATCCCAACCAGTTGCTTGTTGGGATATGCTAGTTTCAGTAGCTAGTATGCTTTGCAACTACCAGTTGGGGTAACAGCAGCTATGTTACAAAGCTAATTATCCTAACTGCTTTGAGAATGGTATCTTATCTAAACAGGTTGGGGTTTTATCCAAGCCTGGTCAAATTGACGTGCAGTTAAATTGAATAATATATTGTTGCTGTTACTATGGTTACTGGGTGGTGTTTTGTCGTATGTTTACGGATAATGCCAATTTTTAAAGAAGACTGGTGACGAATAATGACGACTATTCTGTGCGACTGACAATTCTCACTTGATTGTCTAGTCATTGTCTATTTTAATTACTTTATTCTGATTAATTTTGCAAGTTGTATTCTCTCTCGTATCAATTTAACATCTCGTGTAATACCGCAATACAGCGTGGGAGTCGGTACGGGTATCACGGTATAAACTAGACTGTTTCAAACAATTATATTTTCTTTAGGTTATTAACTGTGTTTGGGAACTTTTAGTCTATCAATAAACACTTCAGTTTGATAATCCTATTCACTGCATGTCGCATGCAGATACCAAGCGCGACCCACAAGCCAACCCCCTGCCGACGTCGATCCCCCTTCACTGAGTGGGTCTCCCCAGCATAAATAATATATCATGGGGCGAAAACAAAACAACAAGAGAATTTAATGAAATTCAATTTTTGATATTGATCTGATCAGTCGCGGTCTAGCAGTACATCCCAAATCGTTCATACCAATCGATCCAGATCGTTAATGCACATCAAAGCTGCACCCTGCATGATGGTTTTTGGGAAATGATCGACAGGTACTTTTCCTGGACGAAACATCTGTAACTGTCTATCCATTAACTCAAATTAGAAACTCATGTCCAACAAGATGTAACTACATGTATTCAATCACATTATAAACCGTTCAAAAACCATCATAAAGTACATAATTTTAAGTTCTCTTTTTAGATCGAGTGCTCTTTGCTCTAGGCAGTTTTTTTGCAGGAGTCTCATCGTGGCTCGGCTGCTGATCGCTATCGGTACCACTTCTCGCATGAATCCGGAGATGCTGGGTCAGATTATCCGATCGTGAGAATCGTTTGCTGCATGCCGTACACTCGAATGGTCGGTCGTGAGTATGAAGTGATCGATAATGGCGCTTCAAATGCTCTTGTCGTCGGAATTGCCTATTGCATTTGTCGCAGACAAACTTCTTTTCCGAGTCTAAGATCAGCGATGGCATTCGACCCCGGCCTCTGCCAACTTTTCGAGGAGGCTCTTTTACACTGTCAGTGTGAGGAGAAGTCACCCTGCAATGTTCATGATCATGATCATGTATGTGTTTATGATCATCTTCATCTTCATCTTCATCTTCATTGTCAAGATCTTCTTCTAATTCTTCTTCTTGTTCCTCATCTTCTTCCTCTTCCTGCTCTTTAGTATCTGATTCGGGAGATGCGTCTCCATCCTCGTCTACCGTATCATCTGAGTCATTTGAGCTCGCTTCAATTATAGAGTTGGCTTCAGCTGTGATCTTAATATCTTTCAAAGTCGCAACAGTAGTTGTAACCACAAGAGACTTAGATCGCAGTGGCACAACCAGCTCCTTGTGTGATTTTTGACGCTTGATTACATGATCACTGGATTTGGCACGACGCTTTCTGGGTTGCTTAACAGGGTTAGCAATCACGGGCTGTTGGAACTCCAGCATGATTGTGTTCGTAGTTGCTGCTGTTGTATTATCTGAGTGAGTTTCCAAGTGACCTTGATCCAAGTGGTGTTGTTCCAAATGGTGGCTCAAATGGTGCTCCGAGTGGTGCTCTAGATTATCTGCCAAATGGGAATCACAAGACACTGCTCGGATGGGTGACGAGTTCACTGAAGAAATGTAATCATCGGAAGTATGATATCCCGACATAGGCCCTTGCAGTGCAAGAGCTTTTGGATCACAGAATGAGGGCTCAGACTCCTCCATGAATGCACCTAGTAAAGATCCAGAACTAGTTGAATCATCTCGATCATATATCATGTTCTGAGGCATCAAGGTGTAATTAGACTCGTCCGGAACTGACCCATCCTGATGGGTAGCACCGGAAACAGAGTGTGGGAATGCCGCCAGCGGATCTTGATGATAATGAATGGGAGAATCGGAAAAATCGATTCCAAGTCCAACATGAGTTGATTGTCCCTGCTGGACATAGTAATTAACAACCCCTGAAGGTACAGCTGTTGGTGCTGAATTGATATTATGAGACGATCCATTGCCCATAGGTGGAGCATAACTGTATGAGGGTGTGACTGGTGAAGCAGTTGCAGGGGATAGCGAATCTTCTTCCATTGATGAGGGCTGGAGCAATGGGGGAGACATCAATGGATCATCTCGAAGATGATATCCTCCATTATGGTCCTCATAATCGATACCATCGTTGTGGCCTCCAAGAACCAATTGTCTAGAGTTGTGGAAATTCCACGATGCCATTGTCATCATCTCATCTTGTTTCATATTATGATAGACTACCCCGTCATGCTGGTAGATAGCGGGGTGCTGAGGCAATATGTTGACAGTCAACATCTGCTGTGGATGAGCCATTGCGATCCGACAAATAAAATAAAATAACTTAAAACTGAAACAGGATAATGAAATAAAAAAAACCAAAATGCAAATAAAAGAGTGTAAGGGAGTAGGCGAAAACAAAGTCAAAGAGGCGCGATCACGAAATTGTTAGCAAAATAATTTTTGCGACAATCCTTTTGGAACTAACTTGACTAATGGAAAACAGCCTAGTCACACAGGTTTGTTAATAAACAACAAAGTTTTTTCTTTTCAAAGACAGGACTCGACGGTTCTAACGCCAGGTAAAGGAACATTGGTAGAGCCGATATCGACTCTATATATACATGTTGAGATTGAACTAAGATTGGGTGTGCGTAGATAACACAAGCTCCAGGGAGCAGCCTACATGTCGCAGTGTTAGGCTAAAGTTTATGCAGATCAGGAGGTGCATGAAGATTTGCGGAAAGGTGCGAGCTACCAGGGCACGGGGAAGCTAATGCAGTGTATAGATCCTCGTACAGTAAGGATGTGCCGACTAGCGATCGACGGGAGAAAAAGTAAAGCCAACGGCTATGCGTCTACCGTCAATACGGCACAAAAAGCAATGGCCACGTTGTGGGAGGAGGTTTTAGAGTTTTATGAGTACTGGACTCTCCAGATAAGCGCTGCTAGATAGACCCGCCGAAAAAGCAAAAGTGTGACAAAAATAGCTGACTACCGGAACATGAAACATGAGATCCTTCGATGCCATCTACTAGATCGAACTAGGCTAGAACTATATCGAACAATTGAACTAATACCTGGGATGACTCTTCTTTTTAGTCTTTCTGATCGCTACCGCGGTAACTGAATCGACTAGTTTTGATTGATATCAATTGAACAAGTTTTACTTTATCGTCTCGGCGGTGCGATAATGTAGCAGAGCCCAAGGGCCATTATTGGCACCGGTACAGTCATGCAGCGATGCAACCAGCCAGCCCAACACACCAATGGATGGCGATCCTGGCACGTCGGGACACAACCGAACCTCCAACGCCGTGTGGGTAGCACAGAATACGACTAGTTCAACAGTAGGACCCCTGAATTCTCAATTGGGCGATGAGTGAAATTTTCTTGCAGCCAAAATGCAGCCGTTAACTATCCTATGCACTAAGATCGAGGCAACAGATTTTTGCGTAACTCATAATCAGGGTTTCGAAAATTTACTGCGACCGGAGGTAAAATTTACCATTAGTTAATCAATTGAGATCCCAGCAAAACAATTCCTAGTAAATCTGAAACCAATGAGCCAGTCACCCCAATGGCCTCGGAACAAGGTTCCATGATCTCCGGATATTCCTCCCCCATCAAGCGGAACAACAACGTGGATCATAACAAGAAATTTTCATCAGTAGTTGCTCCACTTCTGTTTTACCTCCTACGTAACGCGCTCCAGCCACTGTGGTTTCACCGTTTAGGATAGTTGCACCAAACAGTGTTGTGGTGGTCGTTTCATGACCTTGCCCTTGCCCTTGCTGCAGTGCCGATCAACGGCCACAGAACTCAGATCGTGCAAAAAGATGGACGTTGGACCACATAGTACATTGCGGACAAATACTACATCGATGCAGATTTTTGAACGGGACGATGATGCGATTGACAGCCGCTGGTCATGCCGTTTCAGCTGCTTCTAAAACATTGCACTGCCTATCAATTGCGCGCTTAGCACCGTAAGCACTAACCACCCCAAATCCACTCACCTTACCGTAATGGGGCCGTTGAACCCGAATGCAGACAATTGCATGATGCAGACGCTATGCCACTCTACAGTTCCAAACGTCATAATGGTCGCTAATGGAAATTCCAGAATGTCTCAGCCAACAGAAAATATATTATTACTATGCAGTAGCAACCGACATTTGAGTCGGTGTGTATATGTGTCTCTTTTTATCTATGTGGGCAAGCGGTCTAGAGTTGATGGCATGGGTGGATGTACCGTCCATTCAATAACTGGCGACCGGGGGGACCAACGCGCAGCACTGTTAGCCCTGCCACGATGGACAACCAGATGGCACGATCGCAATGGGACTCCCAAAAATTCCTGCATCAGCAGGTAGCAGCTTCTAACCAGGTAGTCGACCAGGTTACTGCTGTAGCAAGCTGCACGCACCACAAAAAATACTGCCAATCCTTAAGGAAGATGAACATAAGGTGGCCATACGGCATCACCAATGTCTATCAGTGGCTGCGCTCCGCTCGACCCTTCGCAACGGGATCCCCGCATATGTAGTCGGCCAAAAGTGCTCGAGACCTTGGAGTGTATTTTTGCATGAGACTGTAGTAATGTTTTGACAACTGCGCAGTTATCGTATCTGACATTCTACCAGCACCCGCTATTCAGCAATTCAGTGATAAAGATATGAGGTAGAAAGAGAGTATCCATTTGACAATAACTTTAGCTGAAATGACGAACTAATGTACTATTAAATATACAGACTAATTGCAAATAAATAAAACGCGGTTGTCACTAGCCGATAATCTCTACCACCTAAAGGAAGAAAAAAATTGTTCGGGTACGGAACTACTGTGCAACGCCGGCTTGGTTGTGGTTGTCGCCTTAGTGGTCGTCTGGCTATCATATGCTTCAGAGTAGTTGCTTTTTTTCTACGGCTTGGTGGTTCCCCACTCCAAATATAAACATTGGCTGACCACCAAGTTGCAGCTAGCGGCACGCAGGGAGAGATCGGCGTATGTCAGTATATCTGTACAGCTCTGCGCATGACGCACAAATCCCACATCATTAACCAATGCGGTAACACCAAATCGGGCTACATGGTCTGGTTTTGGAAATGGCTCAACTGGAGTGTAGCATCATGGGCTGCCGCTCAGTTTCAGGTTCAACACAACCACCGGCCGAGCTCAGGTGAAACATTCTACAGGGCCATCTATCCAGATCTAGATAATTTGCCCGTGGAACGTTTTAGACTATCGAACGTCATCGAAGTATTATTTTGGCACTCCATTTCCAAGGCGTCCATCATGTAAAAATTATCGGTGTTGCCGCGACTTTGCGGATTCGACGACCAGCTTTCCGACTCCACCACCGCCGACGATGAGTTGGTTGATTACATACTCGCAATACTGTCAATTGCATGGAGTGGCTGTAGCTGCATTGATAGCCCAAAAGTGGTTCGCAGTACTTCTGCTCCTGGGCTATCCATTTTTTTTGTGTTTTTGGGGTCATTAACCAGGTTTGTTTTTTTTGTTTTTTTGTTTTTGTTTTTTTCCCTCACTTTGAAGGCATTTCTTTTTTTCTTTGCCTATCACAATTTGACCGAGCCTTTTTTTTCGTTTTCGTTTTAAAATCACCTAGTTAATAGATGGCTGGTACGTCTTGTGTCTGAAACGGGAAAGCCGTTGGAAGTAACCGTTGGATCCGTGAAATGGGCAAAAGGGATCAACATAAACCAGTAGTTGCCTGGACAATTAATATCGACGCGACAAACGCGGTTGCTGGAAATTTAAAATGACAATGACAAAATTTTTTGTAATCTGAACCCATAATAAAATGACTTTGATAAATAATCGGATATGCCGTCGTTCTCCACTAATCGGTAGTTTGTTGATGCTAGCTAGTTGCGCGTTAATCTAAAACCAGCAAAAGATCTTCTATGACAGTTAACGTCCCACCAGCCCCGGTGTCTTAACCTTATTTTGACACATTGGCGATGCCGATCTCGGGATATTATCTCCGCGGCACACAACAACTGATGTAATAATAGAATAGTTCGGATCCGTTATCATCAACTGGGTCGATAGTTCGGATCGTGAGTAGGACATCCCTCGCAAGTACACGTATCTCCACATTGACACTGTCCAGGAATGACACATGATGCACTGTAATAAACATCATAAAAATCTGATGAAGCTTGACCATCGGCAAGCGCTTGGCTCGTATCGATGAGCCGTTGCAATGCAGCCATTTCGTCCTCGTCGGGAGGACTTACATCGACACTGAGATCGCCGATTGATTCGCCATGATGACCGTCGCCATTCATGTCCTCATTGGATGGATCATGGAGATTATGAGTGGGACCCTTGCTGTCATTACGATTGCTGTTAAGAAATCCCTGTGCATCAAGTCCTAAATCGGAAAATAGTGTACCATCCATGTCCATTGGAGCGATAATTAATGGAAGTGACCCTGGATTCCGATCCGGCTTGGACTTGCAGCATGAGTGCGATGATGACGATGATGAGGTTGTTGTTGTTGTCTGCTCAAAGTCTGTATGCTCGTTCTTTATATTCAGGCCACCCAATTCAATAGTAGAATTGATACCGCTCTTGTCAATGCTACCTAATGTAGTAGTGCTACTGCAACTGCTGCTACTGCCACTTAGATGTCCAAATGTACTTATTTCGTCCATGCTGACTAGACTTTGGTCACTGGCCATACCGATTCGTGCAATGCCTCTCATATTAGTGGCACCATTGCCAATGTTCGAAATTCCCATATCTGGATGATGATCCATGCCATTATTTATGTCCACCCCTATGTCATGTCCTCCAATTAATGCTCCCATATCTGTTTCTAAATGCGTTCCAATGCCGTTTTCAATCGAGAATTCCATATCCGATTTGCCAGAACCACCTATAGACCCAAAGTCAGGTTTCGATATCCGGCGGTATAGTCCATCGCCTACTGGTAAATATACAAAGTTTTCATCGTCTGCCAGTTCAGATTTGATGATATTTCCAAGGCCCGGTATTCGAGCAGGCTGGGCGGTCCTGAGCTTCAGTCTAGGCTGTTTCTTGTGAATGCGTCCGTTCCCACCCATACTGGCGATATCCGGCGGTAATATAGGTGAGTTTACCACTCTCAGGATGCCTCCTCTAGTATCGACATACTGTTTGGAGTGCCTTCCTGGCTTGATAGTAATGATTTCCTTCTCATCATGACAATCATCAACATTACAGTTGCAGGCCCCTCCTTCATTGGAGTCACAACCTGAACATCCACAACCGACTGATGACGAATGCAAGTCTTGTACTGGGGTGTCCGGCGATACCTGAGACTGTGAACCATCGACATCTTCTGGCAAAATGGCTACTCTGGCGGCAGCACTCACTGCCGGACGGCCTCGTTTTCGCACTAATACGAGAGCCCTGTCGGAATGTCCACACGACGAGGACCGGTGCCCACGAATACAGTTGACACTTTGTTAGCTGATTGTATAGCCTTTTTGTGTACTTACCAAGCGTATTTTTCGCCTTCGTATACTATCATATCAACCTCAGAATGGTGGAATTGTCCATAACTTTGATTGTCCGTATAATTCCGTGATAAAATATGCGCATGCACGGCCCAGCCTCACCAGTAGATTACTGTGGGGTAGATTAGATTGATCTGACCTGTTCTGGTTACTGGTATAGTGACTAGGGATTGGGCCGGCGGTGACCCAAGCGCTAATATATCTAGTCGAAGGCCCTTTAAAGTAATATTTATATTTACGGGTTAAATTATGTCTAATCTAGAAAATAGGCCGAGAGAAAGAGTTTGAACTATTGTCGGATTCATGACGTCACGAGACGGAATACGAGCCAGAGTGACGCCCAAATGTGAAGCATAGATTGCACCATAGGAAAGCTATTTACACTGCCTACCTAACATAATCCAACCCTGCAAGAGTATTTGTCTAGAGATATAATCATTGGTAACTTGCATTTTGGCTTTGTTATTCATGCCTTTTAGAGAATCTTCATTGAGAATCCTGATTCAGGACGCGGTGATACTGTTAGTGGGAGAGCATGAGCCAATATGTCAAATGAGATGCTGCATGGTAACAATGATGGGCTAAGGTAATTATCGAAGAGGTTTTTGCTGATTTGATTGATTTGATGGGTTTGACTTTTGTATTGATTAGCATATGTGATAGTTATCAGATCATTATCAGCTTATTGAAGATGATTTATTCGGTCATTGACAACCATTTGAAGATCTTCACAAATCCTTAACAATAGGCCAGTCACTCATTTGACCAGCAATACAATCCCACCAAATTCCATTACTAATTAAAACTTACACTTATAAGTTATTAAATTTGATTTGTAAGTTATTAAATTTTATAAACATGATCTTGATTACTGCCAATGTTCCGCCAAATGTCCCTGGATTATTTAATCTATTGTATATTAGATACCCTTAGAACGTTGACTTCTTAACCTACCCTAGATATCTAGATTGAACTAACTCAACCATTACATAGAATATGGCACCTTCAAAGAACTCGACCGCTGCTAAGCGTCTTATGACTGAATATAAACAATTGATCAACGATCCTCCAGAGGGTATTTCAGCAGGTCCTGCTGATGAAGACAACTTTTTTGAGTGGGAGTGCCTGATCCAGGGCCCCGAAGAAACCCCCTATGAAGGAGGATTGTTCGCAGCTACTCTTTCATTCCCAGGTGATTACCCATTAAGTCCCCCTGCAATGAAGTTTACGGTGCCTATATTCCATCCAAATGGTAAGTAGATCAGTGATTACTAAGATAAACTATACAACAAAAGCTTACTCAGTGTTCAAGGACGGTAAGGTGTGCATTTCCATTCTCCACCCTCCTGGAGATGATCCCAACATGTACGAGTCCGCGTCGGAGCGATGGAGTCCCATTCAGAGTGTAGAGAAGATCTTGATCTCTGTCATGAGCATGCTGGCCGAGCCTAATGACGAGAGTGGTGCAAATGTTGATGCAAGCGTAAGTAACAAGGCTACAATGATATATCAAACTAACATATAGAAAATGTGGAGAGAAGACCGGGAACAGTTCAAACGCATTGTTCGAAAACAGGTCCACGAGTCATTGGGATTATAGTGTAGCATAAATATAAAGTATTAGCGATCGCTTCTTGTTTTCTTTTCTTTGCTTCAGTTAAGGCTAACCGACTCTGTTTTAGCAGCCAGTTCATCTTCGTCAGTGACACTATCCTTTGAATTTTGAAGACTACTGGGACCCTCCGAAGTAGCTTGAACTTTGTCAGACTGGTCAAGCTCACTGCTGTCTTTGTTCTCATCGTCGTTTTCATGTTCTTTCTCATTCTCGTCCTCCTCATCATCATCATCGTCGTGCTCTGGTTCAACAGAGTATCGCTCCAACAAGTAATCAATAACTTCCTCCTGTCCATTGGTCTCTGACTCATAGAATGCATCATGGTTGGCATTGTTGGTGATAAAGGGATCAGCTCCACCATCACAAAGAGCTTTTACCACATCCAAATGACCATTAAGTGCAGCCCAATGCAGCGGAGTGTTTCCAGACTCGTTTTTGGCATTCAGAAGCTTCTCAAAGATAGCCTTGTCTTTGTTGAGCTTAGAAATCAGAATTTTGACCACCTCCAAATGCCCATTCCCACTGGCCATGTGTAGGCATGTAGACTGAGAGTACTCATCGACTGCTTGACCCAAAGATTCGGGTGTAGAGTCCCCATAGGTCTCACATAGTGCCTCAAGATTCTCCACATCTCCTGTTCGACAGACCCATAGTAGATCTTCAATATCTTCCGTTGTTAGAAGCATTTTTCAACCAATCTATAAAATGCAAAGATGTCAATCTGATTGAATTCAAAATTTCCTTGAAATTTATTAGCCCCACCAACCTTAGTGAGTGGTATTAGGGCATTGATCCGATTGTGGAAGCTGGCACTCTGCTCATGCTACCCCTGAAAGATGTATGCAGAGACTCCTCAGTTTGAGTGTGATATATTTCACGCTTATCTCTATATTTGAAATTAGACAGCCACCTTGTCAAGGAAATTCGAGCTTGGTCACACAATGTGAAATTCCACAGCTATCCTGTGGCATCAAAAGGATGACAGTGAAGCTGGAGCTTGTTCGTTTCGACAGCCGTGCTCTAGTCGCCTTGGAAGCTGGAGAATCAAATTTATATAATAGGGCTGAACTCACGATTTCGTGGCAAGAGACCAACCAAACAAGGCATGTAATCATGGATTTAATTTCTACATGGTCATAGATTGTGTCATTGGCTTCAATCTCTTATTAAGGAGTTCAATTCATAAGTTTGGCAATGCAAAAACTTACACAGATAATAAAGTGGAAGATTCCACTCGAACAGTGAAGTTGCCGTAAGACGCAAGCAAGTCTACGAGTAACCCAAAGTAAAGCACTTTGTGTCCTGTTTATATGCTAGAATTGGCTGTGAAACAAGGTAACTGAAGTAGATCCAACTTGCTGTCATTGCCGATCTGCAGATCTGTGCCATACGAAGTTAAGCAATTGTGTAGCACCAGGAAGCCAATGGACACTGCCCTTGATTATTTCAGCCAAATTAATAATTACTGACAGATACAACCATTGGATCATTTCACAAAATTGCCATAATTTCTCAAGTCCATCAGTTCTCCACAAGCCTGGCAGATTCCACATAGAAATTTAACTGCAGCAGTTCCTGCACGCTGCACGCTGCACGCCAACCTTGCATAAGACACAGCTGCAGGGCGTCGCTAGCTTTATCGCTCTGAAATGGGGGTCAGCAACAAATTCCAATGTTCCTGCCTTCATTTACCATACCAGAGCTGGTAATATCACCCAAATCCCCCCTAGACTCATTGTAGAAGAGGAGCAATCTTTAGTACAAGTCTATGAAAGATTATGAACCGCTGCTTATTTGGAATCCCCGTGCTTCATAGGTTTAATATTCTCTTTTTCTTGGTTCTTACTTTTAGAGTAATTACCACCAGTACGACTGATGTGCCGCCTTACTAAGGTCAAATTCATGATAAATAGTGGGAATTTTTTTAGACGCTTCAGAATTTAGCAAGTTATTGGTGGTCGTGGCCTGGCTCTGAGAGTTAGATAGATAGATAGACGCTCATGTATTGTCACAGAGAAGTTTTTACACCATACAGACATTATTTATCCTTTATATTTCCATTCCTATTTTGCATTCCATTATTATTCCATTCTTATTCATAACCTTTCCTGCACATCCCCGCATTCGCGGTTTTGAGAATGGGAAAACCTCAATTGATCTTGATATCAATTAGTATACTCTGAGAGTTGCTGTATGCTCATGGCCATTTTTTCAGATGGTCTACAAAATATGGTCTACTGTCAAAAAAACTATATTAAAGGTTGAGTACTTAATACTATTCATTTTATTAGATGACTTTGGGATTTAACTCATCAAGAACTTAAAAAAGCATATATGATGTATCTGACAGACCATATTCTTCTATTTATAGAACGGGTAGTCAGTGTATCCAACGCTACTCAAGGCATTGTAAAATGTGGATCTATCATACTTTGCAAGTTCAATGTTGTTCTTCAGTCGATTCACAAGATCGGGGTTCGAAATGAAATATCGACCATAAGCAACCAGAGTATTCTCATCCTTCTCGACATAATCACCAGCACTCTGCTGACCAGAAAATCCACCTGCCCGGATCAAAACACCACTCCATACTGTTCTAAAGAACTCGTTACTACCTGTGTAAGTGGCAACATCATAGTTTCCCTGCACTCGGGGTTCGACAATGTGTATATAAGCCAATTTCTTGCCAGCCAATGCACGTTTCTCGAGCTCGCCTGCTATATAGCTCCATTGAGCTACAACAGTAACAGGAACATCAACATCACCAAACTCCCCCCAGGGTGACAACCTAATGCCAACTCGGTCAGCTCCAATAGCCTCGGAAATGGCATCTACCACCTCCAAAGTGAATCGAGCTCGATTTTCAATAGATCCTCCATACTCATCACTTCTAAGATTGGTGCTCTCATGCAAAAATTGATCCAACAGGTATCCATTCGCACTGTGAATCTCCACACCATCAGCTCCGGCCTCAATAGCATTCTTAGCAGACTGAGCATAGTCTGCGACATATTGCTTGATCTCGTCTTTTGTCAATGGCCTTGGAGCAATTGCTCCTTCATCTTTGTTGGGAACATTTGATGCCGATACATACGGAAAATCTCCCTCCTCTTTCAGAACTTTAGGATCAGCGCTTCTACCCAATGCCCATAATTGTACAAAAGCAAATGACTTCTTCGAGTGTACCCCGTCTAAGACCTTCTTCCAGCCTGCGATCTGATTCTTGTTGTATATTCCAGGAATGCTGTCGTAACCACCAGCACTAGGAGAAATTATTGTTGCTTCCGTAATCAAAAGTGTTCCTGGTTCAGATGCTCTCTGAGTATAGTACTCGGCAACCATATCTGCTGGAACATGATTAGGAGATCGGAATCTAGTCAAAGGAGCCATTGTGATACGGTGATTGACATTAATACCTCCAACCGCCAATGGTTTGAACAAATTGCTGTTTGATTGAGTCATGCTTGATTGAATATTAAAATGATAAAAGAGCTAGTTAACGATGTGAGAATTGTCGTCCGTACTTATATCCTCGGACTTAAACTCTTAGACATTGAGTTAGGCCCTCGGGCTTAAGCAAGATCTGCGATTTTACTCAGCAGCCCAACCGGAGTTAGAGCTGAGGTAATCCATGAATGACAAATACAGTAATTAGTAATGAACAAAAATAAAAAAGTATCTAATTTAAAGATGATCAATCAACTCAAGATGACATTGCATGCTTACAAACAGTAGTGGCAGTTTAAACTTCCATCACCCGCTAATGCTTCGAACATACATCGAGTCTGAAAACGATCATCTGGCTCTTGCATAATCTGTTTCAAGCTGTTGCAACAATGATTTCCTTCTTGTTGCATAAGAGAGGCACATTATGTATCTTGCGTAATCACAAATGTGTATGTTCTAAATGTGAGCAGTGCAGCAGTTGCTGGCCGCTTATATAAAAAAATGAATAGATAGATGAGATTCTATCGTTATATAACAGTAGCTGTGCCTGCAGGAGTAGCTTGCTGCAACCTAATCGAGCCGAACTACACAACCCTATTGAACCGTTTATCCCCTAACATCAGTCAGCTACATTTGGACTCATTGAGAGCGGCAGTTGTGCTTAGTGATCCGTTAGTTGAAACGTATTTGTTTTGATATTTGTTGATCCAGCGGGCTTGTAATCTCTTTCGCTGTTACTTTATTATCGTTTGAGTTTCATGCTCGAAGTTTGGTAGCTTTGCTGATTAAAGAGCTTACTTTGACACTATGGATGCATCTGTCAAGGCTCTGGATGGAAGTTTTGAGCAAGCCCAGAAATGGCTTTCCAAGGGCCCTATAGGCACAAATTGCATTGATATACTGTCAGATGCTCTACTGAGTTCTGATGTTGACCCTGCTAGATGTTTATCGAGCATATCAGGTGAAATAACTACCGGTGTCGGAGCTCGCATCAAAGTCATTGAGACAGCTCTCAACTACATTGTGGAGATCCAGACGTTATCAATCCAAGTGTCGTCACTCCAAGATCAATCATCGTCTGAATTGCTTTCGATTTCATTGCATGACATGAAGACAGTGAATGCATTGATGAATCTGATAATCATTGAGGGAATATATCCATGCTTGTCGCCAGGCGTAGGATTACCTCTTGAATTACGTCTGAAACAGTCCAGGATCCAGAATAATGATTCAGTCACAGGCATGGCTTCAGCACTGTCAAATGCGATTCCTTCAAAAAGCCAAAAATGCCAGTTGCTTGAATTAATCATAAGCACACTGGATCAACAGGTCCTTAATAGGCCAGGCGATGCCAGAGATATAATTCTATTAGGTCCATACACTGGAGACCTCATCACAGGATCTGCCGAATTGGTTTTCAATCTAAGAAACTTGGATACCAAGAATGCCTCCAATGGGTGTGAAGGCGGCGATTGTTTCACTCGAATGCTTGACCGTCTCGACTCATTTTCACTTTATTCTTATCTGCCATCGTTACTGCGATCCAACAGTCCTAAGTGGTTTGTTTCCTGTATAACTGAGCAGCTTGCCAAGATCCCTCTTTCGAGACCCATTGATGGGGTCAGAGCATTGATAGAATTTATTGGTGGTCTGAGGGAAAACGAGCAGGTATCCATTAGTGCTCTTAGTCAGGCTGTTAGGTTGCTGAAAACTGTTCCCAAAGGCGTTGATCCACGACAGTTCTGGACTACAATTAATCTCCAGTTGCTTAAATTGCTAGCCACTCCTACAAATACAAATTCCCGAGACAATTTGGTTGCAGCTACTGTTCATGTGATATATGCTTTACAGGACGAACGACCCCAGGTAGTAAAGGCTCTTCAGGACCTTTTGATCCAACGATTTTCTCCAGCAAGTCACAAAACTTCTGAAGATGATCTAATTGAAGCTCTTGCAGCACTTTCTGCTTTGGTACGCGACCCATCTCATCCTGACTTCTTTGAGCCAATGTATAGCCAAATTTCTACCTCATTATGGTTTATGATCTGTTATTTGACAAGGGCTAAAAGATCTGTGGACATCCCTCGAGGAATTTTGACGTCTCTTATAAACATCAGAGCTGATTCTCAAAGGTCTCCCCTACGCCCTATTGTTGATAAGCTTTTAGTTGATGGTCAGGGTGATCTATCTGGTCAGTGGATTTATGGAGCAGGCCCTAATGGGGGTGTCGAAATTAGAGAGCTGGCAACTGATATACCTGCAAATTCAGATATATTCCGGCAAATCGATGATAGACTGAATCTCTTTTCTAAGCTACTTTCTGATGTGGATGATAAGCTCATTAGTGGACTCTTCATTGCAATTATTAGGAAATGGCTAACACCAGACAACAAAATCCTTGGAAATGAAGCAGATCCAATTCAATCTCTTATTGATGCTCAACTCATTCAAAAGATTTCTGAGGATCACAAAGATGGTCTCGTGAAGTCTGCCACGGAAATAATTCAAATTATTGCTGCCACGATTACTGAATATGTTACCACCGAAGAAGGAAAGTTGACAAAACGGGTATCGGCTCTGGAAATACATGATGTACAGGATTCAGATGATGAAGATGAAGAGGTGAAATCTGGTGGTGATGGTGATGGTGATGACTCTGATGACGAGAATGAGGATGACGACGAATCAGAGCGTACTGAAATGGTCAAGATATGCCTGTCTTTGATTAATGGGCTTCTTTTGGACGAAGCTGAAGGTCATGACATTGAACTACTTCATGCACTTGAACCCCAAATAGCCTGGTTACGACAGAATGGTGATTCAGATATTCGGGATAAAGCTTCCCATACAGATGAATTGCTCAAAACTATAGGCAAAAGTTGGTCTGAAAGTGGCCCAGACGACTCGACTGTAATATATAAAAAGGCCATAGCTTCGTTGGATGACCCCATGATTCCTGTACGAGCACATGGATTGCATTTAATAAGACAACTAATCGTCAAAAAGGACCCAGTGGTTTCAATCGAAGCCGGACTGAGGATATTTATTAGCCAACTCAAAGACGACGATTCTTTTATCTATTTGAATTCGATCAAAGGTCTGGAGACTCTGACTGATGTGTATGGATATGCTCAAGTATTTCCTGCAATTATCGGCCATTACTCTGACGCAAATGTTGGAGTGGATGAAAGGTTACGCACTGGAGAAGTCATTGTCCGCGTAGTGAATCGACTAGACAAGACTCTAACTACAGAATATCTTGGGATGTTTGTTGATACGGTCATCTCGATTGTTTCAGTTCGACAAACAACGTCCATTGATAACCGGATCAGAATGTCTGCCATGAGTATACTTGGTGTAGTTTGTGAGAACAATCCCCTTGGAGCTCATAAATGGCTTGGTGATATTGTGGACTGTGCTGTTGGAGTTCTTACTTTCGAGACTGGAGATGACTTTTCAGTAATGAGAAGGTCGGCCTTATTTGTGATAGGATCTTTGCTCAAGGGAATAGAATCGGTGTCTGACTTCCCCCAGAGCCAGGTACAAGCTGTGACAAACAGGGTTCAAACCGTTGGCCAGACCGATAATGATCCACTAGTACGCGAACAGGCTCAGAATGTTCTTGATATCTTGAGCGATCTTCAAGCTCCTTACATTTGAACACATTTCATTTGTGCATTATGTTATGTCAATAAATAATAATAATAATACAAGAAAACAAATCTACTTAGCGAAGATTGCGATCATAGTAAAAGTCAAGCTTCCTCTTAGCCTTCTTATCTTGGTAGACTTTCTTAAAGTAGGCAGCTTCCTTCTTGGAAAGCTTTCGATTAGCCCTCTCAGCTTTCAAACTCTTTCCGTTGCTAGTCCTGTTATATATTTGGTCAATATCTTCGGGATCAATCGCTGACCGGTCGACATATGTGGCCACTGCGTTTTTCTGCATATCGACAGTGACATTTTCATTACCAATATTCATAGCGAGTTCCTCATTAACAGCAGTTTCCTGTTTAAGAATTTCTTGATATTTCTTGATACGTTCAGCCTTCGGCAATGCTTTGAATTCCTCATCATTGGCGAGTCGTTCTGCCAGAGAGAGCACAGGTGCCTGGATCTTTTGTTCACGATCCCTGGGATTTATCCAAGTAGTGATCCCAGTGAATCTATTGTGAAAGTAATATGCATTTCGTGTCTCATCCCATACTGGTTCCCACCCATCATCATTTTCAATCTGCTCGTCATTCTCGGCCTTGTCCGCTATTTCATCATCTTCATCGTCCTCCTTCTCTTCACCATGTCTATGCTTCACTATTTGTTTCTCTCTAAATGCATCAGTGACTCCAGTCGTTGCAACATCAGTTACTTCAGTAGTACCTGCATCACTGGATTGGTCTGATACTGCCCTATCAGTGTGAGAAAAATCAGCGGGTCTGTCGGGAACAGACTCTTCTGGTAACGGAACATCGACTGGTCTATCAGGAACGGACTCCTCTGGTAGAGGGACATCTGCTGATCTGTCTGGAATTGGCTCTTCTGGTAAAGGGACATCTGCTGGCCTATCAGGGGTATCTTCTTGAGGTAGAGGGATATCTGGCATCATAGCAATCTTTCCTGAGCCTGCTTTTTGTCTGTTTGATTCAAGGTTGTTTGATTTTTCAAGATAGTCCCGCCGTAGTGAAAGTCGAAAGTATGCGGCATAGATGCATGGAGGCAATGATGAAGTAATGGTATCAAAGCATGGCAATATAGATCAAGAATATATTTAAATTGGCGGCCTTAAAGAAATGTTATATTAACTAGTGTTATTTATTCAGTATAATCCATTATAGTGGTTGTCTCGCCTTTGTCCGTACGGCCTCGGTCAAGATACATAGCTTATGTCGGGTCGGACAAAATACCATCTGCATATAGAACCACAAGTGACAGGTAGATTGCTCGAAAACAAAAGAGAATTGAATATTATATCGACTTTAAATTGATAAAATCTGTTCTGGTAGCAAATAAATGGACATTAAGTGTCTGAAATGTGCATCCTATAAATTATATGCAGCTGCACTATGCAACTTTAAATCCACGTCAGCGTAGATCTTCGGGAAATTAAGACCAATTGGACGCAACCTTTCGGAAAGCAAAACAAAAGATCGGAAGTTTGTGTAATTTCGGTATATAGCGCTAATGTCCCAAACTTTATGGAGTGGTTATGATCGCAATTACATCTATGGACCCTCGCTACAGCATAAGCTTTACTTCAAAAGTTCATGTTCAGTTGATAGAGGGAGAGAGTATCTACAATCGTGTAGGTATAGTAATTATTGAGATTTTTTAGTGATTAGCAGTGATAGTGGTAAGAAGTTATATACAATGATTGATAGTAAAAGTTTACAGCATAACGGAGGGTTCGATATCAGTCTAGCATGGCGGCTCTAGCACCTCATCTCACACTTGATGACGTGCCTTAGCCCCATATCTGACCAGACTATATATAGCGCATAACGCTGCGCCAGTTAATACTTTAATCATGTTGCAAATCATGGGGCATCAAAATGAGGCACACTATTGATTTCCTTCCCATTAAAAATATTACTATAAGATTTCTATAACCGATTATACTAAAACAAATCATCCCTATGTAAGGAGAGGAGGAATAAAATTTATAAAGTCTGCATCAAGAGTAATCCAGTGTTTGACAAACAGAACGATGGCGAGTGGCCACTCACTGCTTCAAGGAAAGAATACTGGGCATTGGGGGTTTGCAATCTGGTATGAGAATGGCCAACCAACCATCTAGCGTTCCCACCTATGGAACTAATGATAAAGTGATAGCTAATAGCTTCACAATGGCAGATAAGAGGAATGCCAACGAAGGATGTGAAAAGCGGACAACAGCTGCTCCAACAAAACTTCCTAATAGGAGACACAGTATAAATATTACTCGTCTGTTCCGCGGCCTATTGTGAAGCTTGAAAATATCAGCGTCTACCAGAACATCGACATATGCAGATGTGACCATTGCAGTTGTGATCTCTGGAATATCAATTGTTCGCGCAAATGCTACCTGACCGCCTGAAGAAAACGCCAATAGCGCAATAACGGGCCATGCGTTTCGACCTCTGTCATGGTAAACGTCGAAATGTCGGATGGCAGCTGCTATGAATACAACAACCGTTTGTGTAAGGTTGGAAACAACAAGCCACCACCGTATACGACGACCAAACAAATTGCTAAGCTGTCCATATATGAAACCTCCCAACAGAAAAAAGCCTAGACTAAAGGCGACGTTGGTGAGAGATACAAAGCTTGAAACTGATAAAGCTCCTACTGCCAGTAATGCAGTATTTCCTGTTTGGTTGGATGCAAAAACTCCATAATCAGGAAAACTTGTTGCATCTATGATGCCAGTTCCAAAAGCCAAGATGGATAGTTGAATTTCAATCTGAAGCTCATTATTGATATTCTGACCCAAAAATGCCCTTAAGGAAGTGTTGACTGGCCTGGGCTCGGATATCGTCGTTAGCTTCTGGGTGCTGTTCTTAGTCATGCTATTGATAGGAATATAGCACCTTCAATGGGGTATTAACATGTATTCTCACGGTCTATTTGATGAAGTTGATGGTTGTGATGTACTCGCGGCGGTAAGCTGAGCCGGCTATCTGAGGCGACTGGATCTCTCTGGCCGTAGCGGATCTCGCAGTTACTGCCGCTGTAACACGGATATCGGAGTACGAAAATAGATCTATCTGAGTTAATTGCTTAGTGTTTGGGTAAATAATTTTGTCACGGACTATAGATCGATAACTTTGATTTGATATCCTGATGGGAGACCCAACTATAAAACGAATTTGTCAGTTGTAAGGCAAAATGGCCCATTCGTAGCAGTCCATTGGAGAATCTTTTTTAAGCTTTTCGCTGATATCACATGGCAAATACTTTAATTGACTAATTGATAACCCTTTGCTCTCAATGCTTTCAGTGTCATAATACACTATTCGGATTTAACTTGATTTGTGTGCGTTTGGCGTGCAATTTCGGAGTTAACTAATAGCACGGCTGAAACTCAGGGGTACATGCATGAGTTTTATTCGGTATAGAAATAATTAGCTTCATTTGTTGACTGAAAAGTTAGACCTCACATCAATCCATACACAATAAGAAATAGCGTCGAAAGCTTCTTCAATAAGAAAATAACCAAGTTGCCTTCATCAATTACAAATAATTGCAAAGGTTTGCTTTTTGTTATGGTGAATCAAGCTCGTGGCCCAACAAAACCCAATTTCCTTCTTCAACTAATGCCGCATAGAACCTAGTAGAATATTCCTATAAAGTATAGTCCCGTCACAGTAGCACACACGGCTCACCATAAGATAATGCTTAAGTTAGGGTGAGGATAGTCATAGAAGGCGATGGATCTTTTTTGAGGGGTACGGGCAGACTGGGCGACAAGTATAAATTAGCAGGCACCCCCCAGGATGGAAAAACACTTTCTATTCAAGACAACCTTGTGGACGACTAGAAGTCTATCCTATAATATATTTTATTAACCCCGTTGTATACACATAGAAGGGACCAAAACACAATGAGTGAAAAATCAGAGTCATTTGAGTTCCAGGCTGAGATCTCACAGTTGATGAGCTTGATCATCAACACTGTGTACTCGAACAAGGAGATCTTCTTGCGAGAGTTGATTTCTAACGCCTCGGATGCCATTGACAAGATCCGATACCAGGCATTGGCTGATCCCAAGTTGCTTGAGACTGAGCCTGAGCTGTTTATTCGAATCACCCCCAATAAGGAGGAGAAGATCCTTGAGATCCGAGATTCTGGTATTGGTATGACCAAGGCCGATCTCGTCAACAACCTTGGTACAATTGCTAAGTCTGGAACCAAGTCTTTCCTTATGGAGGCTCTTTCCGCTGGTGCTGATGTGTCCATGATTGGACAGTTTGGTGTTGGTTTCTACTCTCTTTTCTTGGTTGCTGACCGAGTCGAGGTTATCTCTAAGCACAATGATGACGAGCAGTACATCTGGGAGTCTTCTGCCGGTGGAAAGTTCACCATTACTCTTGATGAGAAAAATGAGCGAATTAGCCGAGGAACCGTCATTCGAATGTTCTTGAAGGATGACCAGCTCGAGTACCTTGAGGAGAAGCGAATTAAGGATGTCGTCAAGCGACACTCTGAGTTCGTTGCCTACCCCATCCAATTGGTTGTGACCAAGGAGGTTGAGAAGGAGGTTCCTGAGGAGGACGAAGAGGAGAACGTCGACGAGGACAAGAAGCCTAAGATCGAGGAGGTTGATGAGGAAGAGGAGGGCGAGAAGAAGACTAAAGAGCCCAAGAAGATCAAGGAGACTGTTACTGAGAACGAGGAGCTTAACAAGACTAAGCCTCTTTGGACTCGAAACCCCTCTGAGATCACCAAGGAGGAGTATGCTACCTTCTACAAGTCTATCTCTAATGACTGGGAAGACCACCTTGCTGTCAAGCACTTCTCTGTTGAGGGACAGCTTGAGTTTAAGGCTATTCTGTTTGTGCCTGCTCGAGCACCTTTTGACTTGTTTGAGTCCAAGAAGAAGAAGAGCAACATCAAGCTTTATGTACGACGAGTTTTCATCACTGATGATGCTGAGGAATTGATCCCTGAATGGCTCGGATTCGTTAAGGGTGTTGTTGACTCCGAGGAGTTGCCTCTTAACTTGTCTCGAGAGATGCTCCAGCAGAACAAGATTCTTAAGGTTATCCGAAAGAACATTGTCAAGAAGGTTATTGAGACCTTCAATGAGATTGCTGAGGACCGAGAGTTGTTTGACAAGTTCTACACTGCTTTCTCCAAGAACTTGAAGCTTGGTATCCACGAGGACTCTACCAACCGAGCATCTCTTGCCAAGTTGCTCCGATACAACTCTACCAAGTCTACTGATGAGATGAGCTCTCTTTCTGACTACGTTACTCGAATGCCTGAACACCAGAAGAATATTTACTACATCACTGGTGAGTCTATTAAGGCTGTTGAGCGATCTCCATTCTTGGATGCTCTCAAGGCCAAGGACTTTGAGGTTCTTTACTTGGTTGACCCCATTGACGAGTATGCTATGACTCAGCTCAAGGAGTATGAGGACAAGAAGCTTGTCGATGTCACCAAGGAGTACGAGCTCGAGGAGACTGAGGAGGAGAAGACTCAGCGAGAGGAGGAGGTTAAGCATTTTGAGGAGTTGACCAAGTCTCTTAAGGAGATTCTCGGTGATGCCGTTGAGAAGGTTGTTGTTTCTCACAAGCTTGTGGATGCCCCTGCTGCTATCCGAACTGGTCAGTTTGGATGGTCTGCTAACATGGAGCGAATCATGAAGGCCCAGGCTTTGCGAGACACTTCTATGTCTGCTTACATGTCTTCTAAGAAGACATTCGAGATTTCTCCCAAGTCTGCTATTATCAGGGAGCTCAAGAACAAGGTTGAGGCTGATGGTGTTCAGGACCGAACTGTCCGAGACCTCACCACTTTGTTGTATGAGACTGCTCTGTTGACTTCAGGATTCACTCTCGAGGAGCCCAACTCTTTCGCTTCTCGAATCAACCGATTGATCTCTCTTGGTCTTAACATTGATGACACCCCTGAGGAGGCTACTGATTCCACTGATGCTGCTGCTCCTGAGGAGGTCGCTGCCGAGAGTGTCATGGAGGAGGTCGACTAATGCAAATGTATATAATTAGTGAGCTAATAGAGCGATTGATCATATAAAAAGGAATGAATGATTTGATGTTGACTTTAAAGAGTTGTAAAAAAATTGTTAAAAAAAAAGCTAATTGGTGTGAAGTAGCTATAATTGCTTTAACAAAATGATGTAATCAGCATGCAAAATAGTCGTAGATGGAGCTCGGCAATTGAATAACCTGATCGGATGGGCCCATAACTGGGAGTTCATTCGTATAGGCATTCAGTTGATGGCAAAACTTAAGAAACGCCAATCTTTGTCGATCTCATGAGGCTACGTTTAGGGTACTCGATCGCGTTTTCAGGTGGTATAACGATCGGAATCGGTTGGTTATAACTAGTGGAAAGTGAACTTTATAAAATAGATAGTAACAAGAAATCATCGGCTCGGTTTCGATTGTCGCGAGGTCAACCACATGCAATGCAACCCGATATCTGTGAGCTTCCATATGCTAGAATATGTAGGCGCCACGTGAAAATTGATTCGCGCTGCATCCCTGGCGTGTCCTAAACAGGAAGTGTAATGAGAACCGGCAGGAACTGGTTGTCATCGAACACCGGGCAACATTTGATCAGCTGGTCAGTAGACATCTGGAAAACAATCGCTACTATCGACTATGTTTTATGGGTACTACTAAACTAGTGGTACATCGTAAACGGCTAGTTTACATCTGTCTCTACGGGTGGCTGGGTACGCGTCGCGCGCCCAAACTGGAACAAGGCACACTCAGTTGCATACATCGGAAAATCGCCTAAAAAAGCTATAATATACCCCCTTGAGAGGTGCACATGACGCAAGTGTTAATTACAGGTTGCTTTCTGACATCTTTCTTACAACTGAGCTGATAAGTCGCAACTTAGAATCTGTCGACAACCATCACGGCTCGGTCCCGCTCCCATCCAACTAACCACCTTAGGACTTTCGTTTCCATTCATCGTGTGACTTACAAACCTGTGACGACACAAACAAACCAGACCTCACAGACACCTCTCTCCCGCCTCCTCTCTGTAAAGAGACTTGCAACAAGAAACGAAGAAAAAAAAGAACACTATCACCACTAGTCGACGGTCGTATATAATAGGCGAACGACATCATTATTTATTATTAATATGGAAGACAAACGACAGTTAGAAGCAGTTGAAAAGGTACTGCGAAGAGCAGAGATCTCTCGGATCACTCGCAACTTGAAATCACGGCTGGCTCTGGCCAGTTTCAAGGCCCAGCGAGGATGGGAGAATCTCGGGTTTGACTCGATCGAGCCCCGTGTGGCCGATCAGTCTCCACCCCCAGACCTGTCTCCCAAGAGAGACTTTTTCGAGGCCTTTCCACATTCGTCTCCGGCACGAAGTCCGCCAAAGAACTTTGCAGAGCCGTTAAGACCTGCACCAGTTCTTCAGACCTCGATGCAACCGTCGTTACAGCCATCGCTGGTGCCTAGTCACAAGCGGGCTAAAACTCTTGATGAGAAAGATCTGTTTCCAATCAAAGGATCTAGTACTGTCAACGGACAAAAATCACTCGCAGTACCACGCCTTACCTTATCTGGTATTGGTTCACGCTCAGGTGCTAGTGCTGTTACTGGCTCTGGGTCAGCATCTGGTTCTTCAGCTGTTGGTATTAATGGTGCCACTGGTACTGCTTCGATTAGTTCGTCTTCAACTTCAGGTACCAGTGGTAATGGAGGGTTTGCAACGCCTGGGAAACTTCCAAAGACTCCTAAAATCAGCCCTCCCAAGACTCCTCCCCCACGTTATCATGACGAGTCTGATAAAAACGGTGCTGATTTGTTGATGTTCTTAGCCACATCGCCTGCCACATCGCAGCAAGGCTCATCACTTTACCCAGCGTCGTCTCCAATGCACCGTCCTCCGACTGCTGCAACTCCTCACACTCCTCAGACGTCATCGTTCAACATCTCTGAGTTTATTCATATGATGACTCCTCCGAGCCAGCAGGTGCGAACGCCAGAGAGGCCTCTGCTGAGGTCTGCTCGTCAACGATTGAATTTCGATCATCCACTGGCTCCTGCGTAGTACGAATAATGAATTGCATCCGTAAGGTATAATTGAACGATCAACGAGACACATAATTGTGTGCAATTAGCTGTAACTCGTACATAGTAAATACTGTCCATGATCTCTCTGAGATCTGACTTTCTTTCAGCTCTCTGAATTAGCCATAGACCACATGGCATTCTTTGGTGATTTCTAATGATCTTTGGTAATTCTAGTGATCTCTGGTGATTCTAGTGATCTCTGGTGATTCTAGTGATCTCTAGAAATGTATATTCATTCCCAGGTTGTATATTTTATTTCGAATTTAATGCTTTATTTTCAAATTCCATATTTAAAGGCAGATCAATGATTATTATTAGATCTACCTGACATAAGTCTGGCATATTTTAAGTGATCAGCGGGACCGACGCTAGTGGTAGATAATGACTTTTTTTTCTTCTCATTTCTCGACCAATTAATGATCTACATTCGTCAATAAACTGTTTGAATAGATTAAACAATATCCAATCAAAATACACTGTACTATAAAAGCTATTGGTCCACTGTTTTCTTATCTCAACAACCAATCACACCCCTATTGATGGGCGCTTATCTAATGTAAAGTTTCCATTTGGGCCTGCAGCAGCAGGGCTGTCGTTCATGTAGAGTCGGCTCTTGGCTTTCATCTTACCCTTCCCTCCCCTCATCTCATTGAGTTGCGACCATTAAAGACCGCCACGACAAGGCGAATCCACTGACTGGATTGATTGTATGGCTACTGAAGTATTGATTGGTTCAAACAATTGGATCCATAACTGTACTTTGGAGTCCCATAATCGCCCTATTTATTCGACTGTTTTGTCCTACTGGGTGCGTTGCCCTACAAGTTAAGTTTAGTCCTAGACTATGGCTACTGTAATGCCCCATCAAACCAAGGTCGACAATGTTCGCCAGCTATGGAACGTTGCGACACTTGAGGTGGGTGATATACACCATGCCATTCCTATACGATGGTGGAACAAGTTTCTACAAGGAGATGAAGATGATTTGGGTCCTTTAGACTCGTCGGAGCTCATTGGAAATCAGAATGCGGGGTTAACAGCAATGACTACTATTGGTAATGCTGCTGCTGCCACCACTGAAGGAAGTGATTCTGACCCATCAGTACACTCGTCGATTTCTGCAACAGACAATGGGCATTCGACATCGCCGTGCCCAGACCCCGGATATACCGGGTCTGTCAGTTCTCGGGACTCAACCAGCGGAAGTTCAACCGACACTTCCGCTACCAGTGATTTGGATGCCGGTGGAGCTGCTGGCATTGCTCCTGTAATTGATAAAAACCGAGCGGTATTTGCTCCTCCGCAAGTATGGAATGCACTGAGTCAATGGTATCCAATTGGAATTGACGTTCAAAGGACGGTTGTCAATCTCGGCACTTCTCACAGTCCTCTTCCGTTTCTGGAGATAAATCGGCCGGTAGCACAACTCATTCCATTGGCCAATGTCGAACTCAAGACAAGAATCCTGTCTATATCTGCAGAAGATTCCATCCAGACTATTATTGATGCCATTGATATTGGCAATATCCGTCTGTGGAGGATAACCAACCCCGAGAGGGAAGACCTCCCCAACGAGCTATCGGTGCCGGAATTCCGCAATATGAATGTGACCCTTCTTGACAAACCTCATCAAAAATGGCATGACTACAAATTATCTTCGTCGGAATACTTGGTGGTGGAGCAAAAGTCCATCACTGGATGGTTGACCCTAAGAGGAGGTCGTACAAAGGGTACTACTGGACTAAACAACTTGGGGAACACCTGCTACATGAATTCAGCTCTACAATGTCTATGTCATATTGAAGAGCTCGCTGCATATTTTCTGAGCAACAGATATAAAGATGATATCAACGATAACAATCCAATTGGATGTGGAGGTAACGTAGCCCTGGCATTTGCTGGATTACTGGAAAACCTTTTGCTAGGAGTCCAGTTATCGTTTTCTCCTGGTAGATTCAAGCATGTCATTGGCAGATACGGATCCGCTTTTTCAGGTTACCTTCAACAAGATTCTCAGGAGTTCCTTGCATTCCTACTTGACGGCTTGCATGAAGACTTGAATAGGATTCGAAAGAAGCCTGTTACTGAGAAGCCAGAGTTGGATGAGGAAAAAGTCACCGACTCCAGTGCTATTGCCGAATTGGCAGATGAGTGCTGGAGGCGTCATAAAATGCGAAATGATTCTATAATCCTCGACCTTTTTGCTGGTTTATACCGATCCACCCTGGTTTGTCCCGACTGCCAAAAAATAAGCATTACGTTTGATCCTTTCATGGATCTGACTTTACCACTGCCCAGCTCCAGTTCTTGGATGAAAACTGTCACTGTTGTTCGCCTTAAGGGTAGGCCTGTTCAGTATGAAGTGGCAATGGATATGTACGCTACAGTACGACAATTAAAAGAGTACCTCGTCAAGAGATTAGACATGACCAGGAATGGTGGAGCTGATCGACTGATGGTATCTGAACCCTATAAGCATAGGTTTTACCGATTTTTCGAAGACCGAGACATTGTGTCTGAAACCACTGATGATAACATGTTTGTATATGAACTTGATGAACCTATTCCGGAATTTGACGACAGATTTATGATTCCCGTTGTACATCGAGCCAAAAAACTCAAAGCAAAGTCCGATGCACGCCAAGCGCCTAGTGTCAACAGTGCAGGATCTTTCTTTGGCATCCCCTTTCTCATCACTGTTGACAAGAGTGATGCATCAGATGCCGAGATCATTCATAACAAAATCCGTGAAAGATATAATGAAATTAATGGTTCTGAAGTAAGCTCAAGCTTCAAGGTGCGTCTCATAGAACCCAGGACCAAAGAGACCCCAATGATTGCCAGAAGGCTCACTTCTGAAATGATTAAACCGCTGACGAGCCGTCAGGAGCTGTACGAGCACCAACAAGATCAGCAGCGACAAAAGACTCACCCTGGCAATGGGGCAGTCTCACTTGCGCCACCTCCGGTGATGGTGTTTGGTGAGACCCATGTTCCAATAGCAAATCTGGCCCATGATCACACAGCAACAGTGACGTACCCCGATGATTCCTCGGCCAAGGTGACGAGTGGTGCGCAATCTTCGAGCACACCTCCACCACCAGTCCAGTTGATATTTGACTCGGACGGGTTATTGTGTGATTGGGAGCTGGACGAATTGGGAGATGGGTGGGAGCCTGAAGTGATTGAGAATGCAGAGGTTGAAGAGATCAAACGTCAAAAGAAATTGAATCAGAAAAAAGTGGTGGATTTATCGGAATGTTTAGATTTGTTTTCAGAGCCCGAAATCCTTGGTCAGGATGATTTGTGGTATTGCTCTAGATGTCAACATCTCCGTCAAGCCACCAAGACCATAGAATTGTGGACAGCTCCTGATATATTTACTATCCATCTCAAGCGTTTTTCGAATTTCAGGAGTATGCGAAATAAGATCCGTGATGTAGTGGACTTCCCTATCGAGGGGCTTGATATGTCGGCAAGAATTGGCAACAAGTCCAAGTATAAAGATGGGGAACTTATTTATGACTTGATTGGTGTGGACTGCCACTTTGGGGGATTGGGTGGTGGTCATTATACAGCATATGCAAAGAACTTTGTTGACGGCAAGTGGTATTATTATGATGACACGAGTGTTCATGCCACAGATCCAAAGCAAGCAATTAATGAAGCTGCATATCTGCTATTCTACCGACGACGTAGCGCAGAGCCATTGGGGGGCGAAGCTATGAAGGATATTGTAGGAGAAGCTCGAGCTCGTATGCAGAGGCCCGATGAAAAGGTCCCTGCTACTTCTTCATCTCCAGCTCCCTCGGTTCGAAGTGGGTACAGTGATACTTTCAGAGGACCAGGACGGGTGCTAGGCAGTATTGATGGCGAAGGTCCTGCGTGGTTACGAGCATCAAGTCCGTTGAGGATAGGTCCGGATAGGCGGTCTGGTAGTGATTATGACAGTGACGACGAGATGAAGAACGCCATGTCTGACGATGAAAAAGATACCGAATATGAAGATGCGCAGTCAGATATTAATGAATAAGTTCAGCCCTCGTTGAACATGTTGAACATGTTGAACATATAGTACATTGTAATCTAACATTGTAAGCTGAATTGTAAACGGAAATGTAAACTGAATTCATTGTAAACTGAATTGTAAACTAAATTCTAAACTAAATTCTAAACTGAATTCTAAACTGAATTCTAAACTGAATTGTAAACTGAATTGACATTTGTACAATATCGTCTACTCCAGTTCATCTAATCTAGGAATACTTTCAGCAGCTCCCTTTCGAGTAACACTGATAGCCGAAGCTTTGGATGCAAATGCCATGGCCTCATCAATGGCAGTATTTTGTACAATTTTACTAATAAACGCTCCTAGAAAAGTGTCACCAGCACCAGTGGTATCCACAACTTTAGTAACTTTGCCGGCAGCAACGAGCTGAATATCAGATGTCGTGTTGGTTCTGAATATTGACCCATTTGCACCGAGAGTAATAATAATACACTTGCTAGAGGGGTATTTCTGGTACAGAACATCCATTGCATGTTTTGCGGTATCGACATCATCATCGTCTACAACCTGAAGACCGGCAATTTGCTGGGCTTCTGTTGAATTGACAATTAGATAGTCGACGAATGTGAAAACTTGATGAGGAATGTCGATCAAAGGGGATGGATTATACACTGTCGTGACGTGAGCAGAATGAGCGATTTCCAAAGCTTTGAAAACAGTTGGAGCAGGAATCTCATTCTGAACTACTAAATAGTTGGTTGTAGTGATCAATGTGAGTAATTGACTGTCAATGGATGACTCGAACTGGCCATTGGCACCAGGATATACGAGGATCCGGTTCTGCCCAGTGTGCTCTTCAAGAAGAATTGTAGCTACTCCAGTTGGAACACCTTTGACAACTTCGACAGCGGAAACATCAATGTTCAGGCTCTTCATGCCTGCCACAATATCAGTACCAAAGCTGTCATCTCCAACTTTGCCAATCATTCTCACCAACACTGAACTAGGACTTGTCTTGCGAATAGAGATGGCCTGATTAGCACCTTTTCCTCCAAAATGAGTTTCGAATCCCGACGCTGGCACCGTCTCCCCACCCTCGGGGATCCGTCGTGCGATAGTGACGAGATCGTAATTAATGGATCCAAGAACAGTGACCAACATCACCAATGCCAAGAACAAACCAATTAAAGAATAACAATTAAATAAAGAAAGGCAACAAAAGCAGAATGAAAAGCTGACAGTTATATATTAAGACGATCAATTGACTATATACATCCATATTTGGTATTTTAGCCGCTTATTGCTGCTGCTGCTGCTGCTGGATTCGGCCTATATAGGACCGGGAGATCAAATTCCAGGCATGAATGTACTTTTCCATACACTTTCTGGTACAATCTTGTTCTGCAGAAGAAACAGAAGGACCAGGGGTAGGGAAGCACTTTTCAAAGCAGTTTTCTGTGATTTTCTAAGTTAGTTATTGGTAATAGTACTGGGTGATTACATACATTTACAAGCTCTGTAGCATTAGCCACTGCCAACTCTTGGCTGATCTGCTCCTGCAGCTTTCGCTTGAGTTCCGCAGCATTTTGACTGGATGTAGATGTGCTCAAAGGAGCATCTTTTGAGGGCCCAGAACTGCCAAAGATCGAAGTGAATCCAGACATAATTTGCTAACAGATGGTGGTTTAATATTTCGGAACTTTCAGATTTTGTAAAAGCCGTACAGTTATGATCTGGTGCCGCTGATTATGAGGCTCACATGAGCATGGGGCTCGAAGGCACATTTTAAATGGTAGTAACTGGATATATAGGACTAAATTTCATAAATAATCGCATATATATCTATTCTATATATCTTTACAAGTAATTTCAAGCATTCACAACCGCTTAAAGTTACTTTTGGGATTGCATATATTTTGATTATATACTATTTTATAGGATTCTTTAGAGTCTGATCGTCAACTGTATAGATCAGTGAGATATATTTTCGAATTTTTTCATCTCGAGAATATTTGACTAGTATCTTTTCAGAATCTTTTCAGAACCTTTTCAGAACCTTTTCAGAACTATGACAGAACCTATTTCTTTCCCACCAGATGTTTTTGCTCGATTAGAGCCTGATATTTATTTGCAACGTCATTTGGAGCTTGGTTTACGACCTGGAGGACTGCGAAAACCTGACGAGTTCAGGGACGTTCAAGTACAAACATCGAGCGAAAATGGCCCATTACTGCCAAACACTCTGGGATCAGCGGTTGTTAGAGTAGGTGGAACTACTGTAGTGTGTGGTATTACTGGAGGTATCAGTGAAATGTCATCCAAAGCCCGGGTATACCCCAATGTTCAGATTGTACGAGGAACTCGAAATGGACCACCCACACCAGAGGAAATGGTGATTTCGCAGCGAGCCTATCAACTGCTGAATAGCAATGATTTAATTGATGCATGCAACTTCACCATCAAAGGAGCAGAAGATTCGAAATGGTTGGTACTGAGTGCCAATGTTCAAGTATTGAGTCGTAGTGGGCCGCTGTTTGATGCGGTATACAACAGCATTATGGTAGCTTTGGACAATGTCAAATTGCCTGCCATGGAATTGGATCCTGACACTCGACAGGTGGTTTGTGATGATAGCATTTTGACGCCATTGAAGATGAATGAACGATTGAAGAATTGCTTTAGTAGCACTTATGGAGTGGGATTAGTACAGAAATCAGAGTCTACTATTGTTATGGCTGATCTTGAAGGAGATACTGAAGAAGCATGTTTCTCCAGCCGTATCAATGCAGTTTGCAACTCGACGGGGCTTTTGACTGGTGTTACTATAGCAGTTACATCATCTACAATTGGCAATGGACGGGACAGTGGTGTGATCATCACGCGGGATCACATCCACCAAGTACTGTCCACTGCATCGGCTCGAGCGCTTGAACGGGTCTAGAACTGACTGGCGTAATGATCTATCTAGATTGAGCATTGTAAGCAGTATGGGATACTCAATAGCAGCTCAGTGGGATGGCCGCCGGTACGCGGACCATTGTCCAAGCCAAGGGCACAGTCCAAGGGCACTGCCTGCATAGGGCATATCTGTTTCCCTTTTCGGAGTGGATCCTACGTTGGTGGGTACTATACATTGTATGTGCTGTAAGTTTATAGTATTCACCCTCGCCCATGTTGTTGACAAATAAATAATTGCGTCTCAACCCAAATGTGACAGGCGCCGGCCTAATCCTCTTCCCCCCCTGCATTTTGAGTGTCAGAATCCGTCTTTTTCCAATGGATCTGTGTGACGACATCACCCTTCAGGCCATTGGCCTGATTTCACCCGGCGCCTGCTATGTTGTGCGTGCCTGAGTGCCGATTGTTTGGCCATTGTCGGGATGATAGGCTCTCGCAGCCGTTCGCACCCGCCGGTATGCGGCCACAAAACTCCTTTCGGCAATAGGGGTGCATTGTGCGTTTGTTGAGACGTAGGTTGGACTCGCATGTGTGGACAAGCATAATCAGCTGCTAAACGTCACTAAAAGTCTAATCACTAGTAGTTAGTACAACCATTTTTGTAACAGATCATTGAGAGCTAGTAAAAATTGGTGGGCATTTTTTTGGCCTTGCCATGCTCGCATTGCTCAACTTGCCTCATTGGTACTGTCACAAGCTTGTTTTCTTTTTTATGCAGTTGCACGGAACAAAAAAAAAAATCTTAAAGCCTCGGGATATTTCAACGTGCCAGCACACACACACACACACACCCAAAAAATAAATTTCTGTATATCAAATGGAACGGAGATTGTAAAAAGCAATGAGCAAAAGATTGCAGGTCACCCTTTTATTGGGTGCATTCCGGAAAAGGACCCAAAAAAGAAAAATTATGATATATATCGAGTGATTTTCCAAACTGCATTATAATCTTACAGTGAAAATCAACCTTCCATCTTCACTATGTCTTCGGTGACGGTAACTCAACGAAGGCCCTCGATCCACAGCGGCCAAAAGCCCTCCCCTAAGAAGGCTGTCGACACTTATGGAGACGAATTTGAGGCTCCTAATTATGGAATCAAGGAGATTTTGGATGCCATTCCTCCAGAGTGCTACAAGCGATCTGCCTTGCGATCTCTATCCTATGTAGTGCGTGATTTGTTCTTTCTGGGTCTGTTTGCGTACTTGGCTGTAAGCTACATTCACTTGATGCCTTGGTTGTCTGTTCGAGTTTTGGCTTGGACCGCCTATACTGTTGTTCAGGGACTGTTTGGTACTGGTATTTGGATTCTCGCCCATGAGTGTGGCCACGGTGCTTTCTCTGATTATAGATGGTTGAATGATACTGTTGGATGGTTTCTCCACTCTTTTCTTCTGGTGCCTTACCACTCGTGGAGATTGTCCCACTCTAAGCACCACAAGGCTACTGGTCATCTTACTAGAGATATGGTATTTGTTCCCAGAGAGAAGGAGACTTTCTTCAACTTGCGAGGTATTGTAGAAAACGCTGAGGATGCTCCTATCGTCACTTTGTACTACTTGGTTATCCAGCAGCTGTTTGGATGGATGGCATATCTGACTGTCAATGTGACTGGTCAGAAGTACAACAAGCCCAGATGGATGTGGAACCACTATATGCCCAGTTCTCCTCTTTTCGACAAGAAGGACTACTATGACATTATCATTTCTGATATTGGTATTATTGCCACTTTGAGTGCCCTTTTCTTGAGTGCTTCTAAGTGGGGATGGGCTGCTGTGACTGTCATGTATGTGATTCCTTGGTTCTGGGTTCACCACTGGCTTGTGCACATCACCTACCTCCAGCACACTGATCCTCGAATGCCTCATTATGAGGCTTCTGAGTGGACCTTTGCCAGAGGTGCTGCTGCTACTATTGACCGAGACTTTGGGTTCATTGGTAAGCACATTTTCCACGACATCATTGAGACCCACGTTCTTCATCACTATGTTTCTAGAATTCCTTTCTACAATGGCCGAAAGGGAACTGAGGCTATCAAGAAGGTTATGGGCAAGCACTATATTAAAGACGATAGCAACTTCCTTACTTCCTTGTACCGAGTTGCTCGAACTTGTCAATTTGTCGAAGGTGATAACGGTGTCAAGATGTTCCGAAACGTCAACAACATCGGTGTCACTCCTTCCCCTCCAGTTTTTGACAAGCGCTTGTCTGAGTAGCGGGTGTTACAGTCTATATGATAGATTGTTTGTTTTTGATTTCCCATATAGCTTTATAGTTCTATTTGATTAGTTCTATTTGATTAGTTCTATTTCTCTAGTTGCTTGCCGTATATATTGTGTAGTTCTATCTGGTCGTATTGCTTCGTATTGCTTTGGTTCTTTGCCTTTGTTCTATGTTGATTCTGATTCTGATTTAGATTTCCAAAGTCTCTAATGAGTGAATATCTAGTCTGACTCCAGCATTGATGGCATCCTTTCGTCCTTGCTCCAGCTCAGACTCTGTACCAAGTTTGCAGAATTTGAAAACCTGCTCCGGAGAAATTGTCTTCTTCTTGACCTTAAATACGTACTTTGACAATGCAACGCCGTGAAGCTTTTTGGCATTGGACTCAAATCTCGAAACAATGTATAGCCATTTGTCATCCCATCCAAATACTCGCGATCTGATTCGATAAGGCGTGTATGGCTTGATTTCTCGCTTGAAGGTTGACATCACTCCTCCAAGAGGTGTGTATGGCCACTCGAATCGCGATACTTCAACTTCGGCATCTTTGTAGTACAAAAAGTAGTCCTTGAATTGATGCATCATGAGTTCGCATCTTGCCATATCAAGGTCTGAGAAGTATGTGGAATTGGACTTGTGCAAGTTGAAATCTATCTCCATCAATGGAGTATGAGTTTTATAAGTATGCACTTCAAATAGCTTCCGTGGTTTGACGGTACGACGTAGATAGAAATGTTTAAACATATAAAAGAAGAATCTGGCATGGAAAGCCAGTGGTACTGATTTTAAATTGATCAGTACCAAGAAGAACATCACCACTTTAGCTAGGCCCACCATTGTTGCAAACACCGAGTCAGTCAGTCGACGAGACCTAAATATATGGATGGACCGGAGGGTTTGTTCGGAGACGGAGTTTCAATTCAGGGCAGTTACAGTAATAAGCTTTACAAGCGCGCTCTAGAATGCCAAAGCCGCACAGACTCAGACCGAGGTGTCCCGCTAACGACGCGCAGTACATGCAGAGGATCTGGCGACAATTCCCTAAAATGGTTAGTATGTGCAATATAAGCTTAAATTCTGGTAGTGGGGGGACTGTAATTATATACATTGCAGATGTCAAAAGTAGGGCAGTTGTATAGTGTAAAACTCATGTTATTGCTATAGAATTAGTGATAAATGACAGTAAAGAAAAGATTTTTTAATCGAGAACAAATCCAATGAGAGTGGTAGCGTTTTCCAATTTGTAGATGATTGTAGATGATCAACGTCCATTTCCACAGGCAGGCGCTGGAGGTGCACAGGCTGGAGGAGGTGGAGCACATACTGGTTCAGGTAGAGGGCAAGCAGGAGCAGGAGGAGGTGGAGCACAAGCAGGAGGAGGAGGAGGAGGAGGAGGAGGAGGAGGAGGAGCACACTCTGGTTCAGGTGGTGGGCAGACAGGTGCCGGAGGAGGGGGAGGTGGAGGAGGAGCTGGCGCACAGGCTGGTTCAGGCGATGGACAAGCTGGTGCTGGCGGTGCACAAACTGGAGCGGGTGGTGGACAAGCTGGAGCAGGAGGAGGAGGAGGAGGAGGTGGTGGTGGTGGTGGTGCACAGACTGGCTCAGGAGGTGGACAAGCTGGAGCAGGTGGAGGAGCTGGCGCACATTCTGGTTCAGGTGGTGGACAAGCAGGTGGGGGAGGTGGTGGAGGAGGAGGCGGTGGTGGGGGAGCACAATCTGGCTCAGGTGGAGGACAAGCTGGAGCAGGTGGAGGTGAAGGTACACAAGCTGGAGCAGGAGGGGGTGGTGGTGGTGCAGGAGCACACTCTGGTTCAGGTGGTGGGCAAACTGGCACAGGAGGAGGTGGTGGACATTCTGGTTCAGGTGGTGGAGGAGGTGGACAAGCTGGAGCAGGTGGTACACAAGCCGGAGCAGGAGGGGGAGGAGGTGGTGGTGGTGCACAAGCGGGCTCAGGAGGTGGACATTCTGGTTCAGGTGGTGGAGGAGGTGCACAAGCGGGAGCTGGAGCAGGAGGAGGAGGAGGAGGAGGAGGAGGTCGTGGTGCACAGGCTGGTTCAGGAGGTGGACAAGCTGGAACAGGTGGTGCACAAGCGGGAGCTGGAGCAGGAGGAGGGGGAGGAGGAGGAGGAGGAGAAGGAGGAGGAGGTGGTGGTGGTGGCGGTGGTGGAGAAGCTGGAGCAGGTGCTACCACTGGGGCTGGACAGGCGGGAGCGGGAGGTATGCAAGACTCTGCTGGTTCAGGTTCAGGAACTGGTTCAGGAACTGGTTCAGGAGCTGGTTCAGGTTCAGGTTCAGGTTCAGGCTCTGGCTCAGGTGTTGGTTCTGGTGCTGGACACACTGGTGCAGGAGGAGGACACACTGGTGCAGGAGGAGGACAAGCAGGAGCAGGAGGAGGACAAACAGGAGCAGGAGGAGGACAAGCAGGAGCAGGAGGAGGACAAGCAGGAGCAGCAGCAGGGCACACAGGAGCAGGAGAAGAGTCTGGGCATGGTGGTGGGCCACAGTCATCTTCCTCATCTTCGTCTTCATCATCATCACTACTACCACCGCAACATCCAAAGCAGAAATGGGCTTTTGGGTCCACAACTGATTCAGATACATTTGTTACAGTATCCCTTTGTACCAGGCATCCACAACCTCCACTAGAATCACCACAACAGCTGCCACAACCTCCCCAGCATCCACAACAAGAAGAAGGACAACATCCACAACCAGAATCACAGCTTGAGCCTCCACTTGGACATGAAGATCCACTTGAGGAATCACAGCAAGAAGATGAGCAACAAGAGTCAATGCTTCCACAACCAAACATGCGTTTAGCTAACTCAATTGGGTTATATTTTCTATAGCCTCTCGACGCTGGTCTTGATCTATCAGCTCTCCAGTTTCCGCTTTGACTTCGGTATTGGCCACAGCATCCACAACCAGACGAACCACCGCAAGAATTGTCACATGAGCAATCGCAGCCATCATCTTCTTCATAGCTATCATAATAGCCACCCTGAGAACTACCACATCCTCCACAGCCGTTGTCACAGCCACCGCAGGAGCAATCACACTGTCGCTTTTGGTGATCACCAGCAGAAGACGAGTTTGTCAATACATTGCCCAACTCAGAACCGTCCTCAAGGCTAACTGATCTCAGTTGCACCGGAACTCCACCTTCACACATCACGTTGGAACCCCAGAAAACTTTGTATTGATTATCAATAGGACAAGCGGTAGCAGCCTTGGTAGTCAAGTGCAGCACATAATCCTTGACATCAACAACAAATTCATCAGTGGCATTAGATTCAATCAAATCAGCCAGCTTCAAAGATCCATCCGATGCAATTGATAATTTGCGGCCACCAGCAACAGGCTGGACCGACATATCAGTACTAATCATCCCCAAAGCATCCTTAGACTCCTGAGATTGAAGCCACAAGGAACCATCAGGTTTAGCAATAACAGAGTGTTGATGGACATCACCGACCTGAGGATTCAAAGCCATCAGGCCAAATGGTACGGAGTTGCCATCTCTACCAACAATTGCAGAAGAATTATCGATTTTGAAAGATTCCCCATCATCAATGGGAGCAGCAAGGGCTCCAGATACCAAAAGATGGACGAGCAGTACAGAGTCTGTAAACTGCACCATAATTATTATCAACGAAGGAATAAACGAACGGAAAAGATGATGATAATCATGATATGATGTGATGGTATTTATAGAAATCGACGAGGTGGTGATGGTAATTTCGTAATTTCAGTGCCAATTTCGCCTAGAGCATATAATGGTGTAAATGCTCACTTGAGTGTAATTATTGAGCCAATACATCAACCAAAGACGGGTGAACATCGCACCATCACCATAACCAATAGATACATTCCCTATTTCAATCTACGGACTTGAGATATCAAATATCAAATGTCGAATGATGCACCAACAGTAAGGCGTTTGGGAAGATCTAAACTTTCCAGTTCTAGAGCCACACCAAGCCCAAGTCGGTACAGAGATCTGGTCCATAGGATTATATAGTAGATTTGATAAGGTGAGTAGCTGCCAAGAAATGGATAAAAAAATATTGAAATTGTCACATCAAGAGTTTAAATATACAGTTACATGGCTGTATAGTTAAATATCAGTGTGTGCCTGCAGCTATGTAGGTTCTTAAGCAGTCATGCTTATAACATGGGTGGGTTACTGTACCCAGTTGGGAATACAACATGTATTTACTTGGACTTATCAATGGAACATGTAATCATAGTAATATGTCCTACATCAGAGTTCTCAAGTTAACTTTTTTCCACTTTGTCTGGCCTCTCTTGAATGCCCCCTTACCGGTCCCCTGAATGTGTGCATTTGATGTGCATGATCATCGGCAGATCGACTCCATCGGCCGAAAGCGGACTTCCGCAGACCGCCGCAGTGCACCGCTATATTAACTTATAGCATAGAGGGTTAAACGCTAAGTTAGGTTATGCATCCATCCCAACCCATACTAGCGTAATGAGCCGGTAGCAACTGAGACAACGGGCCCTGGCGTGCCCCACATCCACAGAATTCAAAACCAATGAGCTTTGTAAATTGGTGATATGTACAGCCCGCTAGAGCCATTTGGTTGTATCTGTTTGTTAGGACCTTATGAAGTTGATTCATCTTAGGCATATACGATTTAATATGCCCCCAATAGAGCCCTCGCCCAAACCATCCCACCCCCTCCTCCCCCCCCCTATCAGCCGTATATTGCGTTAACGCTGAAACCTGCCAAAGCTGCGGCAATTTACCCATACCGGGTCGTATATGTGCCACACAAAGATAGTCCGAAAGTCGGAGCAGCAGGGTCGCTCCTTAGAGAATACGGCTTAAGCAACGTAATCCAATCGTGATCAAACTCTATTGTTACAGCCCATGTCAGCTGTGTACCCCGCTTAAATATACCACTTTGGTTGCGGTAGTCTGGAATAGAGTTTAACATGTCGTGCTGGCCGTTGGATAACCGTTGAGCCCGTTAGGGCGTGTGTGACCTCCTGTACACTAGACGGGCCAAGCGGCGCGCGCACCTGTCCGTCTTTGTTAGCGTGCGGGCAATCCCTGGTCCCAATTCTGGGGGAGGGTTAAAGGAGTCCAGACGTAAATCGGAGATTCAATCGTGATAACCCCAATTTAAATCGATCGTTTCACTCGTCTTCCTACCACACACATCTTGTTTGGAGTGGACTATCGAATCTGATCATCGTTTACTATCATTTGACACTCTGAGTTAGACAATAACCTGAGTTAGACTTCGACAGAGTAGGTCGAGGAAAAAAAATAAAAAAAAAACTAATCAAACTATTGGCAGCAAAAATCTGTCATAGTCACGATAGTGAGTTGGCAATATCGGGCCATATACAACCAGAAGTTGTGTCATAACGAGAAAAGGGCCGGATAACACGATCCGTACAGTAGCTTGATCGGTTGTAGTGGATACCAACGGGGAAAAAACTGGCCCAGAGCCCCCCTCCCCCCCACGTTCCCCTGATTTGAGTAACCGGTGTTCTTTTTAAGCGTGCCAAGAGACTTCAAGTCTAGCCTATCAGTGCCAGTTGTCGGTGTCAACTTTCATCTGTTAGTTTTTCACAGCTATAGCTATCATAAATAGCGGTATGCTGTCAACGATGAGTGCAATAAACCACGACGATCGTGAGTTCGACCCAAAGGAACCTCTATTCTATGAGGGACCAGTGGTCGAGCCAGGATCTACATGGATGAAGGACCGCCCTTCTTCTTATGACATGAACAGGCCTAATTCCCGTGCCAGCTCGGTGTCTTCCCTATCGGAACCTTATCCTGTATATACCAATAGGGAAGGGTCTGTATCATCTGTGCCCGGTTCGCCAGCGATTAAAGATCGACCACTGGAGTCCATCCTCAATAATCCATATGGGGAAGCAGGACAACCAATTACCGACAGCATAACATATCGTCAAGAGTCGCAAAGAACAATTTCAACCCCTACGAAGTTTGATAAATTAGCATCCCGGCCATGGGTTGCGAAAAGAAGGTTGACAGTGCCAGTACGCCGGTCGTCTCTGAACTTGTACCGTACCAACTCTTCAACTGGCTCATTACCAAGCTCGAATTCGATGCCAACTACTGCCGCTCCTATTCAGCGACCACCGTCTCCACCATTAGGAATGGGTGGAGGCCCAGTGCTGCCCAAGGAACCTGCGTCTCCTCAGGGCCATCACCATCACCATCATCATCATAATAATCAACATCACCATTCTCATTTACCATCACCAGTGCATTCCCCGAGGGATCGGATATTTGCCAGTGTAAATGTCGATAACAACTCCACGGCGACCACTGTCACCACTATGGCGACCACTATGGCGACCACTATGGCGACCACTGCCACCACAACCAATACCAATACCAATACCAACAATGGCAGTGGTGCATTATCATCTAATTCTAGTTGCAAAACCGGAAATGCCAACAATGGTAATAACCGTACCAACAGCAACAACTTCTATACTACCTCGTCGTCATCAAACCAGACCCCCGAAGTCGATGCAAACCAACGGCCCCGAAGCATTGTTGAATTCGATAGGCTGAGTGGCTCTAATGGAGTTCTGGCCACCAATCGGTCGAGATTGTGGAGCAACAACAAACCATCAGCACTTTCTGTGGCATCTACTGGAAGTGCAGTTATAGATGATGGTGATGAAATCACCAGCCAAAGTTACGAAGATGATCTGTATTGGGAGCCTGCCACATCGCCGTTGGCTTTCTATCGTCATATGCCTAGAATATACGGGATGGAACCTCCGTCACTAAGTGGACACTGTTGCACTCGTGTTGATTACAGATTATACATATTTGGAGGTAAGACTCCTCAAGGATATTCTGATAGGCTGTACGTTTACAACTGTCAAACCAACGTATTGAGCTGTCCTGTACTTCAAGGACAGATTCCTCCAGCACTTCGAGATATGAGTGCTGTGCAAGCGACCGACAATCATATCTATTATTTTGGTGGCCAAGACGACAAGTCTTTGTATAGTTCTATCTATGTGCTTGATATTCGAACACTGCAGTTCAGGCGAGTCACCGTTCATGGAAGACAGCCTGAGGCCCGGGCCGGTCATAGTAGCGTTTGTTGGACTACTGGCCGGTCTGAGGAGGATGAGAACGGACATTCCCATGAACAGTCTACAATCTATATTTTCGGAGGCGTGGCTGGCAGTAGGACGTGCTTGAATGATGTGTGGAAGCTACAGATCAATGCAGATAAGCCTAATGAATGCACTTGTTCGGAAATCATCAGTTTGCAAAAGGATACCTCGGAGTGGCCGTCGGCGAGGGCTTACCAAAGTGCTCATATTTATAACGGAGAAATGCTCATGTTTGGAGGAAATGACACCAATGGACGAATATTCAAGTCTGTTTGGATGTTTGACCTCAAGAGTGAAAAATGGCGGAAGCTTAAGACTGCTGTTGGACGGCCAAGGACTGTGCACATGTCTGATGTAGCAGATGACAGGTTGATCGTGGTTGGAGGTCATGATGGTGGCCAGAGTATTGTTAGTGTGGACATTTTAAATCTTAAAACTGGCGTATGGTGGACTCGTCTTTGCAATGGTATAAGATCCACTGGATTGTGCTTTCACGGGGGTTCATTTTATGATTCCAGAATGTATGTTGTTGGAGGTCTTGATCCGTCTCATATATTGCAAGGAATAATGGCTATTGAGATGCCTAATATCCGCCTGTGATAGGATATTATCGTTATTGTCGTTATTGTCGTCATTTTGGCCATCCCATACTGTATTTATTACATAATTTCACGAGATTCATGATATAGTTAATTTTTCACGATTCGCATTGATCCTCAGAGATTCAAGATAGTCACGATTCATAACATTGATATTACAGCTGTTTTTAGTGATTGATACAGATGATACTTATAAGATTCATGAAGGCTAATCCTTCGTAATTGATTCTTCGTAGTTGACTTTTCGTAGTTGACTTTTCGTAGTTGACTTTTCGTAGTTGACTCTTCGAGGTTGACTCTTCGAAGTTGACTCTTCTAGGTTGACTCGTGGTGGTTGACTCGTGGTGGTTGACTCGTGGTGGTTGACTCGTGGTGGTTGACTCGTGGTGGTTGACTCGTGGTGGTTGACTCGTGGTGGTTGACTCGTGGTGGTTGACTCGTGGTGGTTGACTCGTGGTGGTTGACTCGTGGTGGTTGACTCGTGGTGGTTAACTCTTCGTGGTTGACTCTTCGAGGTTGACTCTTCATTACACTCATTAGACATTATATGACATTACTATTATGTACAATACATCAGTGCTTTTCCTGGAGCCATTGATCCATACTACTGAAAGACTCCATATTGAGCGCTTCATCTATAAACGAAGTTTGGTTTGGCAAGGGCGAGAACATGTCGAGGAATTGATCCTCCATAGATGCATCGATATTTGGATTTGGAGTTCCGAGCCAAGTATTGAGCCTTGGAACTGGCTCAACCTGAGAATATCCTAGTTCTTGTTGTTGCTGAAGCTGAAGCTGCTGATGCTGACGGAATTGCTGTAGCTGGCGTTGTTGCTGATCAAGTTGCTGCTGTTGGTGCTTTTGTTGCGAAGTGAGATTGTCACGTTGTAATCGCTGTTGACGATTAGCTTCTTCCAAACTATTGAAAACGTTCCATCCCATAGTGCCCATGGCACCAGACACCCACCACTGGGATGACATTTGCTCGAGAACCTGACAACTGTCTTTCCAACCAAATCCAGTTTCGCTATCATTGGTAGGGAATGTTCGCAAAAATACCGTCAACGTTAATGATACACTGTAAGGAATTAGTGGTAATGGAGGAAGCTCAGCACAATGTTTGACAATACGCAATATCGAGCCAGCAGATGATAACAGTCGAGCGTTAGTAATATTATAATCAGAATCCTGATCAAGATCATCAGTCTGTGGTTCAGCCATATCAGCATCTTCATCATCATCATCTTCAACAGTAACCTTCATAAAATCGTGATTAGCAAACCTAGTAGCCAACGGCTCATCATTTGATGCCGCTTTCTTTGGACCATTAAGCTTCTTTTCTTGAGCGAGGATCATCGTGAGGGGCGTAAATAGTGAAGTGACAGAATGAGGATTAGTGGACGAGTCACTAGAGCTTGTGAGTGGAACCTCTGGTTGTTGCGCCTCGTCAGCACCAATTCCAACTACCTGAGCATCCACACTTTCCTCTTTGATCATATCCTGATCACCACCACTTACACGCTTATGAGCCAAAATAACCGCAGCATGGTGAATAAGTGCATGGATAGCATTGAGTGGATCAATGGTGTCATCTCCTACAAATAACTGGTCAACCTCCTCAGGAACAACGCAAGGATAATGACGCCTACCAGGTCGGTATAAATAAATGACCTTTTCAAGCTTGAAACAGCCAGTGATTAATCTTGCCAGTTGAGGATGCTCCGATTCTTTAATAACCTCGAGTCCAATGTCCTCATTATTGATAACCAACGGTCTTGCATTCACACAAGCGCTCATTCTATCCATACACCATACGCTCCACCATAATTTTCGTAGTTGAGCCTTGTCAACAAATGGACGGTCATGATGGATTCCCAAAGATGTAGCATAGTGCAGAGCTCTTTGAAGATCTGCGCAACTGTTTTCCAGACCATCGGCTCCCTCAGAATGCAGCGACAATAGTGCATATATTCGAACCAAGGTGAGTCTATCTTGTTCGACTTCTGCGAAAAGTAGGGCTCTAATTTTTGCAGCAGTATTGGCACAAAACTGTCTAGGGGATTCATGGCCAAGATGCTTGGCAGCCCCCGGCCGTCTAGCAGCCGCCAATAAAACTGCGTGTAACAACAAGGTTGGAGCTTGCCCAACCGAATGTAGCTTGACAAATTGATCCTTATCGAGGAGCGGCAATAAGCAGTCGACCGAGTCGCAATAGATTTTAATGAGCGCTTCTCTATCTTCACGCAAAGGCATTGAAAAAGCATTTATAGATGCCAAATAGGTGTGAAGATGAGGGTTGATCCGCTGCTGACTGGTGACACCTTTGACCCATACTCCTATAGATTCTCTGTCAACTGAAGCACCAGGAGATGGTGAAGCTCTTGATGAAGCAGACGGGACCAACCTCTGCGGTAAAGCCTTTGCTGATAACCCTGGACTGTGGGAACCAGATCTTTTGTGAAGATTTTGGGGCTTACGGATGGGATTCCAGGTGCTCTGCCACGAAGAGGTTCTGCTGCCAAGTGTAGGACGCAATGGACCTCCAGATCCAGATCCAGATCCAGATCCAGATCCAGATTCACCAGACGAACCAGTAGGTAGAACACCACCGGCAGTCGAAGCCTGTGACTCGGAAGAAAGAGTTGTAGCCAAACCAGGACTCGCACTCGGACTAGGACCAGTGACAGAAATTGAAGTCCGGGTACTGATATCACTGGAAGAACCAACATCTCCATTACTAATAATTCCAACACCACCAATCCTTCTGCCTGTACCTCCAGGAGAAGTTATCAGAATGGGAGATGGCACTCTTGCAGAAAGAGCACCATCATCAGTTAGTCTCAAAGGTTTGAACAGAGATGGCCTGGGAGAAATAAGCTCAGAAGGAGCATCTTCTTCAATAGTATCGAATACCGAGGATCGGGTAGGCAGCGTATGAGCGGACGAAGACCGAGGTCCCAATACAGGCCTCACCATTGGCTCTGATTCAGCAGGTGGTGGAGTCAAAGTCTGTTTTGATGATGACGAGTCATTCGACGCAAGAGTGGGACTCAAAATTGGTGAAGTGATTTGCTGAGGGATCATAGGAGGAAGCAGCACCGAAGTCGAAGTGGAGCCAGCTCCAGACAGACTCTGATACGCCAACGCATCCAGACGACTGCTGTTGATATTGTTATTGGCAGCACTGCTGCTATTGTTGATATGATTGGTGGTATTATTGTTCTCAGCCTGGTCAACATAAGCTGCCACATTTGGAGCCATACTACAGGCTATATTGGCTCTGGCACAGGGCTCACATTTTCCAGAGCTATGGGGAAAGTCACATCGCTTCCGCCGGCGCTTGCACTCTTCACACGCTTTCAGCACTCGTTTTCTCCGTCTGTATCCATCGTTGTTGGCGGGAAACACAAACATGATCCCGGACGGGAGCAGTTGGACGGAGGGATCTGGTGACTGAAGACGACGATGTTAGGGCCAAAGAGTGGAGGGGGGACGGAGAAGTCACGAAGGCCTTTGCGGAATCGGGCCGTATATATATATATCTATTTATAAAATATTATAATATAGACAACAAAAAAAGACGAGATTTAAAAGTGAAATTAAAAATAACACCAAACGCAAATTAATGTTAAAAGGAGGGGATGCGATAGACCGATGGGATGAGATTGTGGCATGAGTGGCAGTGATATCTCGGTATATGTAAGAATGGCCAAGTCTAGGCACGAGAAAATTTGAACAGTAGAATTAAGGTGAAAATTTCGATGAAATCACATCAAACAACCTGAAAATTGGATATTTGGATACAAACATTACAATGAAATGATATTTTTCTTGATGGGTGCATTTTTGGAGGGTTGAAATGGACTCTTGGTTCGCTATCTATGTGAAAATCTGGGGCTAGATCAATCGGAGATCCACCACCAAATGTCCGGGGTCAACTAGGTTACAACATAGTCCACACGGCCAGAACAGTATGTTTTAAGTAAATAAAATAGACAAACTACGTGGAAATTTGTGTTATACAATGGTAGAGAAAGATAATATTAGTAAAGTATTTTTGTAGTTTGGTATTTGATTAGATTGTGACTGGGTTTTGACATCTTGATCCGAGGTTCGTGACATTTCCTCTTTGGTATCATTTATCCGAGCCCTAACATCTCATCGTGTGGGGTAAACCGAGTAAATAATACATATCTGTGATGGTTGTAAAAATAGTTGACAGACTTGTATGATATATTATATGTAGAATTGATACAGAGATAAAAGATTGTCCATTAGAATATGGTGGAGAGATAAAAGATTGAAAGATAGAAGAATGTTTGTCCATTAGATTTTCGTTTGTGATACATTGACTAAGATTAATGTTTACTTGGTAGTACAGGTAAATTGACTCAAGGATAAATATTCTTTTAAAACTTGCAAATTGTCAAATGTCAAATGTCAAATGTCAATTCAAGTTTTTTTACGTTTAATGCATCAGTGCAATCTACTGAAATCTATCAGTCATTGCGGATTTATATAGGAAATCGTCATTCCAACAATCCTTGTGAAATTCCAAGTCCTACCAATCGTGTTAAACTTGATTCATATTAAGAAATAGAGAGTATCGATGAGGAATTAGAACGAGGTCACAAAAAAAAATTACAAGAGATACATACTGTAGATATATCACTAATATGCGTAACTTAGACTATGCGTAACCCATAAGCAACGCTGAAGTAACTGAAACACCATCCAATCGTCTTTGTGATAACCATTTTTAAATTTTTTTTTTTTGATTTGCAAATACAAATCAATAATAATACTATTTCATTTAATAAAAAAACACAATTAATAAAAAGTCATTCATTTATAACTTCTTCAACCCAGTTGTCACCATCATCATCCTAACCGTCAGCCAGCCGTGCCGACAAGCGGACCGGGTAACCAGGGCCAACGAATAAGACCACAGCTTTTTTCAACATCAGACGATTCAGTACTAAACATGTCATTTACTTCCAGAATTGTTCGATCAGTTGCGTATGGTCCTTCGCGACTGGTAGCACGACCTTCAATGGTGCGAGCACCAATGGTGTCTATGCTCAAGCCTGTGCGACACTACTCTTCGGCCCACGACGAGGAGACCTTTGAGGAGTTCACTGCTCGGTAAGTAAACTAAACCACTAGCACTACCAAAAATTTGTGATTGCCATACTAACTTGAAGATTCGAGAAGGAGTTTGACGAGGCATACGATCTGTTTGAGGTCCAGCGAGTTCTCAACAATGTATTTTCTTACGATTTGGTGCCAGCTCCCACTGTAATTGAAAAGGCTCTGCAGGCAGCTCGACGAGTCAATGACTATGCAACTGCCAGCCGGGTGTTTGAGGGTCTTCGATACAAGGTGGAGAACAAGGAGCAGTACCAGCAGTACTTGGACGAGCTTAAGGATGTCCGAGAAGAGCTTGGAATCTCTCTTAAGGAGGAACTGTTCCACGAAGCATAGAGCCATAGTGAACAAAGATGAGCATAGCGATATTGTAGACGTGAGTCAAGTGAGTAGACAGTTGGAGTGAGATAGTTGGAGTGAGACAGTTGGAGTGAGACAGTTGGAACGAACCAGTCAGTCCAGCGAGTCAGTCCAGCGATTCAGTCCAGTCAGTCCAGTGAGTCAGTCCAGTCAGCCCAGTGAGTCAGTCCAGTCAGCCCAGCATCAATCCAGTCAACCTCTGAACCTCTGATATTATCTGTAAAACCTGAAGACCAAAGAGTAAACGAAGATCAAAGAATAAACAAACGCCAATGAAACAGCGAAAATACAACCGAACCAGTCCAAATTCAAATAAATTCCATCGAATATCACCCCATTTCACCCACATTTCACCCACCTTAACCTACATTTAACGCCTCGAATCCAGCCATGCACTCAATTTCCAGCGTAATTTACAACTATTAACACCAATTAAATATCCATTAAAAGCAAAAATACTTTTATTTTATTATTATTTTTATATATAAATTGATAAATTGATAATTTGCAATATTTTCATCATTTCATTGCACATTTAACTGCACATTTCGCTGCACATTTCAGTGCTCATTGACCCCATTTCACCTCACAACAGCACACAGACGGCTGAGATCGCCGCACCTATCAACCGCGAACCAATTGAACTTTGACTTTTACAACAATATGGCAGGACACGGGCGCCATGGTACGAAGCAGTTTGACAGTATAAACTAACGTAGCGCTTCACAAGGATGATGCTATTGAGAAGTTCTATCGTAAGTACTATTGGACAGGGAGTTTCAAGTGGTTAAGTGGCTAACAAGACATGCGAGAGAATTCGCACAACCACTTCCGAGTCAATCGACGATCTGGTCCTTTTTTGCTGGTGATGTTTGGTTTGGTTCCAGCAGTTTTGGCATATACTTCATACAAGGTTCACGGACAGATTGAATTGACTGCGAAACGACGAAACGAGTCATTATGGAGGTAGAATAGAAGAAATGTGATGAATTATCATGAGTCGAGAATTGTAGATGTGAACGATACGAGTGACAGTGTAAATGATGTAGTAGTGTGATAGTTATGATGCGAGTTGATGTTAGTTGATTAGCTGTGGTGTTAGATAAGGTGTTAGAGTTATGATCAGCAATGATATTATGACATTATCTGTGATATTAGCCGTGACATTAGAGTTGTGAGTTTATCTATGATATTAGCCGTGACATTAGAGTTGTGAGTTTATCTATGATATTAGAATCATGACATTATCATATAATTATGACATTGTCTATGATATTAGAATTATGACATTATCTATGATATTAGAGTTATGACATTATCTATGATATTAGAATTATGACATTAGAGTTGACATGAGAACGATGACATTAGAGTTGACATTGGAACAATGACAAACGCTCTAATTAGAACCAATAATATATTATAAAACTGAAAAGTAATAGAAAGTATCTAAATCTCAAGTGTCGAATCACATGGAGTGTAAACAGTCTATTTTTATTGGAGGCTGATGGCAATTAACTGTTAATTGTTGAATATCACATTGTGATTTGATCTGTTATTTGATCTGTTATTTGAACAGTGATTTGATCTGCTATTTGAACAACTGTCATTTGACAGCACAATAATATAAACTTCTCACTTTTCAACATTACTGTACTGCTGATTACAGATATTGGATTAAATACATGTCTACTGTTTGGTTGTATGCTCTACGTTACTCTACGAATGCCATTCGTTGTACAAAAACTCAGGCGATCACAACTGGTCAACATGCCTAGAACAATACGATTACAATACGATCGTTTCAATTGTTCATTTCACAACCGTTTCAATTGTTCATTTCACAACAGTCTACTGTTTCGTTTCATCCATCTATCTTTCATTTTTGATGCATTACTTACGATACCACATCCTTGTAATCTTCTGGTTTCGCATCTTCTTCTGAAGTTGGAAAACTCCATACATCAGAGCCTCCGAGGTCGGTGGACATCCCGGCACATATACATCCACTGGGACGATTCGATCACATCCTCTGACCACTGAATACGAATAATGATAATATCCTCCTCCATTAGCACAAGAACCCATGGAAATCACCCATCTTGGCTCGGGCATTTGATCATAAACTTGACGAAGAGCAGGTGCCATCTTGTTGGTCAGAGTTCCGGCCACAATCATGATATCTGATTGACGAGGAGATGCTCGGAAAATGATTCCCAGACGGTCCTGATCATAACGAGGCGCTGATACGTGCATCATTTCCACTGCACAACACGCCAGACCGAAAGTCACAGGCCAGAAACTTCCCTGTCGAGCCCAGTTTGCAATGCCATCCAATGAAGTCAGCGCATAGTCCACTGCGCTCGAAGGTTTTTGCTGTGAAGGAAGAGGATAGTCTGTAGGAAGACTGGATCCCTCTGATGGTGTGAATCCTGTGCTGGTAGAAGCATATCGACCAATAACCACTGGTAGTACTGCTGGCCGAATTGCTCGGATGCCAACTGGCAAAATACTGGACCCCCGACTCAGCATGTTGACGTTAAGACGTTAATGATGTAGAGTATTTGCGGTCGCTTCTATTGGTGAACCTTGCGCCGCATACACGGATGGCATATCACCTTTATAAGCATTGATAGCCGTACCATATCGCTCACTAACATCAACTTTAAAGCTAAAAAAAAAGTCAAGTTGAACTAGTTATATTAACATCAAACAGAGAATAATACCTTATAGTACCTTATAGTACCTTATAGTACCTTATAGTACCTTATAGTACCTTATAGTACCTTATAGTACCTTACTAGTACATTATAGTATACAACACTACAATACACTTCTATACACCCTTCAATTCCTAATGAAAACGTACACTCAGCTACCCACTAGTGTGTTAAACCTAGTCCACCACCATAAATACATAAATCATCCCATCATAATAAATTAAACATTGTCATGAGCTGCTGCTCCAAACTTCTCAGCTTCCTTCAAAACATCCCATTCTAAAGCATCTCCGAGTCCTTCATAGTCCTGCCAAAAGTCCTTGCTGGTATCAAATGGCTTGGTAGCTTCCATATGTAACGGTGATCCTAGCACTGGTTCAATATGTTCACTTGGACTAGTGCCATTGCTCACTGTAGTTACAGTACTATGATTCATGCTATGATTGACAGACCCATTCTGGCTCATCATCACCTGCGATGTAAGCTTATTGTTGCCGCTGATATTGACATCGCCATGGCTAGAAACAAAGATACCTCTTGCTGGACTTGACTCGGAAGCTTCGTGAACCAAAATAGCTCCAGAGTGACTTCTAGTGGCTGGAGTTGGAGACATTATGGAGTTATAACCTCCCGACCCACCTCCACGCTCTTCGGTTGCCTTTTGGGTCATGAGAACCGTACTTGGCGAGCTCTTGGCTTCACCTCCTCCCATTTTCAATGGTGTATAAGGATCCGACCCAGACATTGTGGCAGGTGCCGACATTGATTCCGGAAGAGCTGGTACTGGCGGCACTGGAGAACTTTTGCGTTGAAGTTCCAAATCTGCGCTCACTGCTGCCGCCATATTAGACATGGAGTTTTTCTTGACAAGTTTTTTCTTTGGCTGTGACTTTTTAATCTGTGCATTCTGTGACTTTTTGACCATTGTATTGTGGATCTGCGCCATAGTCATGTTTGAGAATACAATTTGTCGTTCTTTCTGTTGAGGCATGACTGGCGCCGGTTGTTCCTTTATTATAGTTGGCTCAGGAGGTGAAGGCACTGCTGTAAATGGTACAATAGGTGGGGGTGCAGACAATCCCATCTGGAAGTTTTGGTACTGATTTTGCTTCTGCATATTGATTTGGTGAAGTATCCTTTGCTGTTCAAACATCCTTTGTTGTTGCAACCGCGATTGAGCCTGTGCTTGAGCTTGTGCTTGAGCTTGGGCCTGTGCCTGTGCCTGAGCTTGGGCCTGAGCTTGTGCTTGTGCTTGTGCTTGAGCTTGAGCCTGTGCATGAGCTTGTGCTTGAGCCTGTGAATGCGCCTGTGCCTGTGCCCGAGCCTGAGCCTGGGCCTGAGCCTGGGCCTGAGCCTGGGCCTGAGCCTGAGCCTGAGCCTGAGCCTGAGCCTGAACATGTGCTTGTACCTGAGCTTGAGCTTGTGCCTGAGCCTGAGCTCGAGCCTGAGCCTGAGCCTGTGCTTGAGCCTGAGCCTGAGCCTGAGCCTGAGCTTGTGCTTGTGCTTGAGCCTGAGCCTGAGCCTGTGCTTGAGCATGTGCCTGAGCCTGAGCCTGAGCCTGAGCCTGAGCCTGAGCCTGAGCCTGAGCCTGAGCCCTAGCGTGAGCAATCTGTGCTTGTGCATGAGCATGAGCCTGAGCTTCAGCCTGAGCTTGAGCTTGAGCTTGAGCTTGAGCATGGGCATGCGCTTGCTGTAGCATTCGTTGACTAGCAGGCTGGCTGCTCTGCGGGCTAGCCATAGCACCTCTGTCAAACATAGGCAATTGAGCATGATCTATATCCGGAGTCAACAAAGTCGACGTTGGATGTGGATGCATGTGTTGTGAAGACAGCGACTGTTGCTGCTGTTGTTGCTGTTGCTGTTGGTGATGCTGAGACTGGACTTGACGTTGGTGGTTATTCTGATGCGGGCTTTGGTGATGATGCTGGTGGAGTGGACTCTGACTCTGATGTTGATTATGTGGACTGTGATTCATCTGCTGCGGACTGACATGGCTGGGCGATCCACGAAGCTGCTGTTCGTAATCAAACCGTTTAGGTACTGGCATATCAAATACCTGCTGCTGATCCACAAATGGTGATACCCCCATCGGGTTTACCATACTATTCATTAGATAATCATAATTGGTATCAAATCCCGACCCATAAGCGTCAGACTTGCCTCCATTCAGCGCGAATGCATACGCCATATCACCACTATCCATGCCTGCTCCATAAAGAGCAGTATCGTCTGAAACTTCATCAAGGCCCTTGGAATCGCCATAAACGGCCGAAGCTATATACGGGCCAGTGCGGAAATCAGACACCTGCTTTTGAATCAACTGGATTCGAGCCATATCAGGTTGAGGCATATTTGGGGTTGGAGGACATAACGGCGCATCGAACGACTCGGTCATCAATCCAACTGCTCCCACTCCACCCTCGAGGCTATTAGTACCATACAGACTGGCAGGAGCAAATTGCCCATGAACGGGCGGCCCTCTACCGGCTCTGCTCGTCATCATATTGTGGGGTATATCCATTGTTCATGAGCAAAACAATAAAAAGCTTATTATAACTGTCAATCCACTAAATGCCCAACCAATATTAATTGTCGAATGGACCAACCGACAAAACAAATTATTAAAACAACAAAAATAAAACAAACTCTAACGAATGGATATCACCGGGCTCTGGCAAACGAGGAAACGAAGAAAAAAAAACGGTAAAGAATTTCAGATCTGATAAAGAATCAACAATATCAAGATCAAATCTTATCTAATGGTAATCGACGATATGAAACGAATGAATGTCGATTATCAAGAGATGATGAATATTGCTAGCACCGTAGCAGCTATCTATTCAGTGAGGTGGTTGTTGCCAAATATATAGTACCGCACCGACGTTATTACGGTGGATGGGTTTGGCTTGACTTCGGGGTTAAATGTGGATCCCCGTCTAGCCAATATCGATTAACTGAGAAATGAACCAGTAGCGATTTCCCTGGACAATTCACTTGAAAACCGTGAGATCGATCAAAAACTCAACTTTCGATGATGTTATTGTTTGTGTTATAAAGAAAGACAGGCGTGTGGTACTCCCATTGTTATGGGCCCTAGACCCGGCCACCGCCGGTTAGCCGCCTCATGCGCCTCGAAATATGCGGCGCTGTGGCACGCAAAACTTCTATATAAAGCCGCACTCACAGTCGATCCATCTATGCGCCGCGCCATCGGTGTCATTCAGATCTCGTTCCGACCTCGCTTAGCCGCCATTGCTGCCCGTACCCACGCTCAGACCCAACGCCGTGCCCGAACTGCCGATACTCGACAACGGTTGCTGAGGTAACCCTCCATAAACATCCAGCCGTGCAATCTCAGCCGTGCCGTATACAATTACTATGTGTTATTGTGTACTATCGGATGTTTACTGCTAATTGACGCTGCTAATTCGTGAAACCGTGAAAAGCAAAGTCGTCAAAGCTGACATGGAGTATTCGGATAGCTTTTCGCTGTACAGACCCCAATATGCCAGTATTGATACCAGTAGCCATTCGATGACCAGTGCCAAAGCTAGGCTTGTAAACAATAACAGTTCGGTGGACTGGGACGACGAGCTCCAAGAGGAATGGCCCACGTATAACGAAACCAAAGATACAAGGATCAAAGAAACCGTGTCATTGGATGAGAATAACAAGTATGGGGTTTTATTGGATAAGCGAGGATCGAATGAGAATCCACTTCGCGACCATGGAAGTATCATTCGGGGATCTCGAGACGATGGAGACGACGAAGAAGAAGATGCAAACAAACGAAAGAGCCTAGTTTTTTCTGATTACAATTCTTCTGATGCTACTAGTTCTGCAAAGGCCAATTCTTCTGATGCTACTAGTGATGCAAATGCCAATTCTGTCTTTGATAGAATGAATAATTCATATGGCTCTAATGGTGCTAATGTTGCAAATGTTAGAAGCATTTCATATGCCGCAAATGATTCGCTCTTTAGCAGTGTTAGGCTGGGAAATGAACCAACTGATGCTATCAACAATGGTATTACTGATGCTATCAATAGTGGTATTGACAATGGTATTGACAATGGTAGTGTTGTTCGATTGAATACAGGTTTCGAGCCATTCGACGGGGAATTTCATGGTGAAAGAGTTGACTCAGACGACAAATCAGACTCGGAAGAAATCATCAACACCACTCGATATGAAAGTGCCAAAGTGCGCACTGCTGAATGGAAGCGAGCCCTTCATAATGAGTCCAAATCAAAGACTCTGGAAAATCTTTTTGTTCCTCCTGATCTGAGTCTACTACGAGCACCACCACAACAACAACAACAACAGCAATCATCTCTTACTCCACAGCGAGGGTCACACCAACCAAATCTGACTCCAGAATTCCAATCACAAGCAACCCCACAACAAGACCCCGACACTGAAGCAGATCTATCATCTCCTCTCAAAATCTTCCAAAAGCATAATACTTTTACCAACTCGAAATTCGAAGATTTGCTGGGTAGTTTGGGTAACAAGGATGATACTGCCAAGTCTACAAACAATAATGAACCTAAGCGACATGTGACTGCAGACGATTATATGAATGAAGCCGACATGATGATGGCTCGTCTAAAAATGGCTGGACCGGCAGGTCCTGTAACCGAAGATGATGCAACTCTGGATTCGGAGATATCCAGTTATGGACTATCAAGTTCATCAGTTGCAACTTTACGACATGATGACAGTAACGACAACAATAATAATTATGACTATGATGATAACAGCCTGAATGAGCTTGAGAATACTTTGCGCCTTCACAATCCACTGGACGATTTATTACCACCTAGCAGCCCTCCACAGAGCTATTACAATTCTGTCAGAGATTCATACGAGAAAAGCTCTACGTCTCTAATAGGAAACTCTTCTGATTCACTGGGAACATTAAACTCGTCATCGTCTTTTGCTAACACTACCAAAACAAAGTCAATGGTACAGGGACTTTCTTTCAAGCAACCAATGTCGGTAGTTGACAACACTGTGGACTCTCTTGCAGAATTGCACATACCCGACGCAAGCAACGTGAAACCTCCATCTGTTTACCCCGTTCAGAAGCGTGTACACAACCTCGGTCTCATAAAGCCCAGCGACACTGAGGCCATTCAAGCGATCATGGATCTCAATCTCAACAACAGGAAGATTTCTCCTAGTGATGTAGGCACAGGCTCCACCAAGGTAGATCTAGGAAATGAAATTCAAGATAGTGAGGAAGAGGATGATCCTTTTGAAGGAATAGACGATCTTAGTGATTCTTATCAGCACAAATCAGTGGTCAGACCGTCAATTATCACCACTACTACGACTAGTGTTGGTCCACATTTGGATAACTCGGTATCTATTAGTGAAAAAGTCTCCGATAAAGATCATATTACTTTCACTTCTTCTTACAGCCAAAGAGAGGTATCTGTAAAGCTTTCGCCTGAGGCGGTCCGAAAAATCTTTATTTCCCCTCAAGGTCTGAACGGTACTTTGCAAAGCACTCCAAGGAATGTTAATGTCACAAATGTGTCGTCCATATACCCATCGTTTTCGACTGCTCATACAGCAATGGTCAATCTATTGACAGAGATGGATCAAACGATGCCAGATTGGACCAATCTTGAAAAATTTGAGGCAGCAGACCAGAATATTGGCACACTAATGGCTCTTGATGAGTTATGCCCCAATCTCAAGGTGCTTCATGTTGCGCGAAATAAGCTCAAAGTACTATATGGTGTTCCTTTATCAATCCGAGAGTTGGATATCAGCCATAATCTTGTCAAGGATGTCATGACTCTGAAGTCTTTGACTAAGATTCACACACTCAATTTGGCAGGTAATCGACTAGAGACACTTGTGGGACTCAGCAGCTTGGAATACTTAGTATCACTCAATGTTGACGACAATAATCTCAAGTCTCTTATTGGTCTCAAATCACTACGACTACTTCGAACTCTGAGCGCCCGTAATAACGATCTCAAACAGGTCGATTTCGATGATTTCGAATGGAATGATATGCAGACCTTGAATCTTGGCGAGAACAAGATTGAATCTGTTCGAGGACTCAATAACTTGCCAAATCTAGTGATGCTAGATCTCTCTGGCAATAGAGTGACGAGCATTCAGACAAGTGATGATCCTCGTATGAAACTCCGGCATTTATATTTGGATGATAACAAAACATCTATTGATGTTTCGAACCTAACTAGTGTCAAGGACTTGCATTTTGATGGTAACAAGAAGCTATATGGGGTCCACCGGTTGACAAATCTTGAGAATTTGTCAATACGTCGACAAATTCACAAGGATGGATCGTGCGACTGGTCTCAAATGACTGATATTCGTAGACTATTTCTGTCGGGAACTCGACTGGAAAGGCTACCTATCAAGGAGCACTTCTTGAACCTTCAAATGCTTGAATTGTCGGGCATTGGATTAAAGCAATTGCCGAAGCATTTCAACGAATTCTGCTTGAACTTGCGGGAACTTGATCTGGGCTTTAACAAGATAAAAGATCTCAGTCCTCTTGTGGGCATCCCCAAGATGAGGCGATTATATTTATTCAGTAATGACATTGACGATCTTGGTCAGTTGGTTGCTTGTGTCAGAGCAATGCAATATCTGCAGGTTATCGATGTTCGTGGAAATCCTCTAACGACAGACATGTATCCGGTACTGCATGCAACTGATCATCATAGCTATCGAAAATCTCACGAGGTGGCAGAGCAACTCAAATGGATCTCTCGAGATGATGAATTTTTGCATAATTCTATGAAGGAAGATTTGAGAAAGGCCCGAAAGGTTTACACCTCGGCAGTTATAGGCTCGAGTAACGCCAAGTCTCTCAAATGGCTCGATGGGTCCAGAATAGTGCCTGGCGAACTTAAAGCGCTCATAGCTGAGGCGAAACAAATCGTGTCCACCACACATGTAAAAAAATGATGATTTACAAAAATAAAATGCAGATTGATTAATATTATTATCAATATTGATACATGTAATGCGCATTTCTAAAGCACAAAAACTTAAATTACGAACGAACGAGTGTGCGATGAATAATAAAAAACAACCACAACAACCATTTGATGGCTGTTGAGGTCCCAGACAAATCTTTCTTTTTGTCATGGGTGGGTAAATATCGTAGTTTTGCTTAGGACAGTTGCCAAGGCTTGGCTTTTGAAGACTTAGAAACCACACTGGTTGGGATATTGCCGATCAGTCAAAGGTTGAGGGAACAAACCTCCATCGACCAATCGTCTCATATCCCATTCAGGAGAACTTTCAGTCTTGAAAGTCCAGAAAATCCATCCAGTTCCCTGGTCGTAAGCATCCATTTGAGCCTCGATAAATCTTCTAGTGTTTTGCTGTCGCTCTGCCGGCCATGCAGGAACCTCGTCATCATTACCAGCACAAGACCCAATCCAAGGAGATCCATCATACTGTCCTTCGTATCGAGAACCACGACCCACTCCGTTCAACCAAGGAGTACAGTCGGTGAGAGCAGCAGACCATTCTCCAGTAACTCTCCACAAGTATTCAGACTGGGTCGCCCATCCAATTTGGCAAGCAGACTGAACATGAGCATCGATATCAAGCTGGAGCTGACCAGCAGAGAATACCTGGTATTGATGGTGATCTAGGATGACATTCCAGTAGTTGGGAAGAGTCAAGAAGTTGTTGTAATATCCAAGGGGCTGGAATGCATCATGAATAACAACTCCAGTGTCAGATCCTTCATCTCGAACTGTCTGCCATCCATTAGTGTAGAACTGCTCAATTTGTCCCATGTCCAAAGCAGGTCCAAGTGGCTCGTTAACCAACTCGATTCCAACCACAACATCATTGTAGTCTTGCAAACCATATTTGCCAGCAACATAAGCGATAACCTGAAGAGTAACATCAACATTATCACCGGTCTGCCAATTAAGAGTATCTCGCAAACCGGAATTGTCAAAACCATTTTGAGAACCTGGAGCACCGTGGATGTCAATCCACATCTTAAGACCAACCTGTCGAGCCCACCCAATGGCTTGATCCAAGTACTGCTCCTGGCCCTGTACATAAGGGTCTCCAGGCTGCAACTGGAAAGCCCAATATCCGATAGGTACTCGGACATGATTAAGGCCGTAGCTGGCAATTGTTTGGAAGTCTTCAAATGTGTACCAAGTAGACCAGTGCTGATTAAGAACTGCCTCAGCTTGGGCCGGTCCAAGAAGTTGAGTCAAGTGGAACTCATCTACTGGAGGATTGGGGAAAGGATTGTAAATAGATGGGGTAATGAATGGCTCAGTAACAAACCATCCTCCCAAGTTGACACCTCGAACTTTTTCGTCATTGTAAGAGAATCCCAAATAACTGTCCTTTCGAACCAGTTTACTTATGTTAGCTTATCAAAATCCACATATAATCTAACTTTGCAATAAAGTCAATTGTCATAAGGATCCTGTCATCGATGCTATTATTCCCTCACTTGGATCCCCATTTCGGTCGATATTTTGTCAATCATTTCCATGTTTCCCTTGTTACAAGGAAATTGTTTTTCCGTTTTGGCGTGCCTTTTCTGGGGATGTATTTTTCCGGCAGTCGTATCAGGCAAGCCTGCCTGCATATACAGAAGGCACAAAAAAGCAATGTTGCACGTGCATGGCTTGTCCGGATGTCGTACTTTCTCAGATAAGCTTACGCTCGGAGGAGACTAGTCAAACGCGGTGCAGCTGTGCCAAATATAATAATTTATAATTAGCTTGCCAGTGGACGTACAAACTATGTGGGAGTCACAAATAACAAAAAAGAAAGGTTGAATGTAATCAAGCCAAAACTCGCCTTGTAAACAAAAGACCCGCGTGGTGCCACAGCTGTTCTGTGGTTGCCTATCCCAGTTCAGCAGTTGCAGTTGCCAGAATTCGTGTGAATTTACAGCCGAATAAGCTCGTAATAGAAATAGAATAATCTTAAGTCAATCTGGGCCAAAAAGCATCTTTGTCGGATCAACCAGAAACTCGAGCGAGTAGTCCGTAGCGAGTTCCGTAACAATAGCATCGGTGATATGGGGATTTTTTGACTGAAACAATTGTTTAACAAATACTTACAATGGGGTGGCTTGAGCACCTGCCACGAGAAGCAAAGCTCCTACTGCTCGAACCAAAGAAAACAACATGAGATGAGGATTGGTGACGCACTGGCGACAAGACCAGTTATTTATATATAAATGTAGGCGGCACTAACACGACTTAAGATCGGAGGGCAAATTATAAAGAGCGCTATGCAGTATGCAAAGAACAAAACACACACCAAACACGGTTATTAGTAACGACAGGCTAAATCGCCAGTGCGCCTGTGGGCGCATTTAAATGATGGTCAGCGTTGGACATTTCAGTTTTACTTAGTGAAGGCTGTAAAAAGCAACGAGTGCACCAAACGGTTTTGACGTAGTAGTTGCTTTTTCCTGAGAATGCCTTACACCAAGTGGGGCATGTTGCAATACTGAGGCCCAAACCTTGTAAAGTTAGGCCCGCTAGGCCCGCCCACAGTGTTTCAGAGCTGCAGAAGTATTTTTTTGTCATCTAAAATTCTCCCAATCGTGTTAATAACATTGTGGTAAATTTAAAATGATATTGAACTGTGACAACTGCTGTCTCTGTTACATTTTTCCCGCTATAGGCATTTGAACTCTCCCCATGTCTGCAGGGAAGTCGATCAAAAAGAAACCATGCAAAAAGCAATATACACTGATAAAAAGCAATATTGACATATGGCGTATGCTAATAACCGCGCCAGACAACTAGGGGTAATTGGACCGCAAATCAACTACTAACTAAGAATAACTGTGGTTTAAAGGTCACAGAAAACGGCTGTGACACTAGTTTTGACCGCCGCTTTGCTGTAGTTGGTTAGACTCGAATGTCGACATTCTAATGGTCAATTGCTGCTAGAGCGAATTTTGTTATCACGATCAGTCCAGCTGCATGCAGATGCTAATTCACATCTACATTATTGTTGCCGTCATAGGGCATGAAGCACCTAAACGGTGCTGTACGTTGTACACGAGTGATCAAGCACGGCGGCCCCACCTAAAGAATGAACTACTGTAAGTAACATAAAAAATATTCCTGTACCTGCACATAAAGGTACAACAACAAAGACATATAGGAGTCAAAAAGATATTGAGGGATTTACAATGCTTCGATACGATACCTGATATCGATGAGATCGTGCTGGTTCGGGGTTTTAGTGGTGACACCAATGTCTAGTGTCATTTGTTGCAACGTTTCTTTTGACGGCCACACTTAGTGGGTTGGGAACCAGTTTCAACATACAAATGTGTAGCTACAATCTAGTCGCATATGACGTCTTTCCTTGTTTCGTGTTGCAATTGTTCTTATCCATTCTAGCGCTATTGCCATGTTCTTTACTGTCAAGTTCCTGGATCCATTGCCCTGCTCATTACCTAGCCAAATGTCAAGGTTGTTGGATTGTAATATGTAGCACATTGTAACTTTTGGTTGCGGGGACACAGATCTACAACTAATCGAGCCTGACAGGAAACAAGATGAGCAAACAATGACCAGTCCGTACATGAATCACCCACTGAATCTTGCACATCAGAATTGAGATCATACGACCACATAATGAATCAAATGATTAATATTCACGCAATCATTTCTTTCTGCTGAAGATCGTTCAAACTCGGCATTTCTCAGCTCTGCTGTTGTTCCACTCCATCTATTTTTTGGCCCTCACCTGCCGAATGCCGCGTGTACCACCGAGGTACCCCTCAATGCATGCCCCGCTCTTTGTCTCAATGCGACCGGACTGCAGCAGCAGTGCACTGAGGTTGACAGCAGGGTGCTTCTGCACCTGCGGATTAGCGATTTCTTGCGGACCGTGAGATTCTCTCCTCCTTGTCAGCTCATCTTTCGGCGATTAGTGGTTGTACGAAATGTGGATCACTAACAGCAGCCAAATTTTGTCGAATTCTAACAATGCTACCAAACCTTTACCCATCATTAGACTTCACGTCGAACCTGCATTAATTCAGGAACTTTCATTCCACCAAGTTACCCCTTCAATGCATTGCTGTAACCCTAGTATGGTGTTAATGACATAGTATATCGTCACTTTTCCTGTAAGCAAGTATTATTGAGGTCGCAAAAAAAAGGGCCCCAAAACGCCGTTTCTCGAACCCATGTCATATCCTTTCCAAGTTAGGAGTACTGATTGGCAGTCAGGTTGAGAAATTACACCTCCTATTTAGGCGTTATGCAGGAGTATATTGCTTTTTTCGCGTTTGAGCTTAGCCTCTTAGGCCCGATCTCAGATGATAGTCACTGCAATGCCGCGGTTTACCAATTGTGCTGTCTTGGCTCTGTTGCGAAGTGGCTATTGGTGATGAGGATGATCGCGGGCTCTTTTACACACATGATCTTTGTGGGGTTGATAGTCCTTGCCAATAGGATCTTCACCAGTACACCTGACCACCCTACTTGTGCCGATAATATGCTCTCATGACCTATGCCCCTCCCCTCTCCCAGCTAGTCGTATTATTACATAAATTCTTTACCCGGTTACAACTGTTGTCCCCTGTGCACCTCTAGATCCGGCGACTGGTCTTCATTCCGCGATTGTTAGTGCATCGCCGATGCAGCCTTATTCTGTCTGATGAATGTTCTATTGCCAAAACCGGCATGGCTTTGTACGCAAGAAGCTGTCCGACTCAGGCACATACATTTAGTGCCACAGATATTTACATGTGGCGCGTAAACAATAAAAAATAAGTGAAAACCTAGATTTTTTTGACCTCGTATAGGTTCATCGTGTTGTGTACGGCTGAGTTGTGCGGTACCGAAACTCGGCTTTAGATGCTAACGCCGACGGCGTTAACTTCAACTAGTTTCAGATTATACTAATTCAAGCAAACAGCTGGAAAATATACGACAAGAATCAAAATATAAATATGTTGTGAAATACCAGTATAGTTATAATAAGAACAGGTCTGACGGCTCCTTTCTTTTTTTTAAAAAAAAGGTAACTAAAATGACTATGGAATTTGCTAGACTTGGGACTTCGGGTCTTCAGATTTCTAAAATCATTTTTGGCGGAATGAGTATTGGAAAAAAGTCTTGGAATGAGTGGGTTGTGGAAGACGAAACAGAGGTATTTGCTCTGTTGAAAAAGTCCTACGATGTTGGAATAAGAACATACGATACCGCAGACATTTACTCCCACGGAGCATCAGAGATTCTCATTGGTAAATTCCTCAAAGAGTATAATATCCCTCGTTCTACAGTGGTAATTATGTCAAAAGTGTTTGCTCAATGCAATGATGACCCTGAACTGCCCAATGGAGAAAATGGTATCAATTGGATCAATAGATGGGGTCTATCTAGAAAACATATATTTGATGCAGTTGACTCCTCTGTCAAGCGACTTGGTACTTATATTGATGTGCTCCAAATCCATCGATACGACAATAATACGCCTGGCGAAGAGACAATGCGTGCTCTTCATGATATCGTTCTCTCAGGGAGGGTTCGCTATATCGGTGCTTCGTCAATGTGGACCTATCAGTTTGCCGAATTGCAACATATTGCGGACAAATATAATTTGACAAAATTCATTTCGATGCAGAATTATTATAACGCCCTTTATAGAGAGGAAGAGAGAGAAATGATCCCTTTCTGTAAAAAGACTGGTGTGGGACTTATTCCTTGGAGTCCCCTGGCCCAGGGACTATTAGCCAGACCTTTGAAGAGCATTAGTACCACTACAAGAGGAAAGGTAGTCTATAACGCAAAGTCCTTTGGGCATACAGATGCTGACAAAACTATTATTGGCCGTATTGAAGAGCTATCGGAAAAGAAAAACGTGTCGATGGCTACTATAGCTACATCATGGGCATTGGCTAAAGGGACTTATCCTATCATCGGTTTCAGTAAATTGGAACGTATTGATGAAGCTGTTAACGCTCTTTCTCTGGAACTGACAGAAGAGGATATTGCCTATATTGACAAGCCATATGAACCTCGTGCTATCACCGGTCATCAATAAGCTCCTTTTTCTGCTAAAGTCAAATAATAACATAAATAGATTGATTCATTACTGTAACAGTGTAGCTATTAGCCATCCAGGCAATTCTTTCTAAGTGCCAAAATCTACATCATCTCATTGGGTTAGGCGTTTTTCTTCATATTTGGTATATCAGCTATCGTAAGACTGTTGCTCGGGGTTATTTATGTGACAGAGATAACAACCTTGCCTTTCGAATGGCCCGTCTCGACGTAAGCGAGGGCCTCTCCCGTCTTCTCGAATGGAAATACCTTGTCGATTACTGGACGGATCACGCCAGACTCGATCAGCGATGTGATCTGACTCAATTGCTGCCCTTCAGCACACATAAATAGGAACGAGTACTGCACGTTGAGCTTGGCAGCTTTGTTCCGAATGCCGCGACTCATCAGGCTCATCACCAGCCTGAAAAATATATTCAAGCCAAACTCCTTTGCAAAGGCAGAATCAGGAGGACCAGAGATAGAAATCAATCGTCCACCACGCTTTAGCACAATCAGGGATTTTTCGAGCGTCTTTGGATCCTGGCTGTTCAGCACAAGATCATAATCTGTCAAGAGCTTTTCAAAGTCTTGCGTCTTGTAGTCGATGACCACATCGGCACCAAGACTTTTAACGAACTCGACATTTTTAGTGCTCGTAGTTGTTGCAACAGTGGCGCCGAGATGTTTAGCGAGCTGGATGGCAAACGTCCCAACACCGCCAGAACCTGCCTGGATGAAGACCTTCTGACCTGGCTCCACCTTGGCCACTTCGACCAGTGCTTGCCAGACGGTCAGACCCACCAATGGAATAGACGCAGCTTCTGTCATGCTGAGGTTTTTCGGCTTCAATGCCACATCAGCTTCATTGATGGCGATGAATTCAGCAAATGTGCCGATTCGGTTATCCCGCGGTCGAGCGTAGACCTCGTCCCCAACCTTGAACTTGCTCGCCCTGGGACCGATCTTGACAACCGTTCCGGCAACTTCATGTCCAAGTACAAAAGGCGGACTATAAGGCAATAAAAGCTTGAACTCTCCATCCCGGATCTTGGAATCGATTGGGTTTATGCCCGTCGCCTGAATACGCACCAGTATATCATCATCCTTCAACACTGGCTCTGGTACATCGGCGAGACGCAACGAGCCCTTCTTCTGGTATTTCTCTACGACGAATGCTTTCATGTGGGTTCTTTAATCTCAGTAGCGATGTGATACGACGAGGAGGGAAAGAATCTTATGCATGAACCGCATGCGGTACTGGAAGATTCGATCTCTCCCCTGCATACTTGTAGATCGGACAGTAGTTTCCCCGGGGTACATGATGCGGCGGAACTTATTTTATTTTCTGCATCTTGAGGCCAATTAGATACAGGAATAAACCTTGATATCAGTAAGTAAATACAGAGAAAATAGTATCCCTGATTAATAACATAACTCTAAATCATCTATCAGACTTTTAGAGGCAGAGAATTAACTTTTGCTAAGAAAAAGAGACACTTTCCAGAATTTCAAAAGGGGTTAGGTTTTGTTCTATGGGTTAGGGTGAAAATAGGTGAAGTCAGGCTTGAAATATGTACAAAAAGCAAGCAAATCAAGAAACGGTGTTGTGGCGCAATGGCGAGCGCATCGGATTTCGGCTCCGAAGGTTGCAGGTTCGAGTCCTGTCAACATCGCTCTTTCTTTTTTTGCTTGAATCACATATTCATCTCTAATAGAGAAAGAAGTTGGTCAGCGAATTTTTAAGGTTCTTATTCTATTTATCAGCTTTGTAATAAATAATTAAGTTCAAGTTTCATCAAGTTCATTTTTCAATTACATGTAATAAACTGTAAGGCATATAGAGAATAAATTTAACAAACCATTAACGAATATATCATACTTGAAAGTCAGTATAACCCAAATTTCTGGAGGCAGTAGAAGAATAAATTGGTCTTTGCTGTAAAAAAGCATATCTAATCTGTGTAAAAAAAGAAAGATCGATGTTGACAGGACTCGAACCTGCAACCTTCGGAGCCGAAATCCGATGCGCTCGCCATTGCGCCACAACACCGTTTCTTGATTTGCTTGCTTTTTGTACATATTTCAAGCCTGACTTCACCTATTTTCACCCTAACCCTGGTAAGTTCTCAAAAATCGTTCCCCCGACCTTATTATGAGAGGAAAGCAACCAATAAGCTGCTATGATGGAATATACATGAAGAGATACCTCTGGAAATAGTTGGATGTTGTGGATATTAGTTGTAGCAGTTAGATGCCGAATTGAACAGATATGCACAGTGCATTGCTCACTAGTTAGTGAGCATACGGCAGGGGAACTGGGCAATGACAAGAAATTCCATCACAGAGTGCCTGGACAAATAAAACCCATGGTGTCATATAGTATAATCAATAGAAGCAATAAACAATCTCTATTAAATAGAATTGTTATTTTATTTTTGTTCCGTCTTCTGGACTTAGGAATCCAGCCATATCCCAAAACGGCGACTGGTTGTTCCCCTGAATCTCGATATAGAAATATTTCATGATATTGTCCAACCTTTCTTCATCCTTCACACCAAGACACTCCAAAAAAGGCGTGGAATCAGCAGCAAAAAGCAGACTAGACATGTCTGCGATATACAGTACTGGCTCAGGCGCAAATGATCATTCAGATGACCAATATTCGGCCAACATTAGATCCATTCTTGACCTTTTACGTGCAGTTCCAGGGCGGGTGTCGGAGTCTGGTATCAAGCGAATAGCTTCTCAGAACAAGTAAGGGAAAGCTTTCAAAGACTATCTAACATAGATTCGAGGTATTCGAAGATAGTATACCTGAGGGAAGAAGATTATCACTCGGCGGATCCATTGTCCTCATAGACGTAAGCAGCTAGGAGCAATTGAATGCGAATGAAATAGACTAACATCAGATCGACTTTACGTCAACAGCAGCTGTTTCAGGAGTTTCAGTGTCATTGGCATCTACAACACAGCCATCGAATGAAAGGGCCTCGTTTATGTCCAAAGAAACGGCAAACTCTGCTGACAAGGCGATTCTCAAGGCCCTTAAGCTTTCTAGATTGAACGTGTTTTCAGAGATGTTGGCATTCCTATCCCGACTAGACAAGCTTTCAAACAAATCCTGCGATTGTTTCAGAGTAATGGATGAAATATCTGCTGCGCTTTTCAAGATATACGAGAATTCAGGAGATAATGACAACTATATGATTCCATATGGAATTCCCTCTTTGAATGAACCAGACCAATTGGGCGTCAGCATCTGCTACTGGATGAATGAACTCGATAAAACAAAGTTCCTTGCTACTCTTGACGTGCGAGAGGTCCCATTAAGTCCAATACTAGAGGCCCAACCGCTCAGATACTCTACAGATTGGATCCAGGATCCAGTGCTGCCCTCATGGAATGATGTCGAGCCAAGTACGGATGCTCTGGCCTACCTGATAGCTAATATTACCCCTCATGTCATTGTTCCTGTGCCAGTGGCTCAAAAGTTCAATATGGCAAGGGAATTCACTCCCTACAAGGAGACAATATCCTCACAGTACAACCAGACTATCCACAGGCCAGACGGGTCAGAAGACCATTTGGACATATCATTTGCAAACGTCATGCCCTATGAGCTTGTGAAATTAGACGAAATAGTTATCAGCCATCCTCGACAGATTCCAGAAATCCTTGATATTCTGAGGCAATATCTTCTTCTCAGCCAATTAATAGACAGCTTATCCACAAGAAAATCATCCAAGGGATATGAGGGAATGGAATCAAGAGATGAAAAAGCTGAAGAGGATATAACTCTTGCTGATGCAATTATGGAATATGAGTCAGTCTCGGCAGATCAGCCGTCAGACATTTCACGTGCCGTTACTGTCTTTATCAATCTCTGTTATGATTCTTCGTCGGCAGGGCCATACATATCCCTGACGTCGTCTGATTACAAAGAACTGACTTTTTTGATTTCAACTTCTGGTGGAACTTGCAAGGTAGAAATCAAAGGGACTAGTGCAACTTCTGATGAGCTTGAAACTGGTACGCTCGCCAAGATTCTGGATCGCACTCGAGATGTACCGATTCTGCTATCATATTTGCATCACAAAAAGTCTACATCAGAGTGATGATCAGATAAAGCACTTTTGCACCATTTGCTGAACTGTTTTTCCAGCTATGCTTGCTTTTCTTCTACCCCACACCTGTTACTTCTTTTTATGCTTATATGGAATGAAGTCCCGTAAACAACAGCAACAAGATGGTATCTGGATCGAACGAACTTGAAACAAGATAGCTTGAAGCACAAAAAGATAAAAAGGATATAATGAATTGCACAATCGCACAAGGTTGCATTGAGACCAAATGAAAAGGGATAAGAGCTTTATTTCATGGAATCTTATAAAGGAGAAATACGGTCTTGCTAGATCTATCATATACGAAAGGGCCAGACACCGAGAACCCGATCAGAGCAAAGTTATCCTCAGAACGAGGTCATAAGATAACTGGATCGTTACGAATAATTATAACGGAAAATATCCAAGTCCAAGAGTGCTTTATGTTCGAAGTGGTACGGTCAAAGAAAATCAAACGCCGGTGGATTTAAATAGAAGTTATTGGGTCGCTTCTTGGATGAGACAGCACAAATGCTTATGTTCGAAGACACTGTATCTATTGAAAAGCTCCTCTTGGACGGATTCACTCGAGAAAATTGTGCAACTTACTTCAACCCTGTGGCACCTCTTGGAAGCTACAACCTTTAGATTTGAACCTTATAAGCAAAGCATTCTGATAGAAGAAGATAGGTGGTTCCAATTGAACCATAAGACAGATGCAAGAAGCCGACTTCATAGAGATCATACAAAGCCAAAGGGTAAAAGCCTTGACTAGGGCCAATATTTTATCAGCATTTAAGGCAACAGGAATATCACCCTTCGATATCGAGTCATCAAATCGATACCTTGCCATACGAAAGACCGAAGTTCAGTAGATATACCCATCCGGTTGACATATACCAGGCATGGCAATAGTGGTTCAGTGGCTTCAACCAACGTCTATAGATTTTTTATATATAAACCAAGAAATGGCCGTAATTACATTGTAGATGAATCCTAGCTATAATAGGGCTCTTCAGCGCAGGGTTGTTGAAATTGTTACCGAATCCTGTCACCCCCTGGAGCCAATTTATTTCATTGCCAGAGATTCTTGACACCAATATTCAGAGAACTAACCAACAATCAAATCATCATTTATTAGGGTCAATTGTTACTATTTATTTTTCAGTTGAATTTTCTCAAAACTAGCCATAATTTTCAAGCTATCATTTGTGGCATCTCTTTAGGCATGCGCATGCGCCATGTAGCGTCCCCTAAGCTTAACAAATGCCAGTTACCTGTAGGTGCTAACCTGGCAGTATTCTTCCCTCTTAACATCCTCCTGAAAAAGATCAACTTGAATCTTGGAGGATGAGTTTCTCGCGGATGCTGGCGATGGTTACCAACCGGGAAGTGGACTCTAGTGGACCATCTTCTGCAGGAGCTACCAAGCAAGCGCAAGCGGGAAGATCTTCCGACAAGAACTCTGGAACCATAAAAAAAGCCAACAATGATCTCCCTGTAATCTTCAAGATGTCTGAAGCAGACAGAAGGGAGCAGCAAGCGAGAGTGGAACGTCTGAAAGCAGCCAGGATGGAGGAGCTGCACAGGCAGAAAGATCAAGCATTGGCAGCCAGAAGAGCCAAACAGGGAACTAAACCAGCGACGACCTCGTCTAAGCCAAGGGTTAAACAATCTTCTAGGTTGAATAGCTCGGGTTCAACAAGGTCTGGATCCAATGGTTCAAGATCAGCGGCACCAAGTGTGTCTGTTGTGCCTCGAAAAGAGCCAAAGAAAAAGCTGAATTTTAAGGAGATGATGAAGGAAGCTGAAACAATCGACAGCGATAAGCTCAAGCTCACGGTCAAAGTGAAGAGAGAGGGTACATCCAAACAGGGAACCCCTGGCAAAGATAGTCCGTCCCGGCTTCTGTCTAGAAGTGCTAGCCCAGCTGTAAAGCTTGGATCCGATGCCGAGGCAAAGAAAGCAGGATCTTTGGCCAAACAGAAAATTGCATCTGCATCCATTTCACCCAGGAAGACTCCAGTTCTGAATGGCTCGAGTCGAAATAGTTCCAAGGGACCGCAAGGAAACGTTAGCAATGGTCGTTCATTTGGCGAGCGCTATGATGATGATGACGACGACGACGAAGATGAAGACGATTTCATAGTATACGATGAACAAGACGACTATAGATCTCGCAAAAGTCGTTCCAGTGACCCTGGTTACGACAAGGATGAAATCTGGGGCTTGTTCAACCGGGGTAAAAAGCGGTCAGACTATATCAGGGACGACGAAGACGACTTGTCAGATATGGAGGCCACTGGATCTCAGGTTTTCGAAGAGGAACGTCGTAGTGCTTTCCATGGAAAGAGAGAAGATCAGAATGAGGAGAAGGAACTTGCTCGATTAGCCACCGAAAAACTCTACCGAAAGAAATTTCGAACTTAGTAGTTTAAAGTTACAGTTTATTTATCAATGCATTAGTTATACAATTCTGATTCGCTCATAGAATCTGCCATGAACCCTCCAGAATCTGAGCCGGAATCTGAGCCTGAATTCTGAGATTGTAAAGGTGGCTCTGGCAAACTTTCGATTTTGGGGTTGTCCTGAGCTGGGTCTTGTTCAGTTCGGGATATAGTTGTATCAGGAGCTTTTACCGGCTCAGAAATGCCTACTTTAGAAGAACCAGGCTCAGAATCCGAGCTACTAATAAAATCAACATACTCAGATTGTTGAATAGACGAAGGTCTAACCGATGACCGACTTGGTTGAGAAATCTGCCGGACATTACTGCGAAGACTGAGACGAGTAAGTGCAATTTCTGGAGGGGTTAGTTTTGGCCGTGGGTATAGTCTTCCATAGAACTGTAAAATAGAAGGGTCAGTCAGAATATTGCGCTTTACAACAGATTTAGTTGCAACAACACCACTTTCGTCAGTGGCTCCTTTACTAGAATCATCTTCGTCATCTGGGGTTTCAATTCGCACACTTCCATGTGCCTTATTCAGGCGGTCCTTTATTCTGAGCGCGGTCAGATACTTCTTCCATCTTGCAAGAGCCTGGAGTTCCAACTGTTTACGCCTAGCTAGTGCTTGCTTTTCTAGCAGATTCTCATACACCGCAACAACCGCTTCTGCAAATTCTTCAGCCACTACTATTCCTTCTACCTTGGGAACAATTCTTCTTCTGCTGAATTCAAAACCTGTAACTGCCTCAGCAAAATCAATGTTAACAATCTTGGCGGCAGCATAAATATTAGGCAAAGGGAGGTGGACAGCACCCTTTGGAAGCATTGACGGAACATAAATATCGATACGTCCATATCCATTCCTTGGCACCCTACCATCCACAACTGGAGGGGGTATATAAATAGAGGTCTGTTCCTCAGCATAAAGTCCAACACCAGGGTTCTCTGTTGGCTCGAGAGGATCATTTTCCTCCTCACTACTAAGAGATCGTTTGGAAGATTTCGCTTTGGGAATCACATGCTTGAGTGGCTGGCTCCCTGGATTAACGATTCGACCCAGTTTATACCATGTTTGGGCAGATTTCACGGTTTTCACATCCTTCCTACGATAGATAAGACATGATATTTGACTGTTACCTCTTGCCGCTAGAGTTCCACATGGTACTTTGGGGTCGAGAACCTCAGTCTGCTTGAGGTGTTGTTCCAGGACAAATACAGGATGACCCCTGAAATCTTGCATACTGGAAGGAATTTCCTCTGAAGATTCCTTCTTGTTTAGAGTCTCCAGTTCTTTGGCATCCTGCTCCGTGGGATGCGGTATTGTAAATATATTCATAAGACGCTCCCACCATCTTTTCCCTTGTTCAGTACTAGTTATCCTCTTTTTCCGAGTTTTTGAATTATAATGGAATGCATATCTTCTGGTCACGTCGCGCGCATATCCATCCTGATCAAAAGAAACCACGTATCGTAGGATATTTGTCTTTTCTGATAGCGGAGGTTCCAACCTCGATTTCCTTCTAACAATCTCAACTGAATGGGATATAGCTGGATCAACTGTAACCCAAAGTTGAGTGCCTTCATCCCACACCTCTACCCAATATACAGGATATTTGCTTGTACCTGGATGGGGGCCTGATGGAGATACTGTGGATTCTGAGATGACATCCTTTGGTCTAACAAAGGGGTCTGTACTCAAGAAATCGAGAGGTTGCAAAGAGACAGTTAATCGAGCTCTGATTCCAACTGCACGAAGTAACGCACAAAATCCCTGAGCACATATATCGGAAGATCCACGCAGCCGAGCTAGTTCTGTGCGAAACCGTATAATATCCATTGGATGGTCAATATTTCTATTTAGATCATATATCTTTTCCCAGCTCACCAGCTCAATACCTTTGTGCGTCACTGTGAACACTGATCTCCATTCCATAACCGCATTTCTTAGTCCCTCTAACAGCATTCTAGTTCTGAGAGAAGGGGCTAGATTTGACGGTGGATGTAATTGCTTCCGAGTTGCAGTACTGAGAAGTCTTCTGTATCTTGCTAAGCAAGAGTGATCAGAGCACCACCTGTTGCGCAACGATACATGGTACATTAGACATATGAGATGAAGCTTATGGACTAACATCCGGTAATGTTTCTCCTCTTTTGTTCGAACAACAAACTTTCGCTTAGTTACTGTTGGAAGAGCATCTCCTATCGATACAGTCACAGCTTCATTAGTTTGTTCTTCAGGTTCACCAAGCTCATCTTCATCTTCATTCTCTAGAGGATCTCGCAATAACTGTACATCCTCCCAATCATCAAGATCACTTTCTGATTCAGATTCAGAGTCGGATTCGGACTCAGCGTCAGACTCAGACTCAGGCTCAGACACAGCCTGACGATTAATTTTAGATTCTGGTGTAGCTTCTAACCCTTGAAATTTCTCTTCCCCATCATAACCACTCTGAGAATTGGTTTGCTGGTCATCATCACCTACAATCTGATTTGCAGACTGATTTGAAGACTGATTTGAAGACTGATTTGAAGACTGATTTGCAGTTTCACATTGGGCCTCCGCAGTTGGAGTCTCATTTTGAGGATCATCGTTCGACACAAACGGGCTATCTGACACTTCAACACTGGAGCTTCTAGCAGATTTCCGCTTTTTCAAAGGCCTTTCACCAGTAGCTAATTTTGCCTCTTCATGGATATCCTTCATCATCTCCCAATATGGAACAGGAACATCTCCAATGATTCGGGAAATTGGCGATTGCTCACCTCCCCGACCCCTTTTGTACGAACTTAAAGGAGTCTTACCCTTTGAATTTCGTCCCATATCCCAAGGTTTTGCCCATACCGTCTTTATTATTTGCTGAACCTTGGAATCAATGTTCAACGGACGGATTTGAGACTACTGTAAGCTTGATTTGAGTTAGGCAAGCGAGTCACATGACTATGACTCGGGGCTTGCTCACTGATTTTCCTAACTGGCATAGTCATGCAGGGACCATGCATAGAAATTCAGATGGGAGATGCTAATATTTAGGGTTGCCGGAGATAAGCCAAAAGAAAAACTCAACTTGGGGGGTGACCGGAAAAGCCGATAATGAGATCGTTTTTGACAGAAGTGCTGGCATTGACGTCAGGAACTGACTCGCTGGCCGACCAGAGTACTTGGCGTATTGATGAGATTAGCCCTAGCTACCTCGATAGATTCCTACCTGCGACCAACTGCTTCAGGGATGCGATCAGTGATCTACTCCCACTGTGTCAGCACAGCTTGAGTCCTTTGGAGAAAACTTTCTACAGTATCAAGATCTCTACTTGTGAATTTGAGACGGCAAGAGTGGAATTGCCAACCGTTTGCCAACACATTGAGATATATTCTCCGAGTACGACCAATGATGTGGTGAAGTGCGCATCCAGTTTGGAAACCAGACCTCAATGGTGGACAACATATAGTGGTAATTTAAGAGCTATTGGCCAAATATGCGAAGAATACCAGCAAGATCATGAACTGGAACAAGTCGTATACTTGTATAGGAATGTGACAAAATTGACTAGAAATGTGCTACAAGATATTTCGAGATCAAAATATGACCTTGAACAGCAGAAATGTGATATAAGAGAAAGTCAGCAAAATATGGAGATTCTTCAGAATACTTTGAGATCATCAACAGAGCTTCTTGATACAATGTCTGACACCATATTAGATATTATGGATTCATTTTTTGAAAAGATGTCATTAGAATCTGACAAGTTAATGGATGTTGCACAGATTCAACAGCAAATTCATGTCCAAATGCAGAGTTTGAATATGGAATTGGCCCACATTAACGAAATCCCCGCCGACTTACGGGATTCTTTATCACAAGCATTAGATTGGTCCAATGCAATTGTAACTATGAATGAGCTTCAAATGAGTCAACAAATGGAGATACAAAACAGAGTCGAGAATATCGAAGCAGCACTGGATGCCGCTGGTAATGCCATTAACAAAAACAACAAAAGCTTGGATGAGATGACTTTGCGACTCCACTCCTTGGCCAACATAACAGAAACAACGCTGGAACTGTCATTGATTTTGTTTGACATGATGAAAGCTGTGAATAATGAGATTGATATATTTGCAACCAGGTTGCCAGTTAGTTCTAAAGTGATTACGGGAGTTCTGATGCTGACAGTCACTCTAATACTTCAAGGACCAGTGACATACAAGCTAGCAGCAGCAATTATGGCAGCTTCTGTGTTTCTATGTGCATTTCTATATACTCGATGGGCATTGGCAATCGGTATAGCAGTTGTAGCAATATCATTGATATTGGCATTCTCATTGGCACCGCGACAGCCCATTTTGAAAAAGTTTCCATCTAAGAAGAAGCGCCATCACCAACAGCAAGAGTTCTATTATTGAGATTGAATAACCTCTGTTACTGAGATTGGTAAAACTCTATTGCCAACAAAGACCTCATTAAATATTGATCTTATTAAAGTACCAACATTGGCTTCGACTAAATGAATTTATTTAAAAAATAGCAAAGAAAAAAAGCTTTCATTAATAATAAATAATCCTCATAATCAAGACTTTCCCTTTCCTTTGTCGCTGGAAGTTAGTCTAATTATTCGAGATGCTTCATCAAACAATGATCTCGAACTGGAAGATCGATGCATAAAATTCAGACCCGAAGAAGAAGTATTTCGGGTGATGGGTACCGAAGAATGATTGGCACTATGAAGACCTGAAGACATAGAGGACAGGCCAATTGAACTCGCAGAATGGGACGATGGATGGGACCCACCAAGCCGTCTGCTTTGCATTCCAGTGACATGTGTAGCCGCCAAGTGGGCAGATGGTGGTACAGGAAGACTGGTTGATGGGCTCGACGAGCCACTGCCGTTGGGCTGATATTCGGGCGCCCATTCATTACTGGCATCATCTGTCTTCATGGCAGTCGAGTACGAAGGAACTCTCGATAAGGTGTTGACATCCATTTCCGAGGTCTTTGGAGTTAAAAGAGGAGTACCGACTCGAGATAAATGAGCGATATCGGGACTACTATGAGCATTTTGAGCACCTGAAATGCCATGCATATTATGGAAATAATCGCCAGCACTTGTAGACACGACATATGGAGAGTTGGAGCCAGATGCAGATCGAGATGACGAATGGGTTTCGTCACCACCGCTAATAGCAACTCCAACAGTAGGAGAAGTTCCCGTGCCAATCTCTTGTTGCTGGATTTCAAGAGCTCGTAAACCAGCAGTCAAAGCAGCTCGCTGGGCTGCATCCAGAGATGTCATTCCTAGACTATCAAGCTCAGAAGTGGAGTTACGTCTCGAGCGCAGATATGGGGTTGATGACCCGCTACCGTCAGGAGATTCGAGATTGGGGGTTGGAATACCGCTCCACAATCTGTCATAGATATGATCCTCATAGTTTGGAGGAGCACTATTGAGAGAGTCCAAGTTGGCGCTGCTTCCCTGAGCACTATTTGGACCACTGTGGGCAAATAACAAGTCCTCATCTCGACTATGACCGGGGACCTGGATCTGAGTGGCATCGACAGAAGAAATCGTCACATTGGGCGAGATAAACAGATAAATAGGAAGCGACGCTCTGAGCTCAGAAACATGGCCATCAGGGTTGATCAAGCTCACAGCAAACTTAATCTTGTGTGAGATCTTGATGTAGGTGCTAACTGTACAATCCTGGGTACATTTGGAAAGACTGGCAGGAATAGGCACAACATGGTCAAGTTCCCATGAGTCATGACCCTCAAAACCATCTTCTGAAGCGGGGATCGCATATTCTGCGTTGGTTCGTTCCGAAGAATGGGTATAGCCAAATGGCGTGGATAACGACTGATATTCAACAAGCTGGACCTTAATGGCCCCCAGTTTGAGGCCCTTGAGGAGAGGCACCAATCTAAAATGAATAGGAAGAGCAGAACCTATGGCAACTGCCTTGGATGGGATTTCAATGTTGTACTCGACCTTATTTGGCCAGGTGTTTTCAATGGAAACGGTCTGTGACAGTTCAAAATTGTCCGATCCAATAGTACGAACCACTCGAATATGCTTTTTGGCACTTAGATTATTGGAAAATCGGCCCCTTTCTACAATGGCAACCAGTCGATACACCATTTGAGCTCCATCACAGCCCTCAATGGACTCGGGAACGTCTCCAGGGATAATCAGCTCAAACGGCAGCTCATGGTTGCCCTGGTTAATAGTACGACTACTATTGCTTCCTGCAGAACTGGAAACAGGAGAGGTCGTACCGCCACTGGACGAACCAGTTCCTTTGCTATTAATCTCAAGATTGTCCCATTCGTGATCAAATAGCACAGACTCGTATCGCACAGGCTTCGTGATAGGACCCCGCGCAGACAACGAGTTGTCAATCCAGTTCAATCGCATGGTTCCCGTGAGTTTGAGGGTGATTCGCCGGATTGACAGAGGGTCATTAAGAGCAACCACGACCGACCCAGATAGCAGCACTGAAGCAGCATCCTCGGGTGATCCTCTCAGAACTATGAGATCTCTATCAGTGGTTGACTTGATGCGAATGTCAAACAGGGACACAAAGCTCTGATTTCGTAGCAGCACCATCCCTGTTTATCAAAAACGAGAAAATTTAAAACCCACACCAAACGCCAAACAACCGCGATTTCGTCGGCAACGTTTTAGTAGGTTGTTAAGTTGTCAGGTTTGATCTCTTGATCTTAAGGCTGCCGAGGCTGACACCACTAATCCGGAACCTAGTGGGGGTTCTCGGCAAGATTAGGAGCTGTTGCACTAGTAAATAATACTAGCGGACTGTAGATAGGAGTATAATTAATTACACCCCCAATAAAACAAGCACGCTGTGACAATAAGTGAAAAGCCAGCACAAAAAGATGATGAAAATGAAGCAAGTTAAATCAGCACTGCCAATATTGCCTAGACTTCTGCAAGATGACGAGTAATAGGGCCTTAAACAACCACACTAAGGCAACTTATACGAGCTCGGTTGTTTGGCTACGATAATTCAATGCTGATAAAAATTGCCAGTGTTCAATAATAGAACCACCAGTAGTTTTGTAGCTGTGAAATTATCACAAGATCACTTGAAAAAATTGATAGTGATGACGCTCAAGGTTGTTCCGTACACTAGACTGATTAGGCTGTTCACTATAAATAGCAATGAGCAAGATGTACTAGCAATACAACAATTTCAATTTGAACACGTCAAATAATCAGAAGCAATCAATAGACACCTTTTGTGATCTATAAGAAGTCAAGTTTTGATGGCGCACACTCCAATAATTGCCCCGAACAAACCTCAAAGATTTTGTCTACTGGTTTGGGTTAGTCAACTTGGCCGGAAAAATTGACCGGGTGATTTTTGGGGGTGGTGGGGGTCAATGGGAGTGATGCTGTTTACAGAGAGGTAGCAGCAGCAGTAGTCAGGAATATAACACAAATAGCAACAAAAATAGCAACAAGATAGTGGCACTATAGTGGCAACAAAATATTATTTCAATGTAAAAATAACCTGATATGTGCCGTGTTGGGCCCAACAGATCGGGGGCAACGTGTTGGTTGCATCCATTTATCGGTTTGGCAGTAGATAACGTTGCATAAGAATGGCAACACCAGTTATGCAGGGCCGGATAAAATGGCGCGAGTTTTTCCGGATCAGCCAAAAGCGTCAATTGTTCCGGAACAATAAGGTTGCAGTACAGAAACAGAGACGATCTCGACGCGCAACATCTGCAAAGCCCATAAAGGGGGTGAAAAAGAATGCTTAAGGTTTGAGTTGAGGTATTGCTATTAATTTCAATAATCGTGTGCCATTATTGCTATTAATGATATACAGTATTGACGGCATTCGATTTTCATAACCGATACACCAGCATCTGTTTTTGTTAGTTGCAATTGTAACCTGATTTATGAATGTATTAGTACACGTTTATGTGCTTTTTATATTACACACTTGTGTAGAATATTGTACAATGGGGAGGCAGTAGGAAATGGTTTCGGCGCGTCTATGGTACCTTTTGAAACCTTGACATGTCCAATGGTAATTGCTTCAATATTGAGTCTAGCTTTCGGGCGTATGGTGCATTTAGCTTTGCTCGAACCCGAATATAATGTTTCCACGCATACTGGCCAAGAAACCACACATCATTACATGACATGGCCGCAAAGAATACACACAGCATACACAGTGGGACGGGATCCATCTTGTTGATGAGGTCAAACACTGGCTCTGGAACCGTATGTAATAGCCATCTAGAGAATATGCGCATATTGTTTCGATTGACTTCTTGAACTGCAAATTCTACCACCTCGGCGGTACCAACTGCTGCTGTATGATAAAGGTCCTTAGTTGTCGAATCGAGATCTTTGATATCCAAGTACAGCTGCTCCATGATGTGGATGTATTTGTCGCCAGATGGAAGTCGTAACCCATCATAGATCTCTTTCAGAAACGTCAAACTCTCGAATTTGCTCATAGCTGTTGAAAACATCTGTCCCATTCCTATAAATAGAGGTCTCCATCCTTCGTTGACTCCGGTGAACTCAGTGTCTGTGTCACAAGTCAACCAATACACAGCAATAAGCCCACTGGCCCATGCCAACGCTTCACAGTTCTCATTTGTTACACCTTTTAAAAGCTCACTACGAACAGATGCCAGTGCTTTTAGCTTGTATTTTTCAATCACCTCAGGAACAACTGTATCAGAAGGATTCTTATAATGCAAATGGGCGGCAGTGACCAAGAAAATAGCGTCCAGCACTACTCGCTGCTCAAAGCCCTTGATAGGCAGCTCCTTCTGCAAATAATGCCCCAGCTCATATGCTCCAACTGTGGCCCAAGTATCCACATCCCATTGGTGCATCAGCATAACTTCCACCCCAGTTGAAGCCTCTGTTTGTGGCAGAACAATACTGGGACTATATGACGTCAACGGCTGCCGTGTCCACCTCGAGCTGTACACACAATCCAGATTCTGGATTTGACATCGTTTACAAACAGGCCTTGTTTCGTCACATTTGATCTTTCGACTCTTACAAGACTGGCACCCGAAATGTGACTTTCTATGCTTCTTGACCGCCATCCGTTCAACGGTTCTTATCTGGTGGTTAGGACGACAAAACGAAAAAGCTCATCGCGTGCCATGCTGAAGTGACTAATCATGAGGTAAATATTACTAAGATATTGGCGGGGAAATAAATGAAATTAATTGAGAATTATAAATAAACTAATTTTCTCAATTGGTGACATTGATAGTTGTAGTTCTGTTCTTGTACTATGATTTTTATTTGCTACTATGCTACTATGAGTTCTTTCAGTAAGTTGCCTTGCTGAGATCATCGTTCTAGGTTGATTCACCAAGTAATTTACGTCGTCGCTCTTGAATAACTTGAATATCTGACTCTGTGATAACTGGAAATGCTCGAGCTCCTTCAACCCTGGGTTGTACTCCACCTCCTAATTCTACCAAATCATCGAAATATTGAAATGCCCCATCCAATCCAATGGTGTGGTATAATCTATGATTGCCAAACTGGTCATATCTTTGTTTCGACCAATTGATCTGATCTTGCTGAGAAGGCAATTGACTCCTTCCTGCTAATACTCGAGCGACTAGAACTGCTTGATATTCAAACACTCTGAAGCTTAATCCGTCAACTGGCACCCCAACTGCTGCCAATGTAAAGTCCGAGTTATGGAATGTATGCTGATATAAATCCGGGAGGATATTTCCGGCACTGAAATTTGGGACCAATGAATCCAAAAATGGGAATGAATACCGATAGCCAGTTCCATATATGATATGATGGGGATTCTGTATTGACGAACCATCTTCAAAGATCACCCTAAAGGTTTTCTTGTCATTTTTGTCTACCTCATACCTTTGAATAACCGGCTTGGCATTAATCAAATTCTTGGTATCTCCTATCCAAGTAAATATTTTCCCGGCCGTTCGTGTCGATAAATTAACCGAGTTGGCTACTGGTGAAATCAGTTTGACGATATCAGACGCAGAAGCCCGCGATCCTACTATCACGACATCTTTACCAACATAATCGCTATTGTTGCGAAATGTCTTGCTGTGTCTTATAACGTCTGGGAAATGTTCAAATACCTCGTTTATTCCCGGAACCTGGGGAATATATGGGACATGATAATGGCCCACTGCTAATATAACCGCATCGAATGAATCTTTCCACCATTTATCTTGGCCTTCTAATTCGGTTCTAATGATAAGATTATATTGGGATCGACTCTTTGTGATTTTCTCAACACATGACTTGGCTATTACATGACTGGAATTGCGCTTGATGTAGCTGTCAATGTAACTGCTAACTGCTTGTGGGATTGTAAAAGTATCTTCACCAGGCTTATCAAGAAACTCCCATTTGGGGGAATCCGAAAATGTCATTATCTGTTCCGGAATATTGGTTCTCATCCCGGGATAAGTGGGAGTGTGAAGATATCTCTGTTGACGGTTGTGGTGCGTATAGACCACTTCCTGACTATCGAGCTCACTCGGAATTTCTAATGGAGGATCTAATTCTTTTTCAACGGCACCAGGTGGAACATTTAGAGAGTCCGGACTATTATCTAGCACCCAGACTCCTCCGAATACATCTCTTCGCTCAAATAGTACAATGCGATCAAAAGCACCTTCCTTGACCAAAGAGTCGAGAGCAATGGCTCCAGATGCTCCGCCTCCTATAATAGCTACCGATTTGATTGTATTGACCATTGGCTAAGTTTCAAATCACGGATATCTTACTATATATATATATACATGTAATATTAGGTCTTATCATCTCATCGGTCATGACGAGATATTACTATGAGTCTGGTGCCATTGCGTCATGCACCTGTCACTTTGTGCAGGGCATCGCCAGTTAGAGCAATGTGAGACTGTTTACTTGACGATTGACCAGTAAAAATGCTGTATTCTCATTACCTCGCATCATTTCATAGTTAGATAAGACGCATAAATTTTGACTTTGATATCTTATCTATAAGTTAATTGTACTTAAGTATACTCTTCACTGTCATGTTATGGTTACTGGCAGTGCCTTGCATAATTCCATCTATAATTCCATCAAAGCAAATTAAAAACCTAGTACACGATGAGAAGAATAGACAACAACCAACAGCAATATCAACAAGCAATATATAGCATGTTTTTAAACGTTATGTTATCTTTAGCATCAATCCAATCTCAATTAAGCTTGTGGTGGATCTCAGATCTGCATGCATCCGTGATGCACCCCAGATTCCGGTCTACCCAGACCATATTTATCCAGTGCTTTATTAATATTACTAGATAATTAGACTGGTGAAAATGAAAATTGCCAATGGTGTGGTTTTTCGCTGGTATGCCAGCATATTCTAATGGTATTAAAATGGCAATTAATACAGTATTTCCCTCTTTTCATCACTCGATACTGCACTGACACTGATACTGATGTGATTTCTGCATTCCCGTCTTCATAAACGATAGACTTGGAGAGACAACACAGTCAATGGTTACTCCGGATCAGATCCTGACGCTTGGCACATCGCACAGTCGGTATATTGGCTTGGTTGATCATTCAATGGACTTTCTGGTGCTTCCTCATCGGCTTTACTCTCGGCAGTACTCCAATACGACGTTACGCAACGGGCAATAATGCCGTTAGCCCCCACACAGTACCAATCGGCCCGACCTAAAGATGAGAGATATCTGATGACGCAGCCCACCGATTCGCACCGAATCCAATGTGGGGTAACCCCAGACAAACCCAAATATTTATATATTTAAAGGTCTTCTTGGACAGAAATATCTTTGTAATTTCTTGAGCATTTCGATCGTTGGCTAGCCAGTTGTAACTTCAGTCAATTGTGGTGGTTTAATTCGAATATTTTCGTTCAATTCAATTATATATATCTTTTTTAAAAATGACTTGGTGGAAAGAAGGTACAGTGTACCAGATCTATCCGTCCAGCTTTAAGGATTCTAATGGAGATGGAATGGGCGATATTCCCGGAATCATCTCCAAACTAGACTATTTGAAGGAACTTGGGGTTGACATTGTGTGGTTATCGCCTCATTTCAAGTCTCCTCAGAAGGATATGGGATACGATATCTCGGATTACAAAGATATCCATGAAGAATACGGAACTCTTAAAGATTGCGACGAATTGGTAGCCAAGTGCCATGAGAGAGGCATGAAGATCATTTTTGATCTGGTGGTAAACCACACTTCGGACGAACATGAATGGTTCAAGGAGAGCCGATCTTCCAAAACCAACCCCAAGCGGGACTGGTACATATGGAGATCCGCCAAGATTGACGAGCATGGAAACCGCAAGCCTCCCAACAACTGGGGAAGTCATTTCGGAGGTTCCGCTTGGGAATGGGACGAAAAGACCCAGGAGTATTACCTCCATTTGTTCTGTGTTGAACAGCCTGATGTCAATTGGGAGAACTTGACTACCCGAAAAGCCATTTATGACGACGCAATTCTGTTTTGGCTCGATAAAGGAGTTGATGGTTTCCGAATTGACACCGTTTCTATCTACAGCAAGCCTAAGGGACTGCCAGATGCGCCTGTTGTAGATCCTTCATCCGACTACCAACCTACCGGACCAGTTGTAGTTGATGGACCTCAGCTCCATGAAATTGTCCAAGAAATGAACAAAGTGGGATTCTCCCAATATGACTGCATGACTGTTGGTGAGAGTAATGCATCCTCGTACAAGACAGCTGAGAATTATGTCAGTGCCAAGCGTAAGGAGCTAAATATGTTGTTTCAATTCGATATCCTAGACATTGGACAGGATCGAATTGCTCGCAAGATCTTGCCAATCACTGCTGGCAAAATCGCAGAAACAGTTGAAAAATGGCAAAAGTTCATCATTGGCAGTGATACATGGACTACGGTATTCCTAGAGAACCACGATATTGGACGGTCTGTGTCTCGGTATGGCAACGATTCCAAGCAATACCGACAAGTATCTGCCAAATTACTGGCCACCATGCTCAGTACATTATCGGGAACTCTCTTTTTGTACCAAGGACAAGAAATTGGTATGATCAATGTTCCTCGAGACTGGCCCATTGAAGAGTACAAGGATGTCAATAGCTGGAACCATTATGATATTATCAAAAAACAAACCAACGGAGATGCCAAGGCACTCTCAGAGTATATGGACTTTATTAACGTTGTGGCTCGAGACAACAACAGAACTCCAGTACAGTGGGACAATACAGCACATGGAGGTTTCTCCACTGCTACCCCATGGATGAAGGCCAATCCTTCTTATGGGGAAATTAATGTTGCCAGTCAGGTCAATGATCCTGATAGTGTTTTGTCATTCTGGAAACACCTACTCAAGCTACGAAAACAAAACAAGGAGGCAGCCGTTTATGGAGATTTCGAGCTTGTTCAAAGTGGCAACGATAAAGTATTTGCCTACACAAAGTCAGCAAAGACCGAAAGTTTGTTTGTTGCCCTCAACTTTTCCGATTTCGACCAAGAATATAAAGGTGTTAAAGGAGACTTGGTAGTCAGTAATGTAAGTAGTGACAGCAAGCCAGGAGTTTTGCGACCATACGAAGCTGTTGTATACAAGTATTAAAACCGAAACTCCAATATGGCTGGACATAAAATGTACAGGTATAAATAAATGAAATTCACAAGAAACCGCGGATGAAAAAACCAAGAAAAAAAAAGGGGGGCATCGTTAGCTTGTCTCACTATCCAGTAACGAATATTGTTTGACCAGTTCACACTCTCCACCATTTTCTAAATCGATGGCATACTGGTAAAAGTATCCCTCGCTGGTGACAACAAGTGCATGTTGAGAAAAGCTACTCAGAGCCACTACAGACTTGGTACCAGGTGGAGCAGGCAGTTTGAAGAATGCAAAATCTCGAACCTTTGGTTCCCAAATATCTGCCACTGCATTAGGAATGTACCCGGAAACATGTCTGCCAATCTGTTGTCGCTTGTTCTGAATATATCCTTCAATTCCTCTTTTGGCGACGCTCAAGTCGTAAGAAGGAGCTCGAGGAGGTGGCGAGTGTGAAGACGGAGCCACAATATTATCATCATCTTCGTCATCCTCGTCATCATCTTCATCTGGTATACTGGAATTAGATGCATTTGAATGACGCCTAGGTCGAGGATTAGTGGCATTCTCAATTGCACCAGTGCTAGCAGTAATTGTGCCACCAACATTACCATTGGTACGGGAATTGTTAGTAGAACTAGCTCCTGGGCCAGACCCAGATGGACCAGCCGTTAATTTAAAGATGTGAACAGTTTCAGTAGCACTGCTGACACAGATCAGAGTAGATGCCAGATTGAAATTCATGGAAAATATCTTGGAAGGATATGTTCCTCTTCGGAATTGGTAAAGTTTCTTACCAGAGGGAACGGAGAATATCCTGACAATAGTTCCCTTCTCCGAAGCAGTGGCCAATAATGTGCCGTCGTTGTTTAACGAAACAACAGACAATGGCCCCTTATGGGCCTCAATGACATTGACAGGTTCAAAAGAAATGCAATCAAAGATCTTGAGTTCACCTGTACGACTGGGAGATGTAATAGTACCAGTACTGTTGGCATTGGCACCACCAGTTGCACCTCCAGTTGCACCCGCACCCCCTGGATGATGGATAGGAGTACTGAACGCGACAGGAGCTGCTGATGGATATACCATATAGCAATTATCAGAAGACGGAGAAAGTGCACACACTGCCGTTGGATTGGGGGCCGTTTCGATAGTATGGAGTAGCTTCATGTTGCTGATGTCGTAGATATATATCTGTTCCTCCAGTACCACCACCAATCTTCTCCGGTTTAGCTTGACTTTGAGAACAGCAGTGGGGAATGTCAATTCGCAAATAGTCGATTGGCGTTTGGTGTTGATAATCTTAAGACGACGAGGAGAAAGAGAAGGCTGGTCTCCCACTCCTACCACTGCCACCAGAGACGTTGAGAACAGCATCTCCACAATGCCTGCAGTTAGTTAGCCACACACCACGGGATCAAATCAAATCAAATCAAAACCATACCAATTCCTCCATCCGCTGAGTTAGCAATGTAATTATCAAGATCCTTAGAATTGTCACTTACGTTTGGTAAAACATCTTCCGAATGGATCGCAGTTGTAGATCTTGTAGCCGTTAGAAGACCCCACAGACAGGCAGCTAAAGTCCTGGTTGAAATTGACAAAGTTGATAGAGTCAAGGGGCATCCTAGTCGATATTATCGTTGATCTATTAGTTGAATTTAGTTGTCCTTATTAGTTGCGGGCTACTGAGTGGTGCAAGTTATCGATGATGTTAAGAAGTCAAGTTCAGATCACCGTCAGAGACAACTAGTGTGGAGAGTGTTGGATAGTGCGAGCCCCGTGCGCACAGTGCGTGCATAGTGCATAGAGCTACGAAGAGATTGATAAATATGAAGACAATAGTGTAGTACCATAAAGCAATAGCAATAGCAATAGCAGTAGTAATAGCAGTAGCAAGTAGTAGTAGTAGCAGTAGTAATAGCAATAGTAAATAGCACAATAGTGCAGTAGTTACGAATCTCAAGACTTACAAATCCAGAGCTACAATATAAGATTTGCACGAGTGCATGAAAGTGAAGAAGCCAAATGTTCACACACTAGAAATATATAAAAAGATGGAAAAAGCTATCAAACGTTGTACAAAAGCTGTACAAAACTTTACAAAACTTTACAAAACTGTACAAAATTAGTTAAAACTATAGAAACCATATAGCAAAAGCAAACTACAAGACAAATTAGTACTGCTCACTCAGACAAGATTCATTACTATTTACACATTTCTTCTCTTATAAGCTAACTGCCATTCAATGGGACTCTGAGGACCCTCACTTCGAATCACAGAACCAATGGACATGAACATTCTAGTTAGTACAAATCGTTTGTATCAATTGTTAGCACCGGCAACTCACCCAAAAGTAGCAGCAGAACCAAGCATGTACTGGCCCAAGCTTCTCATGACTCCATTAGGTCCAGGACCCTGATGGAAAATAGCATAACCTCCAAACATAAATCCAATGATAGCTCCAACAGTGGATCCCATCATCAAACCCATCTTGAATTTGTCGAAATACGACGGCTGCTGGCCGGGATGGCCCATAGGTACCGAAGATACTGGTGGCATTGAAGATGAAAAAAGTGCGGCACAAGCTGTTAACCAGATGTAAAAGACGGTGGAGTGGGACTTGAACAGTCTGAAAAAAATCGAAAATGAATATCTGATCAACTCTACCAAATGCGAATATCAATTGATATAGTTGTTAATATTAGTTGAGATTGGTTTAGATTGGTTTTATCTAGATGTAGATCATTTGTTGAATAAAGATCAGTTTCCTATAATAATATTGCTACACTATGCTACACTAGACTAGTCGAAGAAATCATCATCATCATCATCATCATCAACCTTGGGTCGATTTAGACGTCCAACAGATGGCAGATCATCGTCATCGTCACCTCGTCTGTTGAAAACAATCTTATTAGAGGTTGTTTTGGTATGTTGCTGAGAAATCTGGCTCAACAGAGACACCAACTCTTGTTCAGACACTTTACTTCTGATCTGTCCCGAACGGGCCATTCGAAGAAGCAGATCTTCAACACTGATTAGAATCAACTACAATTATATTTACAAAGATACTCACCTTCTTGCTCGGTCTTCTCGAACTATGCGGATTCGAGATAGTCGCTCTCGAGCGTCGGGACTTAATACTTGTGAAAGCTTGTTAGTCAAACCACACATCAAAACTTACCATAGATGCACGCATATCTTCCTCTTGAGCAGCCTGAGCCTGAGCCTGGGCTTGTGATTGCGAGTCTCCTCCCCCAGACTTGTTTTGAAGCTCGGCCATTCGGGCCTGGCGAATAGCGTCCAGCTCTCCGTCGTCCATGTTAAGAATCAGGGGTAGTAGTTACTGCCGCACTGTTTGAAGTAGAGTGATGGAGATGTGTCAGAACGCAAAAATGGGCTGGGACTATGTCAAAAAATGGGCTTGAAATATGTTAAAAAATGTGCTAGAAAACATATTAGAAATTTTTTAAAACTTGTTGGAAATACAACATATCTCAAAAATATGTTAAAAAGTAGTGAATATATGAAAATTGATTGTTTGTTAGTTCTGCACTGCAATATCTTGAAACATTGTATGCCACAAACTTAGCTATTATACTTGGACTTTCTTTGTAGAAATTTAAAATGAAATCCAATAACTCAATTCACTATAGTCCTAGCTTAATTCTCTGATCAATCCAAGTTGATCAAAGTCCTTTTGAATCTATCGCAATCTTTTTAAATGAATATTCAACCGAAATACTAATCCAATCCACGACAATCCATTGTCTTTCGATATCACCAAAGTTTTCCAATTAACCACTAACAATTCAATTGACAACTCACAATCCTTCGCTCACATACCCTCACCTGTCACTTACTTCAGGCTTTACCGTACCTTAATCCTACCTCACGTACCTCACGTAGCTCATCACGCCCTACTGTGGTCTGGCCATTGATCCCACTATCAAACACACTCAAAACGACTCAATTGTAGGCTGTACCTATACCAGCCTAGTTATTGTTCATTATAAGTTCAATTGCCGTGCAATTCCCCGTCAAACAACTGTGATCTGTTGTCGAGTTGTTCAGTTGCAGTTGACCTCATACATCGGGTTCGGGACCCCTAACAACCGGCCACGTCTCTGTTGACATTGAATGAAATAGCGTCCGCGTATCATCCATTGCAATTCATCGCTTTGCGATGTTTAGAAACAATTCGGGCTCTCCATGGAGACGAGCTGGTACATCGGTCGCTGGTGCTGGTGCTGGTGCTGCTAAGAACAGTACTGGTGTTGGCAGTGTTGATAGCGGTGGAAGCTTTGGAGGTTCATCACAAACCGGCTCCGAGATGTCAAGCGGTGGAAACGCTCTGTTACTTCGATTCATAGAATCTCAGCACTTTTCTCTTTTCCTTTGTGTCTCGTATCTGGAACGATATGCTGATAACCTAGGCATCCACTTTCATTTGTGTCAAAAGATCCGCACTTATCCGCCTGCCGAAATCGAGTTCTTCCTTCCCCAACTGGTCCAACTCCATGCAACTGTAGAAACAGAGTCGATGGCTCTAGAAGACCTTTTGCTGGATCTGTGTAATGAATCTACACATGCTACTCTACTGGTATTTTGGCAATTACAAGCTCATCTTACCGAGCTATCTACCGAGCCTGACTCTTATGGATTCCAGGTTTGCAAGCGATTATACAACAAGCTGCAATATTTGCTATTCAATGTTGGCAATGCTCCTAGCCACAAGCTACGGGAGAATAGTGGGCCTGCCATCATTCTTGCATCCACTTTTGCTGCTGTACTTGGACTCCCCGGTACTCCGCAATTCATCAAACCTTTAGTCGTGTCTCAAGGTCGAAAGCAACGAACCCACATCTTTCACATTGCGACCAAACTGCTGAGGTCTAAATCAGTATCTAACATGTTTAGTGGTTCCGATAAGACCAGTTCCAATGGTTCCAATGGTTCCAATGGCGACTTATTGGTCCCAAAACACCGAGCCACAGATCCTGGAGCACATTCGTCATCTTCAACGTCCAATAATAATAATACTAATAGCCACAGATCCACAGATTCGGGATATTCAAGGAAGTCGGTATCGTCTATCGAAGGGTCGTCTGCGGCCGGGACCCGGATCTCATCAACAGCGTCCGTCGCATCGAATACTAACGATATATATCTGCATTCAAAATCCGAAGCAGTTTCGCTTCCTGACCTTCACAAATCGGATTACCGACCTTCAACAGGTATGAGGACTTCTTCCTCGTCCTTTTCCTCGACTCACCATGGTGGTGGTGGTGGTACTAGCACTGGGCCCCATAGCCCATTGCTTTACCCACAACACAACTCTCGTGTTCCTACTCCAGTATCGGCACGGACCTTGCAGCAATTGGACCGTCAATTAAAGACAAACTATTTCCGTTGTGAGACGCAATTCGTATACGCTCTACAGTCTATTTCAACAAGGCTATTGCAAGTGCCCAAACAAGCCCGTCAATCGGCTTTACGGGTCGAGTTGGCTCTTATCAACCGAGACCTACCTGCTGAGGTAGATATACCTTTGCTACTGCCATCCAAGGCCAACGGTACTAGTCCAACATTAAACAAGATTGTCAGGATATCTCCTTCTGAGGCAACAGTGCTGAATTCCGCTGAAAAGGTCCCATTTCTTCTGCTCATAGAGTATCTAAAAAACGATGTGGACTTCAACCCAGAAAATGAAAAGAACAGGCATTTGCTGGCACCTTCAACCGACAGGAGATATATCTTTGACCTGGCATATTTGCATGATCAAGAAAAGCGACAACATGGTCGAACTCACTCATATTCTAGTACCATTGGCAGTGATTTTGGCACTGATGACGGTGATAGCAATCATGGCACTGACTTATCATTAGCTGAACGTCGTGAATTGGACTTACCCCTAGAAGAAAAGGATGTTGGTGACCTTTCTGTTGTGGGACTGTATGATAACAAACGTGAAGTGGTTGCTCAGGATGCATTGACTGCGTCAGTGTCCTCGCTACCTCTGAGACTTAGCACCAATTCTGCTACTGAAAACCCATCACCAAGGGCGTCTGACTTGTCCTTTTCATCATCGTACGTGCCACCCTCGCATTCGCTACCTAATGCTGTTGATGTGACTGATCTAGCCACCCATATGCGTACTGCTGCCATTATGCTTACTCAACTTGATGGTGCCGGTGGCAGCAAACTGGCCAAAGATGAAATTGCTGGTATAAAGGCAAAGATCATTGCAAACATGCAGAGTATGGAAGACCATACTGTCAGTGACAAGGCGCCAGGAGTGTTCAACGGTGAAGCTGGTGAGCGAAAACTAGAAAACGATTTGAAGACTGCTGGTATGTCCAGTGATGATCCTAGCGCTGCAAATCTCGGCGAGGATTGGCTATCGCGAAAAGAGCGAATCCGTCGAACATCTCCCTACGGACATCTCCCTAATTGGGATCTATTTTCAGTTATTGCTAAAACTGGATTTGATTTGCGTCAAGAAGCTTTTGCATGTCAGTTGATTGAGGCTATGACCAAGGTGTGGTCAAATAGTGATGTGCCAGTATGGGTCAAGAAGATGCGTATTTTAATCACCAGTGAATCTACGGGTTTGGTAGAGACCATTACAAATGGTCTAAGTATCCATTCCATCAAAAAGGCATTGACAAATGCTACTATAGCATCTGGCCAAAACCCCAAAGGTGCTATTGCATCATTATCTGAACATTTCACAAAAACATTTGGTGAAAGTGGCTCTCGTCGTCGACAACAAGCTCTTAGATGCTTTACAAGAAGTTTGGCTGCGTACTCTATTATTGCCTATGTGCTACAGATTAAAGATCGTCATAACGGTAACATTCTGCTGGACAACGAAGGGCACATCATTCATATAGATTTCGGATTCTTATTGTCCAACTCTCCTGGGAGATTTGGCTTTGAAGCTGCTCCATTCAAGTTGACTCAAGAGTATGTTGACTTGATGGAAGGAACTGAGTCCGAGTATTTCCAAGAGTACCGATCACTTTTGAAACAAGCATTTAAGGCTCTTCGAAAAGAAGCAGAGTCTATAATCATATTAGTAGAGATGATGGGCAAGGAGTCTACTTTGCCATGTTTCTCATCTGGTCCTGCTACCTATCTGCAACTTCGACAACGATTCCAATTACATCTCAGCGACTCGGAAGTGGATCAGTTTGTTGATAACGTGCTCATTCAGAAGAGTATGGGTAGTATCTATACAAGGCTATATGATCAATTCCAGCTCCTCACTCAGGGAATATACAGCTAATGTATCATATTATTTAATGTAATTATTTTCCTTGAATGGCTGTAGTCGACTTAAAAGTTGCTTGCGTGTGCATACTGTACCCCACAATTACCCCACAATTACCCCACAATTCACAATGGATTACTTATTACGTATCTCCGAGAGATATCATTAGAAAGGAATTAAGACTAACCATTTATTTGATCTTTTTTCAAAATATATATTGATACTGTGATGGCTGTTATTTTCTGGAATAGTATATTTTGATCTTTTGTTATTATTGAGTGATTTGCTTCGCTTGTTATATTAATCGGTCCGATACCCCCACACTAGGAATCACCCCAAAAGAATATAAAAGGAGAACAACATCTTGTTATTGATAGTCCCGTTAGAATTAAAAACTTAATAAATTAATAAATAATGGTTAATGTTCGAGATACACAATGGTGGAAAGAGGGGACTGTATACCAGATATATCCTTCGAGTTTTAAAGACTCAAACGGAGACGGCATTGGTGATATCCCCGGGATTATTACAAAGCTCGATTATCTGAAAGATTTAGGGGTGGATATAATCTGGTTGTCACCTCATTTCAAGTCTCCTCAGAAGGATATGGGATATGATATCTCAGATTACAAGGATATCCACCATGAATATGGAACCCTGCAGGACTGTCAGAACTTGATTGAAGAGACTCATAAACGGAGTATGAAAATCATTTTTGATCTGGTGGTAAACCACACTTCAGACGAACATGAATGGTTCAAGGAGAGTCGATCTTCCAAGACCAATCCCAAGCGTGATTGGTACATATGGAGGCCCGCTAAGTACGACGTGCATGGGAATAGGGGGCCTCCAAACAACTGGGCCAGCAACTTTGGAGGGCCAGCATGGGAATGGGACGAAAAGACCCAGGAATACTACCTTCATTTGTTTTGTATAGAGCAACCAGACATCAACTGGGAGAATTTGGATGCTCGTAGGGCAATCTATGATGATGCAATTCTGTTCTGGCTTAATAAGGGAGTTGATGGATTCCGAATTGATACCGTTTCGATTTACAGCAAACAGCCAGGACTGCCAGATGCTGATATCGCAGATCCTTCTAGCTTTTACCAGGTAGTAGGTAGAAGAACTATCGACGGGCCCCAATTGCACGAAATTCTCAAAGAAATGAATCAAATTGGCTTTTCCAAATATAATGTCATGACAGTTGGAGAGGGCCATAAGTTTGACCAGACATATGAGGAAGCTGCCAATTACGTCAATCCCAGTCGCCAAGAAATCGACATGCTATTTCAATTTGATATGTTCCATATTGGCCGAGATAGGGTGAATTTGAAAATGGAAAAGTTTTCTCTCGACGATATCCGAAAGTGTGTAGAGAAGTGGCAGAATTTCCGAAATGGCAACGACAATTGGTCCACGACGTTTTTGGAAAACCATGATGGAGGCAGGTCGATTTCCCGTTACACGAGTGATTCTACCGAACATCGAGTGACATCAGCCAAAATGTTGGCAATATTCTCTACTACTTTGTCAGGAACACTATTTGTGTACCAAGGCCAAGAAATAGGTATGGTCAATGTACCTCGTGATTGGCCCATAGAAGAGTATAAAGATGTGGGATCATGGCAGAATTACGAAATTGTCAACAAGAGAACTAATGGAAATCCCAAGGCTCTTTCAAAATATATGGATTATATTAATGTCATTGGTAGAGACAATAGTCGCACACCTGTTCAATGGGATGATTCAGACCACGCAGGTTTCACTTCAGGAACTCCATGGATGAAGGTACACCCAAATTATAAGGAAATCAATGTTGCAAGCCAGATTGATGATCCTGATAGCCCTCTATCCTTTTGGAAGAAAATCATTAAATTCAGAAAGGCCTACAAGGATTTCACAGTTTATGGAGACTTTCAAGCTGTAGACAGCTCTAATGAGTCTGTACTTTCATATGTCAAGATTCACGGGGATTCCAAAATGTTGGTTGCATTGAACTTCTCTGCTCAGGACCAGTCATATCCTATCGCTGCCAACAAATATAAACTTGTCTTTGGAAATCTCGACCATCATGATGAAGGAGTTCTTAAGCCATATGAAGGAGTAGTATACCAAAGTTTGTAGTATTTGGAGCAATTTATCATGGCAAATGAAGATAGAGCAAATAATTAAATAAATTATATAACGAAATTAGAAACCAATTAAATAGCCGAGCAAGATAACTAAAGAAATAATAATACTAAAGAAATGACCTCGTCTCACCTCGATGTGGCTTCATGACCCTGTGACCCTACAGTAATAAAATGCTCCAAACACTCTTAGCGAGGTATGATTACCAAGGTTAGGGATCACCGGCCAGATGTTAAGGCGATATAGTATGTTTACCAACAGAACATCATAGTCACCAGCAATCAGAACAATTCCAGCCGGGCAGACAATGAGCATCAGAGCTCAAACGATAACCATCTAATAGCCCAGTGGAATTATAAGGTTCTATTTGAACCAACTGTTGGAGAACGATGAGCGAAGACTCGGATACCAATGAGCTCATTAATGAGGTCCATACATTATCAGTGAAGCTGATCCAGGCTATAGAACGACAAGCAGAGCTGGAAGATCAATTGCAGATGTCAAGGCGAGAACTTGACTCCACTAAGAAGACAAATTTGAAGCTTGTTCAAGGCATTGAGACGGGCCAGTATGTGTCCAAGGATGTAGTGGATCAAGAGCGGCAGCTTCGACAGACAGCTGAAGGCGAGTCGCAGCGCCTGAACGGAGAAATCGAAGAATTGACCGGCAGTTTGTTTGATGAGGCCAATAATATGGTTGCTGATGCTAAGCGAGAGACCGCAGAATGGAAACGGGCCAATGACCATCTGAAGATGAAGATGTCTGAAAGGGATGTGATTATCGACAATTACAAGCAAGAGATTGATGGTTTGAAACAAATGCTAGAGAATATCAATGAAGAAAACGACCGGCAGAATCATTCCAATCGAGTGTCAATGGCTACTCCTCCTCCTCTTTTGCGTCAACAGTCTGGTGCTCTTACCGGCTCTCAATTAGCTTTGACCACAGGAGCTCAACCAGATATCAACTCGGACGACGACGATACCACTATCGGTGGTGGAACAACCACTAGCGCATCAACAGCAACACATACTAATTTTCATGACCGATCGGGTACTAATCTAAATGGAGAGTTTGGAGAAGATGGTGCCAACAACAGCGAGGATGCTACGTTTTGGACTCTCAGTGAAGGAGGCTCGTTGCACAGCTTTGCCAGGCCTCTACTTCGAAAGGACACTCCTATATTTGACGAGTTTCGAGTATTTATTCAGAATACTGGCATGGTTCATATGATCAGGGGACAGAATTATAACAACAATGGGCCACCAGGAGGATTTCCCGCTAGCCGAAAAACCAACAATTCTTCGCCTATTCCCAGCACGCCAGGCTCAGTGGGAAATGTACCACCTAGAGCCAGTACTCCTGACGGATCAAAGTCAATGCCTGCTACATCTCCATTAACAGTGTCACTGCGAGAATTCAAGATATTTAAGAGATGTGTGTCAGACGATATCGAGCCTACACTAAGACTAGATCTGGCGCCTGGACTATCTTGGTTGGCTCGAAGAAGTGTGATGAGTAGCATTGTTGATGGGTCTGCTGTAGTCGAGCCTATTAGTGGATTTAATGAAGGTAATCGACAGCATACACCCCAAACTGCCAACATGTATACAAGCAATCGGCCAGTGGCTACCAAAACTCCTTGCACATTGTGTGGAGAGAGCAAGGAGACTTCATTGTTGCATCTTCGTCTTCACAATTTACGAGTAGGACGAAATCAAACAAGTGGAACTTCTTCGTCTACGGGATCATCTTTTGGTTTTGGACTCTCTTTGACCAGCACTGACGATGGTACTACTGCCACTACCAGTTCTACGAGCTCGTCAGTGAGTACTAGTGGGCTTATCACTACATCTACATCTACCACTACCACTCAGACTACAACCCAGTCTACTAGCACGGCAAGTACTGCAAACAGTACTAACAGTACCACCACCACCACCGGTACCAATACTGGTACATCTTCGAGTAGTAGCTCAACTCCTGCAACTGTGGTCAGCAGTGGGTATCCTCTTTGTCACTATTGTTTGAATAGGGTACGAACTGTATGCGATTTTGTCACTTTTATGAGATCAGTCCGGGACCGAGTGTGGAAAGTGGATGACGAAGACGGAATGTCTCGAGCTTGGGACGAGTTTGGACGGTTACGAGAACGTATGTTGTGGGCAAGATCAGGCGGGGTATTTGCACCGGGGATCTTTGGACCACCATTGAGACGATCAGCAAGCTTTTTGCCAAATGGAAATACGATAGAACTGAACAAACTAAGTTTGAAAGATGATACAAGCACACGCGTAACTCCAGAAACAGAGGCAGATGAAGTACTAGCGGCGACAGATGAAACACCAGCAGTGGCAGCAGCAGTACCTGAGCTGGTACCAGAGCCAATATCAGAGTCCGTACCGACACTAGCAGCAGTAGCAGCACCATTGGCTAGCGATAAACAAACTGGCACACAAATAGCGCCGGCAGCATCTCACGAAACTGTAGCAGCAACTTCGTCGGACGATGAAATAGACATTCTGGAAAATTATGCCGATGCTCACGAATGATTATAAAGTGGTATATTGATCATATATTTGCGGTCATGTAATTTAATAATAACAATACTAATACTAATACTAATTTGGAAATCCCGTCACTCTAAATTGGTACGAAGTTTTCGAGTTTTTCCGCTGCCCCCCACGCTGCACCTCTAAAATATCCATGCAGTACCAACACCATTGCCGACCGCATGAAACATTTTACGGAAATAGTAATTGTACCCCGGTAAAAACGCCAGTTGTATGGGTCGCATTATTGTGTACCCCCTAGACAACCATTGCAACCGTGGCTAAATTGCTGTCAAATGTGCGTTTGCTCATCGTTTAGCCATGCATGGATTTGCCCTAGTATTTGTGCCGGCTGGCTCGTTATAATGGGGTGGTTTTTGCAACCCCCTGGGAAGTGGGTAGGGGTAGGGCAAATCGCCGACAAAAGGCATTGGAGATTGTGATGATTTACAGTCTAACTGAGTATGTCTAGCGTGCCGTAGGGTTGGGTTCGTACGGCATACAGTGTAGTAGTAAAAAATTAGAGTGGGGTGCAGCGGGCCCCGATGCACTAGAGTAGATGCAGCAAAAGCGCAGAACAGGCCTAAGGAAAAAAATAATTTTAATGAACAACATGGGTAATTATTGACTCAGTTATTGGTTGTCTCGCATGGATAAGATAGACAGAGTGAGACATTAGGGGGCCATGTGTTGGGGTTTCGGTAACAAGGCGTTGGGCCGGCCCATCCAACGAAATGCTTTGGTTGACTGCTCCCACCCGGCTATGGTCCAAGGGCAACAGTGGCACCCGATCGTGTGTCCACATTGAGCTGCATATCCGGAAAATTATCGGATAAAAAGAAAACGGTCTCGGTTGGGGGTAGGACCCTTGCCGCCAAAACCAAGGCGTAACTGCCTAGCCCAGCCCCGCATTGCGGAGAACCACCCGAAAAAGAAACTGTCAAGGCGTGAGGGGGTCGGTCACATAACGAACACTAGGCACAGCCGAAAAACAAAAAATTGGGACCCGTCAAGAGCCGAATAGTGGTGACATGATCACGTAGATATCTAAAATATTGGCTTAGAAACAGTAAGTTCCATCACCTTCTTAATCATATCGGCCGGCCCCTATGCGTATATGGTGTGGCCCCCGTCCATCACTGTGCGCCCCTGTTGTTACCCCACTCCATAACGGCTCACGTCCCGTCCTAATCTGGCAATAGCTATGCAATTCCGGATTTTGTTACTCGTCTGTTGCGTCCAGTTGGGTGCATCTTTCGGTACGCAATTAGGTGCCTCTTTGGGGCACATAGTTTGTGCCCACGATTTTTACAATTCTTGCTTTCTTCACTCGTTGTTCCCCGCCCTTTTCCTCCACTCGGCATTACGCTCGGCTGAACTTATTTCACCTCTGTAACCAATTTATATACATCGGCTGCGGCCGTAAGGTTACGATTGGATTTTTTTTAACGACTTTGCGACTTGCAACTTGAAGACTATCTCAGTTTCGGTGTTTTTTTATATTTGTTTTTATCTTTTTTTGGTTTTATCACGATTCTTGTTATTTCAATCCTATTATTTATTTGCAGCTAGCCATGACTACAGCAACTGCTTCTCAGACTTTCAAGCAGGAATCCCAGGTCATTGGGTCCCCAATATCTACATTATCCAGTGTTTCAAGAGACGAATCTACTTCGCCAAGGTCTGGTCCTGGCACTATGAATGGCTATGCTGCTATAAATTCGGGAGAACCAAGGATCCGACAGCTGGAAATTCCTCCCAGGAAAAGGTCAAAGGTTTCTCGAGCGTGTGACGATGTAAGTTATAGTTCAACAAAAACCGATTTGTGTGCTAACTGAAGTGCCGGCGAAAAAAGGTGAGTTAACTAGTTTAATGTTTGTAGTGAGCTGGAAAATTACGATGAGGACAAGTGTTCCAAAGAAAGAAGGAATGAAAATTGAAAGAAAAGAACAAATGAAATGATAAAACGAACGACTATATTGACGACTATCACTGGAATTTCACTGCTGCAAATTAATGAAAATAAGCAAACGACTAGCATGGGAACCACAAACGAATTTAGTTTCAATAAGCCTGATAAAAACAGGCCAGAAACTATCACAAAAAAACCACAAGCGCCCCTAATCACTAGTGCCATTCCGAAATTCATCACATTTTAGGTGATTTGGACTACCCGCGGCTGGATATTTCTCCGCAAATATTTCCGGCCAGGGCCAGGTCCAGGGCCAGGTCCAGGTGTTTGACGCATTGCCAGGCGTCAGCCTGTCGTACCGTATATGGCGGGATTGTTCCGGCGCAGCCTAGGACGATTACTGGCTTGTGGTGGTAAGCATCAAAAATTTTGATTTGTCTTTTATGGCCATATAAATCTTGTTTTCTCCATTGATCGTGGTATCCCATGCTACCCGCAGCCCGCCTCTAGTCGTTGCTCACATGGCCTCAGAATTTGTCCGACTACGGGAAGTCTAATTACCAATCGGTGCAAGTGCAAAGTGGGGTAGGGTCCGGCGCTTCCCCACACTGGCGATCACGATGGGCCGAGGAGCTTGGATACTGCAGGTGCAGCTTGTGACGATGGAATATGACGGGTCAACTAAAACCAAAAAATCCAAAAATAATAATTACCACGGCTAGAAAAAAAAACTTAAGCTGGTTGTTATTATGTTTTATGGAAGGTGGTTGTGGATATTAATCGTTGGCTCTTTTATTTGTTCTTTTCGCTCTTTTATTTTTATTTTTGGCATTTTGTCGTTTTCGTATTACCGAGTCCGAGTCGGTTACTAGCGCAGACGCACTCCCTTGGCTCTAGCTGTTCCTGTTTAGTGCCATCGTTCTGGTTTGGGTTCTGGAATCGGAATCTAAGTGGAGCCGGAGTCCTTGGTTTTTTTTTTTGATCAAAATACTAACTCAGATTCGATGTGATGCCGAAGACCAAGCTTCCGCAGATCCTACTCGTATCCCTCAATGTACTTCATGCCGTCGGTCTGGTGTACCATGTTCATTTTCAAGAATTCCAATGAAAAGGGGGCCTTCAAAACGCTCTCGCAGTGATTCTTTGGATATTCCTTCGAGATCCGATGGTTTCCCGACAATGCCTCTGTCTCCACGCCATAGTGTGCCTTCCCAATCCAGTCAGTCGGGTGTTATGTCGCTCAATATTCCACCGAATTCACCCAGTGCGTTAGTACTTGGGTCATCTCAACACCAACAGCACCAACAGCAGCAACAGCAGCAACAGCAGCAACAGCAGCAACAACAGCAACAACAGCAACAGCAACAACAACAGCATCAACAACAGCAGCAACAACCACATCGATTGGCTGCAATTTCGCCGGGCCCTCGGTATGAGAGGTTGCCTTCAATAGACACGCTCACATACCCGTCTTCTCAACCCCCTCCACCTTCATCTGCATCTGTTGTTTCAGCAGGTAGTATATCACCCAAGGCCATTCCTCCAGATACACACCGACCTTGGAGGTCACCGGGATTACATGGACTTCCAACACCTCCACCTCCTGCTCCAAGTTCTGTGGGCCTGCAATCTCCAACTAGTTCCAATGGATCACTTCCACCGCTGTCATCCTTCACAACCAAACCTAGGGCTCCTTCATTCAATATTCCATTTCAGCCAACTGCCGGACACAACAATGGTTCGGGCTCTGGTTCTGGATCTGGATCTGCTCCCGGAACACTGCCTCCTATTGGCAATGGCAACAATTATTTCTCAAAAGCGCCAAGCTATTCGAACGGTATGGTTACCGATGCCACTCCAAACTATCGAAGAAGCACTCGTCACAGTTCTATAAGCTCTGCTGACTCCTTCGAGCCAGGCACTATAAATCTCAGTCGTTCCAATAGTGTGGGCAACCAGTCATTACAGCAGCCAACACTTTCCAGTGGTGGACTTCCGGGATGGAACGAGCGATATATTGACAGCTATTATCAACTGGTCCACCCAACTTTACCAGTGCTTCCACCAAGTCGAATTCAGTTGCGAGCCAGGTTGGAAGGGTGTCCCAACTCGGAACTACGACATGCCCTATTGTGCTCGGTTAACTGTTTGATTGCATCGGAGAATCGGTCTGGAACATTAGATGCTGAAACTGCCCAGGAAATTGCTCACTTCAAGGCTCAGATCGTCAACGGACTGAGTAACAGTGACGAAAAAGATAGGAGATGCCAGATAGTACGTCTCATGACATGTATCCTGTTCTATCTGCAGAGCCATCAATACTTGTGGCTCGGTGCTGCCATTAGTCTTGCATTTGAGATGGGATTACACACATCTTCTGGACAGAAAGGTGTCACACGACCACATAACCAGAACCATGCCAAGCAGGCTGGCCATGATGGTAATGATGAGGAGAATATCAAAACATGTCGACGGTTGTTCTTGGTGTTGGTGGTGTTGGATCGTATGCATCATGCCATCAACCCAAGTCTTCCATTACAGATTGATGTGGATCATGTCAATCTCGACAATGACTACGATCTGGCGTGCTTTTCAGGATCAACAGCAAACTTTGAGATGGTGAGACTGGCTCTCACTGTTGGACGATTGTCGAGTCACAATGGACAGACTGATAGCAATTCGGTTCTAAGGTTGTGTGGAGAAGTCGATGGTATAGGACGATCTATTGAAAGTTTATGGGACACTGCACCTATTCTTAAGGCCCAGTATTATTTTGCGAGACTTGTATTGCATCGTGTTGCGCCTAGTGCCAATGTAGTCAATGATGCCAGCTCGTTGGGTTTCTTACTAGATTCACCTTTGATCTCTGTGTCGCCATTGATTTGGTACTTTGTGCCAATGTTGATCGATACGTTGATAGCACGGTTTGATAATAATGATGGGTCACTTGATAGTGAAACTCGTACCAATGCATTGCGATTGTACAAGTTTTTGGATCAGTTGGTATCTCATCGATTCACAGACTATGAGACGTCTTTGAGGGCGTTGAGGGCATTGCCATTATTTGGTGCCAGTCATCAGGGTCTCGAAGGCCTTGCCCACGCTGCCCATCAGCTTGACAGCAGAACCCCATAACGCTATAACGCTATAGCACTACAAAGTAGTGTGTCTTAGTTATAAGGGGCCTTACAAGGAAATAGTTATGATTTTACGAGTGTATTATATGTTAGGTACTTTTTTGGTTTTTATTTCCCATAATATACATGGATAGGTTAGTATATTATATGTGTGATTTTGAATAGACAAGCACAAAGTGAGAATTTCGTTCCATTCAACCTTCTATCTATTATCACCCCCTAATTAGAGTTACACTAATTGATGGCTGTGACTATCAGTTGCCCCAGATTCAGGGCATGGGCGCTTATCGCCCCCACACAACTAGTGGCCGTTGCGTCACTAGCGCCCATTTAGGGCGCCGTTCGACTTGGTGCCCCGCGCACCTTTCTAGACCCGGACTTTTTGGGCTGACATTAGTTGCATTTTTCCATATATAAAACCCTGTGTGGGCCCAACAACGCTGCAGCGCACTTGTACATTAGATTAACCCCGCAATCGTCGTATCTTAACCGGCGGGCCTTTACTAGTTGTCCCCCCAACTACTTTTGTGTTTTTATTTCTTGTCTTTGACTTGTTAGTTTCTGGCTAATTGCTTGTGACTCCATTGCTAGGGCGCCTGTGGCTTTGAAACCTTATCTAAACGAGGAGGCCGACTGACAATCGTAATAGCTGACGTTGATATCGATATAGATATCTGTTATCCTATTTGCTAACTGGTTGTGAAGCGGTTATTTGTATTGTACCGGGCAGCATAAACCTCGGTGTTTGCACTTTGTGTCTTCCATTTGGTCGGTGAAATCGGACGAAATCTGTTGAAATCTGAGGTTCTCAATCAAGTGTGATTGGTGAACGAACCGCTGGTACTATTTGTCCAATTGTGAACTGAAGTCGGTGGAGTTTCATCTAGACCGCCTTGATTCACTTTGATTAACTGGTTGAGTGGTTTTGAATAATTGATCAATTTTATCCGGCAAATCTTGTTGGGCTATATTGTTTGAATCCGGCTGAATTTGGTGGTCGATAGTACACGAAACTTTCAATCAAAAAGACTCCAATCCTCATTGCACAGCCATGTTTATTTTACCACCCCCTCCAAAATACTATTCCAACGGGGGTCTACCCCACAATTTACCGGCTCTTGAGGCCACAAACTCTCGAACCGTCCTTGATAAAGGCACCCACAACTTTTCAGCGCCGGAGGGTACCTACACAGCCGTGGACTGTGTGTTTTTAGCCACTCCACTGCCCCATCCTAGTGACCCACCCCCAGTGGTGATTAATCCGCTAGCCCCCTCTGCCAACCAGCCGTCTACCCATTCGAGCGGGGTCAAAGTGTCTACCGCATGTTTAAGGCACCCATCTAAGGCCGGCTATAATCATGTCAAACCTGGAAGTGGTTCACAGCAGCATTCAAAGTCAGCAGGTGCTGCGGGTGCTGCTCAAAAGACAGGTTCTTTTGGAGGAATGTCTTCATGGCTTCGTAAATCTGTAGCCGAACAAGGAGGTCAGGGACCGGCGGGCGCTTCATCCGGCTCTTCATCAACGCTGGACGGTAATGATATAGCATCTATGGATTCGGCTGCATCTTCAGTATCTCTTGCCAGTCTGTTGGCATCTGTTGTCGGAACATCGTCAGCAAGTCAACAAGACCCCAAGAAGCGCAAGCCCAAAAACAGTTTGTCGAAAAACAATTCCTCATTCATTTCCCGAACCATTGTTCACGAGAACCTTGGAAAGCGTATGAATGACCACACTCCCGATGATATATTTGTGTGGGCAAATGTTGGCCGATCTTTATCTTGGCTTGACATGTCTGAAAAGGGTATAGCTTCCAAGCATGAGCCAATGGCCAAAATCTTGTTTACAAAGTCTCATCCATTGTGCCATGATGTAAATCAAGTGACTATGACAATGAACAACTTGGAAGTCATTATTGGAACTTCGTCAGGGGATGCCATCTGGATTGACTCGTTTTCCAACAGATACAACCGAATCAACAAGAACGGAGATGTGTCGCGATCGGCAGTTACTGCTATCAAATGGATTCCTGGCTCGGAGAACTTTTTCATAACCGCTCATGCCGATGGGTCCTTGGCAATCTTTGACAAGGAAAGGGAAGATTCAGGGTTCTCTGCTCAGGGATTCAGCACTGGCCAGGACTCTCGATCTACTGACACTTTCCGCATTGTTCGATCGCTTCACAGTGGACAAGGAGGAGCAAGTCGTCAGAACCCAATTGCCGTATACAAAGTTTCCAATAGTCCGTTGACATCTTTGGAGTTTTCACCCACTGACAATGTCCTTGCCATTTCCGGCAATGATGGGTACTTGCGGTTACTGGATCTCACCACCGAGGTCATGCTTGACATTTTCCCTTCTTATTACGGAGGTTTTATCTGTACAAGCTTTTCTCCCGATGGTGAATACTTTGTCAGTGGGGGACAAGATGATATGGTGTGTATTTACAGTACTCGAACCAAGACTCTAGTTGCCCGTCTTCAGGGACATATGTCGTGGGTTCGTCAAGTCAAGTTTGATCCTTGGTTGTGTGATGCAGAGAATTATCGACTAGGTTCAATTGGAGAAGATGGGACTCTCCTTATGTGGGACTTTTCGCCAAAGACTCTTACTCGCCCTAAGGCTCATTTAGGGGCTGGTGGTCATGGCAGGTCGGTCAGTGAAGATCTCGACGCTGCTTTGGAGAATCCATTCGAAGATGAACCAAAGGAAAGAAACGGTCGAAGGTCTGCATTGCATCGATTCCATGCTCAGAATGAAATCCCTCTGGTGGTTCCAGTAGTGGATCAATCTATCCATGTTACAGAATCCCAGCCTGAACCCTTGAGTGACCTTTTGTTTGTTGAGAAGCAATTGGTAGTGGTTGGAAAGGATGGAAGAATCTGGACTTGGAATAGGCCTCTTAGCATATAAATCATTATTCATTGTTATTATTATGCTATTGTGGGTTACTTATTGTAAAAGGGGTGCACATTGTAACACATTTTAATATGATTGCAAATATCGTAACAAAACCGTTTCATTTGTACTATCGTTTTGTGAATGAATTGTGAATAAACTGTAAGTGAATTGTAAGTGAATTGTAAGTGAATTGTAAGTGAATTGTAAGTGAATTGTAAGTGAATTGTAAGTGAATTGTGATAGAATTGTAAGTGAATGTCAATGGATCGTCATTATATCAAATTCTATACATTACTTCTCTACAACTGTTGTATGTCGTACACCAAGCCCAGGCAAGACATCCTAAGTCAAAAAACTGCGAATGCTGTCATGTCATTAAAGTCAATTCTTTTACTATCTCATGTCAAACTTGCTTGTCTAATTCATCTACTATTCACATCATTCACATTATTTCATTTCCCATGCTATATAAAATCATCGCTATAAACATTTACTCGGCAATAATAACGGAAGCAGCACCCATACCAGTACCAATACACATGGAGGTGACACCAACCTTCTTACCAGTTCGCTTGAGCTCAGTGATCAGAGTAGCAAACTGTCGAGCACCAGTGGCTCCAAGAGGGTGACCAATGGCAATGGCACCACCCTTGGGGTTGACCTTGTTGATGTCGATACCAGTGGATCGAATGGAGTACAAAGCCTGGGAAGCAAAGGCCTCGTTAAGCTCGAAAATGTCGACATCGTCAACAGTAAGACCAACATCCTTGAGGACAGATGGAATGGCAACAGCAGGGCCAATTCCCATAACCTCTGGAGGAACACCAACAACCTTGGCGTGAATGTACTTGGCAACAATGGGGAGGCCAAGCTTCTCGGCAACAGATCGTCGGGCCAACAGAACAACACCGGCACCATCTGAAACCTGAGAAGCGTTACCAGCGTGGGTAGATCCATCAGGCTTGAAAGCAGGTCGCAACTTGGCAAGAGAAGCAGCAGTGACACCCTTTCGGATTCCATCGTCAGAATCTACGACAATAGGAATCTCCTTCTCGTTTCCATCGTCATCCTCCTGGATGAGAATAGTGTTAATAGGAATGATCTCCTCCTTGTACAGACCCTCTGCCTGAGCCTTCTCGGCCTTCTGGAAAGAAAGGGCAGCAAAAGCGTCCTGGTCGGCTCGAGAAATATTGTACTTCTCAGCAACGTTCTCAGAGGTGATACCCATGGGAATCAACACCTTTCCGGCAATGGGGTGCTCGAGGAACTTGTTTGGCTGGAAACCAATGACATTAGGTCCGTAGTTCTGAGACATAGACTCGACACCGGCACCAATACCAATAGAAATTTGACCAGCTCGAATCTTGCAAGCAATGTCGTTGACAGCCATAAGACCAGAAGAACACTGTCGGTTAATAGCCTGGAAAGGAGTGGTGTACGGAATACCAGCGTAAAGCTGGGCAGCTCGGTGCTCGTTAATTCCGGCTCCAGGGTTGCACACATTACCACATGAAATGTCGCCAATCAAAGAAGGGTCGATCTTGGTCTTCTCAACAATAGCAGAGAAAAGTCCAGTAATAAGCTCACCAGAAGAAGTGTCCTTGAACTTTCCCTTTCCTCCCTTGGTCATGGCAGTTCGGTAAGCAGCCACGATCACGACGTCGTCGGGGTTCTTCTCGGCCAACTTGCTGATAGCAGCAGTGTTGTTAGGAGCAACCTGTGAAGCAATGCTAGAAAGTCTCTCCATTTTTTTTAATGTGATTGAATATTAATCCCTTGTATGGACAATGGTAACTCTTTTGTGGGGCATCATCATATATTTATACTAAAGGCTTGCCAGGCACCCGAGGCTCGGCATATACCCCGCGGGGTAATAGCTCACTGCACAATCTCGGTGGATTCTGCCACCGGCTACCAACGGTATAACGGGATTTTGTTAGCAATTGTTGGTCTGGTCAAATATTTATTTGATTTTTAACGAAAATATCGCTAATATCAATACTAGACTCGATTATTATGCAAATTTTCTATTCATTAGTCTAATTAAACACTCTAGTACCTTCTTTACGTCCTTGATTAACTGCTATACCTCGGCCCCACAGCGCGTTTACACGTACATAGGGATCTACATGTGACCGGAAGGTAGGATTGATGCCCCATGTGCCGAATCGTTACAAGAATTTCAACTGCCAGCTGCATGTGCCAACTCTAGTGCATCAGCCTCGTTTTAGCATTTTCTCTTTTGCCGAGGTACATGTTTTCGGAATAACTAACTTTGTGTGAAGCTCATGACATACGGCTGGACTACTGTTGATATGGTAAGCATACTAATGAGGTATAGGGACGAGTTTATTCTCCGCGGGCTTCTTCTACATGGTTCTAGTATGTGTCACACTTGGCGATTGAGATTGTCAAATTGTTTGAAACAGTAGAGCAACCATAAAGCAACGTTGAATGTCCAGATGGGTATACGTGTACGAATTGTCTTCACAGTGCTGAAGAACAAATGCACATCGTTGCCTGGGGTTACATATACACTGCAGCATTTGTGGAGCTAACCAGACTAGGCTATTTCAATTACCCGATATAGTACATTGCAGGACAAGCTCAAAACGATGCTTTAAATGTCAATTGAAGTAACATATCATGTATATTTGATTCTATTCTAAAAGTTGGTACGTTACCACATATATATTATCCCAACTGGATAATTTACCAAGGAAGCTCACTTCCATCGTACGAGAGAAACTTTCCATTCTGCTCTTGAGTGGCTGCATCTACAACCTTAATAATTCCTTGAACACTGGTCTCAAGAGAAATCAAATGGCCAGCAAACATTTTACCCAATTCCTCGCTTGCTTGACCAGCTTTCTTTATAGCTCCATTTCCCATGTCACTTGCAACAAGTCCTGGGTGTCCCGCAATGAAAATGAATCCTTCTGCTGCATTTTCATGGCTCAGCTCCTTTATAGTGTAATTCAGGGCAGATTTAGATTGTCCATAGGCAGATGCCGGTGAAGGAACATATCCTGAAATAGACCCCATCATACTTGACGTGAAATAGACCTTCTTGGTGTCCTTCTTCTTGAGGAGGGGATAGAACGCCTTAACTAAGAAAATTGGCCCCAGTACATTGATCTTATAATGGGACAGCCAAGATTCCTCAGGTGCCTCCAACACAGTTCGAAATGCGTCTTCAATGCCCGCATTAGCGTACAATACATCAACTCCTTCTGGGGACAATTGACTCACTTCTTTAGCAATTAGAGCGGCGTCTCCAGTTTTCTCGGCATCATACTTCAAAATATGAACGTTTGTGTGCTCTTTAGACCAAGTCGAAAGCTCTTTAGCACTTTCGGGGGACCTAGCCGCAGCGAACACAGTTGTATTAGCTCTTGAGCTGATCTGCTTCACAAGCTCAAACCCAATGCCTCGATTGGCTCCAGAAATAACGTACACTGTCGATCCCATTTTGATTCTAGTATTTTTTTTATATTTGATTTTGACGTGTATTTAAAGTCTTCGAGTTTGCAGATCTGCATTATGTAACTACGACTAATATTGCAAAAAGCCGCATCTCCGTGGATTTACCGTCCTAACTACGGCATTTACTTATTAATTGTTCGGACAATTCTGCTCACTGCTCGCTTTTCAATTGATCGGCAGCGTAGCTAGATACGATTTCTGGTATTGAGCGTCTCATATCCCGCGGACGTATTGAATCAATCACAGTTTGACCAACTGGGCTGCTGAATAATGGCGGGGTAGGGTTAACACAATTGCATCTTTGAAATTAAGAGTTATTGTAGGGAAATTAGTTAAGCCAAGTTATATTATAAGTATTTTTTAAATTTATAAAACCAGTTGTGAGAAGGCCCCTCTTAGAATATGCTTCACTATAAGATATCAACCATCTGGCTTTATTTGAAATTGTATTTTAATACATTCCTTCCTGCTTTGGAAATGTCGAATCCTGCGGCCAATCCTGTAAGGGATTATTTGTTTGACAAAAATTCATGTTTAGCTGGAAATGACACAGCCATCCACCAATAATTTTTTCATTGATTTGCTTCTTAAGTAATATTTGAGTTTATGCGTATGCTTTGAATACCCTTAGTGAAACCAACATCAAAAACAAAGATGCTCGTCAAGTAGCCTTCGAGTATTACCGGTTGAGATCTCTTCCATCTCTCTAACTTATTTGACTTTTCCTGCAAAATCCGTTTGATGTTATAGTCTAAATATGTGGTATCATCTGGTTAGTGAGAGAGGACATTTCATCTTACTTAGGAGAACTTGCTTGAATCACCTTAATGTCTACATGTCAATTGGTTGTTATCGCATCAGGTCGCCTGAAAAGAGATGAAAGTGATTTCAGAAGACATCACAATGATTTATATGACAATAGTTATTATATAATGAGGAAAGAACACTTCTTAACTGCAAAACAATTCGTTTTTACGACAAAATCGCGACTTAGATTAGACGCTCTTTTATTGTCACAGAGAAGTTTTTACACCATACAGACATTATTTATCCTTTATATTTCGATTCTTATTTTGCATTCCATTCTTATTCATAACCTTTCCTGCACATCCCCGCATTCGCGGTTTCGAGAATGGGAAAACCTCAATTGATCTTGATATCAATTAGTATACCTTTTGTATACCTTTTTGGGCGAAAACCATTCTCAGATTGATGCTATATGCTCATAGCA